>CM068372.1:359660782-360900019 GCA_034769895.1 Magicicada septendecula | reverse complement strand
TGCTTTCATAGTGTTACATGATACAGATGTGTGATGGAGGAGAGTTAAACAACGAACTTTGTGTTGCAAAATTATAAAAATTGTGATCTCCGCACTCAATGTGTTAATTTATGTTTAACACTTATCTGTATATGACAAGTTGGACACACACACACACACACACACACACACACACACACACACACACACACACACACACACACACACACACACACACACACACACCAGATGTGTCCAACTGAAACAATGTATACCCGATTCATTAAAAAATCAAATAACATGCTCTGCCAAGCACAAAAATTTCTGTTGCATACAGCATGGATTTTGTTAACATGATACCTTGTAATTAATTTCTGTTCATATGTGCAGATTAAAATGTTTATATGTATAGACTGTGTTTCAAACGGTTAAACTCAAAAATTATAAAGCAGTAATATAATTCTTGAGGCAGTTTAATGTTTTCTGTATCACATTGTTTTTATAATGATGTTTTGATGTAAGAGGTTGTACTGTACATCTATGGGGCAATTTATTAATAAGGGGTAAGCAAACATACATTCACAAACAGTACAACTCTTGCAATAGTATGAGTTTAAATTATTACAACTGCAGTGACAAAATATGGCCATCGGTTTGTTGCTGGAATATATAATTTTGTGTATGTTTGAATCATAATTTATTATTACTATTGAAATAAATGTTTACATTACATATTTTTATTTAAAAAGTATAAATAAAATAATAATGTACCCACATGTATGTTATGTGTTGCTATCCGTTCGTGTGATTTAAGTGTTCCTCCACTGTACTGTATCAACTTTTTTGAATATTTTATCAAATGTAGTAAATTAGTCTACATGGTAAGGAAGCCTGAGTTTTAAGTTTCACAAAATATCTGTAATCTTAGAAATCATAAATATTTTATACATGTTTGAAATTCATAAAATAACTTGAGTGATTTGATATAAACTATATTAATTTATAATAAATATATTATTGTAGTCTGTGCAGAGATGAAAACAGTTTTTTTAATTTCATAAAAACGCATTAATTAAGCAAATAACTTTTTTATGCTGGATAATTAAAACGTGTGTATTTTCTGTTCAGAATAACCAAATTCTACTAAATACTACTATATCAATTTCTATAAACCATTTTGAATGTTCACTACATCTAATATTAACAGTAACAGAATTTTTACTTTTAGACTTGTGCAATTGGAACTTTAACAACAACAACAATAGTCAATTGTGTCAATAGCATTTTTGTGTAAATGAATAGTTTCAGTTTCAAAAGATAGTAAGAAGTTAGAGACACATTCTTTTTTATGTATAAATGAATTTCTGTTCACATACTGTCATCTAAAAATAAGGAATATTTCTCATGCAGGTTGGTGCACATTATAAATTATGCCTACATATCCATATTGATCACAGACTTCTTTCTCTGATTTCTCCTTTATGTTGGATTTTATGGCAGTTCAGTCACTACCATATATATCCCTGATAACAACGATTCTGGGAGATATTATATTTCATGTTATGGGCGATAACTGTTCTCATCCATTCCAACAAAATGCATTAAAAGCATTTTTGTTTTTGAAGTAGTACAAAATATTCTGTACAATTTTCTGTTTAACATTTACATTGATTAAGAATTACCTTATGCTGCAAAGAGATTTTTTGAGTTACATTACCACTTCCAAAAGATCAAATTTTAAAGATCAAGATACACATCTCCAATTTTAACCCTGTGAGGTTGTGTTTAGTGATTTGCAATACCAAATACAAATTAAAATACTTAAGGGATTATCAACATTAATTAATTTCTGTATTTATAAAATATCTGTTATTGTTTTACTTACAAAAGTTGAACACAGTCAGTTAATGATTCTGACCAATCAACAGGTTCCTGTTTTACTATAGGTCTTTGTGCCTGCCATGGCTGAATCTCCGACGTCTCCATGACTTATATCTACCACCAGATGAAATGAACAGCATTGTTAATTCAGTACAAACATAAATTTTGTAACAGACAACAAATAAAATACAAGAGAGAATCATATGAATATTCTGTACCATGCATTCAACTACCAAAATTCTTTTTCTTCCAATTTCTTGTTCAGCCTCCCATTATCAAATATATTTTCTTCTGACTCCAAATTCAATCAAGTTCCTGAGATCTAGAGTCTCTTCCAGTTTATACTTCTTCACTAGACGGCCTTAAAAAAAGTTCCACCCCATCCTCACGAATTTCAAAAATAATACATAAAATTAAATGTACGCTTTCATAAAAATAACAGAATACGGCTACAGTCACCTAATTCACCTAATAAATAAATAGCCTAGATAGTAAACTGATAAAACAACTAGTTTTACAAAGATAATTCTTGGTAAGAAAACTCACATACATACACACACCTGTGTGTGTGTTATTTAACCTCATTAACATTATGCCTTCTGAATAAAAATTTCTAGTAAAATTCTGATTCTATTATACCTCCAATGCTTTTTTTTATGTACTGGTACATCAAGTAAAAACATATAAATAGCAAACAACTAAATAAACCTCTGCTCAACAGTCCATAAAGGACCAAGGCATATGGAGTAGCTTTTTGTGTTTAATAGACGGTTGCGTGGCTAGTACAATGCGTCGCCAGCCGCTTGTTGTGGTATTCACAGCCAGGAGGCACCAGTTTTTACATCAAACAACTACAACATCAAAATTTGTAATTGGTTCAGGTATTCACAAAATAATGGATTTTGATTTTTTGTTGGATTTAAAAAACAGAACATGTTTCATGAAGTATACATTTTAAATTTTAAAGGAGAAACGCTAAAAGAAAGTGTGTTTTATGTATTTTGCTTTCCCTTCAAAAAATATGAACACACTTTTACCATATTTTTGTTAATAACGATTTTAAAATGAAACAGTGCAATTTATTTGATTTCAAGTTAATATATCTAGCTATTTATGTGTACTAAAAAAATGTTTTTTATTTTGTTCAGTTCTACATGTAGGCAACACATAAAATTCATTACTTTGTCCATTCCTTGCTTTCTTTTGGTGTAACTGATTTATCAGTCCTGAGTTTTATCAAAAGTAGTCTGGAGTACGGTCTCTTAAAGTCTTTTTCAAATGGGCATTTTTTATGTACAAGCGAAGAAATGATGTGGTGAATTATGAGTTTTTTGAAACATCGGTATTTGTCCATAGACATGAAGTGATGAAAAAGTGAATATCTCTGTAAGCGAATTTTTGTAAGTTTCGTATATATAATAAAGTCTTAGTTTTAGTGCATGATACATACAAATTTAATTTAATTTTCTCATATAGCCTACATTTAACACTAAAAATTAATACAATTATATTATCAATTTAAATACAAATTTAATTTTCTACAATGTATGCAATACTTTCCAAGAATGTACTGGTGTACAATTTGTTTAAAATATATAGCTTCAGTCTTTAATAAACAGTTTACTTTCCATTATAAAGCTCATAAACTGAAAGTCATTTGTTATGAAATTTACTTTCTTGGCAACAACTAGTTTTACCTGTCACCATTCAGTTAAAAGGGACAAGGTCAAAATGTCTTGACCTATGAACATCTTTTGTCACTGGAACAGGTTTTAATACTACAAAATAACAAAAATTTTAATAATTATGTTAATTTTTATGTTTCTGTTCCATATTTCACACAAAATGTTATGTACAACTTTTAAATATACTTTGTGAAGTATAATCGAATTCACAAATTACATTTTTTAAATTGTTTTCCAAACCTAAGGGTAAATAGGTACAGTATCCTGTAACTGAATTGTACTACAGTTGTTGAACACAATTTTCAGCTTAAAAAGTATTAAAATTTTACGTATAGATAAATTTATGTCTCTTTGTGAGTAGATAACGGATCTTTTGTTTAAAATCATAGCCATTTTGGAAAAAAACTGAACCTTGTCGTTTAAAATAAAGCTCCAACTTTTTCTTATTTAGATAAAAACTATCACGTAAATTACAGATAATTTTAGTGAAAAATTAATGTTTCCATTCTGAATTAAGTAAACAAGCTTGGAAAATGCCCTGGGCATCACCGGTCAATTAATACACAACTTAACCTCCACAAATGACAGTTGTATTTGAACGCATAAAAAGAAAATTTCAGTCGAGACTATATTAATATTTTATAATAACTCAAAACATACCTGTACACAAAGTGTTGTTAAAAATGTATGCAGGTTTTCATCTCAAACGCTAATTACAAAAAATCTCGATGACATTTACAAACCGTTTCGACACAAAATACAAAACAAAACAAACGACAAAAATATTGACCTACCAGAACGCGCTCTCGCAGTAACTCAATGTAACTATTGTCCGATGGCGGAAGAATTTGAATTTGTCAGAAACGATAACAGGATTGAGGGTACAGTGCGCAATTAATCATTTAAGATGACTATCTCTCTTACATTATTTTACATCTATCTATAAAAATTTCAATTACTAGAGACACCATTCTTATACTACTACTGTGAAACATACTTTTCCCACATCGGAAGACCATACTTTTAGATAAAATTTTAATTAATTGTATTTATTTTAGGCAAAATCAGAAAAAGTCGCCCTACTTGTGGCTACAAAGCAGCAGTTCAAGACTGTATGTGGGAAGTCGACATCCTTGCGGTCAACATCACACACAGCGTATCCACAACACATCCTTGCGATCGACACACACAGCCCACGTCAACGTCATCAAACAATGTGATGAAAAACATTTTAATCCACGTGAGCATGTAGTATATACGTGTTTTACAACGTATAGTGTGGGGATTTTGACCACATAGGCTACAAGATTATGATGCTTGGGTACTAATCTGTAATCTGTAATGGGTCCTGAGTTCCATTCCCAGCAACACTATAAAAATGGAGGTGCGTTTTTCATCAATTTTGTTGGCTTAGCCAGTGGAATTGTGCTTAACTTTTAACTAGCTTCCTACACCACTCACCTAAAACTGTATACAATTAGACTTATTGTGCATAAATAGCTACCTATACTGTAATAGCGTAAGTTACTGCTACTGGAAAAACTCGGATTTTTTATAACGTGGGCGCAGCAGTCGCACCAACGTGCAGTGTTGGGGGCAGGGGCTCTGCTGTACTAGTAAAAACTCCGGTAACTAACTTAAATACGTTGTTTTTTGTCATCACAAACTCCTGCGACAGTAGAACTCAATTATATTCCAGCGCTCTACAACTGATTTCGTTTAGTTACATAATTAAATTCTACAAACTTTTTACAGTAAACCTTTTTCTATTTCAAATTACAACGAAACTCATTTTCGATCTCTGTTTATTTTTTTCAGGCATTTTTTCTGTTTTACCTATGCCTGCCTGAATGTTGTTTCACAGTTTTCATCCTGTCTTTTTAATCCGTCTGACCGTCTATCTATCTATCTATCTCTTCCCCTTCTCCCCCTGCCATGTTTTATTCATTCTTTTACCATTATTTATTTATTTTTATTGTAGTCAAGCTTTATTTTGACGTGCCGAGTGACCACTCTTAATTTATTCCTTAACTATCTTCGTGTTTGTCCGCGTTCGTACATATAAATATCTCCCCGTTTCGAGGCTTATAGAGAACTGCAAGTAGTGTATCCCTGTAAAGTCTAGTAGCAGATTGGGGCTACCATTTCAAACCTTTTTGTAGTCCCTCTAAATTTAGGGTTGACGTTCCCGTTTTACGATGCTCTCCCATCTGCTACACAACGCACACTCGTTGTACACCGTGCATTTGACGCCACAATGGCCTTTGTCAGATACTGCCATTTATCATTATGTAGATATTAAGAATCTACGTAATCTCAAAGACCCCTTGCCATCAATCATTTGATCGACAATCTATTCTTCTTACCCGAATATACAAAGAGAGGGATAATCCAAATTTTACACGCTTGTGCTGGGAACATTTGCTTTCAAAAATGGGTTTAGCAATAAAAAATAAAAACGTATATAAAGAATTTCCAAACAAAAGATATAACGGGATATATAAAAAAGTACTGGGGTAATGAAAACACGTTACACAAGAAAGAAGAGATATGGAAAGGCAGTGTTGTCCACCATTTAACCGCAACATTTCTTGAAAGAATTTGAAGAATAGCCTCGCTGGTTGGATTGTACAGTGTATTTGACTCCTGGATTATGATAGCAAGTTTATATGAAACAAGAAGCCTTTAGGTCCTAAAATCGAAATAAAAATGTCGCATGCAGTATACTCTGTGAGTGTGGGGAGACCTAAGTGAGAGGAACGTCCTGACCTTTACGAATCCACATGGAAGGTCGTGGAGTTATAACATATTAGGGTATTCAACCAGCCCGTATTGGAAAACCCGGAATATAATTTTTGTGAGAATGCAGAAAAGTTGTCGGAACGCAATACAAAACATTGGCAATGAGACACGTTAGAGTCAAGCTTGTAAGTACTTTCTTTAGAGCGGTTGACTGTCGTGAGAGGCGGGAGGGGGGGTTTCTTGTCAGTTGTGCAAAACCGTCTTTTATAGGCGCCCGCAACCGGACTAACTAGCTTGTGTGGACCAACCATCGCTAAGGGGTCAAGGGAATCCCATTGGAAACAGCAGTGGTGCACGTTAATGTTGCACTTTCATAAATGCTCGACGAATCGATGCGCTACCACGCTGGAGACGGGACAAGAAGGCACTTGCAGATCTCCAGGTTTCCTGTTGGTGGACGACCTAAGCGTCTCGAGCAGGTGCACTCTACTGGATATTGGATTCTGGCGATGGAAGTGTACGTGAGTAATACGGTTCCATGATTCCCTTAAAGATGTACGCGCAGAAACTGGGGACCGTACTGGAGTGAGCGACAGATGTGTCTGCCATAAGGCGTCGTCTGAAATGATGAGCTGCTGTACCGGGGTTGATGGCTCCACCAAGGACGATAATGCAGCACGAGTGGCTCGAGCTGTTTCTGTTCTATCTGAATTTCAATGCGGACATTAATCTATCCATGCACGTCACCACGGGATGTCGTCTACCGTGTTCCAAGCAATGGATCACGGGAGATTAGGAAGATGGTGGTGGAATTATTGGGGGTCCGTGTGAAGAATGGCTCGTCATGTATGATGGCTCGTATGATGAGTCGTCAAGTAGGGCCCGACGGCTTTGCTCATGTCCAGCAGGCGAGTGCTTGTGGACTGATGCCTGTTGGTGGCAAATGCTAGCTAGATAACGATCCTCACTGGTCGAGTGATTCTGCAGAAATCCTTACTGCTCCTCGCGGATGATGTCATCCACCAGGGGACGGATACGGGCCAATAGGAGTCGCTTGAATACCTGCGAGATTGCTGTCGAGAGCGATATCGGACGGTGGCTTCCATGAAGTGATGGCGGCTTCTTGGGTTTCGAAATCATATTGATGTCCGCTGTCTTCCACAGGCGGGGAAAGTACCGTAACCTCTTCATGTTTGTTTCTTTAGGCCTCGAAGATTTCAAGATTTAAGACTACTTGCTTCGTGTTCTACTCGAGGCTCTTGTTTAATAACAATCTTATAACCACACCGGTAAATCACTTTCACTTTGCAACTTTCCAGCCGGTGTTACATTCACTCACCACATAATCACAAAAACTGCACACCTTCTAACAAAACTAACTCTATTCCTATTCTTTATTCTACAAACAATGTACACAGCAAACCCACGTTTAAAATGATGGATACACTATTGTAACATGGACTACGTGATCTAACGCGACATTGGCAATTCAAAGTGAGCATCTAGAGGCTATACAAACTCAAGCGGTGAAAACTTCGTATATTTCGCTATTTAAATCATCAAGTTTTATAATTCGTAGCTTTCTTACTTACCCGGACTAATTCAATAAAATAAAAAAAAAATAAAAATCTTGAATCGAAATTGGCAGATTTTTATAAACCTTCGTTGGGGAAAATTTATTCTAGGGCTGCAAGCGTCTGTCCTGGCACTTCTGACTACGGGCGTGCTCAGGACACGTCTCATTTTCGAAAGCTTGTTTTAACTTACTAAGTGTATCTCTTGCACTTTTTGAAAGCTTAAAATAAAATTCGATTGCATAAAGCTGCTTAATATTGTTGAGCTCCATTTTTATGGCGTGAGACAAAATAAAGATTTACAAAAAAAATATGACAATCAAATCTGGTAAGGGTTTGTGAAATTAACCAAACGTTATAGCTATTAACTGCTGCATTCTTCTCCTCATATTGTTACAGCTTTGTGGAAGAAAAAAGTATCATTACTTTCAAGATAAACCTTGTAGATAATTTGGCAGTAATTTAAAAGCTGATTTTGTATTTTACAATTACATATCACTAGCAGTAGGTCTTTTACCCCTTTTATACCCTAGGTAGGCTTAAAGGTAGGACTACAGTATTTAGTGGTATTGGAAACAACTAGGACAGTGTAATTGTTACGTCACCTACACAGTCATGAATTTCCGCAGTCGTCAAAAACCAAATCGTACTGGAAGTCCAAATTAAGTCTAAGGAAATCTATGAATAAGTCAAGAACATTAATACTAATTAATATATGAAAAGTTTGTATCAGTATGGAGGGCGGAAGATTCTTCTACAACAGTTAAGGAACACTTTTTTCGGTTGGCAATCGTATTTTATTCATACAGTTGTTAACATTAAACATTTTGCCCAATCTATGATGTGGCGTCCTTACTGTAAAGCTGAGAACGGAAAGCAGTTTAACTCACCTCGTTATGTCCCTTCTCTGTGGGCGAATCTGCTTTATTACAGACATAAAAAGAATCAAAAGATTTTTTAAACACAAATATACGTTGATAACACAATATTAATAACAAAAAAGAAAATTAATTCTTGGATTTTGTCCCGATAACATGCCGAGTATTAGTGATGATATGTACACACTTTTCTGACACGACCACTAATGTTTAAGATAAAAAATTGTTATCTAAAACATTAATGTTCCGTGTCAGAAAAGTACATATTATTAATAAATCAAATAATGGTTCATAACAATGACAAAGAACAACAACAAAAACGATAATAATACTCCCCCCCCCCCAGAAATCCAACTCTACGCCCGACCTACATCTTGCCACATGGGGGGAGGGCAACAGCTGTTACACTTTAGCTGGCTAACAGTGCACTGGCAAATGAGTTTGACAAGGTCGTGTGTACCGCTCGAAAACACCGTATCCCACGGTGGAACCGATCGTGCTATTGGTTGGATGGCTCAATGTTAGTGAGTCGCATACTATGCCCTCTGGGTACCAGGACGCACCCTGTTGTATTTAGTCCTAGCTGTGGTATTCGAGGCCTCTGCCGCGCTGGTCTGTTACTTCCCCGCTATTCGTGGGAGGAAAATTATAGGCTCTCAAATTAATTCTGAGGTTGAGAGATCCCTTAAAAACCCTCGCCCAGAAAAAAGCCCTCTTCGGAGGATGAAGAGACGGAGGCACTATACGACTGTAGATGCGGATAAGTTTATGGAGCCGTCGGCCAGTACGCCTAGGGTACCCAAGTATTTGATCGTCAAAAGGAAGGAGGGGGTTTCTTGAAAGTGAGCCGCTTTTTGATTGAAAAATTAATTACTGTTTGTGCTGTATCATATACTACATATATTATAGACATCAGGAAATTTGGTGGTCTGTTGATTGAGACCCAAACCGACCAGCAAAGGGCAAGACTGCTCATGTTGAAAAAGATCGGCGAGATGGAGGTTGAAGTGAGTGGTGGTGTACCATGACTTGCTGAACTGCAAGATTTCTGGGACTTCAGGGAGTCATAGGATGTCGGAGGCTGACAGTGCACAGGGAGGGCCAAACACTTCCCTCCGGCTCCCATGTCTTGATTTTTAACAAAACAACACTACCAGAGAAAATAAGAGCAGATATCTATCGGTTGAGCGTGTGCTACTTTATCCCTCAGTACATGCAGTGCTTTCAGTGTCTACGTTTTGTGCACACAGCATCGAGATATTCCCGAGGCAAGACCTGTTTCTGTGTGATGTCTGTTCATGGCGATGAACCTTGTGCCGAACCGATGAAGTGGGTTAATTGCGGTGGCCTACACTCTTCAAGGTTACGCTACGCAACTGCCCTGTGTACAAGCAAGGGTTAGCCATTCAAGAAGTGAAAACTTTAAAGATAATCTGCTACCTAGAAGCTAAAAACGCAGTTTGCCCGACAAACCAGGGCAAAATAAGCTATACACAGGCTGTCAAGTCTACTCCGGCAATGACGACAGCAACTGTACTGTAGCAAAAGAAATAATGGCGGTAGTGACGCGCTTCGTCAACCGTTATTTAGCCCAAATAAGCCTAACTGACGGCACAAGCAACAGCTAACGGAAATTTAGAAAATAAGAGTGGGCCTACTACGAGACCCACAGCCCGCCCGCCAAGAAACCAAATATTCCGGCTGCGACTGCAGTGACCTCCAGTGGTGGCGAGACGGCTAGGGAATACCGCCATCGGTCGTCCCGTCCTCCCAACACTAGGGAGGACTTTTTACAACCGAAATATGGAATAAGACCTGTCCCCGATGACCAGGAGATGAGCTCCGGATCGGAGTTGAAACCTGGCAGAACTCGGGAGTCTGGAAAAAATGAAGAAGAAAGGCTGGGCGAAAGGAAAAGCCTAGGAAGTAAGCAAGGTCCGTAGCTCCGTAGCGACTGATTCTTTAACACCCATCATGAAGAGCATACACACATCAGTGGAATATCAACAGCTCCACTTCGTATTATTGCTAACCGAAAATGCTACTGGCCAGGCATACACCGATGTGTGTGTGCCTGCAGGAAACTCTTTTGAGACCACAAGAAGTTTTTAATATGAGGACATATGAGCCCTTTCGCTGTGATATGACACCGAACATCAGAGCTAGGGGAGGCGTTGCTACATTTTTTTAGCAACACATATCCCGCCATACGTATTCCGCTCGCTACGCCTCTACAAGCAGTAGCAATCAGTTTGTTACAGCCACTGAAGATGATGACAGGCCCGGCTTCAGGCAGGGGCGAACCGTGCCACCGCCCAGGGCGGCAAATTTTAAAGAGCGGCAGATTCCGGGACGTTAAGTTTTGAAATTGAGGGAAAAAATACAATTATTCACTCAATTTCATCACAATATGTAAGCTCAGTAAGAATTACTTTATGTATAAAGTCAGCGGAGTTTAACGAAGAGTCGAAAACTCGTGAACGAGAGAACGTAACCCTGACAATGAGTTCTGCCTTCCATGAGTCATCAGCAACCAAAAATTTTGGTAACATTACCTGTGACAGTGGTAAGCGGAGAAAGGACTTTTTCGAAGCTCAAATTTATTAAAACTTATCTCGATCGAGTATGTCCGAGACTCGCCTGAGTGGTCTTGAGACTATACCTATAGAACATCAGTTAGGTGAATTACTTGATTACAACGAAGTTATAAAGGAGTTTGCCAGTGCAAAAGCTAGACGAGTATTTTTTAACTAAGATATATGATATATTACTTTTGTTATATTTCAATCATAATGAATTTTAGTTAGTATTTTAATTTGAAGTCGTCACATAGGCATATATTTTTATTGTCTCACGATTCCTTGTATTGTCTCTACAGTTTTATTGCAGCCGTTTGCCGCATCGTAAACGGGAAAAAGTTCTAGTGATAAACACAACAATGCAAACATTCTTTGTCGTCATTTGAAGGCAATCGCCGTATCTTTAGAGTAGGTGTAGTGTGTGTGAATGTGTTCAAAATTAAAATAGGGAGGGCGCGGCACTCATAAATACTGCACAGGGCGGCAGAAGCGTTGGGGCCGGCCCTAGATGACGATCTGCTGCTTATAATTCCACCAGATTCTGAGTGGCGAAGGAACGATTTGCAGGATCTGGTCGAGCAGCTGCAATGTCCATTATTTCTTGTTGGGGATTTCAACACCTATAGTCCAACTTGGCGTTGTTAAAGGACGAACAACGTTGGATTAAGAACTGAGGATCTATTGCTTAACAATGTGCTTGACTTTCTAAACACAGGGGCGAGCACAGATTTCAAATTTAGAAATGGTACTTTCTCGATTATCGATATTTCGATCTCATATTGCGTCTTGCTCCACGTCTGTCATGGAGAGTGCTCACAGACCTTCATGGGAGCCACCACTTCCCTGTACTGGTAACAACGCGAACGCCAAAGAGTGCCATTCGCACGGCGAAAAGATGGCGCTTGGACCGTGCTGATTGGCCAGGATTCAAGACAATCAGCTTCAAGACAATGTACTTGTACACCTATGGTCGTCGAAATATAGAAGAAGACGTACAAAGTTTCACCTCAGCAGCTACGGAGCATTTCCCAATGTGCCGGTGGTCGTTCAACCAGACCACCGGTACCGTGTTGGAACAACGCTGTGGAAGAAGTGACTAGCCCTAAACAGGTATAAACGATCTCCGACCGAAGATTTTTTAAAACATTTTTTATTTAACGATTAAAGAGGTTTAAAAAGATTTAAAAGAAGTCTCCATTAAGATTAAGGCATGAGTCCCACTGTTGCACTTATCTGTAGATTCCCTGCTGGTAAAATTCTTGCGGCTGTTTGCGGAACCATTCGCTAACAGCAAACTCTACCTCAGTGTCCGATTTGAACCACCGTCCTTTTAGTGATTTCTTTAATGGGCCAAAAACATGATAATCGCACGGAGACAAGTCGGGACTGTAAGGTGGATGTTGTAAGACTTCCCACTTCATACGACCAAGCAGATCTTGAATCGTCTGGGCTATATGGGGTCGAGCATTATCATGCAGAAGAATGAGACCATTTGTGAGCTTCCCGGGACGTTTATTCTTGATTCTGACCCGTAAGCGTTTTAAGCTGTCTGCATATCGTCCAGCGTTGATGTTGATACCAGGTTCTTTAAAATCTAAGAGCAGCACACGCTGATAATAAAAAAATACGTCACCATTACTTTCCTGCCGAAGATTGGGACCGACATTTTTTCGCTTCGGAGATTGTGCATGCTTCCACTGCATAATCTGACGTTTGGATTCTGGTTCGTAGTGATAACACCAAGACTCATCACCGGCAACAGTTTGGTGTAGAAAGGCATTACCTTGTTATTGATAGCGCATCAAATGCTGTAATGATAAGGCCGAACGCAAATTTTTCTGCTCATAAGTAAGCAGTCGTGGAATCCACTGAGCAGCAACTTTGTGATAGCCAAGACTATGAATGATGGAATGAGCAGGTCCCACGCTGATGTTCAACATTTGAGAAAATTCTTTAACTTTGATGCGCCTATTTGCGCGTAAAGCAGTTTCCAGCTGTATTACATTTTCATCTGATGCTGCAACACGTGGAGGTCCGGGACGATCAAAATCTTTAGTACATTGTCTTCCTTGTCGAAACTTATTGCACCATTCAGCCACTGCCGTATGAGAATAACTATAGTCACCATATACAGCTTTCATTCTTGTATAAATTTCCATCGGCTGACACTCCTCAGCGGCCAAAAACTGAATAACGGCACGCAGATTATCATTGGACGGGTTTTCTATCATGGATGCCATTTTTCAACCCAGTCACAACGCTTAGAAAAGAGCAAACTGCAAATATTTTTGACAGACGCGTCACTAGTACTTAAACACACAATATAAACAAATAAATTTCGTTGCCACGTGACGAAGTCACGGCTGCGCAGATCAAACTTGTTTCTATTGAACAATCCTCGTATGTCAAGGATTATAGCTATATGCCTGCCGGATATAGCTATGGCCACACTACTAGCACTCTATAATGCCATGTGAGCGCAAGGTGAGTACGCAAAATCATGGAAGGAGACGATCGTCATCCCGCTCTGAAGGCCGAATAGGATCCCCTGAAAGCAAAAAACTATCACCCAGTAACGTTCCTCCACTGTATAGGAATGTTACTGGAGACAGCAGGCTCAACTGGTGTCTCAAAGAACACGGCCTTCTGACCGCACACCTGTGTGTGAACCGGAGATACCATTTTACAACTGATCGACTGGTTTATGTGGAAGACGCACGCTCAAAACAGTTTCATCGAAGGTAAGTACATGGTTGCAACATTCTTCGATTTGGAGAAAGTGTTCGACAAAACGTGGAGATATAACATCATGCAACAACCACATGATTGGCGGTTCAGAGGTAACCTTCCTAAATTTATCTTCAGCTTTATCACAGACTGGACTTTCCATGTTTGGGTTGGACAATCACTACCGTCCCCACACGAAGTGGAAAATGGAGTTCCTCAGGGGTCTCTGTAAGCGGCACCTTTTTTGGTATTGCAATCGACGGGTACTTTGAGTGTATTGAAACGTCAGTTGGGAAGAGCTTATACGTTGACCATCTTACGCTGTTCTAGTGGCCCTAAGTAACGGAGACGATCAAGCATAAAATGCAAGGCACTATAGACACGTTGGAAAAATGATAACAACATAGGGAGTTTTCTCGGCAACAAAGCCAACCTGTGTCAGCTTCTGTCGAAGGCGAGGAAGCCATCCAGACCCGACGTTAACTATAAACGGTGTCTGGCTGGACTATAGACCCGTAATAAAATTTCTGGGTCAAAGTGTCGACAGACAATAACATAGAATGCGCATGTGGACGACTTGGCTGCAAGGTGCAAATCCTCGTTAAACGCAATTAGGTGCATCTCCCATATGGCCTGGGGAGAAGATAGAGAAGTTTAATTACACCTGTACATCGCGCTGGTGTTATCCAAAATGGATTACGGATGCGCAGTGTACTCTTCAGGCAGGAGATCGTTCTTGAAATAGCTGGATCATGTTCAGAACGCAGGTGTGCACTACGTCACAGGGGCGTTCCCCATGAGCCTTGCACAAATGTTATGTTGTGAAGTAGGAATACTTACGTCTGCGGCGTCAACTGCTATTGCTGATGTGTGGCGAAATTACGTATTAGCACTGCCCAGCCACATAAACTACGTGTTGCTGGCGAATTTAAGACAGCAACAGCAACAGTCTTGCTAGAATTTAAGACCGCCGTTCTAGACCAGACCAGCCGGCATTCGTGCGTTCGAAATAGTCCGGCGCTACAACATCCAGGCGCCGATAGTCCAAGTCTACGTTCCATGCGAAGCGCCCTCCTGGCTGCTTCGCAAACCACATTGCCGACTGGATGTCGCCAATAGAAGCAAGAAACCATGCCACCCAACTGAACTGAAACTTTTGTTTAGATCAGTCCTTGAGGAATACGTCGAGGAACACACAATTATGTACACTCATGGGTCGAAGACGTAGAGGGGATTGGGTAGTGCGTTTGTCATTGAGGACGCCTCCCATTCCTGGACACTGCCCAAGGCGGCAAGTGTATAGACCGCCGAACTCTATGCTGTGTGGGAGGCTCTTCGTTTCTGTGAACACCGAGATGAAAGGAAATTTTTTTATCTGTACGGATTCACTAAGTTTTCAAACTGCCTTGGAAAATCCGGACACAATGGGTCCGTTATTACAGCAGATAATGGTGTTATGCCATGCGTTAGAAGACCTTGGTTCATCTTTTACTTTTGTTTGGTATCCGGGTCGTGTAGGTATTGAAGGTAACGAAGAAGCTGACCCTGCAGCGAGAAATGCTGCGGAGAGCCCACGAGCATATGCGATTGTCTTACGACCTGACGACCCGAAACTAGCTGCCACAAGCACCATTACTAATGTGTGGCGGCAGACGTGGAAGCAGAGCGTTCGTAAACGGCAAGTAGCAGGAGTTCGCTGTCGCCGTGAACAAGTTTGCATCACCAGGCACAAGACTGTGCACTAGGCACAAGAACTTGAAGTCTTTGTACCTCCTACAAGGACACGAACGAACACTCTACGTTTGTGGAGGAGCGCTCACAGTGAAACACATAATCGAAGACTGCAGTTCTCTTACAGAATTCAGGTAGAGACACATAGGAAAAGCTAACCTGAAAGAAGACCTCGGAAACGAACACTTAGCGATGGACAGAACTCTGCCTAACGACATTACTAAAAGCAGTAAGATTACTGTATAGGCTTTTGAAAATGACGTTTTGCGTCTTCGTGTGTACGAGTTTCCACATTCGTTGAGTGAACTGAAATGTAGGTGAAAACAAAACATCCCGAGGAGCAACACTCCTGATAGACGTCGTTGGGCCAAGGCATTAGTTGCCAACCCCTCAAGGAATAAACAAATATAATAATTATAGTTGCGAGGTATTTTGGCCACATACAAATTTCGAGAACCTTACGTAATGAAAACCTGCATGATTCAATAATTCACACCTCTGACAAGAGGTGAGCTGTTAAAAAAGAATATTCAAATTAGAATATTTGAATATTACCCAGAAGTGGATTAGATTCTTCGATTCCTCTTAGCACTTTTATCGTTAGTAACCTGACAAGTTCAGTCGACTCTTAGCACGAGGATGCACTGACTTCAGACCAGGAGCTCGCGAGGTGGAGTGGGGAAGCTTGTATGAAGTCAGCTGGCTTCTCCATTCCACTGCCTGGTCATCTGCTTATCTGTTGATTGTATTTTGTTAAGTGTAGAGTTTCGTTTAAGTGACATGTTATTGTACATACGGCCTTTAACAGACGGCCGTTGAACTTTAAAACTTACATATCATGACTTATTCACTTTCTTATTGTCATTTCCTTAACTCATCTTTCCATCTCCTTTGTACTTCCTTTCTTCTTTTACTTGTGAATGTCCACTCAAAACTTTCCTTCTCTATTTCTCTAAATATCTAATCCCGGCAGTATACAGTAATTTATGTTCCTGACTAAGTAAGCTCGTCTTATAATTTCTACCGCATCGTGGTTCTTCCATCCATCATCGTTTCTCAAAGATCTAGAGTATACAAAGTAGGTATAGGACTAATCTTCTCTGGTTGTCATTATCCATACGTCGCTTTCAAAAGTTAATAAAGGTCTTATACGTGATCATTTTAGTATTTCTCTCTACAATTATCAAGTCACTAACTTCTCATATTCTTATTAGCAGCGATTTTCACTTTGTATAGCCTAACTGATTTTACTTCAGTACGTGCATTATATTTTTATTGTTATCAGGCCTGAAGATATGTGAAAACTCCAAAGTGTCTGAGTATGTGCATATCACCACAGCGCGAATATCTGTTTAGTTACGTACATAAACAGCCGATTTTTCCCGTTTTACAGTTAAAATAACAATGTCCATAAACCAATATGGACACCAGTCACACGCGCGATAACAGACTGACGGGTTTGAAATGTGTTCAGTCGGTCGAAATGAAACGGAAATTGAAAACTGAATTGGATTATGCTAAACAGAGTGTATACGACGTATCCCGTGCGCACGTAATACACATCGGTTTACGCAGTAAATATTATAAGCTATATGTAGGGTTGTGTATTTTGTTATTGTTATTATTATATGAATGTAAAACGGGGATGAATAATTAAAACAAAAGAAGATACCCGTTCGCCCACGAACGAGAGTGGTGCGACAGACGGCGCATGCGAGTCGACAGCGGAGGATTTATCGACCCGAATCTCACCTCTCGACGGCTAACATTGTCAAGAGAGACCCGGGCCACAGCACAGGTAAGTGTCTGTCTATCCACCCTATGTCTGTGTACATACACATACACAAACACACATTAAACGATTGTCATGTCAGCGCTGTCCGACGCTTTTAAACAGTAATTACGCTTAATTTTGAAAAACGTAAACAAGTAGGCCTACTCGTTTGTATTTTGAAACTCCAAAATGCTTTAATGAAATACATCGAAGTATAAATTACGTGGTCATATACTATGGTGTTCGTCTTTTCGTGTGTAAACTATAAACATACAACGTCACGATTTTGAAAACGTTACACATTTCAAAAGAATCGTACAACATCGGAACGAAGAGTACACTCGGTATTTTTTTTTATACTGAATTGTAATTAAAACAAAATTGTAAAGTATACGTCAGTAAAATATGAATTTGCGTTGAAATACGTACAAACTTGTACTCTGAGAAAGAATGTATACCAAGCATGAAAACTTCATTATAAAATTTGTTTCCTTTTCGACTTGTTTAAAAGTCATGATGTCCTGTCAAAACATAATTCTGTTAAAGAAGTAGACATTGTTTACATGATCTCGTACTGGAATACGTATTACTGAGAAGATCTTGTTATTATGCTCACCGACTGTGAACCGGGTTTTATGAAGATATCCAAGTGCTCTACGAATAGTAACGCATTCAGTTACGGCTAAATAACCGAACCACAACAATAATTCGCAGGGTTTAGACTTTAAATTTAAAGTTGTTGTCTTCTACTTACCTCACAAATATTTTTTCTAATGTCTTCTTCCTGAAGTCTTTGCGTAGCGTCGTCTTAAATCTTCTCCGAACAAATAAATACACTCACTCACTGAAAACAACGCACTTCTGAGAAAGATGTGCGGAGTAAAAATTTATCCAAAAGTCGAGCATAAGACAAAAACAGTATACTTAAATCCGGAACAACGACAAAGAGCGCATGTATGTGTGTGTGTGTGGGCGCGCGACCGCGCCTGTGTGTCTAGAATGCAGTAAGTGTAAATTCTGGATTTGAAAATTATTTACGTTTTTATGTATTTACGCACATTTGAAACAAGTTTAGCCTTTACTGTCTGTGTGTTTCTTAAGACAGAAGGTACCTTCTATTTCATTTAGTCTCTGACCTACAGTTTTCTCAAACGAAGTTATTTTCAGTCTAACACACGTGTCTTTAGCGATGATAAAATAAAGTAAACGTAACAGACTTTCATCATTAATATCGTCTCCGTTACGGTTCCCACATATTCCTCGGCGAAACTAGGCTTCTCGTTTTCCGCTTCATATCTTGTTGCGACGCAATCTCTTTCGTCTTCTCCAGACGCTCATGCCACTTCATACGTTTCGATTTAATCTTCTCATTCGGATTCAATATTTAGACGTGTTGTCTCTTTGAGTGAGTCCTTTAAATCGTTTTAGGAACCTTATCTTTAGCACTTAGGTAGTTCTATCTAGCACGTTTGTTGTAGCCCAAATTTTACTACCATATACGAGTGTGAACTGCAATGTCTTATAGAAGTTTAAAAAGTATTTTCCCAGTTTTATTTTTTAAATATTGATCGATTGTTCCAAGACTCACACCCAGATCGTTGCTTTATCGGAGGAGATGTAAATATTTAAAATATATAATTTGTTCCAGTGTTCTATATTCTGAGACGATCTTCTAGCTTTCTGGTATAATTCTGCAGAATACAGAATGTGTTCCACAGGGATTGACGGAGACAATGTAAAACGTGATTGAGCAAGGCTCCAGTAGACAGACATAATCTACGTTTCTGGGACTGACATCTGTTACTTACGTTTGTTGCATCATAGTGTTTCAACAATGTTTACAGTCAGGAGTATTTCTCCTCAGTCTTTTCAAGGGTTCGGAGCGGTCAGCCAGCCTGGTTTACCCTCTGAATGTCTCCACGACTTACGTCTTCAACAATTTGTTTCATCTTCTCCCACTTTTGTCTATCTGTTATTTAGTGGACTTTTTAAAATTCAAATTAAATATAAGTTTTATGAATTATCTTTCGGGGCATTGATTCGGGGCATTGTTAACGTAAAATGTTGCTTTCTTTTCTTGTAAAGAAGTAGAGAATGTCGTTGTTTTATTGGACGAGCAAAGCGAGTTCTTAGTTTTGACTTGACCGTTTTGCATTTGTCTGTCTGACAATCTGTCTTTTTGGAGTGTGTCTCACGATAACTTTTAACGCATCAACTGACTTTTGTAAAACGTGTTCATGGTTTTACGTTACAAAACCTATTGGTTTTTATATTTGTGCCTCACAAATTGGGAGACGAAAGGCAAAAATTTGAGGAGGAAAAGTTTTCAGATTTGCAGAAGTTCATGTGATTTATCAAATTAAAGGAAACTTTAACCAAAATATGAATTTAGTTTGAAACTTTTGAAACTTTAAAAATTTTGTGACTCCTGAGCCAAAAAGTGGGTGAAAGTTTTTATAAATTCGCAAAATTTTATGTTGCGTATAAGATTAGAAGGAATTTAACTAAATCTGTATAATATTTACCTTATTTCTTCGTCGTGTGACTTCGTTTTGCGTTTTGTTTTGCTTTACGCGTTTCGAGAATATGTCTCGTCATCAGAAATAAATAAAATAAAAATTTCACTCTTAGCGAGGTCGTTACATATTAAAATACAAATATTTGAAAACGATTACACACATACCCGCTTTACTTGAGTGCGCACTCGAGTCGGACCGATCGGACACTGATTATCAATAGCTATTGTGTAGACAGGTTTATTGGGGTATCGTAGGTTTGACCCGAGGGCCCAAAAATTGGGTCAAAAATATGAAAAATTGTAAAATCCAGCCTAGTGTCAGACTAAATGGAATTTTAGCGTTAATTGTGTGGTTGCTTTGTTACTTTACTAAACAAAAGAATAGTAGTGTAATAAAATTTTCATAAATTTCCTGATAATTGAACTATTATCTAATATCAAAATGTATCCACTAATAAGTGTACTACTTTGTTCAAAATAGTGAGTTCTGCAGGTCAAGGAGACATTAGTTTTATGTAAATAATTTGTTAATATGTTAAGATAATAATATATGTAAATAATAAGTTGTATGTATATAAAACATAACAGCATAATTTATTTCGGTTTCATAAAACTTTTATTTGCTTATCGTCTAAAGAGTACCACGTTTATATATTACAACAAAACTGATTAGGCCACAGTGGGAGTAAACGTCTCTGAGCGTTGTTTCCTGGCAAAATTAATAAACCGTGATGATTAGCGCAGTAGTCAAGCTCCTACGTCCTCGAGGGCAACATCCACGGATGTACGTTTCTGACGATGTACGAGCTTATAGAGGATACAATCAGAAGACTCTACTTTTTCAATTTCTCGCGGCTTGAGTATGTTCCACAGAGAGTGACGAAGGCATCGTAAAATGTAGGCTAATTGAGCAGGGCCAGTATACAGATTTAATATTCTACAAAGAATATCGAATAATGCAAGTTGTTACTCAAGTCTCTATTCGTAAAGCTTATTTAACGTTATCGTCGTCTAACAGCAGACACTACTATGAAGGCGTGACAGCGTGATAGAACCGTTGTGCGTTCTTGTAACAGCCGAATGTTAAACTGTAACAAATAACCAGACTGTTAAGGAATTTCGTTCGTGAAATTAGATACGCTTTAGGAATTACAACTTTGTCGTAAGTTACTGCCAAACCGTTAACTGGAGTCCGAGTCTACCACTATCAAGTCCTAAGCAACGACAAATCGTAGGCCGTCGTTTAGGACTCGCTAATCCTTGTCCGATAAGAAGCAATTAGCGGTCTAGCAATTACCTTCGACAAAGCTGGAAGCTTCTAACACAGTTGACCTGACTGAAAACATTATGAACTAGTGAGTTCTCTGATAAAACAACTATGTAGCCTACTCTTATTACAAATTTGAACCTGAAATCATCATAGATTTATCAAGTCTTGTTGATATCGTAGCAGCTAAACGGTTAAATGTTTGTATGTTATTCCAAAAATAAATTTTATAATAGCCACAATTAAATCTACAAATATTTTTACTATATCAACGTTTAAATCTCTGTTTAACATCAGTTAAACTTAAAAAACTAACAAAGCTAAGGTCCAAATGATCCTAACGTTTATAAGTTAACACTGGTAAACTTTTTTATTAATGAATAATTTCATTAATGAGTAATTAATATTTTTATTTCCCTTAATATATTTTACATGAAACATTTGTTTGATATCGAATATTTGTAAAGTTAAATTCTGTAATCAATACCTGGTTGGCTTACATTTTTACCTGATAATTTAGGTTATATATAACTATGCACCACAGACCTTTTAGTGAAATAACACTACTCTTCGATAATTTGACATACAAATGTTTATGTAAGACGCGATATAAATACCTAAACGATACTAACCTTTTTTATTGGTTATTTTAATCATGACAACTTTGTCAAATTTGGTTGCTTTCCTGCTATATACACTTTTTCCTCGAACGAGGCCTTTCGGTTTCGCAACCATTAACAAGTTCTTCCTACAACAACCTTGATAATGGTTGATAATGATAGAACTTGATAATGGTTGCGAAACCGAAAGGCCTCGTTCGAGGAAAAAGTGTATATAGCAGGGAAGCAACAAAATTTGACAATGTTGTTATGAAGACTGCTAACATAGAGAAAATAACTGATATTTTAATCATGGTTTAAAAATTATACTGGTTTAAAAATGGTTTAAATAATATTATGTATGATTAGTTTAACAAATTATTTTAATAATGAAATTTATTTTATTTTATTTGATAAATGTTTACTTTGTTATTATTTACATCCCAGAGTTGAGCAAACGCCACCTCCAGATTCAAACCAGAAAGACTAAAAGTCTATAATCTCCAAGATTACAAGCCATCGTGGAGATCTAAAAATAGTTTCCAATAGAGTGTACACTACACTCATTCACGAACCAGATGTGCTCCGCATAAAAACATTCTGTCGACAACGCCCAATAGTAACACCAACACCCAAACACCATCTACAACCTTCACAGCTTCGCATAGAATCTTTTTCTTCTCACCATCTCTTAACGATTTCATTTATACATTGTTTCTTCGGTCTTCCTCTCTTATATGCTTGGCCACATGGTTCCGTGATATTCTAGCCGCTTGTCCTAACCACTTCACCGGTCCAGTTCCAAATCTTCTTGCACAGGGTGGAGCGATTGTACCCGTGTCTTTACTCATATCCTGTGAACGTCTACAATCTCTACTGACTGGTTCTAAAATGTTTTCACCGTACTTCTCTGACAAGTACCAGTTGTCTTTGAGATCTTTCCTTGAGATAGTTCATGTATGAGCTCCATATTACAAGTGTGTGTACGCAACCACCCTTACCTACCTTACTTTCAGTGCTTTAGTGCCCAGAATTTCCGTTAGATAATGCACAACGCCGCGTCTCACTTATTCCGGCGTATCTATGCATGAATAATTATATACTACACGAATACAATAAATAAATTAGAAACATTCACGTAACTTTTACGCATGTTTATGAACTTTAACTAGGCTTAATACTACAAATCTACAAAATTTCATGCACTGCCTGTAAAAGTGTTTCAGTGTATCTCGATTTCCAACCAACACTTAGTACCTTTGTTCTCGCTGTATAATGTAAGTGCAGGGCGGTGGTACATTACACTTCTGGAAGTAACACGAGTTTTCTATCGGATTCCGTCATAAGACCTCCGGAAGTTATATTTTTTAATCGGTGATCGGAACCTGAAAATTCGTGCAGAACAACCTGTACGTCTAATAGGGCCCTGATTTTATAAGCAGGCACAGACTAAGTGTTTACCCAGAGAAGCATGGCGCCGGGAATGCCAAAAAGAACGGGAAGGATCGTTGACATTTCGTTGTTGACACCGATGTCTACTTAAAATCAATATGCTTTTACTGATAAACATAAAAATTATGAATTGAATAATATTTTGAAATAAAATTAATACAGAAGTCGTCCGATAAAAATTTTATGGAGCTTAGTAAAGAGAACACCGACTGGAACAGCTTAATACTGATTCTTGGAGGGTAGGATACGAGTTTTCATGTTACCTGACGCTATTTTGTCACACACACACACACACACACACACACACACACACACACACACACACACACACACACACACACACACACACACACACACACACACACACACACACACACACACACAATATATATATAAGGGGGCAATTCTCCCCCTTTTATCATATGGAGCACCCGTATGGATAGACGCATTAGAAAGGAAAAGTAACCAGATGAAGTTCAAAAGAGTGCAACGTCTCATCAATATTAAAATTGCGAAGGCTTATCGTACAGTGTCCCATGAAGCTTTGTGCATTTTGACGGGACTGACTCCAATAATAATAAAGTTGAGAGAGATTGTTAGTGCTTACAGAGTTGCTAGAGGTTGTGATGGTGCTAATATTTTGATGGACACAGTAATTCCGTTCAGGGATTGGCCTCATCCGGCAGATACAGTTCTTATAAACTCGAGCCATGCAAGTAAAGTATACACAGTACAAGCAACAACAATATGGCAGTAAGCACAACAATGGGGTTGGGTCGGGTATAGCCTTGTTTGTTAATGGTGAGCTCAAATATGAGATGCAGTATAAGTTGGGTGTTGGGTGCTCTAATAATCAGGCTGAGCAATTGGCAGTTTTGAAGGCCCTGGAAAAGATAGCTGAATTAAATTGTATTATAACTAATTTGAGAACGGCAGCTGTTTACACCGACAGCAGAGTGACGCTGGACTCACTTAGGAGCTCGAGGAATCATAGCTACTTGATAGAAGAAATAAGGAATAAGTTAAGAAGTTTAAAGGCGGTCAACTGGTCAATTGATTTTGGTTGGGTTAAGGCACATGTGGGTATTTATGGTAATGAACTGGCTGACAATCTGGCTAAAGAAGCTGCGTCCAGTAGCAGTATGGTGTGCTATGAACGAATACCAAAAAGTGCAATGATTAACAAATTCCGTGAGGTGAGCCTAATGGAGTGGCAAAGTGAGTGGGAACAAACATTAAATGGAATGGTGACTAAGTTGTTTTTCCCTAGTGTGAAGCACAGACTGTCCTCAAGGTTTGCACTGTCTCCTAATTTTACCACAATGGTGACTGGTCATGGCAAGCTTAGAGCCTACTACTATCGTTTCAAAATAAAAGATGATCCGACATGTGTCTGCAACGACGGTGACCAAACAGTGGAACATTTGTTATATGAGTGCAATATGTTGAATGAAGAAAGACGGGTTTTCAAAAATAGTGTACTACGGAGTGGTGGACGATGGCCTCCGAATAGAAGTGAATTGACATCAAAATATGTTAGACAGTTTATTAAATATGTTAATAACATTGATTTTGATTCTTTGTAGTGTTTATTGTTATTGTGCTTGCCTATCTATTTTGAATCATTGTATGCATTTGTTATTATGAATTAACTTACATATTGGTCGAACGGCTTTATCATGCATATGATACATACATGCATACAGTTTTAACATGTTAATAATGTAGTACTAATTCATTGTATCATTGTCAATGATTGATTTTTATTTTTCTTGTTTACTTTGAATCTTTGTAATTGTTGTATGTACCACTGAGTTGTTTTTATATGTATTGAGAATCGGCTTGTAATAAGTTTATATATAGCATGTAGTATTACTTTATTTGTAATGGAGCATGCTGAAAAAAAAAAAAAAAAAAAAAAAAAAGCGCACGCACGCGCGAACACACACACACACGCACGCACGCACACGCACAAATATGTGAGAATGCTTCAGATAGAAAGTTTTCAGCTATAAAAAGAATAAATGCTTTGAAAAATCATCTGCAGGAGGGGATTATCATCATCAATGATCATTTAATCATTTAAGCTTATTCTAATGTTGTTATGGACACAAATAGACATTACAATGACTAAACTAAAGTAAAATCCAAAACATCAAAAAATACCACTCTAAACAATTACACTACTTCAAAAATAATTACAGAATTAATTACAAAAAAGATTAAAACTTCAACAGTCCATGTTATATATAAGAATATATATATAATGCAACAGTACAAATGTATAGGGTACTGTGCATTGCACAATTAATTAAGATAATTAATAAAATAATTCATATCGTTAGTAATAATAATTCAGCTTTCAATCTGAACTGTAAATGGAACGACCAAATTTCATGCTGAGACAAGTTAATCACGGCACGCAGCTTTGTCTGTGTGTACACATGTATTTTACATGTGTGTGTGAGACCAGTTGGTTCCTGTAAAGCGTCACCCCTAAATGAACGCTATTAATTATGTGAATTAATTTAAATTGTAAAGAGTGTGTGCATAATATCACAAAACCAAATACGCCACAGTTTGTATAAAATAAAGACGCACATGTGTACAAAAAATAGTGTGAAAATAATAATAAAGTGCGATTATAGTGAAAACAAATATAAATAAAACTTATATTAATTAAGATAGGAAAAAACGGTTTATACACAGTGAACACATAAAAATTACCGACAAGATGAATATCGGGTAATTTGAAAAAGACTTCACATGTTGCGAAGACAAGCGAAATAAGTGTGAAAATAATCGTGTTTAGAAAGGGACGCCAACGACAGACTGAGACCTGCTGAATATTGTCGAAACATGATTTTTGCGCCCTAGGGTATAAATACTCGTGACGCACCAACTTATTTCTCTTTCTCGTACAACTACCGTGGCAGCCGGAGGCTTTGCCCAACGACAACAACTCTTTTTCTATCAACCACAGCAGCAGCCGGAGGTTCTTCACGACTACTCATCACTTTCGTGAGAGCACCTGCAACCTGAGGCCATGACGGGATATGAGGGAGCAGCCAAGTACATGGAATAGAGTTCAGCGTACGGAACGAGGCAACGGACTGCGGAGAGGGTCTGAAGGACGAGGATCAAGGACTCCAGGACTACACGACTACAGAGGAGCATCCAGGATCGAGGACCTAGGACCGAAGAGGATACGCTGAGCATTGCCACGAAAAATTAGGTGAAACAAGACCATGTATTTGTAAAAACAAAAAGACTCACGTAAAGACAATTAACTAGGTAAAAAGAAAGATAATATAATTCAAAGATGAGTTAATAATTTTTGGAAATGTAAATGTTTATTTGTATAGTCGTTTTAGAGTAATGTTTAAACACATGAAAGTATAAATTGGAGAAATAATTTAATCAATGATATTAAAAGTAATATGAAAGTAAAGAGTAAATTTTTATTAGAAAACAAAGCAATGCATATGGAATATAATAAAAAGAAAATAGATTATTAAAAAGAGATTAGATAATCTAATAGTTATCACAGTAATGAGCAAGTCGAGAGCAATATTATATAATAACAAATGTTTATTGTTGTATAAGAGTGTATATTATGTTCGATGTGTAACATGAGATTATTATATGTTAATAACTAGATGTGTGCTACGCCTACACACATGCGAATAATAATGATATTTTTAAAACGCAACAGAATAGAAAATTTTTAATTAATAAATTTTTAAATGATTCTAAACCATTTCACGTTGTATTATTATTATTGCGATTACACCTGTCATAATTTTATAGCGTAAGTAATGTTGCAAAATAAATGGCTCACAAGAAATTGGGGGCTTCACAAATACTTAATGTTGTAATATATATAATAGTAAATATATAATAATAAATATATAATAGTAACGGAACACTGTACAAACGTAAAAATAATGTAATAAATTAGTAACGTAGACCTGTGATGACAGCACAGGGACTGTTTAAATTGAATATTTTAATAGATATTTATAATACTCTAATTGATTATTTTGAATTTTATGTGATTAATTTTATAGTTATTTGTGTAACAGTATAAATTAATTCAATACTGTGTTGTTTTCATGCATAGTGTACCGTTTTAATAATTAATGTAACAACATGTAAAATGCCAATTAAACGGTACATTACAACGGAAATAATTTTGAAGAACGCGATAAAGATTTTTCGTTGAAAGCGGAATCAGTGCTTTGACGGAAAGGAGAGGTAAAATTAAACTAAAAGTCTCTTAGGGGGTATTTTTTTTTTACTACGAACAAAAATACTAACTAGTATGTATGTAAATAACTATTGATTTTTGAAAGTTCAGATTTTCAGAATGTGGTCGGCGGGAGGGTGCGTACTGTGGAAGAGACTTTTCTATACGTCTTAGTAAGGTTAAACAAAACGTTACAATTGTGTCTTTTATAGTTGGCGGTTAGCCAGTCTGGGACACGGCGGGTCCATGGGTCGTGGATTATGGAACGGCTGTCAGGCGGAGAGATCCCTCCCGAACACATTGGCTATTGGGAAGAGGGGCGTGTCCGTTTACACTTTCCCAGGGCAGGCCAGATATACAGTTCAAAAAAACCTACGTACCTGTATTTACTCACATCACGCGTACAGCAAACTGTCTCCTTTCACTGCAGACTTGCTCTTCTGCCCTCAGACTGTGTCTAAGATGGAATCGTTTTTACAACGAATCCAAATAAATGATTTTGATATGTGAAGGCCAGGAGTAACTTAATTGGTCCAGTGTGTCGCTATTGGTCCAGCTTCTTGTTATGTAAGACAGGGATGTTGTTGGTTAGAACTTGTGAAGACAATTGCAACATATGTGTAATGTTAGTGACAAAGCGAAAGGTAAAGGATCCCATCAACTACCTTCCTCCCTTAGGTATCGTTTACATCCACATGTCACTTTGAAACGGCCTCGAACATTCGGTACTAAAGTGTTTTAGTGTGAGCAGCAGTTGTAGCCAGCATTAGAGAAAGGATTCGGTGTTGTAACCGGACTTCGAAGTAGCAGGTTGATCGGTACTAGGATACTCCTGCGGATTGTCGTTTCGACGTGCTAATCCGCATAGCTCAAAATTGTTGTTGTCACGTGAGAAATCAGTGCTATAATATCAAAGCAGTTTAGGAAGGGCCATTCTTCTAAAATCTGTGATGCATTAACTACAATCCTCTGAACCCTGTACAACTGTACATACAGCGGAAACCAGACAGACTGTTGTTTGTGTTACTAAAAATCTTCAGTGGCGTAAAATGGGAAAGTTAAAGATATGTACTTAATGACAATTATCACAGATAGTATAGCAATAAATAGTCTTAAAAAACAGAAAAAACAAAATGTAAAATAAAAGAAAAATAATAATACGAAAACAAAAACCCACTGTCAATACGAGAAACTACTATAGTATAGAACAACGTTCGAGAACAGGAAGATACTAATTGTATTATAGTAAACGCGAAGTTGAAAATCATAAGTATTCATTTGATGCGACGTATTATTTATTATTATTTACATCCTCGTATTGTTCGAGAATTTAATGGTATTAATAAGATAACTATCTCATCATGTTTACTGTGTACGATCTGTAAGGCTACTTAAGGTAGCCTAGCCTGCCTCTCTACACTGTTTCCACACATTTGAGACATAAGGCAGCTTACCTTGTCTCTCCACATCGTTTCCACCCTTACTGCACCAAAGATTGTCCAGCCTGCCTCTCTACACCGATTCCACACTTTTGAGACATAAGGCAGCCTAGCCTGCCTCTCCACATCGTTTCCACCCTTACTGCACCTAAGATAGCCAAGCCTGCCTCTCTACACCGTTTCCACACTTTTGAGACATAAGGCAGCCTAGTCTGCATCTCCACATCGTTTCAACCCTTACTGCACCTAAGATAGCCTAGCCTGCCTCTCTACACCGATTCCACACTTTTGAGACATAAGGCAGCTTACATTGACTCTCTACACTTTTGAGACATAAGGCAGCCTAGCCTGCCTCTCCACATCATTTCCACCCTTACTGCACCTAAGATAGTCCAGCCTGCCTCTCTAAACCGTTTCCACACTTTTGAGACATGAGGCAGCATACCTTGCCTCTTTACACCGTTTCCACACTTTTGAGACATGAGGCAGCCTAGCCTGCCTCTCCACATCATTTCCACCCTTACTGCACCTAATATAGTCAAGCCTGCCTCTCTACATCGTTTCCACACTTTTGAGACATAAGGCAGCTTACCTTGCCTCTCTACACCGTTTCCACACTTTTGAGACATAAGGCAGCTTACCTTGCCTCTCTACACCGTTTCCACACTTTTGAGACATAAGGCAGCTTACCTTGCCTCTCTACAGTTTCCACCCTTACTGCACATAAGGCAGCCTAGCATGCCACTCTACAGCGTTTCGATGATACGAAAAGACCCTAATATTATTATCTATTATTGTGGTTTTTTCAATTCCAAGTTACTGGATCTGATCCAAACGCGTTTATTGGATTACTAGCATGTCTTCCGTAAATCAAGCTTGTTGTTTAAAGCCTCTAAATTAAAAATTATTCATTTCGATAGTCAATAAAATTGTGACTGGGCAATTCCGCATGACAAAGTATAACAACAAATAATTAATAAGAAATCAATTATTTTGTTTGACTTGTATAATAAAAACAAACTTTAACCTATATGAGATTAGATAAAAAAATTTAGCTTTTAGGTATTTCGAATTTCATAATTTTGTGATGGAAAATTTCCTGAGACGTACCGAAGACTGTCTGTAGTATGTTTCTAGTATAATGACTTTGGATTTCTCAGAGAAACTCCATGTGTTGGACTTACAACTACTGGATGTGTACAAAACGAAAGGAAAACAAAAATACAAAGATAGGTACATAACCAGCACATAACCAGCAAAGACGAATAGCTATACTTTCATTAGTTTTAAATGTTCACAAATTGCTTAGATTCTTTCTTGTTCTCTGTCAGTCCCTTCAGTACCGAGATGCCAATGTATCTAAATTTATTTTTCTGCTTTCTTGCTTCCCACCGACCTTGCATATCCAATACATCGTAGGTATTACTATCGCCACCAACTCGGATGTTTTCTTTGTATAAATTCAGCGTAGATTGCATTTCTAGATCTCTTCTAATTTCGGCGTTTCCTGTTCTAACTATCCTTTTAACTCGGCGAATCTACAGATTGTATTGTGATTTTCAGTTTTTTTTCAGTACCGTGATTCATATCAAAAAATTACTACACGTATTTAAAACAGTATAAATGTGTTCATATTAGTTTCTCGTATAAATTCTTTTCTTCCAGGGGAAACATCATTCTTGCAGTTTGTGAGTCGTTCTTGTCTTTCTGCTTTGTCTTCACGCTGGTAACGTTTCAATCTGCTTTAATCATCATCATAAATCGGTTTACGTTTCCCGATTTTCAGTCTCTATCTGTCACGGTCGGTCATAAGTCACTGCCACGGTCTCTCTCTCTCTCTCTCTCTCTCTCTCTCTCTCTCTCTCTCCCCTCACAGTCTCTTTTTCATATCTATGTCTGTGTCTTCTCTCCAGCCTTTTCTTAATTTGTATAGCTCCCTTCTACCTTTGAATTGCCAAACCATTTCTTGCTCACGGAATCTGTGTTTGGTCGTTCGTTAGACCTGAGATGTCATCTGTAATTGAATAGGCCGCTTTGTGTGTCGTCAATCGCGTGACTGGTTTGATGAAGTCCTCCAGCTTTTTCTATTCTGAGCCAGTCCCTTCTTCTCTGAATGTCTACAATATCATGCGTCCTCAACAATATGCGTCAAGAACTCAAATCTTTGACTTCGCCTTCACGGTATCCATCAGCCAGTGCTCTACCAGCCTGTCTTGTCTTCTTGTTATAGTTCTCCACAAAGTTTACTTTCTCCAGTTAGAACCCGTTAATTTGTTACTTTGTCCATCAATTTTATTTTTAACATATTCCTGTAACAGCACATTTTAAAGGAATCTGTTACTCGTTTATCTATTGGTGATTAAAGGTAATGCCTATAATCCTTCACAACAGTCTGTCTGTCACCTTTTCTCTACTTTACCTTCCGGTTTCTCGACAAAAATCTATTTTCGATACTCTTTATTCTTTTTTTCCATGTTATCTGTTGATGGCCATATATCCGAACTATAGATAATTATGCTTTTAACTATCGCATTATAAGTTTTCATTTATTTTTCTTTGTGATGCTACTATCTGCCACGTCAATTTGCGTGTAACGTTCAGACTTGATTAACTCCACAATATTGATTGGATGTCACAATACAACGCTGTGGCGACAATCAACAGCGTTATTGATCACCAGTTTGACGGAACGTTCGTTATCAGGTGTAATGACACAGCGTTCTGACTGTATGGTCACCCAATGATAACGCAGTAAATTGGTACTGTTTCATCATCACCGCTGAGGTTGAATCAAACAGGCTGTCTGCGTGCTTGTAGCGGCAACTATTCCTTGTATAGGCCTACCTAATTTATCAGTTGCGTAACTAAGACCTCCACAGAAAGTCCCCATCTGGATATCCAAAAACCATAAAGATACCGAAACTTTATAGAACATTTTGAAATTGTCCCCGTCTATGTTTATTGATTTTTTCAAATTCTGAATGTTAGGTTTAAACAATTAGACTTACTTTGACAGTTTTATATCTTGCTATGGAACAAGGAGAATACAGGTTAGTGTATGTGAATTTTGTTAATCAATGCATAAGAGCGTCAAATATTTTAGTGTTCAGAATGAATGAAAAGTTGTAATAGAAGTTGATGCAAGTTAATGAATTTCAAAACGTTATATCTTATGTGGGGTCCCCTTTTACACGGTCCCCACATCCGAGCTCTGTGGTTTAGTAAGCCAGCCACTTAGTTTGCCAGTACGAATTAGAATTAGAATGCGGGAGACTTCGAATTTTAATTTTATTTGTTTCGTCGGAGTTACCTTCTTTTGACTTTCATGTTTAAGGACTTCGACTGTTTCAATACAAATAAAAATTGTTCACACGCAATAAAATGTCCACTAAAATTAAACACAATTGTATTACAATTATCCCGCCCGATTATTAAACACTTCACTAATAACCACTTGAACGCACACAGTAATATCGCCAGATAATCACTTGTAATCGCCCGGCAATAAACTCGGACCGCACTGTATATATATCGCAACTATACTGAAAACTAAGGCCGCTGCCACCATGTATTTATACCTCCGCTCACAGACGAGAACGTTCCAAACTACGTCTTAGCACCAGTGTGTACTACGTAATTAATTGCGGCCTTGACACAGTGAAAGCGGCCGCGCGAATTCTTACACCGTCTAGCAAATGCGTCGACAAGCACGTACGCTACACACGTTATATTCCGGATCCCTCTGGAACATTCGATAAACACGTAGATTGTTCTGTGATGTCGTAACACTATGCAACGGGTGTGGTCCCTGACTACTTATCTAGAGGTACCGGGTTCGTCTCCCGGGCGCACCATGATATCGCGGTGCATTTGTCAGCCACCAAGCCGACTCAGCCTGTGGAAATGAACGTTCGGGATACAATTATGAGGTGATAATTGGCTTTGTCGACTTACGGACGGCTCACATAAGGCAGCCTCTAATTCATACGGCTCTACCCTGTCTAATTCCGAAGTCATATAGGCCTATCTGTGTTATATAGCCATCGTTATTAACACTGAGTTCCTCGTTGATATCGTTTCAAGCGTGTGGGCACATAATCTGTTTCAACTGCAATGTAACTTATTTTAAGTAGTTTTATAATTAGCAAGTAAAACGGCGGTGTCATGCATGATACCGTTGTATCTATCTACGACGTCATAGGATCAATACCTTGACAAAACGTTTCGTGATCTACCCACATTTACATAATAATTTGTCTGCAATAAATTTTACCCTCATATCTCGGGTTGTCATATTTTAAAAGTATGAAGTAGGAGGAACGCCCGTCTACCAATGTGAGAGACTTATAACAGAATATAGAAGTCAGGACTAAATTATGGTAACTACAAATTGTATACTTTCTTGAACTTTTACGGCAAGCGTTAGAAAAATAATGAATTTCTTCCGCAAGTACCTTTTTCATTTTCTTCACAGTCACCAGAACTTCTCTTTATTGCCAACCAACAGTAAGGCTGAATTAGAAGAATTTCATAATCTGTTAGTTTACCTGAATCTGTTAGTATGCCTGACAGATTTTTGTTGTTACAAAGTTTGTATGTTGACTTCAATTTTATACAAATCCAAAGAAATTTGTGCGAAACATTTCATTTTCCTGCCAAATAAATATAGTTTATTTGCAATTATTAGCATAGTAATTAATTTTACTGTATTTTATTCAAAAAATAAAAACACTTTAGAAATAGTAAAACTGAAAACTTAATTTTTTAAAAACTTTTACGTCACGTTCTTAAAAAATTATGTACTTTTTGTATGTTCATTTTATTATATGGTGTTTTAAGGTAAGTTTAAAGTGTTTGGAATTGACGTATAATACTTAGTAGGCTAAGTGGCTAAGTAGGCCTAAGGCTTATAAATATGCGGCTGCAAATAAGAAATTCAGTGCAACTGAATTTGTCAAATAGGTTTTTTTTCATCTTACGTAAAATTAATTGATCATTGTAATGAAAGAAACTGACATAGATTTGTAGGGACTATGTTGATAGAAATATCGTGACATAAATTACAGAGACAGGAATAAATACAAATAAAAAATAAATATTTGTCGTTGTTTAAGACCTGAAGATGTCAGTAATGACGAAAAGCTTAGTCGAACAATAAAAAATTATAGCAGTTAGCAAATTCATAAAACAAATAGTAAAAAATAAATAAGTGTGTGTGTGTGTGCGCGCGCGCGCGCGTACGTGTTTGATAGAAAATAAGTCTGCTAAAGTGCGCTAAACAATACAATTAAATATAGGCCTACATGTTTATAGAGGAAATGGGTTGTTCTTGTGCTAATTTAATGCAATACTATAATATGTAAAATAATATATTTTAATATAAAATAATATAATTATATTTTTCAATATACATACATAACATAATAATAATTATTATCATTATAATTATTATTATTTACACAGCAGAGTGTCCTATCAACCGAAATAAAGTGGTAGACTGTTTGGGATAACCAGAATTCATATAACAAATAAATCCGATTTCTGACTTTTGCCTCACAAGGTAGGAAATAACTCGTATAGTATTTTAAATTCAACTAACGCTTTGAGCTTATTTAAATTACAAAATCAACATGAAGAAGCAAAATCAGTATTGTTGGCCTATGTAGCCACACATACAAATCAGAGATCTCAAGTAGGCCTACAGTATTAATGTGGTTGTTTTTTACAGTAGGCTTATTAGTTTATTTTTAGTTTCTCTTGCTAAAGTACTTTTTTATTATTATAGTTCTCTATATTGGGATAAAGAAAGTGGATAAATATAAAAACATCCTGCCACTCGGTTAAAGGGTACTTCCGTTCTTCCGTTAATGAGGGTTCGGTTAACGGAGGTTTTAGTGTGTGTGCGCCGCGCGTGGGCGGTAGTGTGTTCTAAAACGATGTTACCGTATAGTGGTGTAGAGTATGTTTTCATTATATATTTGAATATACGATAGTAAATTATGTTTTGGCACTTTGCTAGGTTGCGTCAAAGTCCGGTCACAGCTGACGATGGCGATGCCTACGACGACGACGACGACGACGATATTAACAATGACGACATGTTTGTGTATGCATGCACTTAATTCTCTTTTCCATCTTTCTCTCCGTGTGAGTGTAGGTTCTAGTACATTTCAAGTTATTTAGAACTTACTCTGTAGAAAGCAAGGACGCCTTACGTTTTCGTTACACAAAAGTATTTATGCTGATAAGTTTATCCGGGCGAGTGTAGCTCCCTCTCTCTTCCCGTTATCCCCTACCCACTCTCTCTCACTTCTGCTTGATTTTTCAATAGCGAAGTCACACTTTACTCCAATAATATTTCTTTGGTAGTTTATAGAGAAGAGCGCAGAATTAAAGCAGAGGGATTATAGGGTGACTGCTGGGCGGGCGCCCTTGACCTTTACACTTTCCTTAACGCTTTGGGGATGAGGTCAGAAATAACAAAACGTAAAACGGCGCTTTAGAAACAGCTGATTTCGCTTTGATACCGTTCAACGTGTCGACAACAAAATTAGTTCATTATTAGTTCATGTCGTGTTTCTCTTGAAAATCAAAGTACTCCACTCAGTTTACTTTATTTTCAAAAGCACACAGACACAGAACACAAACACACATACACACATGCAACTACACGCACACGTTATTACCTCTCAGTCACAAAATTATTATTCTAATAAATCATATTTAATATCGCAGTAACCCAGGTAACAGTACGCAATATACTACTTACTGTCTCAGCGCGGCGAGGGGAGAAGAGTAAATTGATTAGTGTGCTTGACTACCAACGCAGAGAGCCCGGATTGCACAATAATACATAACAATACTTTGTTACGACGATAGCATGGGTCGTGATCTTAAAATAGTGTGATAAATTATTAAAAGCCAGAGAAAGCGATACGCACAGTTTATTTACGTTCTATAAAATAGAGCATACTCGTATTACTAATTCTGCACTTGATTCAAAGAGACAAAGGTATGAGCAAAAAATTCACATGATCACAGTTGGGCGCACTAGGCAATGGTTTTACTCATTAGGCCGGTATCAAGTTAATACTGAAACGAAATTGTCAAAAACAAGCGCAGCATAGCAAATATTAGTGCAACTACAAGTACAACTAATTTGTTGCTGAACAGCTAGCTGCTGCTGACTGCTGACGAACAACGCCTGTCGGTGTCACCATCATTATCAAGTTTTAAACGACAATCTAATAATCAATTACATTTGTATATATAACTTAAGCCCCTTGCAAAAATTTAAACATACTCGTCACAGCCACTCTAGGTACACTTTCCTAGCACTGGTGAGCATCCCCGTAACTACTTTTCTATTGGTTCAGCTCCAATTGGCCAGTCCCGGGCCTTCGTCACTATCCATGCACCTTGTTTAGCCACGCCTGGCTCCGTCGTCTTCCTCTGTACACGTTAGGCAGGAATGTCATTCCTGTACTTAACTTTACAAAATATAATAGACTGGTTCTTCATTGCTAAAATCTATTTTAATATTCATCAGTGCATTTCTACTTTTATTTTTCAATTTTTAATTTCCGTTTCCTCATTTCATTTCAATTCGCGCTACAGATCTTGGAGAACATTGACCTCCTGGACAATTCGCCTCCAGTTATCTCGATCCTCTACTCTCATTCTCCATCTTCTCGTACCGAGCGTGCGCAGGTCGTCCTCAAGGTCATCCAACAACCGTTTTCTGGCCGACCCCTCCTTCTTCTCCCAGCATCTATCCCCGTAAAAATTTTCTTTAATATGGACGTCTCTGACATTCTCTGGACATGCCCTGCCCATCGGATTCTACTTTTCTTTATGTCAGTGACGATATCTGGTTCTCTATAGATTTGCTGGATTCCACTTCCTCATAGAATCTTATTTTTCTTACGTTATTTTAGACTTTAAAGATTTTCACATTTTTAAAAAGCTTATATTGTTTCGTTTCTATAAATTTCTTTAAAGGGTCCCCACTTTGGTCCGGGTATATTTATATGCCAACACCCTTATTCACGGCTAACCCATCACATCTGATGGAACCTGCAACTTTCCCAGTAGTTGAGACCCCTGTTAATTAATTGTCAATACAAAGATTATATTAAATATTTAAAGGAACTATACTTTTACTATTTTTTATTAATAAATATTTTTATCTTTACTTGGCTTGTTGCTGCTAGAAACTTTAGATTTAACAATTCAACAACATGAATTTTATAAGTAGGCCTACGCGTATGTAACACGGTATGTGTTGACAACTGAATATACGTACCAGTTGCCGAGACGTTAGCATCTGCGTTGTGTGACGCAATAATTCCGTTAGCGTCGCTGAAAGCTTTACTAAACGTCAAACAGTAATGTAATTGGGTTTGCTTCAGCGTACAGCGTGTAGTTCCTCAGGGGTGAGAAATATTGGTTGTTTGCGAGGGACATAAGCACACTCCATGAGAAATAAACACTAACGATGTCTCATCTTTTCTGTCGCAATGATACGGTATCAGTGTCACTCTGTCCTTAACGTTATTGACAATGTCATTAAGAAAAATAATTTTACTTCTTTTAACGGTTTTAATCAGATTTTTAAATTATTTTACGCTACACAAGAATAAGGGCTTAACGTAACAGAGTACACGTTTTGTAAATCTATAAAAAACTAGTATATTCCGCCATTCAATTTGAGGCAAATTTTTTTTCAATAAAACGAATTTTCTCCTCTTTTAGACTGTTGTTATCAGATCGCGATTCTTACATTATTTGAAAGAGTTAACAATTTGTGATATTTAGCTTGTTTAATAAGGATTCCCCTTTCGCTAAGTTCCAACAGCTTCGTCGGATGTAACGACAGAATTAAATATTCCGGAAGTGAAATATTCCCCCTGGTTGAATGTTTGGAGGCACATGACTTTATATGACAGTGATGACATTTAAGAAACTTTTATAAACCGTACTTTCTATGTCATCTTCTGATACCCAACTGCAATTAGGCCTACTCTTTGCCGGGCTGCAGGTCTCTTTTCTGCTTCCCTGTCTATTGTTTCTTACCAGATCTTTCTTGACCAGCCTTGTCATCTTCTTCCAACTGGCGATCGGTACTCTGCTTCGGTAGTCTTTCTTTACGAATCCATTCTACATGACCCTGACCCTGCCCTAAATATCAGTTGTTTCGTTTCAATACCATCAAAATCTAAATCTCTGATAAGAATAATCGTACCAAACAAGAAAGACGGTGGAAGGTGTCGTCAAAGAAATAATTAGAATATATATTAGTTAAACAAAGACCTCTCACTCTCATTGTATAATATACGCGTACATAGAAACGCATATATATCATAAATCATGCTGAGCCTACGAGAGAGTGGTCTCCGTTATTGCATTCAGTCGTTTTGATAGGATGGATGCATACAATTTGTAAGACATATTAAGTAGCGTAACCCATCTAGAATTATCACTGTCATTTCGATCACCTTTCTTGAATATTGGGATTACCTTTGCCATCAGCTAGTTTTCAGAAATATGACCAGTGGTCTAACATAGATTGATAAAGTTCAATCATGCAGCAAGGCTGGTGATACTTTATAAACTCGAAATTCAGCCCATCAGAGCCCGGTGATTTTCTACTTTAACATAATCGTAGGGCAGCTAAACATTTGTCCATTGTTATTGGAGCCACATATTCATTGGTGTCCGAAAATTTCATTTATTCCAGTTGCTTCTGGGTCCACAGCCGCTCATATTGTATCTAAGCTTTTTTTTTCTTTGTAATATTACTGACCTTCACGTTATCACTTTCTGGTTGATGTAAATGCTGTAATATTTTGTAAGCCTTGTTCTGCCTACCCCTGCACTTGTGCTCTACAGTATTCACTTATATGTTTGTAAGCCTTGTTCTGCCTACCCCTGCACTTGTGCTATACAGTATTCACTGTAAGCCTTGTTCTGCCTACCCCTGCACTTGTGCTCTACAGTATTCACTTATATGTTTGTAAGCCTTGTTCTGCCTACTCCTGCACTTGTGCTATACAGTATTCACTGTAAGCCTTGTTCTGCCTACCCCTGCACTTGTGCTCTACAGTATTCACTGTAAGCCTTGTTCTGCCTACCCCTGCAATTGTGCACTACAGTATTCACTGTAAGCCTTGTTCTGCCTACCCATGCACTTGTGCTCTACAGTATTCACTGTAAGCCTTGTTCTGCCTACCCCTGCACTTGTGCTCTACAGTATTCACTGTAAGCCTTGTTCTGCCTACCCATGCACTTGTGCTCTACAGTATTCACTGTAAGCCTTGTTCTGCCTACCCCTGCACTTGTGCTCTACAGTATTCACTTATATGTTTGTAAGCCTTGTTCTGCCTACCCCTGCACTTGTGCTATACAGTATTCACTGTAAGCCTTGTTCTGCCTACCCCTGCACTTGTGCTCTACAGTATTCACTTATATGTTTGTAAGCCTTGTTCTGCCTACCCCTGCACTTGTGCTATACAGTATTCACTGTAAGCCTTGTTCTGCCTACCCCTGCACTTGTGCTCTACAGTATTCACTGTAAGCCTTGTTCTCCCTACCCTTGCACTTGTGCTCTACAGTATTCACTGTAAGCCTTGTTCTGCCTACCCCTGCAATTGTGCACTACAGTATTCACTGTAAGCCTTGTTCTGCCTACCCATGCACTTGTGCTCTACAGTATTCACTGTAAGCCTTGTTCTGCCTACCCCTGCACTTGTGCTCTACAGTATTCACTGTAAGCCTTGTTCTGCCTACCCCTGCAATTGTGCACTACAGTATTCACTGTAAGCCTTGTTCTGCCTACCCATGCACTTGTGCTCTACAGTATTCACAGTAAGCCTTGTTCTGCCTACCCCTGTACTCGTGCTCTACAGTATTCACAGTAAGCCTTGTTCTGCCTACCCCGGCACTTGTGCTCTACAGTATTCACTGGAAGCCTTGTTCTGCCTACCCCTGCACTTGTGATCTACAGTATTCACTGTAAGCCTTGTTCTGCCTACCCCTGCACTTGTGCTCTACAGTATTCACTGTAAGGCTTGTTCTGCCTACCCCTGCACTTGTGCTCTACGGTATTCACTTATATGTTTGTAGGCCTTGTTCTGCCTACCCCTGCACTTGTGCTCTACAGTATTCACTGTAAGCCTTGTTCTGCCTACCCCTGCACTTGTGCTCTACAGTATTCACTTATATGTTTGTAGGCCTTGTTCTGCCTACCCCTGAACTTGTGCTCTACAGTATTCACTGTAAGCCTTGTTCTGCCTACCCCTGCACTTGTGCTCTACAGTATTCACTGTAAGCCTTGTTCTGCCTACCCCTGCACTCGTGCTCTACAGTATTCACAGTAAGCCTTGTTCTGCCTACCCCTGCACTTGTGCTCTACAGTATTCACTTATATGTTTGTAACCCTTGTTCTGTCTACCCCTGCAATTGTGCTCTACAGTATTCACTGTAAGCATTGTTCTGCCTACCCCTGCACTAGTGCTCTACAGTATTCACTTACTGTATACGTTTGTTCTAACTGTTTTGTTTGTTTGGTTTTCCTTACTTCTCTTCTGGCTGTGGCATAGCGGAGATTGTGTTTAGACCTTGTCTGATCAGTTTCTAAAGCTAGATGTCAGTTTCAAATATGCCTGTTTCTTAGCATCTATTATTTGTGCAATATCATCATCCCATATATAAAGGCCTTGGTTTCTCTATCTTTTACATCTTGCTCCGTGTTTTTAATGCAACGTGGGATATGATAGCTCTGACGTTACCCCATTCTTGATTTAGATTTTTACTGATGGGTGTTTGATGTGCAAACTTACTCAGTCGAGTCTGGTACAGGTATCGTATACTATCATGTTACCTACGGGTCCACCTACCAGGAATACTAATCTTTGATATGATGAGAAAACGGTCAGACTCAACGTAACATCATCTGAAAACCTTTATATCCTCCACTAAATTTCGTTCCGCAAACCCAAGTCCCATTTCCTTTTATTCATAGCTGTGGTCAGTAACGTTTGATCCCCCCATTTATTTCTTATTTGAAGCAGTTTAGTAAGTATTATGTCCCTTGGTTGTGTTACTAGCATATCGCAGGGTAAGACGGTGGTGGGCTGGCTTAACGTCAAGCCCTATCTTCTGCTTTATTACATAAACTAACTGTCTTATCGGATTAAAGTGAACAATTTTCCCTGTTTGAGATATCGATAAGGATCAATAATGTGGTGGTTTCTCCTTGCCTTTCACGTCCTACGCCGTTAACCAATAAAGAATCATCCGCCTTAGATTTAGTGGCATTTTTTTACCCCAAGGGCAAGAAGGACAAGGAGCGGAGAGACAGCTTATACCGGCTGTCATTTGATCTCAGGAGTCGCATAAAAACAAAGAATGTATAAAAATTTACTGATACTACAGAATGAAATAAGTAAACGTTGAAAATTTAGCTCTTTGAATGAAACCTAACACACTCCACTTATTCCTGCTCCTCTTCTTCCTCGCTCTTCTTCTTCTTCTTCTTCTTCTTCTTCTTCTTCTTCTTCTTCTTCTTCTTCTTCTTCTTCTTCTTCTTCTTCTTCTTCTTCTTCTTCTTCTCCATACATGTAGCGTATCATTTGTTTGTCTGTTACGGTGTTATGAATGATGTTGTTCAATTTAAACGGAATTCACAATTTGAACTTTCCATCGCTTCTAGAAGTCTCCCTTGAACTTCTCCTTTTATCTTTTGACAGTTTTACCTGCTTGGAAGTCTTTTAGTTACCATGGTGCGTCCAATCTCGTTGATAATAATCGATTTTCTCTTGCGAGTTTCTATTCTGTGATCCTCTCGTATTTCACCTTTTCTGTTTCTATTGTTGCTCGTATATTCTGATACTGGTCTCAAGGATTCCATTCCCTTTGAAGTTTTCTTGTATGCGTTTTATTTAGTGTTCAACTTACGTTCGTATAAAGACGGACGGTAAAATAAAAATTTTATCTTCGTTTCAGGCCGAGTTTATTTTTAACTTAGTCTAATAATACATTTAAAGTTATTAAATCTTTTTTCTTTCCTATATTTGTGTATCTTAGTTGAATTCGAATATCTAACCTGTTCTACTATCACGACATTTATTATGATATTTGAACTATGTGTTTTTACTTTTAAGAGCCAGAACTTTTTTCTTAGGGACAGACATTTTTTTTGAAATCTTTCATTATTATTTTAAAACTTAAAGACTACCGTTTGGCGAAATCAAATAAAATAATTAAAATTGGATAATAAATAATTAAAATCGGATATATGAAACTTACGAATTTCTATAACAGCTGGGTAAAATTGAGATCACGCGCGGACATTAATTAACATAGTCAAACGCCAGAGTATACTCAATGTTCACCGCGAAATACGATTCCGCAGTATCGATTAGCATTTTGTGTCGATTCTATTGCGTTACACGCGGCATTACTTCCCCGCAGCTACTCAACGCGAAGCAGACCATTTGTTGATTAGTGTCTGCTAATTGACGCAATAATTACACGTCCCTTGTTCTTTTCCGCTCTGTGATAAAAACTCGCCACATACTTTATGTCGTTAATGGCTAGCCAGAACAAACAAACAACATACGTTGTCAAACATCGTAATATTTAGTTGAATAAAAAAGTTGGTCCGAAGATATAACGTACAGCACTCGAATGTGATAGTGTTATCGTTAAAAAACGTGCTGTAATTATGTTTTACCTATTTGACGGAACAGTGTAGGATATTTATTCAAAAATTCGTATGATCTGTTCATATCATATGGTTTATTAGTGTTAAGGCGCTCAATCGACATGCTTTACTGTGAGCCTGGCTCAAGGTCGAACCCTCTCATATACTGTCGGGGCAAACAACAATTTGGCTAAGTAAGCGGACCTTAGTCAGTAACAGCGAGACATTTCACGCTGCATGTGAACACACAACATTTCTCCCCGTTAGTAAAGTTCATGGCTGTATATGGTCCATATGGTTAGATAAAGACTGAACACAGTGTGAGCTGCATTACGGCTAGAGCGCGTAATAGACATGGACCTGATGCTTGAGAGAAGAAGATGGTAGTGATGAGTTACCTCTGACCTCGGTTTTAAAATGGCGCATTACCTATCATAAAATTTTTATTAAAATTTGCTTAATATCCTTTCTGAAAACACCAACTGTCTACAGGTTATCGCCTACCAGATGTATCAGAAAAAGAATCATTTGAACAGTTTATTTTATGTAATACAAATGTTTGCACTTAAACACAAGGAAAGACTAAGTCGTCATGAAAACGTTGAAGTTCTCCAACTGTTAGACGACAGCAGATGTAAAATTCCTTATTAGATTAAAAAAAAAAAACGCTTCGGACAAGTTTAAAGTCTTTAACTTCGTCGTTATTCGTTCCGAACATCGTGATCATTGTATCTATAAAGAAGTGTCTATAAATCATCTTCAAGCCTCTCTGTTGTTGACGATTCTCATATAATCCTCCAAAATATAGCCAACGAGTTGTAGACCATGAAAACCAGCTAATAGAGCAGCTATTGAACAACGGTCTGCAGAACTTGACCTCAAGATTTGGTAGATCCTTAAACACACTGTTCTAGAAGGAGAAACGTCACTGGATGTTTCCTTTAGAAACCTAACTCTTTCATGTGATTTAATTAATACTCTGTAATAGATGTAGATTGTAAACGGCAAATTGTCAATAAAAAAAAAACTCTCCACTGGCAACTTGGTTGATAAATCGGACCTGTGAGTCAACATCTATTCTTCTTTCCATCCAGTTTGCCTTGAACGCCAGCCTTTTACTTTCTACCCGTCTTAAGGTGTCGCGGAAGAACTTCAGAATTTGTCTTTGTACAGTTGACAGCAATCGGCCTTTAACGTATATTTTCGCTTTACACAGAACTGAAGCATTAATTTTACGGGAAGTCCGTGGTGTCCTTGACATTTTTCTGTAGCTGATAATTTCAATAGTTTATATTCTACTGCGTTCAGAGTCCGGGATTCGTACGTGACAATTGGAAACTAAAATGTCTTGACAGAAGGACAGAATTTTTCTATACGGATTTTTGAAGGCTAGGATTTTGCATAATGACAGGTTACTGATGATAAGCAAACGGGAGCAGAGGTGTTAGCGTTTGTAGGAAATTCGCCAGTTGTAGTCGTCTGTGTGTGCTATATCATGGCCGGTAGCATGTAACTGCCTGTCTGCAAGTTTTACGTATAAGACCTCATTGAAGACCTACCTAATGGGGGGGGGTGACTTAACTACCCCTGAACCCCTTAGCTATACTCCCTGATCAGCCTCATCTATATTTCTTTCTAGAGGTGACGATCTCTCAATGTTTTAGTTACTTTTATTACAGCTGATTTTCTCATTCCAAACTGTCGCAAGGTTTTTCTCTTTGCCACCTTCTTTATTCAAAAGTCAGGATTCCAAATAAATTTTTTGTTGTCTCTTGACGCTCGGAATCAATAATACTCTCTGAGGGAGAACTTCTGCTCTGTCAGCGACCATGAAGTCGAATTTACTTTTATCGAGTTGCTAAAGTGCCGTCTGTAAAAATTATACAGACCTCCTCTGAGCCAGCGAAAATGTATATCAGGTGTTAAGTGTGCTGTGCATTACGTCCGATAAAATTGTATTGAATATTTGTAAACACTAAAACACTGGTAAAGTGATAATTCGACGTACCCTAAGTAAATCGTATTACATTTACGAAGAGTTGAAATAAAACTGAGTCATAGACACAAATAATTCGCTAAACAAAATTCAATGTAGTTTAAACAAATGCATCAGTAAAATAAGAAACTATGTAAACTGTTGGAAAGAAAAGTCAATTCATGGCTTATAGAAGAATAACAAAATTACTCGATTAAATATCTTGAACAGCTCGATTAAATAAGTACGGAGTAACAGCGATCGAGTTTAGATTTACTCGAGACAGATTAAGACAAATTATTTTTATCGTGTACAAAAAATGACGAAATGCTTGTTGACAGAAAATGACACACGTTATTGGCAACGAGCGCTGTTCTCAACTATCAATAATACTGTTCAGACAGACTTTGAAATATATGGCAGTATATTAATATTAATTTTCCATTATTCAGCCGCGGGAATCCAAAACATTTGAAAATTCAAGTGGTTTGATAATCCAAACCATCCCCGGTCTCAATTAGTTCGGATTACATAATTGTTCATTGGGTATAGGAATAAATTGCAACTATATACGTGCTATACAAAAACACCGCCCATTTGAATGTTACAGGAATGAAAAGATCATAATTAGTACATAATTTGAACGTAAAAATAAAGGGTTTTCATTTTTGTATAGACAAAATATATACATACGTACACTCAAGAACTCTGAACAGAGTACGAAACTAGTAAGCTGAAATTGAACTCATTGAGTGCTTATTATCACAGTGTTAGAGACTGTAGAGTATACGACTTCGGGTAACACATATAATAATGTACAGTAACTGACATTCTATTAGCATTTAAAGTAAACCAGTACGCTATGAATTCAAGACAAAAAGCTAATGCGTTTGTAGCAGTCGCGGGTTCAGTTACAATAAATAGTTTAAATTCGTATGTAACACCTAACGGTCTGCTGAAGCTTGGTTTTGGAGATTTTGTCTTGAATATAAAATTAATTAAAAAGTATTTAACAGTTATATATTACAGAAGAACGAACGTAGGCTTCAGACGAAGACTCGGTTTTTACGAACACTAATTGCCGATTGAGAAATACAGTTCCGTAGTATCGATTAGTTTTTTTTTTGTATTTGATTGTTACACACGCGGCACATTACTCCCCCACAGGCACTCAACATCGAGCGGACCATTTGTTGCTGAGTGTCTGTTAATTAACGTAAAATAGTTACAATGTGCCTTGTTCTTTTCCTCGCCAAGATAAAAACTGGTCAAATATTTGTTTTACGTTAATGGGTTGACAGAGTAAACAAGTAACATACGTTGTGTGGAATATAATATTAAGCCAATAAATGACTAAATAAAAAGTTGTATTTTTAGTTGGGCGGGTAGGCAGAGAGTTAGCTGTCACAGAAAAATGTATTTACTAAGTACCGTATTTCCGATTTCCATGTACGAAAGTCAAAGTTAAAATTTCTGTGGGTTGGATGTTCTAATGCTGGTTAAATAAATAGGCCTAAACACTATGCGTGAATAAACATCAAACGAAAGAAACATTTTATAAAGAATTCTGAATACAAAAACGTACGGAATACCCGTTGAAATGCGTACATAATTGAAATGAAAAATAGGTGAGACGTTTTGGGGCAAGGGTGAGAAGGATAAAGAAAAAGGAAATTTCAAAAGTTAAAGAAATGTACTAGTGAAAGTGTAGTCATTTAAGTGAAATGAAATAACTAGGCTAATCAATTATGCAAGTATGAAAATTTTAAATTGAAGTATGATGTAACCGTCTTGGAATAAGAAATCGTTTCGTGTAAGCATTGCTAACTATCTGGTGGTTGAGGGATGGTTAAACATTTTTTGAGGTTCGAAACCTATTTTTTGAGGTTGTGTCCGTGAAGCAATTAAGAAACAACTAGCCTTATAATGTTCAGCCGCAGCGTATCCAACTCAACTTACATCTGTAGTGCTATAATTTATTCCACAGCAACTTAAAGATTTATGTATTAAACAATTTTTCTTCCTATTCTAATAAAAACGTGCTTATTTTACACCGTGTTTTGATCGGTATTTTTATTTTTTTCGTATTTTTTTAATTTAGTGCTTTATTACAACTTTCAAAACAAATCAACAATTAAAATCTTAAAAAGTGTCCGTTATTCCGTGCATACACAAACTTGAGACCGAACGCTGTGTTCGAAACGGCATTTACGAGCACTAACAGTGAATTGATTTGTACGGTAACTTCAACAAAATGTTCGACCAACCACGTATTTCCGCGCTCCATAGCGAGATTAAGAAATGTTCGTTTTTGAGGCCCTGTAGTGCCCATGTTATAAAAATCTTTGATTCATTTTGTTTGTGACGAAACAAAGAGACTGATTTCATCCCAGTTGCTTAGTATCATCCCAAAACACCCAGAACACGTATTTGCTAAGGCAAAATAAACAAAAAAAATCGTACAGCACAGTAATATTTCCTGCACAAGATGGGAAAAAAATTGTACCAATTTTCTGGTATCGTTTATTTTATTTATATTGCAATGTAAGATGCTACCTTAAGTGTTTCATGGCTTTGTTAAATTTTAGACACATCTATTAACATAGCACTTATGATTTCACATTTACCTTCTAGATTACAAGAAGGTCAATAACGGGTTCATTTTTACATTTCTGTGGTTTTATTCACAAAAATCTACCCCCCCAAATCCCTCTTAGAAAATCCTCCAGAAGGAAATCCTGGCTGCACCCCTGCGAAATACGAAAGTATGAATGTACAGTATTATTGTGTTAATATTGACATAAGGAAGTAATAATGAAAACAGGTGTGGGAAAAACACGAATATGTACACAATCGAATAGAATTCTTAATATTTACATAGAAAATTGAGAATAATAAACTTCTTAGCAAATTTAAAGTTCACTTGGAACACACACACGCGCGCGCGCGCGCGCGCATATTACGTAGACTTTCTTCCTTTGACTCTCAAGTAGACTCCTCTTAAACTCTCAGAAATTTAATGCCCGATGCCGAAAATTAGGTTCATGTTCCTTTTTCTCAGGAACTACAAAGGTTAGAGTAATGTAATTTTGACAGTATGTTACTAGTGCTTGGTTTATACCATTGGCATTTTTTCAACTTTCTAGACGAAGAACCAAAAGTTAAAAAAAAATAATTTAGCTGGAAAAAATTGGATCAAATTTAGTGTATATGGAAAAATCATAAAAATTTAAACTTTCGACCGTTTTGTATCAAGAAATGCTAACTGACAGATAAAGTACGTTCAAAGATAAGGGCAAATATTTCAAAAATGTAAACCCAACCAATCGTGAGGAAAAGGTACGTGAAGTTGATAAATTTAACATAGGCAAATATATGGTACAGCGTGCCCTTAACAAAATTCTGCGCTTTGCATCTGTCTTCATCATTTTTATGTCAGATTTAGGCATTCTTGCTTCCCACGTAATCAAATGTAACTTTTTTTTACAGGGAAGATGAGGGGATATCTTTTAATTTTATCAGCGCTAGTCGTGATAGGGATAGCGTTTGCTATCCCCTCTAGTTTACTGAGCGACGTCAAACAGATGGAGATGGCTCACTCCCGGATGTCAAATAAAGGTGAGTTACTATTCGTCTTAGTATACATTGTAGTCTTTGTAGCATACTGTTCATAGTTGCTACATTATTATGGTGTTATTAAGATAATAATTGGTCTATTGATAGTAATAATTACTTAATTTGTGAATTTAATTTTTAATTGAAGAATCTGATCTTTACCGACCGTTCGTACGAATGTTTTGACCTTCTGAATATTTTTACCAACAGGAATGTAGTCATCCATTCACAAGCACCTCACCCTCCCCATACACACAAATCACACATATATAAGACCTACTAAACAAGAGCGTTTGTATCTAAATAGGACAATATTTGTTAACGTAACTTTAGTATCGACAAACTATACAGAGAAGTATGAACAAGCGTAAGCGAGTTATGACAAGGAGAGGCCAGAAAATTAAGTGGATACTAGAATAAATAATATAATTTAATTATTAAGAAAATAAATAGAGGCGGAAAGGGTGCTTGCTAGGCTAAAACGTAGCTAGATTTGAGGTCAACAAATTTTTAAAACTCCCGTCGACGGCTCTTTGCAAAATGGAGTAATTATCTAGTTAAGTGCAATAAACCTTTCTCTACCGGGGTCTCTCAGCCGCGGAGTTGGTTTATGTGGGGTTCGTATTAGTAGGCCTATTCGATGCACTTTTCTTGTCGAATTGACAGGTGCACATTGGGTGAACTTATTGGTGAACTTTACTGTTGGGAGAGGGTACTTTGAACTTTATAGATGATTTGTGGATGGTTGGCGAGAAACTAACAATTCTATACTTCTCTCTTTCTTTTTCTCTCACATAAAAAACACACACACATCCAAATGCTCAAATGTTTTCACAAATATTTCAAAATATCACAAAAATTCAAATTCACATTAAATATCACTGATTTTTAAAACAGTTTACTCTTATCAGGGATTGAAGAATCCAGTAATTTCCATGTTCTTACGGAGACGCTAAACGCCAATATTAGGGGATGAACAATAGGGTATCGAATAAAATAGTAAAGAGTAAATCAATAACATAACGACACACGTACATACCGTTGTTTGGTCGTGAAGGACAGCCCTACTCACGTGGTTATTGTAGTCCGTTACGTTTACACGTAGAAGTGATTGTTTATGTTACGTTTGTGTGCAGTAAAGCGGGCGCAGGAGGTGATCATGTTTGGCAACCAACAGAACAGAGCTGCGGACGGCAGAAACTACGCACTGCCACGAGCCGAGAAACGCGGTAACGTATAAGCCTACTTTATCTATCTACACGTTTGTACTTGATTTGTTAAGATAAATGCAGTGATGATAAATTATTTTCGTTTGAATGTTACCAGAATATTTAAGGATAACTGGTATGCACTCTTTAAAATCTCTCTTTCACACACACACACACACACACACACACACACACACACACACACACACACACACACACACACACACACACACACACACACAATATTTTGATTTCCTGAATGTGGTGAGTTACTTCAAGTCTTGACATGTATTACCTATTTCTCAAAAAAACAGTTGTTGCGTTTCCGTAGTGGGCAAGGGTATCTTACGAAAACAGGGCTATACGTTTTCGTGCCCTGTTTATGTAAAAGTTTATTATTTTCAAATAAAATATTGTGTTTTATTCAAAATATGAAAAAAGTTAGAGAAGTTTTTGCCTTTTAATCGTTGTGACGTGAATTCGTTATTTAAAAGCGTATTACCTATAACAAAAGATCATGTGGAAATATTTAGTTGACTAAAAGTACAGAACATAAAAACAAACGAAAATTATCCATAGAGTTAATTTTGCAGTTGTTGCAAGGTTAATTTTATATAATTTGTAGTACTGGTAATATTTTAATATATAAACCCCATGACTATTCTGGATAATGGAGGGCAGAGTTAATGAAGACATAAGACAGTATCCGCGTAATTTGTTGTAATAGTTTGGTATGGTGAAAGTAAGACAATGTATATAACAATTTGAAAGTAGACCTATAAAAAATGTATAATTTAATGTGTATTGTCACTGAAATTGTTTACTACAATAACAATATTCATAATTTAATATGTAAAGTTGTACTGAAATAAGTAAAATCACAGATCCAACGTACTTTGAGGGCCCAACTCCATAATACGGAAATGACATAATCACAAAATACTTTACAGCTCTTGAGTAATTTTTTGATAATATGACACAAACTGTTTTCCTTTGTTTGCTGTTTACTTGTTTTTAACCGATGCACTCAAGTTTTCCAATGTTAATGTCAGCTGCTGTTCTCTCCTTTCTTCACACAATAATTAGTCTATTAGAACTATATATTTACCACTTTTTATCGTTAATCATGTATTCTTTACTTTTTATCTTTGTTTATTAGTTGTCAGTTATCGTAGGTACTTTCTGTCTTACTGTCTATCTGCTCTCTCTCTCTCTCTCTCATGAGTAGCCGGACCGGTTTGATGCTGTCCTCCTCCAGCTTCTCCTATCTTGAGCCTGAATATCTACAACATACCAAGTCGCCTCGAATACTTAAATGTCTGCCTTACACTGCAGTTCTTCCCCTTCTCTACCCCCTCAATCATCAGGATTCTGGGTGGCTCATAAACCAGCGTGCTTCACAATTCTGTCTTGCCTTTTCGTTTTATATTTCTCCTAAACTCCTTCTTTATTTTAGTGAACGAGCGAAGTGAGTTCTTAGTTTTGACTCGACCGTTGGCATTTGTCTATGTTTGGAGTATGTCTCAAGATAACTTTTCAACGCATCAACCGATCTTCGTAAAAATTGGCACGCGTGTCCATACTTTTACCCTACAAAACACTATCGTTTTTGAGGCTGGTAGTGTGAGGGGTTCAAAATTGTGAAAAAATCGATAAAGCTCATCAAAGGATGTCGAATTAAAGATAATTTTAAACACAGTGTAAATGTAATGTTCATTTTTGAAAATTTCAAAATTTTTGAACGTCAGGGTTCAAAAATTGGGTGAAATATTGATAAAATTTGAAAAAATTCATGTGGAGGTATCAAATTAAAGATAATTTTAATTAACATCTGAATGTAGTGTTAAGTTTTGGAAATTTTAAAAGTTTGGACACAAAGGCTCAAAGAAGAGGTCAAAATTTGAAAAAATTTTGAAATCCAGCAGAGTGGTAGGCGAAAAAGAATTTTAACCCAAATCCAAATGTTTAAAATTTTTAACGTTTATTTATGTGCTCTACAATTGTTATGTTACTAAAGAAATAGTAGAGTAATAGTAATTTTTGTAATTTATTACAAAATACAACATTATATAGTATTAAAATTTATGTAACAATAAATACACTTCGTTCAAAATAGTGAGGGAGTTCTAGAGTTTAGGGAGCATACTAGTTACTTCCAAAACCTGCGTATCTTTTACTTTTTCCATCGATTTTATTTTTAGCACCTGTAGCACCACATTTTAAAAACCTTCAATTTTGCTCGTCTTTCAACTTTTCCAATTGTCCAGGTTACGTATAGGTATTGCGCGATGTTCTAAACACAGGCTATAATGTCAGGAAATATCGTAACCGATATTTGCTTGAGTAGTTTTCCTTCGTCCATCCGCAGCGACACTGCTGTCCAAATAAGTGAAAACATTATTTTATGTTATTTTTCAAAATTTTAATATTTAAAGAAGTCAATTTTTGTTCCTAGAGCGTATCAGTTTTTGTTACCGTCCTTTGTTACAAACTCATCTGTATTCAATGATTTTTATAATACGTTTGTTTACCGTTATATTTGTACTTTTGTTTGTTGTATATTATGTTAAGTAATCATATTTCTTCTGTGTTTTATTTTCCGCGTTGTGATATTTTATTTTAACCAGCCGCGAATAATGCGCAAATCAGATTAGTTCTAAAGCGGATAAAAAACCCTAGAGACAACCTGACAACCCTAGACAGTTGAGTGTACATATAACGACAAACAATGTGTGTTAAAATTTGACTATGGTGACGCAGGTGGGGACGTAGAGGACAATATGTTGAACGACGCGGTGACGGAACAGCCGTTGTCGTTAGGAGGCTCCGGAGCTATGTATCCTGCCGATCCGGACAATAACCTCGAGGAACCGAAAGCCATGGCCCAGTACGACAAGGCCTACAGGGAGGCGGCCGCCGCCGAAGCCTATCCGGACCGGATGCTCAAATCTCAACTGTACACAACCGATCCCGGTACATGTCTTGAATGTTGTCTGTAGCTAGTTGGATAGTACGCGTAGCTAGTAAGTTAGCTGTAAATTTACCAAGTTTTTATCCTTGACCGTGTTTAGATTTGTATAATTTCTAATACTGGTAACAAAGAAAGAAAATATTGCTGCGCCCACTTTCTTTATGATGTTATTCCAAATTTTTTTTTGTATCGGCCATCTAAGGACCACATGCCAATTTCAATTGTTTATTCTTTTTTCTTTTCTTTTTCTCCAATATTCTTTCATCTTTTCACTGTGTCTCTTCTTCCTGTCTTCAGTCCACTTTGAACCTGCGTTTTTCTCTCTCCTACCCTGGACTCCTTCTCCTTCCTTTTTAACACTTTTGCCCGAAAAACTTCTCTTTCAATTGCTTCTTCTGCGTGTATATTATTTTTTTCTAATTCCTTTTGGACTTCTTTAATCCAACATAATGTTGACTTCTTCCCCCACAGATATTTGAAGATCTGCTTTGTTAACCTATTGTCGTCCATTCTATATAAATGTCCAAAAAATAATAGTCTTCTTTTTCTCATTGTTTCTGTTCTATTTTCTATACTTTGATATATTTCATCGTTACTTCTCAATTTCCAACCTTCTGAAGTTTTTCGTGAGCCTAATATTTTCCTAATAATTCGTCTTTCCAATATTTCTAGTTTGTCTAAATTATAATGCAATGCTAGACATTTACTTACACATAGGCATTCTGGCTTCACTACTGTACTGTAATGCCTTATTTTTGCATTTTTAGATATGTACTTTGTGTTGTAAATATCTTTAGTTATACCATATGCCCTTTCCATATTAATAGTTTAGCAGATTTTTCTAAACCATTCTCTTGAATTATTTCTCCTAGATACTTAAATTTTTGAACCCTCTCTATTCGACCAATATCTGTTCCCAGGAATTTTGGCGCATTTTTAATGTTCGTGAGAAATTCGGTTTTTTCTGCAGAGATTCTTAAGCCTGTTCTACTGGCTATGTCCTCTAAAAAATGAACTAAATTTTTATTCCAAATTTTAATATTTAAGCAATTTATATCTTAGTTCCTAGAGATTTAATGATTTTTGTTTTGATTTTTAAGCTAAATTCATCTTCTTACAGTTTTTCATCAACATTCAAATTTTAATAAGTATTCCTTAGTATTAGCCATAAGAATAACATCATCAATAAATCTTGTTTTTCTATTGTATTGTTCCTATTGTTTTTCTCTCTTTCCCTGAAATGTTATTCCAGTCTTAAAGGTCGCTTTTATTTACTTTACTGCCTCGTCTGAATGCCACTTGCGTCACAACAGTTATACAACTATGGTGAAACTGTCGTCTTTTCTCTACTGCTGGTCACGTTTCTTGATCATCTGCTCTTATTTTAGCTACTTGCTTCTTACGTATAAAAAATAGTATTTCTTCTGTCTTTATATTTCAAATCAATAACATTCCTGTTTATTCTGTTGAACATTATCAAACGATATCTTTGCTACCATATACAGTACACTATTCTGCAGATGTGACGGTATGTATATTTCATTTCAATCTGTACATAGTGTATATGAGTTGAAGTATCCTGTCTTTACCTGTTCGTCTGATGTATGGTAGTATTTCAGATGGGATATTATCTATCCCTACTACTTTGTTGTATTTAAGGGTTGCTGTTTTAGAGGTCTGTCAAATTCTGACCTTGAAGTGGTTCTACTTTATCGTCTACTACGTCTGTCTCGTCTACCAACACTTCTTGTGATAGGTCGTCGCCTGAGTTATGATATCCGATTAGCTCATTAATAAGAGCACTGGGTGGACCCGGAATATAGAGCTATATGACGGTGAACGGTGGACGGTAATTTCGTTTATAAGCTTTCGCAGTTGTCGCTACTGAAAACAGCACTGTTTTCAAGATGCTTATTGGTACAGCATTTGTGTTCACCTGCGACGCACATACTCACGCGCGCCTACATGTTTTCAGCACTTTTCACACAGATTAACAATGACCATCATTTAGAAACAACATAAGAGTGACAGGATATCGGAGATGAATCAGAAAATACAGACACAGCATACGTTAGATAAAAAATGTTCGTGAAAATGTACAAGAATACTGAAATGAAACTACCCTACAGCAATAAGCTCGGTAGTGACTACCGACTGAGACTGAGAGGAAAGATGAAGAGAGACTGCGTAAAGAATATAAGAATTATTCAAGGGCCAAAGGAATGGGAGGAACAAAACGATGACAAAATGTGAAATAGAAGAAAGACTTGAGAGGAGAGGATTTAGTAAAACTAACAAGGGTCACAGGATACGTTGAGTCTAGAATACAATAAGACTCAACTTTAACGAACGTCACCAACCAAAAATCAAGCAAAGTGACAGGACGAGAGAGGTCAACATACCGATGGGAGGCTCAGGTATCATAAACGTGAGAGTTATTGTAAGATAGAGGAACAAGTCCGTAACAGGAAACGTTGGAAGCGGTTACTTAAAACATTCAGAACACTTATAAACTTGTAAAAGATTAACTATAAAAAAAATGGAGTGACTCATCACAAAAAATGGTCTAAGGGATTCACAAAACTGAGTGACCACTATTTCACAAGCAATGTATCACCGATTATAATGCTATCGTCATAATGCTCTCAGTGATACCTCTTTATTTCGTGACAAACCACATAACCAGAATATTCGTTACTGTGGAATTTTCTCGCTCACCAAATGAAAAGTTTTTCATCGTTTCTAGATATTTATTGTTCATGAAATTTTGTCTATCAATTTAACATCTCTATTGCACTGATTATTTGAGGTTCTTCTCTTAAAGGTTTTCTTCTCATGTCTTCCCGATTGTGTGCTTTACCTCTCCTTAGAATCCTCATCTCTTGTGCTCGAAACCTCCTGTCTAATGCTCTTGTCGTTATGATCTTTCGCCACATAACGTTGAGAGTACACGGGAGTCGGTACTACCATCATCTTACGGAATTTTGAAATTGTCTCCTCCATTGATTAATTAATAATTTTTTTCCTTAGCTGACAAAAGTTCTTTAAAGGCTCCAATATTTTGATCGAAGCCTTTGGTGTAGGCCTAATCAAACGAAATAAATGTTTGCAACACAAGTACTTAAAATGCTTTGTTTATACCAATGTTCTGTCCTCTAAGATGTCCTCTAAGATGGTGGGTACCCTTACAGGTTAAAGTCCAGAGAAAGTCATAATGTTTGTAAGTTTCTTTAATGGTTAAATGTGATAACTGAACATGAAGTCGAACGTCTGGGGCACAGCAGAGGACGAAGATGGAGCTCTACACAACAGTGTGATAGGCGAGAGCAAGCGCCGGTGATCACTGTGCTTGGTGTCTAGGTCAGTTCGTTAAAATACGATTGTAATTTTCACGGCCTGACAAAGAGGCTTTATAATTAGTTGAACGTTTGAACGCTGTACTGTCTGTTGCCGAAGTTTCAATATTCCACTTTAAACACCTACCATTTCGATGTCAAATAAAAATCGATAGGGGCTTAGTAGACCAGTAGGTATGACGGCTGGCTACTAATCAAGAGAACCCGGGTTCGATTCCCGGTCGCACCATAAAATTGATATGCGTTTTCCAGCCCCCGGGTTGATTCACCCTGTGAAAGGAGTATCTGCGATAACATTCTCTGATAACAATGAGCGACTGAAGAGTAGTGCTGACCACACCTACCTTTCTTTTATAACGAACGGCTCAAATAAAGCAGCTTAACCTGCCTAGCTCCTAAACTGCTTAAGTGGTAAAAAAGTTTTTAAAAACACTTTGCAGAGATGGAAATAATTAAAATAATACCAAATGGAACTTAATCCAAATTACTCGTTATGAAAAAGCCTTGTTTACAAAAATAATGCCCACCATTTTTTTGAAGACAAAAAGTCGGAACCTTAAGTATGTGCTTAGAATACTTAGGGCAATAGTTAACATTTTATTACGATTTTACGGCGCGATTTTGTTTGAAAGAATTTAGAAGTCGGCAGAAAGGCGAAGAGCAGGTATTTTTTCTTCTATCTAGCAAGAGTTGAACAGATTTTATCCAAATGTTGTGAGTAATCTTCCCGCACAATGACAAGAAATAAACGTTTGGTATAAGTTAAACTGGAATTGGTCTGTTTGTTTGATAGATGTTTAAACTCGAGTATGCAAAAGTAGTAGAATAATGGGTCGACCTATTGGAATAGAATTTAAACCGCTGACTTAATGCAGTGTTGCTACCACAAACATGACCAACCGATTGGGATAGTGACAGCCTATAGGTAGGCCTATGGTCAAGAGTATGTGGGGTAGAATTTTAGCGAACAACGAAACAAATTTTCCAATTTTCCGTTCACTATTCACAAGTATCTAGAAGTGTGTGTGTGTGTGTGTGCGTGCGCGCGTGTCTGTGTATGTTTGTTTATTAAATCTTATCCCGTGTTATCTGTCAGTGTGATAAATTGTCTTTTAAATTATTCATGGTACAGAAGTAGGGAGTAAAAAGAATGGGTGAAGAAAAGAAATGAATTTATACATTGCAATGACAGGTTGTGGGGAAAACTTATATTGTTTTTTTGACATATTTTATACATTCACTTTCTGAAGTGTTTTTCTTTCTTAGCAATAAAGTTGTGTTTTATGTTCATTTATTTGTATTATTTTATGTAACTGTTTTCCCTACAATAGGTTTTTATCCTGTAACGTTATACAGTTGGGTTCAACATGGTTCCAGTTTTCATATATTTTTGGTGTTTACAAATTAGTTGAATCTGGGTTTCTTCTAAGACTGTTTTATCCGAATTGTACCATTTAATAATTCAGAGTAATGCACAAGCGTTTGAACTTGTTGGCAGAAGCTTGTTGTAGAACATTCTGGCTCAACAATAAATAAATAATTATAATTATTTAAAAATAATTAAGTAATATTTATGACGGAACAAGCATCCTCATTAAAATCGCTTTTAGACTATCATACTCATAGACCAGATTTGTAAGCAGTGCAAAGAAGAACACCAAGGTGTAAAGCAGGGATCTTTACGATGAACTAGTGTGTCTCTATGATGATGATATTCCTCTAATTACGGAAGTAGGGAAGAACTTCAGAATGCAGTCAATGAATTTACATTATGGACATAGGCATGAGGATCAGTGTAGACAAATGCGAAGTAACAGTCATAACGATACAAGTTAATAGCGACCTCTGAATAATAACTAGGAAGAAGACCTAAAGCAGATCAAGAGGTTTGAATATCTGGGAATCATAATTACCTCCTCAGATAGAAAAACTGATGAGGAAATAAACCATCATGCGTAGAAGGAGATCACAGAAGAAGTCAAGCTACTTTTATACAGGAAATTTTTATTTACCCACACTAATATGTGGGACAAAAACGTCAAAGGTAAAGTTAGAGAAACACAAAAGCAGATTACAAGGCAGAGAAATGAGATTTTGAGGCTGGAGGCTGGATGAACTAGGAGAGAGCGAATTAGGAATATGACTATTAGAAATCTCTTATCATGACAGTGGACTAAAGACAATTGAAATGGTTTGATAATGTAATAAGGATGGACAAAGTAAAGCCGAAGTTTACCATGAAAATGTGCCCTGTCGAAGGTATAGGAAGGGATGACCAAGATTTGAATGGGTCAATTACATGGAGTAGCTGGCTAATAGAAGATGGAAGTCAAACGCCTCGCTCGTGATAGACGGGGTTGAGGGACGGCAGATGGGGAAGGAAAAGACGAAGAAGAATAAGAGTAATGTACCAGCATACTTGTGAAGCATACTGGATCAAAGAGTTTACCTTCGGCATATAGTTAGAATTATTACAAATATCTATGAGGGAACAAACATCCGCATTAAAACCATTTCCAGAACGTCAGCCTCAGTACAGACAAACGAAAGGGGTGGGGGAGGGTAATACTCGTAATCTACTTTGTCCTACACGTAAATGATGACCTGTTGAGAAAATGGAAGCAGAAGGCTAATTCTGGTTTGGCTGTTGTTTAGGATGTGTTTATAAATCAATACTATTTGCCGACTATCAAATGATAACTTAAGGCAGCGAGGACAGGTTACAGCTTTCCATTTTTGGACTCCACCGTATTTAGCAAAAATATGTCTACTGTTAAGGCAGTGGCTTTTAGTAGTTGAGAACTGTGCCTGCTTTAAGCAACAAGATCTGAAAAGAAATGAGTTTAACTATTTAGGGATGAACGTTCTGATAGATACGTGGAAAACAATATCAACAAGTTCAGTTGACTATGTGGGACAATAAACAGAATTTTAAGGAACAAAGAGAGACAAGACAAAAAAATACAAAACACTGGTAGAGCTGACCTTGAAGTGGCTTGCAGATTTGGGCGGGAAGAACTTATTGCAGCCACTGAAATGAAATTTTAAGATCACCGAGCGGTTGTAGGTTTACGTTACTGGATAGAACATGCAACGACATCATTCAGCAAGAACTGAATGTTCTAAGATATACTAACGACATCAAGGAGCTACTAGATCAAATGGAAGATGGAAGATGTGGAACGAATGCCACCGCGTAGAATTCGGAGGCAAATAATGAATTAGGAAGTTATGACGGCTGGAAAACGAGTTGCAGGGACTTGGTACGAACAAGCAGCACGCCTAATCCGTAACATTGGAGAAGAATAAGAATAAGCAGTAAAACAAGAAGAAGAAGTAGTAAAAGAAGAAGAAGAAGAAGAAGAAGAAGAAGAAGAAGAAGAAGAAGAAGAAGAAGAAGAAGAAGAAGAAGAAGAAGAAGAAGAAGAAAACTTTTCTTATTAAGATAATGACACTTATAAAATTTACTCAATAATCGACTAAAAATGACAACAGATACACTAGTTCATGAGGAACAGAACAGACCGGATTTTAGACATGAACGCTCATCTAGTGATACGAACTTTTGTAATGTAAAACACAGCGAGTGTTGACAAGTAGGCTATATTTCGTCTATACGTTTTTAGAACGTTTTCGGTCGATTTCACCAGAACAAGCTCTGGATAATAATGGTTAACAATGGTTACCGCAACTCGCTCGGATAATTAGAAGTTTACATCACGAGACAATAATAGTAATAAATAAGGGTAAAAAAAAAACGGGTGAGACAGGATGTGCCAGGAAGTGTTACAAGAGTTTAATTGTCTATCTCCCGCCTTGTTTAATAGGCCTATATAACGACATACCAAAGGCCTACAGTAACCATATCCTTCAAAGATGTAAGTAGCTCGAGTAATCCAGCTAGATCGACAGATTTACTCATGATCACTGCCCTTTGCTGATGATAAGGTAATGCCATAAGAAATGAAGATAATCTCTAACGTATAGGCTGTACAGTGTCCAGTATATAATGTTCAAATTTCTCTATTTAATGCGAAAGAAACTGCTTTTGAGCACAAAGCTTTCCAAAGTAATTGCTCTGCTTCAACAGCATAACAATTCAGCAAGTTTCTTACTCAATTTACCTACTTGGGTTGTGACCCATGATTACAAAAAAAAAAATAAATAAAAAAATAAAAAAATACAAAAATAAAAATAATTAAAAATATAGTGCAACAAAGAAGATAATAAAAATAGTTTCAGGTTCCAAGCGTAAGCTACTAACAGAACATTGGGTAGTAAAATACGGTGGAATACAAAACTTCTGGTTGCTTCAGTACTTATTTGAGGTAGCGAAAGTTGGATAAACGTAAAGAAGAATAATAGTAAAGTAAATGAAGGACGCAGCAAATATGAGGGTTATGCAGAGAGTGAAGGAAAGAAGTGATAGGAGGTAAAGAGGTGCGAAGTGACCCGAGTGTATGACAGGATTATTGGATACAAAGAAAAGTGAAGAAAAAAATGTGAATCAAATGGAAAAAGAAAGACTTCATAGAAATGCTTTCAACTGTAAATCAGAAGGAAACTAAGGAAACGTTGGGCGTAAGCATTTTGTCAAGTTATAACAGGCAATCACCTAGTCATCACGATGGTAACGGCTATTGTTTTATGTCAATCTGGGCGTATTCGGATGAAATTTTGTAGTTACAAGGCTGGGTCAACATTTCCATATTATGCACATACAAGCTTTATTTATGTGAAAACTGAGAACTTGAAATAACATATTTTTTCAACGTATACTTGCCGCTCGTTAGGGCTAGCGGCATACCGACATAACGGACTAGCTTCATAATTGAGCTGTTTTCGTTTATCTTATAATGATAGACATTTCTTAAAGAAGGGGCGAAACAGGGATTACGGAAAATGATATGACAGATAAATTAGAAGATTCCAATTTCGATCCTGCGAGCAACTAAAGAATGAACATGAGACAATCCCTTGCTCTTTAACGTTGTACCAGATTGTCTATGCTGTCAGAAAATATCGTTTTCAGATTATTTTCAAGTTTTACAAGCCACGCATGCACCGTTTCCTTCAGGTCTTGGTCCAAAGTAAATAGATGGCCCTATAATATTGCTTTAAGTGCACCAACTATGCGATAGTATGGAAAGGCGGGCTCAGGATTATATAGTAGATAAGACGATTCATCTGAGCTTTTGGTTGATTTGAACAGCGAATGTATTAGAGTTAAGACGGGTATTATGCTGACACAATGTTATTCAGCAGTAGTCCTTGTCGTTTCCTTCGAATTGCAGGCTTTAGCCTCTTAACAATAATTTTACTGTAATGAGTGTTGTTTACCGTTGAGCACTGACCCTGTTAATGCTTCAGCAGTAGTATCCCTTGGGACTCCCAAGTTTCCCTGCTGATCTTCTTGGGGGAGGGTTTTTTTTACCGTAACGTGCTGAACGTATTCGACGAATTGTAGTTCCCGATACGCTCAGACAAAATAAAAGTATTACTAGCTGTATAACGTAGCAGTAATGTTACTGAACTATTGCGTACATTTCACACTGGCGATGCCTACAAAACGTCAGTGTTATATCATTAATAAGAATAATTTCTTCTTTGTGAATCAAGTATTTATTAAAAATTAATCCACTTTCTTAGTGACCAAATTTTTAAAATTTAATTGTTACAGGAGTTTGACATTATTAAAAATAACAAAATAGAAAATATTACAATGTTTAAGTTTACTTTATGATTATCACTTTGTAAATAGCCAAGTTTGCATTTCGGGAAGGAACCTCAGGAAAAAAGGGATGGGCCAGATACTCTTAGAAATTTTTGATGTGCCTAATTCTTATTTAAATTATAAATGGTATTACAAAGACGTTTGTAAATCGACGCAGAACTAGGAGAGCTATGAAATCATTAAGAAATCAGTATGCAAATTGAAAGAAAGGATTATACTGACTGAAAAGATTTTACAAGTGAAATGTAACTTCCAATACTCTGAAAAAAAAATTTTGCAACATGTAAAACAGGAAGGATTAGCAAGCACTTTTTGATGTTCTGTTCAAGGTGTGTTATTTCGGAGTCACAGATCAGAATGCCCGGAAAATGATAGGAGCTCCAGTGGGTGCTCTCTGTTGTGTAGAAATAAGACGGCTGCAGACAACGGGTAGTCTCTGCTTTGGTATAGATACTTTTTGGAAACCCTCGCTCGCGTCATGGGGTGGGATTTGTGGTTTTGATTTGATGATTTTTTCGCCGATTTGATGATTCTTTTTATGTTAGTGATCAGAATACGTACACTCTATGATCTAATCGTTTGATGCACGTCAAAAAACAAACGACTGGAGTTCTCACGTTAAAAACAAATAGAAAGACACTCATCGGCGTCACCTCTTTACAATTCCAGTAGGTCTTTAGGCCGTTTCTCCTTCAGTCTTTGATAGTGAGGTTTCTCCTCACAGGGTATGTTGTTTCACTGGGATAGTTTGACGAGATTTTATGATAATTTGTGGCTTTCTGTTTTATTACTTCGTTCACATATAGCTCATTAAAGTCACTGTGAAGATTCTGGTTTGGAACAAGCCATGGAGCGTTGACCGTTGTTTCAGGGCCGTGGACTAGAAGCGCTGTATTAACTGTTTAGGAACTTGGACAGCAACTCATTTTGCAGTCACAAGGTGTAGCCAGATAGGAGGGATTAATTTTTAAGTCTTTAAAACCTTACAAGGAATTATGCTTTTCTTCAGCAAGCGACGACCTTCTTCCAGTGAACTAGTATGTGTTTTTCATTCTTAAGTCCATTTTCTCCTAACCTGAAAATGAGTTTGCAGCCCGAAAGGGACTATCAGTAGTCACATAGTAGTTAAAATATATAACACTTTACTAAAAAAATTTGTTTATTAAAAATACTTTATAATGTATAACACTTTTTATAAAAACAACTCAGAAAAATAAATTGTCAATTTGTTGCGTTTCAAGAATTGTTTTTATATCTAAGTGGCAGAAAACATGCTTGTACATATTTATGTACTATTATTATCTAGTAAAAAATTGTAACCATTGGTTCCTTTAACATAATATTGGAAACATGTAACCTATGTTAGGAGGAGACTCCTCCATAAATACAGTGAGACCCGTTTGTTACGACAACAGCGCTTATGGCGTTACTTTATCTCTGAATTGTTTTCAGGTTTACTATTTATGAAACAGATCTACAGATGATTTTGTAAGATGACCCTTTATAAGACGTTTTGTTAAGTTTTGTACGATTCAAAGATTAATTCATCAAAACGTTTACGACCACAAGAGGATAGAATACAGACGTATCTAAAACAGAAATAAAGTGTATGGCAAGTTACGAAAATAGAAGGGAATTTGATACAGAAAATAATGTCGCTTACCTATCTAGGAGCCGATGCAAATACTGGAGAAATTAAATTGGAGAAGTGCAAAGGCAAGCATTTAAGACTGCAAGATTATCCGGCTGTTCAGCAGATGTATATGTGTGAAGAACAAAAACATACTAGTGGAAACAAAGATAAAGTACATATAGTCTCGTAGTACAACTAATTATAGCCTATGAGATAGAAACTGAAATATCGAACATAAACAGCTGAATATATCCACATTAAGAGCATTCCTGGGCATATCCTGATCGACAGAATCGAGACATAAGAAGACAATGTGGTATATAATGTGATATTATAAATAAATTCATCGAGGGCAGAAGGCAGGAAGGGAATCTTCATGTAGAAAGAGCACATGACGGGAAGGAATCTCAGGTAAAAAGGATGGACCGAGACAACAAAAGAGATGGGCAGTTCTCATCATCAGACACGGATGTCCTCACCCTTCAATCCGGGAATTGTGGGTGGCAGTAAAATGAAGCAAGGCCACTTCACAGAGAACTGATGTGGTCCTGTTCACTGTCTTCTGTTCAAAATTTCTGTATCGTTTCTAATCCGTTACCGCAGCTACTTGTTGCAGGAACCTATTTCTTGACGTTTCCTTTGTATTTCTTCCGTCAACCACAGTTATACAGCTACGCAGTATAATTAAATGCCCCAACCATATCAGTGCATCATCCTTCTGAAGAGTCTTTCCACCATCTTGTATATACTTAAAAGCTTTGTCATTGTTCATTCTATGCCTTCGTAGAATCCCCTGCATTCTCCCCCACAGCTTTTACGTTTTTTTATGTAATTAGTACCAGCTTTATCATAAAACACGCCAAATTGCAAGTTGTATACAGAAAGTGGACAGAAATAACTTTACTCCTCTACTACAAAGTTACACTTCACGTACACACTGAGGATACTCTAAATGTCATCAAACCAGTTGCCTAACCCATTTGCATGAAAAAATATTGTGACAACTTTTTTGGTATAGGCTAAGGAGTGGGAAGTGTTAAGTGAGAGACATTCCACTCGTTTGTCGGTGGGTAAGGTCAAGCTCTTGTTCTTGAACGCGAGGCAACGGGTACGAAGCACAGGATGTTCACCACTTTGTCGCTGCATGTCCTGTTTTGCGGAAGTTATTGTAAAACACTCGTTATTTAACCCATACTTGTTAAGATTTATCCACTATCTCTTATAGTTTAAGAAATTTTGATAGGCCTAATTCTTATTTAAATTATAAATTGCATTACAGGTAAATTAAGTTTTTAGGTTTTAGCAACTAGCCAGACCATGTCGGTTAAAGCTAGTAAAATATTGTTACGACGGTCTCACTGATTGTCGTACGGTACAGTGGAAACAAAATACAGACACCAATGAAATCACTAATTACCAGCTTTAATTAATCACAAATAACAATTTGTAATCAACAAGATAGTCTCGTACAATAATTCAAGTTAAATTTATCCACACGCAATAATAATGTCAAGCAATAGAGTTCCACACTAAATATAACACAATAATCGCTTTCCACTCGATCCGCACTAATGAAGTCACTTAACTGTCTGACAAAACCAGCCTCAGTCCCTTATATAAGCAGCGCAGGTGTTCCAGAATAACTTTCCACCCTTACTGCGGCGTGCCAGCATAATGCGTATTTACAAGTAGAGAATATATAACGCATATATAGTATAAGAACAATCTGGAAGGTACTCTTGTGCGGCCTTGACTGAAACGCTACGCCTGTTCGACTGGTGGAGAAACGGGTGGAAGGACTCTTCGAGACAGTTCCGTAACAGTCGTTACATTATGTTATACAAACAGAGGAAAATAATTACTTATCAGAGTTCTATTTTGGTTTGCTGTGAAGCAGTAAGTGTCATATTACCATTTTCTAAGATTTGAAAATGTTTCTCAAGATGGCTTATTGTATTAATTTAAGACTTGCTTTTACTGTAATTTAAAATAAGGGATAAAAGATTAGATATACAGCCTACTTTGTTTAAAATTAATACTGACTAGCTTTTGACTTGATTTATGAATCTCAACTTTACGCAGAAATATAAGTAAATGATTTTTCAATTAATTTCATTTCATTTCGTTTGAATTTTCTCCCCCAGACATCATGCTCTCTCTCTTTCCAATAGCTTATGATTCTCGGAGGAACAGTCTACAGAAAACTTTACTTTTCATAACAGAAAGACTTTTCGGCGTTTTAAAACGGCGGCGGTCCAGACAGGAATTTCAGGAGAATATCTAGAAAGTTAACTACAAATAATAAAAAGCCTTTAAATCCGTTAAAGAATGAATCATTTAATAATAAAAAAACCTATCCGTGTTAGGTAGGAACACGGATACTTCTTAATACTTCTTTTCTTAATTCTCTCAAAAATTTGGAATTTATTTTTCAGTTGTTCTTAAACGTAATTTATAGGATATTTTAAAAATAAAACCAAGCTACCAGAAAAATTAAACAATTTTCTGTCAGTAGTGTTAAAGATATTTTATCTGTCAACAAGGAACATATTAATTTTTTGTTTGAGAGAAAATCTTTGGGTCCTCGTGGAAGAGGAAGAGGAAGTCTTCCATTATCCTCTTCTTTGGATCCGTCTCTGTTTCCAATATTTTGTAATTACTTTGTCTCTCATTTTTCACAAAAGATAATGTTGCATGTGCTGACCTAAATTTAATTCACTTACTAAATGTCTTTGTATAATATAAATAACGATGTTGTTTGTTTCGCCAGCTGCGCTGAACGAGTTTCGATACTACGACATGGACGAACGCCGCAAGAGGAACGCCGTCCGCACAGCAAGGTCCCCAGTCAAGCGAAGGTAAACCACCATCGTTATCGTCATCATCATCATCGTCATCATCATCATCATCATCATCATCATCATCATCATCATCATCTTTACATTATCTGAAATATTTTGCATTGTCCTGTACGATGTAGAGAGCCATAATTTGTATTGTACGAGCTACGAACTAACAGATCAATTTTTTTCACTTAGCTTTTTAAACACTTGCAGGTAGTTTGAGGATAAACATGAAAGCAAGAGGAAAACGTCAGAAATTACCAAGAAAAAAAAAATGGATTTACTTAGAAACACGCGCGCGCGCGCGCGCGCGCGCACGCACGTCCACGCATTAAATAGATGTAATGAATTTTGATTTGACGTGTAAACAAGGGTAGGGCAGGACGTGGGGCGTTTATAATGTTTCAACGTGACGTTATTTGTATCACGAGCCTTGTTGTGTGTCATGTCTGCGGTATATTGATTGCACCTGTTGCTGTCCGTTGCCATGGCGACCGCAGCACCAGCTGTTATCTGATTCACAATTGATTTATGTCACTGCCAATGAATCTCTCTCTCTTTTGCTGAACACTGAATAATTGGCCGGAACATCGTTCCTTACGCTTCACTTCTCACTCTCACATTACTTAAGTCGATCTGAAGCAGTTCTTCTTTGAGTCTGCTTTCCACTTACACACAGTTTTTCTTACAACATAATTTTTTGTAAGTAAGTGCTTAAGTATCGTGACTTTAGGACTTTGTAGATTGGTTGGTATGGTGGCTGGGTTTCGATTCTCAGGAAGGATAGTAATATCAATTAGCGTTTTGATCCGTCAAGCCGGCTTTACCTCTGGAAATGAGAACAGGAATTTTGATAAGACTTGATGCGGCTTGGATGCGCGAACAGTGTAAGCGAGCAGTACGGAGCTGACGATTGTGCATCTATTTCTCAACTCCCATGCCTGAGCAAAATGTCGACCGAATACGCTGGAGTAGTGATGGACAGCAGAACGTAGTGCAGACCACGGGCTTTCTTGTGTGCCGAACGACTCTTATGAGCAGCTTCTAAGCTACTTCGGCGGTACAAAGAGTCCTAGTGGCGATTATTAACTTTAAAAATACAATCATTCTTCATCTCTCTTTCTCTCCCTCTTCCCCTCCTCTTTCTTCCTATTGCTCATGTATATCTTTAGGTTCACCTCTTTGTGTCTCATTTATCTATATGTACGTATTGTGGGTAACAAATCTACCTCTGCGTGTCGATTCAAGATGACAGCACGAAACAATGTTATGATATACGTTCAAAGACAGTAAACACAGAATAGCGTGACAACAGATCTTGGTAAATATAGGGTAACCGCGACTATATTGTGTTACTTTTTCATAATATATATTACATTATATTATTTAATGTTTTAGCTATTCTCGATAATTAACTGGCTTGAATTCAGCTCACTTTCTGCATTTAAATTATGCCTTAGTTTATCTGAGTTCGCGTTAATGTATTGACTCCTACGTCAGTAATACGCAATGGCGGCTGGTGATACAACATTTTTGAGGTTGCAATCGTGATCGTTAAAGAATAAATAAAATACATATACCCATAACGTACGTTTTTTAAGAAATATCTTTTTAATGATTAAATATGGAAACCAACACCATTACACACGAATACATCACCAACTACACAACTGTCTGAAGACAAAATGTTTAAATTAGTTTTGACGGGTTGGGTGCGACTAGGTTCGCTATGTGCAAAGAACTTCTAAAAGCAGCGCTTGAGGTGACGGTTTGGAGTACTCGATTCTACCACAACCTCTGCAGTGTTACAAGCCTGTCCAGAAGGTTGGGTCTGCTGGGTTGCACAGCTCAAACAACCACCGATTTTCAAACCGACTAAACTGTATATGGATATACAATAGTGCGTTGTTTAGCTTTCTGTGACCCAACCAGATACTTTCGCGCAACATTAGGTTTACGTTTCCGACATTATTTCCCAGCTGTACAAAAAATTAGTACTGTATAAGCGTGATATAGCCAAAAGGTATATAGATTTCTTGATCTATAGTGATTTATTGTATCACTAATATAATATAGATCAAATTTCGGTGACTGTGCAACTAGTAAAGCTTAAAACCAGTTGCCACTATCAAATTATGTATTTGTAGAACAGCGAATATTCCGTTGTTAGTGAGGTTAAATTTGTCTTCTAGGAAAATGAATTTATTTTCTGTGTAAAATAAATATTTCGCGTTCCAAGGCAGGAGTTATAGTTTTAGATGCATATTACACTTTAGCAGGCAACGTTTTAATTACAGTGGCAGTGGTGAGGTAGTATATTTTTTCAGCTGTTCAGTGCGAACGCCCACGACATGCCTTAAGCGATTAACTCGGCCTCCGCCAAACAGAGAGCGTTAAATTAGGTCGGACTCTGTCATGACGAGATAACGTTTTCCTTCTTCTTCTTTTTCTTCACCTCTGCACTAAATTTGAATATTCTTTCAGAGAGTCATATCAATTTACTTTACTGACGTCATTTATTAATTTGTCTATGTAAAAAAATTTTTATTTGTATTTATTTATTTTTTTTGCTTTTTTTATCATTTACATATCCGAGTTTTCTTTACGTTTTTCGTCGCTTCTCGTATCCTACCTTACATCGTTTGAAAGTTTTTTCGTTCCCCATGTTCTCGTCCTCTAAATTAGGACATGCTACACACCACTAGGACTTGCGTACGGTAAGTTCACACTGTAATCTAATTTTTAATGAAAAGTTTTTCCATCAAAACTAATTCAGGCCTAATTTTTAAAATCAAATTCATAAGAACTACTGTGGGGGTTTGGACCACTGTTTACTAAAATTTAGATTTAGTGACGTAAATTTTTCTTAGTGTTATGTTTACGTCTGTGGCGATGTTACTTCTGTGCTCCAACTTTGCCGCGACCTCGTACTTTCTCTATAATGAGGGAAAGTATTCCTCAACATTCATCGTCTGTATGTGACCACATCATCTCCGTCTTTAACAATCTATAGTTTCAAATATGTCAATATTGGCTCCCATACGCTTCTTAATTTCTGTGTTTCTTATTCTGTGTATTCTTGTAAATTGGCAGCATCTACTCCAGAAATTCATTTCTATAGCTTGTATCCTGGAGGCAACTGTTTATTACTTACACACAATTGAGCACCGTATATTGGAGGACTTTCTACGGCTTTGTAGATTCTTATTTTACAATTTTTTACAATTATTCTTATGCTTCGAGAGGTAATCTTACTTCCAGGTATCTTATAAGTACTGTATTACGGGATAAGTACCTGACTGTACTAATTATTAAATTGACGTGTAACAGCATTTGCTTGTTTGATGCTAACGCTACTCTCCTGTACTACGATCAGCATTTGTCTTTACGCAGAGATATTTATAACGATCCCCAACATTATTTCCATGTCCCCAACATTAAGAATTTGAATCCTGAATTGTCTAATACTAGATATTCCGTCTTAGACGAATTTACGATCAGTCCTTAGTCCCTACATTCTTCATCAAGCTTTTTCAGCATGTAATGTATATCACTCTTATCGTCTGCTAAAGTCTCTTATCATCTGCAAAATGCAGACTTTAAAGTCTCCCGCTGCTATACCCGTCAATCTAATACCTATTCCATGGCTTTATGAATGCAGTATCAACTGCTATACATCTTTCAAAATTCTCATACTTCGTCTAGATAGATCTTATATAGTCATTGTGCAATACAGTAATTCTGTATAAGCCCTCTTGTGATTCTTATCTTACGCGACATACGTTGCCAAAACTTTACTGACCTTGTCCTGTTCCTGTAAAACTCTCTGACAGCATTAGTGTACCCAGGTGGTATTCCTTATTTTTTATTTATATCCTACTTTATTAGACCTAATACGCAAAAACCTTTGTACACGGTAACAATACAGTATTGTTCGATGAAAAACCAGACTCCGAAAGTAACAGAAAGCCTTTCGCAATAGAGAACTCAATATCTGAATTATGGAAAGTGCTGCAGAAGCTTCAAGGAAATAAACATCTGAGGAAAACAGTTGGCGAAATGTACAGGTACAGAACCTCACAAATTAAGTTATAGTCGCCAACTGATTCAGCCTTAAATTGTCTGAAAAGACGTACTATGTCTCCGGTACTGTTTACTTTATATTAGATGGAGAAATGGAATCTCAGAGACATCGACTGATATACCAAACATGGAACAACGTGATAAGTGAAGACTGTTACTTATTCAGATTTTATTGGGCAATAGATCTGCTGAATGTTAAGTTCTACAGTTTTCATATGCTTCTTCTTCTTCTTCTTCTTCTTCTTCTTCGTCGTCGTCGTCGTCGTCGTCGTCCTCCTCCTCCTCCTCCTCCTCTACCTCCTCCTCCTCCTTTTCAACTTCACTTTCTTCGTCTTCTTCGAATATAAAACTATGTCTTCTCCATTAAACCACATGAAATAATGTGGTTTCTTCCATCGACCGATTTTGTTTGCCTCCGTTTCCTGTTTCTGCAGGCTTTCACTGCTCTGTTCTTCTCCATTGTATCACTACACTTAGTCCATTTTTTCTTCTCTTTTCTATCTAGTTTCCTATGTTGTTCATTTTGTCTTTTTTTAATATCACTATTTCTTTCTCGATCTTATTTTATAGTGTCCCTAACGTTTCCCCATATTTTTCATAACATCTTCATTCCGATACTTCTTCGCGTCCGTTACAATTTTACTTTTCGCGTCAACTGCTCGTCTCTATAGCACACAGTATTACTGGTCTGATTACTAATAACATGGACCAAACGCGATTTATATGTACTGTCTTTACTAAAGTCCCGTGTTAAATGTTTGTTATTCCAAATGAAGTGTAAAGATAAACATGAATTATTACATTAATATTAATTAGTAGTATGTACTGTCATTTCGAGTAAACAAATACGTACTTATAGAGTTACGTTATACGTAAAATAATACTATAAACGTTATCAGCAGGAGACGGCGTGAGGAGAGACGAAGAGATAATGGGCCACTTAACAAGAGAACACGCACACTCTTATTCTTTTCAGCAAATTATAAATAAAAAAAACTTATGAAATTAAAAATATAGTTTACAATGATAAGATTAATAGAAATTAAAACAAACAATATTTTAGCAAGCAGGATGGGAATAATTCCGTAGTCGGTATCCTATAAAATTGCCGTTCTACAGAACAACTCTAGACTAGACTACTAATATTGTACAGTATGTAGGGGTATACAGTTTTGTGGCCACTACATTCGTGATCAGCTGATTCTCACTCAACTGGTAAAGAGAGAGAACCATATTTCAAGAACCTTCTGTTTACCTGGCCAATCAATTTGTTAAAACAGCTTAGCTTAGATTAATCCTACGCCTTGTTTCACCGCTGATATAGCTCGCGCAATAATTTTTGGTAGTAAATGTTCAGTAATTTCTGGTGACTTTATTTGTAAAGTTAATTAAATGCAATTTGGACAGTTAGTTAAATATGTCTTGTCCAAGCTTTGTACAAAAAGTCAATACTGTATGAAAGTTAGTTTTGAAAATATAAATAATTTAAAAAAAAATAAAAAATGAATATATTTCTTTACTTTTTACATGATTTCTCTTTTACCTTTTGACATATTTTAATAAATGACATGTCTCGCTCTTTTATACCTCTGTGGCTATGGTGTGAACTATGGAAATTGTTCTAGTAAAATAAATGTTTGATTTAAAAAATTTTTGTAACACATTTATAAAAAATTTAATTTTTTTACACAAAAAATGTTATAACTTAAAAAATATTCCACTCAATTACCTTATTGTAGTTCAAACTATAGACAAAGGTATTATAAACAAGCCTCAAAAATCTGGTAGGTTTAGTCCACAAAGTGTTTAAGATATTTTGTAAAATGTTAAAAAAACACAATTTTTGGAAATTCAAGGTTAAAGTTTTATTGCACAATTTTACAGAATAGTAACAGTGTCAGTACCTTTAAAATTCCCCAGCAGCATAAGTTATTCCTTCCTTATTAATCTGTTCTTTTTCAAGTCTGAGCCTTCTTCTAGCTCTTCTGTCTTCTAGGCTTGCCCTGCGAAACCGCTTTTCTGCATCGCACAACCTCCTCACATCAAATTTCTTCAGAGCGTCTTCTGTGTGCTCTCCAGGGACAATATCTAAATATTTAAGAACTCTCATTTTCGACTGACAGCCTTCATTATACAGAAGAGTAGCTTCATTTGCAGGAATTTCTACCACTTTTGTCCCAGCAAAGCCCCTTTTAGGACACAAAGCCCACAGTACGCTATTGAAAGACTCGTTTGCATTCTGAGTTTTCCCTTTCAAACATCTTCTTAATAGTTCAGGTGTTGACAGGTCTGAGAATACAGGCTTAATGAGTTCCATTATTGGTATAGGTATTGTGTTTTTGTGTGAAAAAGTCTCAGCTGTATTGTTAGCTAGTGCTTTTTGGTACTTGCACCAAGAATCCAGTCCTTTAGGACAAAAATGATGTAGGGGTTTTTCATCTGAGCTAGCCTTGTGGTTCCATACTGTCCATATAGCCATCCTCGTACTTGCCAAATCGTTACTATTTCCTCTTATAGCATTTCCGTAATACACAGCCAGCTGATCAATAACAGCATCTGTTAATCGGTTTTTGCCTCCTATAGGTTTACCATCACTCAAAATTACACCTTTGTTTTTTGATTTTAATTTCCGGAGCCTTGTGGACAATCTTTTTTGCACATGCCCAACACACTCATCTTTTGTTATGGACACATCAGGTCCATAAGGCTTGCTTTTAGATATATTGAGAAAAGATGATGTATCACCATCCCCTATATAGTTAGTGTAACGTACCCCATACAGATTTTCCGATCTATGAAATAGTTTCTTTATTCCTTCTACTTCCATACTTCCAGCTGACCCAAAGTGATTTCTTTTGCAATTTCCACTTTTCTTATGTTCTTCATTCCACTTATCATAATAACCATCACCCTTTTTATGACCTCTCCAACTGCTACAGCCATGGCAAAAAGATGATAGAACCGCAGTACCAATAATTTTCCCAGTGTTCGCACCAATTACAGCACACACACCATGAAGAGACGTATGTCCCCTCTTCATCCATGTACCATCACCAGATACAGTTATATCAGTATTTGGATCTGTACCCGTTTCCTGCACTTCTTCAAGAGCAGCCTGTTGCTTACTTTCTTTTGAAGCATTTCTAGTTGCTTCTAAAATGTGGTTATTGATAAGGTTATAGGTAGGCACAGCGACAGGTGCCGGTAAATTCATTATTCCACAGAATTTCTTGATTCCATTCAGGCCTTGCCCAATAGATCTCATAGCATAAACCATTCTTCTGTTCACCTCATAAGTGCAGCTGGTATTTTAAATCACTTTGCTTGTATGAAAATAGGCATCATCACTTGGATTACATTTTTTACAATTAATCAAAATCTTTGATTCTAATCCCCGAACACGAGTTTCAGACAGATAAATGTTCCCTCCACACACTTTACAGGCTACACTGTTCAAACCTTGGGATAACATATCTAAATCGATAAGTCTATAGCCTGTAGGCCTATTATTTACTGCACCAGGACCGAGTCTAAATGAGTCTTTGAGGTTAGGTGACACATCTTCCTTGGTTAGTTTTAATTTCTTACCTGAGGCACTTTTATTATTAGTGTCTTTCTTTTTAGTAAATCTATTACCATGGAACTTTCTCTTCTTTGTTCTATTTGCACCTTTTCTATCCATATTTCACTATCCAAATCTTCACAACTACACTTGAAATCAACATAAGCAACAATAGGTACCAGTAACAGCTGATTGCTGCATAACACATTGAAATCAGCTGTTTGTATAAAATATATTTTGCTATACACACAGATATATTTTGTTGTGGTAAACAAAATTATTTTACAAATGAGGGAATAGAAAAAGCGAAAATAAGCTATGAAAAAAATATATTCCAAACGATCTATTGAAACTTCCGAAAATACTCGAAAATTGTCAAATGCATTGCTTAGGTTTTACCGCATAACTTTCCTAAAAAAGCTAATTTTCCAATAATTTTTGTAGCAAATAACTCAGAAAAAACTACTTGATACACAATATTAAAAATATTAAAAATTATTTTTTTGAAGTTTTTAGCTATATCAGCCCCCTTAAGGGCATACGGGGGGTTTGTGGAGTTGAATATTGTACTGGGTTTTCTTTCCTGTGTTGTTTAGGCTACCGATCAGTTTTTCTTCCATTTTTTTTAAACGATTTCATATCTCACCCTGCCATTGTTTCCTAGATCTGTCTCTGCTTCTCTTCTTTAAAGATCTTGCCACATACACTTTTCGAGTTATACTTTCCTCAATAATTCTCTCGGTATGGCTAAACTATCAAAGTTGGGGTTTTCTGTTATATAATTTATGGTTATGGTTTTCTTATCCTGCTCTATATGTATCATTTTTTATTGTTTCCATGATTGTTGCGTTGTCTAATATTTGTAAGAATCTTATTTTAGTTGCTCTTATTTTTCATAGTTTGTTTTCTGAGATTGTTCATAAGTCCAAACCACATGTAATTATGAAGACAACAACTTTTCTGAATATTTCCGGTCTTTTTACTTTTGCGATTTCACTATTATTTAGGAATGCACGTTCGATACTGTTGGCTAACGTTGCAACTGCTATTGTTCTTCTTATTATTTATTTCTAACCTTCTATACTGCGATATCACTGTAGCTAAATATTTAAACTTTTCTATTTGTCTTAAATTTCCTTCTAACTATTTTATATTAAGTGTCGCTTGTCTTTTTTGCTAATGATTGTAGTTTGTGTTTCATCCTGTTATCCTGTTGACACATATCTTGTATTTGTTCAGCTTTTGTTTATAAATATTACTGATTAACATTTTTAGATATTTTTCCGTTATCACCATGTCGTCAACATAACACGTCAGCCTAACACATTTGAGATTTCTAATTCCCTCGTCTTCCAGTAACCTATTCCTTGCCTCGTTTCTTTAACTACTTTAACTAAAACTAAACTGAAGAGTAGTAGACTCAGGGCCGTTTTAAAGTTTTGCATGTTTAATATTTTTATCTAACGTAATATCCAGTTCGCTATATGAACTTCGTTTTGTTACTGTTGTTATATTCCTCTTTTTCGTAGTATTCTCCACATGGCCACATGCCATCTCTAGTTTGGTAAACTAACTAGTTTATAATACAAAATTATTAATTTTTGCCTAGAACTTTATACACATAATTTTGCGTTTGGTGAGAAATGACCCAACTGTCGAAACGTTGGTCCGACTGTGTTAACTTACTCACCGACGAGCCTTCCCCGGTTAAATTACGTTCATATTTTATAAGGAAAGCGTAAAGAAGAGAGGTTATATACGAATGTATCGGGTTTAGTGTTAAGTTATAATATAGGGTAGTGGTCCCTGAGGCTCATGTGTTTGGCTGAAACACAGGGATGTCAGACAGATAGCTATCTCATGATATGTAACAAAAAGTAAAAACACCTCTGCCTGTATCAACACACACACACACACACACACACACACACACACACACACACACACACACACACACACACACACACACACACACACACACACACACACACACACACACACACACACACACACACACACACACACACACACACACACACACACACACACACACACACACACACACACACACACACACACACACACACACACACACACACACACACACACACACACACACACACACACACACACACACACACACACACACACACACACACACACACACACACACACACACACACACACACAGATCTCCTCCCCAGGGGATTACGTCTACCGCTGGGTTTACCCGCATTGCTCCAGGTCGGCCATTAGTGAAAATTACACTTTAGTTTCAATTCCCGTGGCAAGGCGCTTGCGACGTCTAGTAATCACGGTTTGAAGTTGTATAACCTTAGTAATATGGCGTTATAAAACAAAGTCGGGCCTCAGCCTCACCCCAATTTCTGCCTCCTCCAGTAATCTCTCAGAGTCCCTGTCATCCTCCAATTCCTCATTCCTAATTCTCTTGCATCATGTGCGATTCTCTCCTCCCATGTTTTTCTTGCTCGGCGTCTTGGTATTTTTCCCATCCGTATGCTCTCTAGTACCCTCTTTATATGCTCTTGCATTCTTACATACCTACTATACGATCGGCCTATCTCAACCTTTATCATTCTGATAAGCCTACAGCTAACTCCTCATATTCAACTGAATTCGAGACTCCAGATTTCATTATTGTTAACCGGCCTAATATTCTTCAAATAGTCTTCTTTGCGGAGATATTTATTTTATCTTACACGGGTTAGGTCACATGACTAAGAAAGGTAATCAGGGACGCTCGACACTCGTGTGCAGCTTATTTTGGGTGCACTTTTTAATATGCATTTCACATTTCTAATTTGACACATTATTTAATATTATTTTGATTTATACAATCATATGTATATTGCAGCGGAAAATGCTGTTGCAGATGTTTTTGTGGAATGTATGTGTGCTTGAAATATACCATATGATAACTTAAGAGAATATAATATGTGTGGAGTCATATATGAGTATGTGTATGATATATGTGTAGGCCTATGTATATATGAGTATGAAGTGTGTAGAGTCGCATTTGGGACTTTTGTAAGGGACTTTGTTATTTAGACTTGTAAATAAATTACCGGAAGTGCAAATATGTAGTGCGATATATAAAAATATGCGTAATTATCGTAAATTTGGGTTACGATTGGTGAGTGCGCGTGTGCGTGTGTCGGAAAGACTATGTTGAAAAAAAACATTATAGTACCGGTATTAATTAACATTTAAGTAAGACTTAGAGAAGACTATAATTTACAGTAGTACAAAAATTTGCCGTAGTTAAATGTACTTTTGACTGGGTGTGGAAATGTTTTTGTTCTAATTCTATGTATAACTCACACTAGAAAAGCCTTAAAAAGAACATACAATTTCAGATTATTTTCCTGCAGCATTAGAACAATACCTGACCAGAATAAGCCGAACTTTATATAATCGAATTGTAATTCCCTCACTCAAATTAAATATTGGCAAATCAAAGATTTAAAATTTCAGGCAAACCTTCAGATCATAATCTTACAAGACCAGTTCATACCAGTCATTCGAACGTGATACACGATAAGTTTGTAGGAAACGGCCACAAGTCCACGAATTCACCGCATTGAACACTGTCTATCTCGAAGGGATAAGCTCGAGTTATTTAAACATTGTAATTAAGTGTTAGTTCGACCGCAGTCTAAAACCGAGTGCTTTCCGTGGTAGTGGAAGATTGTCTACCTAGGTCTGGAAAAATATTTCAAGCGTACTGGAATTGGTGTAAGAACTATATACAGCGATCGTACCGATTGTAACTCATGAAATTTTGTACTCTATAATTGACATTTTTACGGACACACCATAGGACTCTCGGAGATCAACTGCAGATCATCAGGTGACGGACTCCAGCTGCGGACATCGTTCTCCAGACAGCAGACAAAGGAAATCCAAATATTAACAATACTTTTCAATCACGTAACGGGTAAATACGTAAATAATGTAGACAGAAGAGTTCCGGGAAGAATTAAGAAATGAGAGGACCAAAGAAATAAAAAATGATAGCAAACCAGAAACAGAAGAAAAACCAAACGATAAAACAAGGAAACAAATAGTAGTATTATCTGAAAAAAAATGCATTTTCAAAGATATAATAATTTATTAAAACGGACGTATTAGTGCATTACCCACATAGTTCTTTACTACTTCTGTTTTATTAATACAATATTACTTCCGTTTTATTAATTACAATATTACTCTAATCGATTGTCCCACACATATCATGTTCTATGGATAAATTAACTAGGGCTGATAGACTTATTTGTCTTACGTTGGACCTAAATAGATTTTTAAAAACATTTTTATTTTGAAAACAAACGTACGCCTGTTGTCACTATATCCTTACGGTACTCTGCAGATATAGGCCTAAATATATATGTCGCGCAAAACAACTCAACTAAACGTTGCTGTTATACGTAGGTATATATTGAGACCTAGTCGATATATATTTTTTATTAATTTCTGATGGGTATTCACGACTTAGCTTCGGATTAGTGATATTCAAAACGTGGTTGTGATAGTAGCCCGGCGCATGCAGAGTAGCTACCAGTAGGCCTATCCTTTTACATTGTTACACGCAAATTCGTAACCCACTTCGTTTACATCTGTTCGAGTAGTGACCTACGAAAAATGGAGTCTCTCTCGCTACCTTTAAAGAACGTGGTGGTATTCTTTGAAATGTCCCATCATCTGCTGGGTAAGTTCACGACTGTGTGTTGAACCGTTGGACAGAATAGGCTCTCAATCGGCGAAAAGCGGTAAGCGAAACAATTTGGACGCTGCCGATGGCCGTGGGTGACAACGCCCTGAATGGCCAACGGTCAACGGTCATTTCAGCCAATCACCGTTTGGAGTACGAGGGTCGTCGATGCGACTTCGTTAGGCGGTCGACCTCTTCTCTGTGGCCCGTACTCACTGGCCTGCCAGCTGTGTTCTCCACATACTTAGGCCAGACAGGCAGACTTCGCATAATCTAAAGGCTCGCACTTTGGTGATGTTTACAATCTGACTAGCGGCGGTTCGTGTGCGTGCTCTGTCGAGACCGGATTGAGTCCGGACAAGAGTGCCACCGTGTCATCAAGATAAAGGTTTGGCTGCCTAATGAGCTCTTTGAAACCAATAAGAATCTCATTAATGGCGTCAACTGTTACCTGGGTACCAAGATGGAAGAGCGTTTCAATGAGAACACGAGAACTATAAAAGCTGGTGAAACTTTATAACAAGTGTGGTTATGTGGAAGAGTAATATTGTTCGTATCTTTTGTATGTACTAAAATAGTTTTCTCTATTTTCGTTCTCTTAACCAGCAAATCGGAAGTTAATGTCTGAACAATCCACATATCCAGTCTAACAAGTTATGTACCGTCTATACCATTTAACACGTTTTTTGCAATACCTCGTCGTATAATTTGGAGCTTCTAGTCTACGGCCACCCGTTTCATATAGCCTTTTGTGTACAGTGCATATTTCGCCGGTTTGTGAAAATAGTGGTGATTAGATCCAGTTGCTTTCTTATTCACAATAAAAGAAGTCAGCAAACAAAATAGCTACATATTGTACAAACTGAAAATTTATGTGTGTTGGTGAAACTTAATCTAGATGTCAGTTGATGTCAGTTCCGGTTAAAATAGTTCTAATGCTAGAAATTTAAACAATTATTTACCGCTTTTAACGCAATTATTATTTTATGTTGCAGATACGATAATAAATGAAGAACAAAACAGTAATAAACACTAAAAAAATACTTGAATAATTTTATAAATCACTTTTTTATATGATGCAGCTAGTAATGATTAATAGTAACAACTCTAATTTCGATTTTACATGCAGTTTATTTTTTCTTTAGTACTAATATTTTGTCCATTCTACGATGAAACAACCTCAGTGGTTTGTGGATAAGCGAAACGTGGCTAGTGAGAAAAGTAAATTGTGTTAAAAAAAAAATTGTTATTAATAGTGAAAATTAGGAAATAACTTACAAAATAAATCATCAGTAATTTCATGTGACAGACTTCTAAACATAATAGTTTAAAGTGTAAAATTGTCATCTTAAAATATAAAAAGTTACTAATGATTTTGTGGAAAGGGGCGTGTTTAGTGGAAAGGAAACACCAAACGGGATACCTGCACAGACAAAAAGAAAACAACAAAGAAGGATTTGTGGTTTAAAAAAAGTTAACTTTTGCTTGTGAGAGTCTTTACATCCTAACTAAATTAGTATCATGTTAATATTAAAATATAATATACAGTTTCCTAATTGCTGTAGTTTGCAAAATGAAACGAAAGGGCATTTGATAAAGTTGGGTAATTTTAAAGTGTTCTAGCGCATGTAATATTTTACAATACACTCACCAATTTTTTAAGAGTTACACGATTTAAAACAATCTTTCTCACGCTTTGTAGATGTCTACGTTGTTAATGCTATGGCAATTTTTTCTTACTCCAGCTTCGAACTCTCTTGAAAATTCCTCTCTCCCTCATATTTTATCAATTTTTTTCCCACATCTGTTTGACTTTTCCCCTCCGTTTACAAATTAGTTGGTGATTTGATGATAAGAAGGCAAAGTGGAATAAGTATTTTGGGGCCAAGATTATCACATGACTACATACCGAATTTACCTGACATATAGATTGCCACGAGACTTCTGTGATTGTTCTTGTTGAAGAAAGAGTTGTCTGTGTTCTTTTTTCAAAGCAGGAGTCTCACTTTTAGCTTTAGGAACTGGATAGTTTCTTTCTTCTTTTTAGTTTTTGTACTGTATTAAAGAAGGCAAGGTAATGCTTATAAACGGACTACGTCTTCCGTTGTTTCCACCATTCTCAGGTTCTATTCAAAAATCTGATACTGCACCTCACGTGTCTATAATGACAGACAGTTGCAGAATGGACGGCAGAATATCGAAAGTCCTCGTCCGGAACGAGGCGACCAGCAGAATGGCAGCAAAAATTGACGATACCAAGATGGGGACTGTTCAAACGAGTGAGTGAGATAAGAGAATGTTGGAGGGATTAAGTCGAATAACAGACGATGGCAAGGAATCAAAAATTATTTTAGAAATGAATATTGTCCATGAGGAAAAGGTCTTTGAGAAAAATCAAGTAAGCTTTGGATTAGGAACCAGCCTGATTCTTCGATGGTAAGACGATGGTGATAATATTGACCGTTTCCAGGAAATCGTAGCACAATCGAGGAGTTTATTTTAAACTGTTTAAAATATTCTTAAAACAGTACAAGTTTGAGCGTTCTGTAAACGTTAACAGAATATTCTACTATGTACAAAACAGCGTGTACTAGTTACTGTGGTTAATTAATGTTGTGTAAGTGTGTACAGCCGCGCAGCACTGACGCCCAGCCGAGCGAAGAGGGACCTAGACATCGAACCCGAGGAACTGCTCACTCTGCTGACACTGTGGGAAGCTGAACGCCGCAACAAGTTCCGAGATCCAAGGTAAACACTTCATCTCTGAATCTTTACGTCTCACTGGCACAGTAATTCCCATTGTTGTTTTATATAGTGTTAGCTTTACATTGCTCTGCATAATTTAGGTATACGTGAAGTCTTCCTTTTCTTTTTTTTTACTAGTTAGTGTCTTACATGTTGGGCGATGACGTTATTATCACTCACCTTATTCCTAAATACACAGAGTCCTTGATAACGTCGATGAATGTTTCTATTACTCTATAAGCGATTACAGAGACGTGTATCCGTAAATTGTAAGATATTGTTTTAGTGTTTAGGGGTTAAATGCGATTTTTACTTTACACGACAAAAACTATTTTAATGCAAACATTCTTATTTAAGACTTTTCTTCCTTCCTTCCCTGGGTTCTGATTTCCTCAAACCTTCTCGTCCAACAGTCTCGATTTCTCGCGGCCGCTCATAAATTTTTCACACCCAGGAGAGCCTCATTGTCTTGCCAAACGATATTCTGCCAGGGTGCACTTGGTTTCCCCCATACTTCTGATGACCAGCATTCGTTCCCTCAATATTTTCTTGAGTGTTATGGTGTCAGTGATTCGTTTAATGTGTCCTGTCCATCTTAAGCGTTTTAGCCTGATGTAATCCTACGGCGATGGGTTTCCTGTATAGTCGTAGTTCATAACTGAACCCACAAATTAGCCGAACATTTATTTTAAAACATTAAATCTGTAATTTTGCGGCAATCCATGATATTTTGCGGCTTCCACAGATGCTGCGGCACACCGTTTGGGACTCACTATAATAATGCATGTGTTATTCTTGGTAAGCGGCATGAGAACCATTTTATTCTATCCAGGGAATTCTCTGGCATCAATTCAAAACTCTAAAATACGCTCTGCTTTTTTAAATCGTTTTGTTTCTCGCCTCTTTTCCTTCTACAATTGACCAAAGTTCCCTTTATCTTCTACACCACGAGCTTCTCCTCTTTTATTTTCACTTCCTTATTACCACAAACAGACCTTACAGACAACACGGCTCTAAGCCTATTCCTCAATCTTCTAAACCTTTGCTTTCTTCTTCTCGAGACCCACTTATTCACTCAATATTCTGTCTCGAAAGGACACCATTATAATTGTGTACCCTTGACTACTTACATTACTATGTTCATAATCACAGATCAGGATTCGTTTATACCCCGAAGTATCATTTAGGCGGACTCTGCGGCTGCCGGAGGCTTCGTCCTGGGTGTAATAGTTCCCTCATGTTCAGGTTGTAAAAATAATCATGTTTGTAACTAAAATTGTCAATGATGGTTTCAAATGCATCCGCTTTCACAACTGAAATATTATATAAAGTCTTAATAGTCTACAAAGTAAATTAAGAAATGTTAGAAGCAATTCCGTCTGAATATTTTAGAACTTTTAAACAATGAGAGCGGTTTATTAAGAGACTAATAAATTGTAATTGATGTCTTTTTACCCCAAAAATATAAAAAAGTCAATTTAAACGAGATTTTTAAATTTCTGTAATGTATATAAATGTTTAAGTACCGTAATAGATTTAAAACATAAAAAAGTATTGGTTCTTTAATTTTTTCTTAGTATTTTAATACATATTACGTGTTCTTTAACTATCTTCACTGTCTGGGCACAGATAAAATATAAAGAGAGAGAAATAAACAATTTTAGTATTCTTTTCTACATAAAATTAAAAAAATACATTTAAACAAGTAAATTAATACTTGAGACTTTCTTTATAATAAATAAATATTAAAATAATGAACGTAAAATAATTGTTGAAGGGAGAAGAATTGTTAAGGTTTCAATGCATCTTGTTAAGGGTCCCAGAGATCTTAAATACGCTTATAGACAAGTCGTTTTGTACCGTTCCATTAATATGTATAGTACAGGGAAGGATCCCTGGCGATAGACTTTGGAGTGATAAGGAAATTTCCTGTCTCCAAAAATATTTAAAAACTATTTTGTGTAAGCCTGTTGAGAAAAAAGTTAACCTACGCTTAAACTCCTCGCTCTACTGCAGGAATAATTAAGTCAAAGCATCCCTACTTCATCTGTGAAACAACGGTAACTTGATTTTGACAGACTATACCTCCTCTAGGAGCCCCCTCCCCCTAATTATTTGACTTCCCCTCTGAAAATTGCAAATTTAATTTAAGTTATACATTAATTTATTTGTTGATTTACAAAGTAATATGCTGTGTGTGTATGTTTGGCAGAACTAACTGGGGACGTTATACAGCTATGGACGCCGATGAGTACGATCCCATGGAAGGACCTGCTGACGATTCCAACGAAATTGACGACGACGAAGCCCCACGAAACGGTAACGAAATAGTTCATACGAATGTTACGAATTTTGTTAAAGTGAAAAGATGTCATCGTCAATGTTACGACTTTACAATTATTGTGGCTGATTTGAGTCCTTCTAACTCATGAAAAGAAGTGGGAGTGATCAGTCATTTTACAACACCCTTCCTTTACCATCTTTTTGCCTCCTCAACTATTTTTAATTACTCTTTTCTGTCCTTATTGTCCTAATTTAACCTATCACTGTCATAACCGAATCTTCATCTCCCTATCTCATAGTTAGTCGTTCTTTAGGTCCATTTCACTGCGTGTCCTTACCATCCGTGTTTTAATTCACTAAACCACTAACCGTTCATGCTATAATACTTCTCAAAATGTACGTTGCATTATTTTTTTGCAGTCTTCTAATTTTTGAGCCTTCTATACGCTCCTTTCTCTACCATCCTGAGTGCAGCATATGTTTATCTTAGTACTGTTATCTCAAAGATTTTTTTTCTTCCTGTGAAAAATAATATTTATTATAAATAAAAAAACACTTACTGTCAATTGCAGTAAAACATACAGGAAAAATACATAAATCTACTTTATTTGTTACTTATTAGAACTACTAGTTACCTTAATAGGCATACAAGTAGTTGAAACTACCTGAGTAATTAATAATGTTAACTAAACCAAAATATATAATACTCTACTTTTATATGATTACGATTTCAATTATAAAAATAATAAAAATAAAAAAAAAAAATAATAATAATAATTTTTTTACGAGGGTAAGTAGAAACGTTTGCTGAACAAATGTCGGGAAGGGCATACACCTTTATTATTCTTTTTTTTTATATAACATTGTCCAAGTCCATCTTCTTGGCCCGAAGAATCTCTTGTGCAAAGCGTGCCACACAGTTCCAAGTGTCCTCTTCTTGAAGCATCGCTTCGACGATGTTATCCGGGGGAGATATCCTGCCTAATATGCTCTTGCAACGACCTCGTGTGTTGCTCCTACCTGTCGCAGACGAAGAATGTATGACTGACATCGTCAGCGGCTCCCGGGCAGTACAGCCACTCTTGTGACTCGGCCTTCCCAACATTCTTCAGTTAAGATCGAAAATACTCGTGTCCAGTCGGAAACTGGGTAGGGCAATAGTCGATCTTCCCATGCTTTCTCTTCGCCCACGGCTGCACCTACTTGATGAACCTTCTCGTCCAGCATCTCGCTCTTCGTGATACAAAGATCTCTGTCAGCTCTCCATCATCTGGCTTCGTGCCTCCTGGCGTGCAACTTCACCACTTACTTTCTTCTTCCTCTGGAAGACGATTGTATATCCTCCTTTGCGAGAACAAAAAGAGGCAAAACGAAAAGAGACAATCATTATCCCGCTTCTGAAAGCTGGAAAGAATTCACTTAAAGCAGAGAACTATCGTCCAGAATTGATGACGTGCTGTTTAGAAAAGTTAGCATGAATTTGATCAGTGTGATTTGATTCTGTTTTATGATGTCAGTGACACTGTATGTACGACAACTTAGAATATTAAAAACAACGAATTGTGGGAACGTTTGAAATCAGTATCAGGTAGAACACTTTAATATTCTATTTTTACTTCCATATTCCTTAAGGAATGGAAGTATGGTGATGGCAAAAAAAATCGTGTTCGAGATGATTGCAGATTCTGATTCTACTACACTCAAAACATGAAAAAAAGTCGTTTTCCGAAAAGTGTCTGTGTGTCTGTCTGTCTGTCTATGTGTCTGTCTGTCTGTAGATTTTTTTTTTATGGCAAACGATAACTGCCGCAAATTCAAACAGAATCAAATAATTTTTTGCATGCAGCCCTGATTTGCAGAGTACTCGCGACCTGTTGTTTTTGGTGAAGATCGGTTGAGGGAAAGGGGTAGTTTACCTACAACGGTTTTTTTTTAGCAAGGGTAATTTTGTTTGTTTGGCAAACGATAACAGCCGCAAATTCAAACAGAATCAAAAGATTATTTGCATACAGCCCTAAATTGTAGAGTTCTCAAGGTCTATTGTTTTTGGTGAAGTTCGGTTGAGGGAAAGGGGTAGTTTACCTGCAACGTTTTTTTAACAAGGGTATTTCCTATGGCAAATGATAACAGCCGCAAATTCAAACAGAATCAAATAATGTTTTGCATACAGTCCTGATTTGTAGAGTACTCAAGACCTATTGTTTTTGGTGAAGATCGGTTAAGGGAAAGGGGTAGTTTACCTGTAACGTTTTATGTTTTAACAAGGGTATTTCCTATGGCAAACGATAACAGCCGCAAATTCAAACAGAATCAAAAGATTATTTGCATACAGCCCTAAATTGTAGAGTTCTCAAGACCTATTGTTTTTGGTGAAGATCGGTTGAGGGAAAGGGGTAGTTTACCTGCAACGTTTTTTTAACAAGGGTATTTTCTATGGCAAACGATAACAGCCGCAAATTCAAACAGAATCAAATAATGTTTTGCATACAGCCCTGATTTGTAGAGTACTCAAGACCTATTGTTTTTGGTGAAGATCGGTTAAGGGAAAGGGGTAGTTTACCAGTAACGTTTTATGTTTTAACAAGGGTATTTCCTATGGCAAACGATAACAGCCGCAAATTCAAACAGAATCAAAAGATTATTTGCATACAGCACTAAATTGTAGAGTTCTCAAGACCTATTGTTTTTGGTGAAGATCGGTTGAGGGAAAGGGGTAGTTTACCAGCAACGTTTTTTTAACAAGGGTATTTTTTATGGCAAACGATAACAGCCGCAAATTCAAACAGAATCAAATAATGTTTTGCATACAGCCCTGATTTGTAGAGTACTCAAGACCTATTGTTTTTGGTGAAGATCGGTTAAGGGAAAGGGGTAGTTTACCTGTAACGTTTTATGTTTTAACAAGGGTATTTCCTATGGCAAACGATAACAGCCGCAAATTCAAACAGAATCAAAAGATTATTTGCATACAGCCCTAAATTGTAGATTTCTCAAGACCTATTGTTTTTGGTGAAGATTGGTTGAGGGAAAGGGGTAGTTTACCTGCAACGTTTTTTTAACAAGGGTATTTTCTATGGCAAACGATAACAGCCGCAAATTCAAACAGAATCAAATAATGTTTTGCATACAGCCCTGATTTGTAGAGTACTCAAGACCTATTGTTTTTGGTGAAGATCGGTTAAGGGGAAGGGGTAGTTTACCAGCAACGTTTTTTTATCAAGCGTATTTTTACTTCCATATTACTTCCATATTCCTTAAGGAATGGAAGTATGGTGATGGCAAAAAAAATCGTGTTCGAGATTATTGCAGATTCTGATTCTACTACACTCAAAACATGAAAAAAGTCGTTTTCCGAAAAGTGTCTGTGTGTGGTGTGTGTCTGTCTGTCTGTCTGTCTGTCTGTGTGTCTGTCTGTCTGTAGATTTTTTTTCTATGGCAAACGATAACTGCCGCAAATTCAAACAGAATCAAATAATTTTTTGCATGCAGCCCTGATTTGCAGAGTACTCGCGACCTATTGTTTTTGGTGAAGATCGGTTGAGGGAAAGGGGTAGTTTACCTGCAACGGTTTTTTTTTAGCAAGGGTAATTACTTCCATATTCCTTAAGGAATGGAAGTATGGTGATTTTGTTTGTTTGGCAAACGATAACAGCCGCAAATTCAAACAGAATCATATTATGTTTCGCATACAGCCCTGAATTGTAGAGTTCTCAAGATCTGTTGATTTTGGTGAAGATCGGTTAAGGGAAAGGGGTAGTTTACCTGTAACGTTTTATGTTTTAACAAGGGTATTTCCTATGGCAAACGATAACAGCCGCAAATTCAAACAGAATCAAAAGATTATTTGCATACAGCCCTAAATTGTAGAGTTCTCAAGACCTATTGTTTTTGGTGAAGTTCGGTTGAGGGAAAGGGGTAGTTTACCTGCAACGTTTTTTTAACAAGGGTATTTTCTATGGCAAACGATAACAGCCGCAAATTCAAACAGAATCAAATAATGTTTTGCATACAGCCCTGATTTGTAGAGTACTCAAGACCTATTGTTTTTGGTGGAGATCGGTTAAGGGAAAGGGGTAGTTTACCTGTAACGTTTTATGTTTTAACAAGGGTATTTCCTATGGCAAACGATAACAGCCGCAAATTCAAACAGAATCAAAAGATTATTTGCATACAGCCCTAAATTGTAGAGTTCTCAAGACCTATTGTTTTTGGTGAAGATCGGTTGAGGGAAAGGGGTAGTTTACCTGCAACGTTTTTTTAACAAGGGTATTTTCTATGGCAAACGATAACAGCCGCAAATTTAAACAGAATCAAATAATGTTTTGCATACAGCCCTGATTTGTAGAGTACTCAAGACCTATTGTTTTTGGTGAAGATCGGTTAAGGGGAAGGGGTAGTTTACCTGCAACGTTTTTTTATCAAGCGTATTTTCTATGGCAAACGATAACAGCCGCAAATTTAAACAGAATCAAATAATTTTTTGCATACGTCCCTGAATTGTAGAGGTCTCAATGACTTTCGATTTTGGTGAAGATCGGTTAAGGGGAAGGGGTAATTTACCTGCAACCTTTTACGTTTTAACAAGAGTAAAGTACTTGAAAATTTATTTAAACTTTTTGAAACAATGGTAATTGTTAAAAATAAAATAATTTTGTTGCCAGGCAATAAAATTATAATTTTTTCATTTTAATGTAATATAATATTTTTCATTTAATACAGCAAAAAAAAGCAGGTAAGACACAGCCTGGCTGTTTGGCTGAAAATGATTTTAAATATAAATCTTAGAATATGGAAGTCATGTATGGTTCTCCATACCGATATTTATTTATTCGACAGGTTTATTTAGGTATTCAAGTAATGTCAAACAATTATTCTACTCTTGCAATCTTGCAAGGGCTGTAGGCCTATAGTCTTTGGTTTCGGGGGAGGGCTAAACCCGTCGTTAGTAATTAAAGAATATGTTTGTTTATTTTAACGTTTAAAACGTTATTTTGAACACCTAAACGCATACAAAAAAAAAACAGAAATATATAAATCCAATTTAGCCACACATGCAATAAACACAGGACACGAATTCCCAGACATAACCAATGTATCACTAATAAAACATATACCACACAAAGGCACCATAATGAACATTTGGGAAAATTTACAAATATACAAACATAAAACACAAAACAAACTAATACCAGAAGAAATACAAATCAATACAAAACATGACACAATATTCAAAGCACTCAACATCGAAAATACACAAAATACAAAAACATATACCAGAATCACACACAATAATACAACTTTAAAATACCAAAGACCAATAAACAACCTTAATAGCAACCAGCAGCCAACACACAAATACTTCACCAGAAACAAGATCGCGAAGGCTGAAGATGAGAGAACAGGAACTCTCGAAACATGTTCCAAATAGAAAAATAACATGTTGAGGTAAATTTAATTATAAATATTAAATGTATTATATACATCAAGAAACGGACTGTAGCAGAAAGTGATTGAAAATATATATATATATATATATATATATATATATATATATATATATATATGTATACACACACACACGCACACACATACATATATATGTTTTTATATTATATATGTGTGTGTGTGTGTGTGTGTGTGTTTGTATGCATGTTTGTAAACACTTAAATTGAAGCGTGCGTTTTGGATGTAACAGGAACCGCAAATGCCTCAACATTAAATAGGCCTAATATCTATCATGTTGAGTTAACGATACCATGAATCGACTTTACGTTCTGTAAAACACACACACGCGCGCGCGCGCTAGAGATTATATCTGACTGTAATACTTTATAATGATTGTTTTTTCGCAACGGAATGCAGATGTGCGTATATGTATATTTGATGGACTCCTGGTCATTTTAAAATAGAGCCCATTAGTTGAAAACAATATTTTTGGTGTGAGAAATATCGAATTTATCAAATACTAATGAGATTGTTATTCATTCTTGAATCTGTTGAAAGTAACGTTGTAATATTTTCTGATTATAAAAATTGTTCCCAAAACTGTATGTTTTGTCACGTGTTTATTATATAATTAAGAAACGCTTAAAAAGTATCCTGAATTTTAAAATATAAAATACAGCTATCCATTTTTATACCAGAAAGCATACTGTCAATCTGTTAACTTCAGAATATGTGTCGGAATCTATGCTTTCTTGGTTATATCTATTCCATTTTTCGTTGAAGTGAGAACTTCATATACATTGTCATTGTCAATGACAATATATAGCATTGTCAATATGAATGTTTGTTTGTGTACATGTTTGAAATGTTGAAAGACTATAACTTTGTATCTTTGGGTATATTACACTTTTTCAGTTTATCCGTGAGTTCGATGTTGGTTTTTATATTGTATTTGGCTGGAAATTTTTTTATGTTTCAAAATTTGATTTAATTTTTTACCTGTTTTTATAATTTGTACAAAATTGAATGATTATACCGCAAATTATTTATTATATAGTATATAATATAAATGTTATAAATATATAATATAAGATAGAATTCTAACACAAATATATAATAAAAGTCACATTCTAGTTTTCAATGAAATATTGCGTAAATCATAGGGTTACATTGAAAAATTATTTGTTACGTATTGTTTGTAGGCTATATGTATATATACTAAAAATAAAACGACTGTGATGTGATTCTATTTATGTACAAAGTAAGTATTGATTTCTTATAATAAAATACATATAAACACTACTATGCACTCGTCTCATTTAATTAACCATCACTCTTATATGAATCTTAATTCGTTATAGAGAAATCTTTCTAACTTCAAACACAACGAGAAATCTTTTACACTATCAATTAGTTCACTCCTCACTCGGCTATTCCTCACTTCTGGACTGTGTCCCACAACACATCCAATTTTTTATTTTATTAATTTAAAGAAAATTAAATTAAGGAGAATTATCTGTTTTTTTTTTATAGAGGAGAGAGTTGAACAAACATATAATTATCTCCTATAGAAAATATAGGTATCATATTAATCGCGAGATACCGATTATGCCTAGAGGCTGGTAATATATAATACATATAAGTTAAAATGAATGTTATAAGTGTAAAATGAATGTTATGTGTTACAGGAGGGTGGTTAGAGGGGCCAGTGGTACCAAACCACCATTACACCGCTGGCGGCGACTCCCAGTGGGGTCGACAGAGATTCTCTGAGGACCGTCGCAAACGATTCATGGTGTCCAAACGGAGGCCTCAGGTAACTTTCCACGACTAAAAGTTTTGTCCATGGAGAGTTGTAAGGTGTCGGGTTGTGACTTTTTTTTATAGCGTCGCTGGTTTTATTGAAAGCCCTCAGAATGCACAATTTATTAAAAATGTTCTACGAGCAGAACGATACAAAAATTTATGGAAAACCTCACTAAACAACCGAAGTAGCCTGTATGGCAAATCATAATGTTTTTCTGTATACTATTTTAAAGTAAAAATAACATCCTAAACACGCTTTTCAAGCCTTAAAATTCAAACATTTCTTGGAGAGAGCAACCCAGCAGCAATTCCAGAAAATTTACCGAACACTCCGCTCATAGGTAAATTCCTATAAATAGGCTACAGCATTCTAGTTGAATAACTATACGAGTTTCTACAGCATCAATTACAGAAAATGTACCGTTTACTCCGCTCAGAGGTAAATTCTCATAAATACAACATTTTAGATGAACAGCTCTACGAGTTCCCACAGTAACAATTTCAGAAATTTACAGTTTACTCTGCTCACAGGTAATTTCCCAGAAATACAACATTTTAATTGAATAGGTCTACGAGTTCGCACACCAGCAGTTACATAAAATTTACAGTACACTACGCTCAGAGGTAAATTCTCATAAACACAGCGTTTTGGTTGAACAGCTCTGAGTTTTCACAAATCAGCGTTGGGTACGAAAATTTTCCTGGCATAGCTGGACTCCTGATCGAGGCCTGAAACCACTTCCATTGAGAACAAAGATTATTCCGAAACCCCCACATTCCTATGTACTTTAGAAACCATCCTCCAGGATTTTATCATGATTGCGTCGGCATAAATAATAACCGAATTAACACACATAACGCGTTACGAAGATGGCACAGACTTTCTTATTTTACATTATTTCACATTAGGCGGGCTGCTTTTACAGTACCCAGCGCAATCTCGGTTACCTCAAGCTTAAGGATATATCCGACTTGTATATCATCCTACACTCCCAAGAACAAATAAAAATATAGGCCTACTCATTAGCATATTCGAACATGTAACTATCCGAATTGATTGTTCTCAGGCCACATGAATTCATTACAACGAGGGCTTTGGCATTTATGCTATTACCTGATCACGAACCACAAGGAAATATGAAAGATCAGAGCAACTTGTATAAATTTTACACACAGTCATTCATCTTGTACCTGCTGACTTTGTCCATATTATTTCAAATCAAGGGGAATATTCAAGCCCCATCCGGTGAGATTATAGAGTGTATATGTAAGTAGGTGTAACGAATATTTCCTCGTAGTCTGTGGACACAAAATATTTTAAGTGCCGAAAGCGCACTTCACTGTAGAACTCATTATTTCACCGAATCGCCGTTAATCCAAAAAGTTGGAGAAATCAACCACAAACACTTTGTTCTGAGATGTAGCCAGTAGCCATTGTTTGTTCACAGTCGTTGTAGTATGTAAAGTTACGGGCAGGCATATTCCTCATACTCTCCAACTAAACAGGCGCTTCAGGCCTATGCAAGTCTCGGTCTCCTGTATGTCAACATCATACACTTTCGAGCTTCCTCATATCATCTTAAACCCCGTCTCCTCCTCCTCCTCCTCCTCCTCCTCCTCCTCCTCCTCCTCATCATCATCATCATCATCATCATCGTCATCATTCGCAAGGATTTAACCAAGGATGGTTTGTTCCGGTCTCAAACGGGCAAAGATTAGAGCTGGTCACTCCAGTGCTTCCTCGGACGTTCCATACCTTTTCCGTCCCCTCGGCTTACAGTTAAATAGTTGTTTGGGGATGCGGCAGTCATCGGTTCGGCAAAGATGTTCCCACCAATTCAGCCGACACTGGGCAATCCTGTCGAGTATACTCATAATATTCCGTTCCTGCCGTATATCTGTGTTTCTTCTATGATCATGGAGAACATACGCTTCCACGTGCCGGAGAAATCTCATTTCAGTCGGTTGGATGCGACTGGCCTGGCCTTTCGTTAAAGTCCAATTCTCAGTCCTATAAAGAACTGTGGGAAGGGCCATCACCTTGTAGAATTTTAGGCATGTTTCTGTACTTGCTGAATTAAGATTTCGCCTAATGGTCCCGCACGTATGGTTGAACTTATGCAACTTATTCACAACGTCGTTGCTTGTATTATAAGACACATTGTAGCCCAGGTATTCAAAATTGCTGACTTGTTCTAGGACAGTACCACCTATAACAATTTTTGCCTGTACGGGATCAGTTCTACGAAAAGCCATCACCTTGGTCTTAATTGTGAATATTTGTAATCCAGAGTCTTTGCAGATTCGATTTAACAAATATATACCCATCTGCAACCTGTTTTCCGACTCCGACAGAATAGCCTGATCGTCCGCAAACAACCAAGTATCAATTGTAGACTGACCAATCAGAATAAGGTCTGGAAGACACATTTGCCGGTCTTGTATGACATCGTCAATATATAAATTAAAAAGAGAAGGTGACAATGGACACTCTTGTCGTACTCCACAATTGATCAGGCCAACTGTAGGAGCTCTTCTCGGTTTAAATATCTGTTCCCCTGTAGGAAATGTAATGGGATGTCAAGGCGAAAGAATGGAAAATGGGAATGGACGATGCCTCATCGATTTTGCCACATTCAACAATTTAAAACCCCATCTATTCACTTAATTTCGGTCAACGTCTTTTCCTTTGCTTACATGGGGTGTCTCATGATTTTTGCTTTGCATTCCTGCGTATAGGCAATATGCCAACATATGGCAACCCATGTGAGCCTTATTTATTTTACAAACCGGACTGACGCTGACTCTTTATAGATTTTATACACTTTATGACTAAAACGAATCTGTCACAATCCGTATTACATATCCTCCCAAAATCCTTCCAAAACCTGTTTACATGATTCTCATCGTTTTTGACATAAGGACACAGGTTTATGTTAATATGGGTTTTGCCTGGATTTTTTAAATAACTAGATTTGTATACATATTTAATAGTCTACTTTCAACGTAACATGAAAGACTGTAGTAAGCTCTATTACCTCTTATCAATTTTGCCATAATTTTCGCCAACATCACTGTTCAAGGTTATTGAGAATCCAACATAAGTATAATATTTGTGGGCCTTGTCAAAGTGGTAGTTGCCGAAGTTCATAGCAGATAGCATGCTTGGTCTGTGAGGGTTTCTTGTCGCCATGTACATGGTTCATAGTCTGTAAAATGTTATGGGCAAATCAATACCGCGCTCTCTCTACATGTATTATGAACTGAGAAGATTAACTACAACTTGCCGTACTATAACAGCAATTTGTATTTTACTACAAGTGAATCATATGCGCAACTTCATTAATAGTTCCATGTAGATTTACGTAAACGGTAAAAGGACCGTAGGATATGTTGGCCATAGAGAGACGAGACGCCTTTGTAAACTCACTAAACTTGCACCGTGATACTAGTAAATAGATTAGTTTTCAATCAGATTTAATCAACAAAACAGAATATGTAAGCACACTTTCTACATTTTTTATCTACTATCCAGAATTTATATCAAATTTAAAGTATGCTGAATTCGTTCTTCTATGTTGGATAGTTTATATATTTGATTGGATGAATCAGTACAGGGAATAAAGTGTGTGTTTATGTAGATTACTGGAAACAACTTGCTATTCTGCCACGTTCAGATGACTTGTGTAACCTGTGGACCACAAAATTATTTTGTGATTCTGTATTGTGATCACACTATGAAACACTGTAGAAGACTATTGTGCGCATGTGCCAAATGAATGAAAACTTTGTTAGCCTCGCAACGAGGTGTTTGACCACTGCGCATCTTGATATCAATGTTCAATTTATATCGTCACGTCTATACCAAACAGTCTCCGTCGAAACGTTGTCGTGTGAACACTCAAGGTCGTGATTTGATCGTACATTGATAGAAGTTAAGTAACCGTAACGGTAGACTATTCAGTGACTATGTTAAGCTAACAGTTTGTACTTGTTGCAGGATAATGACATGTACTCATTAGCTCAGATGCTCAACAACCCTAGGCATGACTCCTACTACCCGCATCGACTGTCACTTTAAGCTCCAGGTAACATTACGTCACATTTCTTGTATACCATAACTCTGTAAAGTAACAGCACATATATTACATGCAGAGTGGTTAAATTGGTGCATCATTATTTTTTGTTTATGTAACAGATTGGGTGACTTATAAGTTAACATATTGAGCTTAGGGTATTCAGTTAGTCTTAATCCTTTTGAAACGGTAATCTTGACGTTAATCTTAATCTTGGTTAACATGATTAAGCTGTGCTTATTTAACGTGCCACGCTAACGACACGGTATGCACCTTGAGAGGAATTTTTTAGGATGTGAAATCTTTTTTTTTTAAGAGGTACAAATGTAAATCAAAGACATTTTTTTTTAATTTAATTTTTTTTTGTAATACACAGTTTTAACTATGAACTATAATATGTAAAATTAAGTTTTAACTGCTCTTAAATAACATTTAAAAATTTTTTTCTGCAAGTGAACACATATTTTGTCCAAAGTATATTTCGTAGATCACGTTTAGATCTTCATTATCAGAGATTAGATGCATAAGAAATAATCGATTTGAGATACATAATGTCCTTATATACATAAGCCTTATATACTTACATAGTTATATACTGGTAAATTGCTAGTTTCTGACTAGTAAAATTTTACTCACACTTTAATAACATTTGGAGGTCTGAAACACAAAGTAATCAATTATTATAGATGATTTTGGTACCAGAGATATAATAAAATGTGCCTTAACTATCTTTTAAAGTTAATAGAATTTTTTAATAACGAAAATTACTCTTCATAACGAAACAAACAGATCATTTGTTAAAAAACGGCTTCCGGTAAAACGCAACTAAAAGTTAAAAAAATAATTTAAACGTGCATTGAGTATCACACATAGAATTCTTTAAAACCCCTAAGCGATGGGTGATTTCTTTCGTGTAAATCTTCTACTCGGGCTACTTCCATAGTAATATTTTTCTTGCTTGACGTTATGATAACTAGAACCTAGGATCGTCTTCAGAAGCTGTGAGTGACGGTTAAAAGAGTCCGTTGTTAGGTCTTTCAACAGGGTCACTCACAGCTTCTGACGACGATCCCAGATTCCAAGGATCAAAACCTCAAGCAAGAAAAACATTACGATGGAAACAGTCCGAGTAGAGTCCCATAACACAGAAATTTCTTGCAACGTAACGATTTCATTCATATTCTTCTCTTTTCATTATTATACTTTTTTATTGTCTATACTCTTTGCCAGCGTTAGTTATAACTAAATTAACCTTCTGCGTCCTTTCTTCATCTAGTTTTCAGCAAACAGACTGTATTACGTGAAGAACATTTCAGTCCTAGTTGTCACGTCATATGTGTGGCAATATTCCCGTCACTAAATATTGTTAAGTGCGTTTTATACCCAGTTTTAGAGTTTATTTACCCATACATACTTTTTGGGGCCCTAGAATAAATTATAAATTTAAATGATTCACTAGAGTTTTGGGTTTTCATGTGAAAATATTTCAGAAATATTTATGGATCAGAAAGATCTCTGAATATAGGTTTTACTGCTGCCATTATAAATTTATGCATGAATTATTATGTTTATAATCACCCCGTCTGCTTGTCTGTATTTACACCAAATACCAGGAAAGGGTAAGCATAGATCTTGGCTCTGCTGATCGTCTGTAGACAACCTGTTTAAAAATTATCTAAACTGCTCATGTCGTCGTTGCTTGTAGGTCAGAACTGTTCTCCCTAACGGCCTTACGGCAATAGTCGTGTATGTCATAAATAATTCAGTCAGTCAGTGTTCCTTGTTTTCTTCTCCCCTCTTCATTTTATTTCCGCATTTCGCATTTAATTTTCTAAGTCGTGTCCCTGAGCGCACGTAAATGTGTCGTAAGCAGTCTGATTCTTTATAGAAATTTGGGAACCATAAGAATGACTGTTCAGTACACTTCCGAAAGCTATTGAGTTTCCATCACCTAAGTAATTTACATACCTGATACCTCTTTTTTCTCTGGAATATAGCGACCCCCATTCCACGGCTCCGCTAGGATCTTCATAATTCTTCACAAAGGACGGATCGTGAACTTCACTACTTTAAGTTCTTACACTGCATTCTTGACAGGATTCAGACAAACTTCAAAATCTACTACTTTTACACTACCGATTATAGTGGCTGTAGAGCACGAGTTCTTAGAAACATTGGTTGTCTTTATCAACTCTTATGACTTCTTCTAGTAATACACAGTACGTCTATGTACCTTAAAAAACACGGACAAAAAGCAGCGTTTTACATTCATCTGTTCCAGAGATATTTAAATAGTTATGACAAAAGTATTGACAAGCGCGAAAAAAATTTTCAAGAATAAATAGAACAGAAAAGATAAACATTTTATGTTTAGAACAAAATTAACTTTAGTATTTTAAAAAATTAGAAAATCAATTTTTTAACGCAAATATAACCTTTAATAACGCCTTTAATAAGACAGTTATTTTAAAATTGTTAAAATTATTATGTTTTTGTTTCAGACAGAACAACTTAACCATTTTTACAGGTGAAGATTCACACCTTCAACTTTTGTATCATCAAACAGTTACTGTATTTCACATATAAACCACAAACATATTTTATTCTGTGAGGGGATTCAACATTAATTATTAAACAATTCATATCTCTTGGTGTCAGTGTTGTACATCTTATCAGTGTTGTACATTGTATACCGTTGTCTACATTAAGTATGTCTATTTTATGTATATGATTATGTTGTCGAAAATAAAAAGTGGCGGAAAACTTTTAACACTGTAATGTCTTATTTCAACCCTACCGATTCCACGTAATAACGTAAGAATTTGAGATTTAAGTGACTTTTCCTTTTGCGTGTCCACATACACGCGCGCACGCGATTCTGTCACGATGTCCAAAACAGAGTAGCAGACTGCTCAGTTGCATCCCCGTGTTTGACGGATGCACTAATGGTGCAACGTTATAGGAGGAAATTCATTTCTGTCTGCCGTTTGAGTGTCTTGAGAGATACTAGGTGTATTTCGGACTGACTATGAAGTATCTGTGTGTGTTATAGCAGAAGTACTGCATGTAGGCATCATGACGTCAGAGAGAGAGCGGCGTCGTAAGGTGGAAAAAATATTGAAGCGGAAGGCTCGTGAGAAGAGACAAATGTAGCACGTAGGGGTGGCAGAGAGGCTGGGATAGTCATCGACAGACATTTGATGTTACCGGGTTATACCAAGTATAAAGAAGTGGGTATGTCGCTTCGGAGCCTAGTAGAGGTCAATTATTACCTGATCCAATTACTGTCTGCACACAGAGGTTTCCGTGCGTGTTTATTTAGGACACCCTTGAATGCTGTGGGGTTTCTGAAGACACAGACATGCCCGTGTTTTTAGAGGCTCACCGAAGTCTGAAGGACTTGCTGACGAAGCTTCTGACTGCAGAGGTTCATGCTTCAGACTTTATTGCTTACTTCCACAGAAGGATGGGATACAGTAAATGTGTTTGCTGCATCTGTATTGATTGGTGTATCGAAAAGGACAGACGTAATATCTATGATTCCTAAACTCACTATGGCGTAACTGTAGAACTTTTCCAGTCGACTTCAGGAACCATTTACGTACCGGCTATCTCACAGGGAGATAATGATGATTGAAAAAGGGTGTTTATTAATCGGCGATGATCGACACCGTGAAAAGTATGGCTTCTTACCGTTCATTCAAGCATTTTTTACCTCCTTGGAAAACACACGCACACACATACACATACACGTTGTAGCATAACAGATATTCCACCAATAATTAATTCATATAAGATCATAAAAATAATTAAATTACATATACTCAAAGAATGTCAAATGAAATTCAATTACACTTCAAAGGAAAACACCACTATAAAAGAAAAACAATAATTAAATAATAAAAATGCAACCATAAAAGTCAAAGAAAATAAATTAAAGGAAACTCATATTAAAAAATCAGGAGATTACCCAGGAGGTTAGGAGCAGGTGATAAATATAATACCCCAAACACAAGAAGAAACAAGAAGAGGAAGATTGGTATCAGGTGATAAACAAGATATCACGAAATCAAGAAAGAAGAGTAAAGTTAGAATCAGATGATAAAGAAGATACTCCAAACCCAAGAAGGAAGAAGAAATTTAGAAGCAGAGGATAAAGAAGATACTCCGAACCAACCATCGGACAAGATAACACTGAGTACCTTGGTTTACCCAAGAATGAACACAAGAAGGAAGACGAGAAGAAAGGAAGAAATAGGATGGAAGAACCACAATAAAAACCTATTATTAACTACCATTAACCCCAAACCAAATGATACCATTAAAGAAAGTATAACACCCCAAAACCTTATGAAATTGTAATTATTTATAAACAAAAGTCTTGTGTAGTATGATAAGAAGTGCACCAACTAAAGTTATTAAATGATAAAAAATAAACAAATCTTCACAGTCCATATGACTAAAGGTCTGGTCTGAGAATAATAAAACTCAAATATAAGTCAGAATCAACAGTGAATGTGTACTAGTGGAAGTGTTTATAATGTAATAAACTTCAAGTTGTAGTGTATCTATAACTTAAACAATGTGCTATAAAATAACTTTTATATTTTATAATTAACAAGTAATGAAATATTAAAATGGAAAATATTTCTTTCCAATATTTCATTAAATAAGGTCACTTTGTTATCTCAAGACATTCATGGTAATGCCAATAATAAAGAAAATATGTGAGGAAATGTTTACTGTACAAGGGGATTTTAGATAATAATAGTATAATCAGAAAGGACTGAAAATAGATAAAGGTTTAATAGAGTTAAGAAGTTTAAATGGCTGATATTGTTCAAAGCCATGAACTCCATATTTTAAAAGAGTTCCAATAGAATAAGGTACCTATATGTTTAGAGTAAGATGTTTTAGTCATATAACAGCATACATACTAATTCAAATGTTTAAGTATGGATGCGGTATTAATTTATAAAATGTGTTAAATGTATGTTCAAAACAGTTTAAGCAAACATGTCTAACTTTAAAGACTGCTGATTAATGTTAATTATTATTTTTGTAACAGTAGCATGAATTAGATGCTACACATCTCAATAATTATGTAAACAATTTTATTTCATGTTGTGTTAACTTTTAAGAGTCAGAGGAGGAGTAGAATTAAATTTATTTGAAAAAACCATATATGTAAAATACTAAACTCTAGGCCAAATAATGAATTCACAAAAATTAATATAAACCAGTTAATTCACCAATGAACCATGTAAACTAACAAGATTTATATAAGGTAGGGCAATTAACAACTACTGTAAATGATCCTATGATTTAAAAGAGTAATATAGAAAAATATCTTAAATTATTGAAAATTTTTGAAATGTAATAATTAAATATTTCAGAGGAGAAATAGTAAATTAATAAATTATCACTAAAAGACAGTTCAAATGTTAAATTTATAAGGGTTTAAGGAAAGCGAACGATTTGTGACCATTTGAAATTTATTATAATTATATTAATAACACTTAAAATGGCAGTAATTGTGTACAAGAACGGAAACAGGGTTTTTGGGCCTAGATTTCCAAAAAGACAGAAATATGTTAATTTTAACAAAAATCTCAACAAATATAGACTATGACATATCAAATTAAACAGAATGGGATAAATAAACCAATTATATGATTATAGTTCATGAAAGCGAACAATAAACTAAAAATATTCCATATATAATGTACCTTGGAATTATGTACATGGGAAGTGAAAATTATTTTAACAATACTTTTCCAATATTAACTTGGCAAGATATTTCCTAAGATGAAGGAAGTAAGTTAGTTCTTTGTTAACATTCAAACGGAACAGTCGATGCAGAATCGCGTTCTTAAAACCGTATAACGGAGTGTAGTGGGTAAAGCCTAACATCAGTGGAAAACGAGAGTTACATAAATTAACACTTTTAGATTTAAAAACTCTGAAATACTCTACGACAACGGTGAAAACGAACAATACACCACATAATACAAGTGATTTAAACCATTAAAACTACCTAATATTAATATTTCACTATACAACATATTAACGATTCTTCGCCACGAACAGACATAAAGTGAACACCTCTAACAGAAAACAATTAACACCAGTGAACACTGAACACTCATCCAGGATACCTCAAACAACATAATAGACAGTATACACGATTTCGGAGATCCATAAAACAGTTATAAAGGTGAATTTATTGTGAGATTTTCCAGCGACCATATATACGTATAACCTCATCAATTCAGCTAGCCGCCATGATGGTCCCGTGATGCACTACAACCTCCTCGACTGATCTCATAGCCTGCAGATTGGTTTGAAAAATCAAATATACTAAACATATATATATTATTCACAATTGTTAATTATTAATTATTAAGATTATTTTCTGTATATGTTATACTCTCTAGGCCTGCCCTTCTCTGACTATATAAAATAATCGTTGAAAGAACCTTTTTTAATACTTATATAAAAATTTAACCTGTAATCACCTATCGATATATCCTTGTGACGGAGTCGAACAATTGCTCTACATCGATTTAACATCGATTTTTATATAATTATTGTTAATAAATCAATTTAGTTCAACTATTTGGATTGTAAGATTATTTCACATTTTAATTTAAGGGTTTAATTGACTACAGGACTTACTGGAAGGCGATAAATCTTAACTAAAAGTGAGATACTGGAGCAGCGCTGAAAATCATCAATCGATTGCTGCAAGGAGATAATCTAATTAACTCCGGATTTAGATAAGATCTACCAGAAGTGTAAATTTAAACGAAGTAAATTCTCAGAATTTCGAAATTTTCAACAAAATACAAATTTAGGATTAATCCTAAATTTTAACCATAACAACCAAACAAAATTTTTTTTACAAAAATTTTTTTTTAAATAAATTTTTTTTTCTTTTATTTGTAACCACAGTTAACAGGTCTAGTTACAACGTACACGTTAGTAACGTATATTTCATATAGGCTGTTATCCTTATTTAATAAAACATCGGATACCATTATTCGGAATTTCGTTATTTCGACTGAAAGTACAACCCGTTAATTCGAATTCCTGTCCGAATTACTGAAACATTTGATAGTAACTTTTATTCTGAGCACGACAGGCATTTTAATTCATCAGTTGGTTTAAAAAAAGGCAAGTATAATATTATTGTGCTCAAGACAATGAAAGAGAAATAACAAACAAACAGTATAATTTATAAAAACAAAAAATAAATTAATAAAATTTAATTTTGTTTTCTTTGAATTAAACGACTATTATAAGTTTATGACGAGTACAAAAACTGTTTATAAGCTTAACTCGTGTTTATTGGAATTACCTATTGCTGTTTCAATCATAAGTTCAAACACAAAATGGGGGATGTATACTGTACACTGTATTATGCTTTTTACGCGTTACTAATAAGACATTTTACTTTAATTGATGCTTTCCATAAATTTTGTATTATACCGTTTGATTGTTTGTTATTAGAATTTAATATCTATGTTTATATATAATTTAGAGGCCGTTTAAACTAGTAAATCGTAACGGTTAGTTACGATAAAATGTAGAACACAAAAACGATTGCCATATTTGGTTTATGTTGTGTCGTGTGGCTATAACCAACGTATGCACTCGGGCTAAATTTATTCTGTTATGTTGCAGTTTCACTAATTTGGAATTTCATTATTTCGGATGGTCTTTTTAGAAATTAACGAGCTACTATTAGCATAACGAATACTACTTCAAAACATTATCGTCAGCATTGCTGACATGCACACGATGTGTCTAAAAACTAATAAGATTTTTTCACATTTTTTTCGCGTATAAAATTTATTACTCAAATATTAAATACAAAGGAATTTTAATCTTTTCAAAAATTAACGTCCTTGCGAGATCATACACTGAGGGGCCCCACTAATTGAAACAGTACTGGAAATCTCGAACTATTAATGCCATATGAGTTTTGTTGGTGTTGATTCGACCTGATCATTAATTTCTTGCACTATGCAAGATGCTAAAGTTTGTGCACAACTGCGTATATGATTTAAAATTTCCAAAATATTTCCACATGTTTTTCGTTGTAATATATATGAAGACGATTACTAACTGCAGCGTATTAGCCATAAAACCTGTTTCGTACCCTACAACCGCTAAAAAATCGGCCTCCCGTTTCTTAATTTGTTTCTTAATCTCTTAGTGACACACATCAATTATACACTGCAGAATTTTATTCTGCACAGTTTTAGAAGTTCCTTTAAACACCGTGCATTTTCTAAAAGTGTTTTAAGAGCAGTGTTAAATTCGGCACTAAAATTTAATAATGCACGAAAAATTTCTGGATTTGAAGAAGAAGCTGCTGCATCATGATCTCGAAGAGCTATTTCGAAACACCCCCAAATTCTTAGACAGTTTATTGTTATGTTTGAAACATGCCTGTTGTCTGTTACTCGTTGCTGTGGGCATCAATACACCTCCTACACGCGCTATCTAAATTTGCAGCTACATTCACACACAAAAGATTTTACTTCAGAGCATTATTCATGTGGCAGGCCGAATTATGCGATCCGGAACGTGGTGGTCATCTGTCTTTCCTGTTTCCGTCCATACATCTTTTCCTTCAAACAACAAGCACAGAAACTATACCTACAGACTCAAACGATTTCACTCTGAATGTAAAACCACGATATTCGGAGTGAGCGAGACCCACCAACCATCGCAACAGCAAACTATACTACCACGCGGAGCTTGGGGACAGATGGATAAAAAACTGCGCTTTCCCTAGGTGTGTCCAGTGTTGCCTTTTGTAAGTAACCCCTTCCTTTCTACTCACTCTCACATTACGCCATCGCCTTATGACAGCCTCTTGCGACTTTTCTAGGCTAGTGGACATGGTCTGACCCGTTGCTAATTCTGCCTTCCCAGCCAAAAGGTCTCCGGGGAATCCTCCGTTCTAGTCCTTGCGAATCGCTGCTCGGTTCAGATCACTTGCACAGCCATCCGTCTCTCCGCATCAAATACGAAAGGAAGGTCTCATCCGTACATGCATATGTTTGCTACTCAGGCAAACAGAGCGACAGGCAGTCACGGTCTCGCCCTGACACTTCTACCACTGGGCCGCATCAACTGAAACTGGACTGTATGTTTTATTAGACGTAGCCAGCCACAGTGAGCCGTAGATTTCGCTCGCATCCAGATCAATCCCGTAGATATCTGTTGCCAATTTGTCGCATTCACTAATTCTTGAGCGCCCTTAGCATGTTATCTCGCCAGCCCGTTCTAGATGTCCCTCTACTTCGTTGTTTATCAGTTGTCCCTTTGCTACCGTTTTTGGTACTCGATGATCGTCCATTCTTTCACGTATCCAGATCACTTCAATCGTTGTATTTTGATATAGTCTTCTAGCTTCTTCTTCGTTTATAATCCTAATTGTATTAGCTCACAGTTATATCGAATGCGCTCTTCTTCTTCTTTTCTCGTGAACCCACATACAGTCGAAGCTTGATAACCTTAATTAACTGGGACCTATGATAGTGCGTATTATCAACATGTTCGGATTATTTAACATGCAAGATTCCCGCAGCAGAATAATGAAAATAAATTTAAAGCAATATCATGTACCGTACTTACTTAAGGCTGTGGAAATGAAGCTTTCAAAGTTGAATAACCGAAACATAATTAGTCCTAGATTAGTTTTGGTAACCAAGGGGATTGAACAAGCCTTCAGAAAAGAAGTTTGTACATAGCAGATTACTGTAGAATGTTTCGTAATATGAAAACTCGAATTCAAAAATCTAAATCATTTATTGGTAAAACTAACTGACGGAGAAACGTATTAAAATAAAAACAATCAATCACTTGGTAACGTTTCATAGGCGTAATATTTATTCGTTATATTTACTCAGTGACATTCTTTCGGTCGTTTCAACGTTTCAAAGTATTTCCTTGGTACATTGGTACTACTACTACTACTACTACTAAGAGTAATAGAAAACTGTGAATGGCAGTGAAGTGACACGTCACTACGAGACGGCTGAGGAGTTCAAAAGAGCTCAGAAGAGCTCAAAAGTGCAACAATATTTCCGTAAAGGAAGGAAAGCCTTTATGTTGAAGATTCAATAAATAGCGATACTGCAATTATTCGAAAACGATCTAACTGACTCAATCGAGTGCTAGAGTGTCATTGTACGGAACAGTCAAAAAGGCACGTAACCCAAAACATACAACGTACTATGAATAAGAAATAAACCATAAACAACAAATTTAAAATAAGATGGATAATTTATTTTAAAATAGAATTTTATATTAATCATTTTTTAACAATAACTACCACTTATACTAGACATGCACTCTTTTATCTGTTTTTGAAGATGTAGCGTTTGTAATTTTCGCAACTTAATTTTTAATCGTGTTAATCATTTCTTCAATTTTATGAGGATTATTACAAATTCAAAGAATTTTTCAATTGTCCCTAGAGAGAAGTCTGTTAAGGTGAGATCAGGAAACCTGAAGGACAATACTCTTTTTGAAATTGTTATCAAAAATATTTTTCAAGACGCTAATGATTTTTGCTGGACCGTGTTGTTGAGAGTAGTAGAACTCATCCAAAATAACACTAAACTGTCTGACAATGTCAAAAGGTTCTGGTATTGACTACACACACACACATGTAGTTCCGACATACATGTAAATTGTTTATATTTATAAACACTTTGTAAGCCGTGATTTCCAACCCTTGCTTGTTCTACTCAACGGTGTCTCAGCCCATAGTGGTTCGTCCATAATCCGTAAGTAATTTACTTGATTATTTTTAATCTGTTTTCTGCTTAATTTTATGTGGGTTTAGGATATTGTTTTGACGATAGGTTATGGACCTACGTATGATTTGAATGTTAATTACTTTACTACATTTGTTATGTTGTATTATTATTTATATAATTACATTTTGTATATTGTACAATTGTTTCTAATAAAAGTATACAAACCGAGTACTAGCTATTTTTTGATGACTTAATTTTTAAGTGTTGATTTCATACATGGTTTTAAACCTTTTGCTAGACGTGATTAAATGCAATTTCTACACGATACGTTTGTCAGGTACGTTGTTTACTGGACAAGAATTTATTTTTAAAGAGCTTTTTTGTAGTCGTTTTAGAATGATAAGTGTCTGAGAATCTCCTTTTTCCGGTTGCCAAAAAACAGCTAAGGCGCATGACAACATACAACTACATCCCCAATATGTAATTATGATTATTATTATTATGTACGATATGATTCATGTTGTATTTTTTGTGCTTGCTATTGACTAACGATGTTTAAGCGTTCCGAAGACAAATAATTTAATAAAACACGGAAACAATTTACAGTAAAAATAGGCGTATCGTCAAACTGTAATTATTTCAATGTCTACTCACTTACTTTTGCTAATACGATAAACGACCTTTTTCTTATGTGACGTTAATTATGCGTTTATTTACTTTATGTAACTTTGCAGTACAGAAAAATGATAAACGTATTGTGTTTTGGCCAAGCAGTTACAGTGAGTCACCGGAATGACATGAGAACGGTAGTCGACGTACGATAATCTACTTTGCGCGTGTCAGTCATACGTCCCTGTCCCGGCATAACACAATCGCTTGTACTTGGGTAATTACACAATGTGATAGCAGTGCAATTCGGTCAACACAACGAATACCTTTATACCCTTCTCAGAGTTCACGTTTAGTATTAAATAATGTAGTAAAAGTTGAACATACCAGAAAACTTCATACATTAATAATTACACTCACGCACGCACACATACACACACATAAAGTGACCTGGCGTTCTTGTGCTTGCGTGTTCGTGTGTTAAACGTGCATCTATAATACATTTAAGTAGCCAACCAGGCAATCGGATTTGAGCTTATTTGAGTTACGTTCAAACACTACGACACATATGAAGATTAAATTTATAGAGAGGAGAGAGTATCGTGGGTTAAAATAATTAAGATGAGTTAAAAAACATTAAAATTTCGTTTTGTGGAAAATAACAATTCTGAAAGTTAAAGAAAGAATGAAAGAAAATGTATGACCCTTCTTATAAGTGTGCATGTATTAAAATCACAGTATGTAATAATTCTCATTTAAGTAACTTGTTATAAACATCATATTGACACACACACACACACACACACACACACACACACACACACACACACACACACACACACACACACACACACACACACACACACACACACACACACACACAATAAATTTATTTTAAAGTTGGGTACCTGACTGACATTAAGGAATTCTTAACAATTAACAATTTAACTAATAATTTAACACTTTAAAAAATCTTGACAATAAATGTTTTCAAAGAACATCATTCTAATAGCAGCAATGTGCACCAAAAGAATTTAAATGCATAGCGTGTCAATTAAATTTTTATATGAAACTTCTTACTTCATATTCTTGAATAAAAAAGCTATATTCATTTTATTCTTATGATACTAATTAATTATTTAATTACATTATATTATGTTAAATACAATTGATTTCAAATTTATTTAACGATTTATTTATACATAATGCTTCTAATGATGACAATAATTTAAAACTATCAAAACATTGTAAAAGACAATAAAAAATGTATTCTTGTTTTTAAAATTATAGAGTGTTATTTATTGTTAATTTTACTATTTTCAACTACTGTATTTACATTCTTGCACTTTTTACAGATTATTTCTTATTGTCACTGTTTCATTTCTGCGTCTGTTTTATTTATCGATTTTTTAAATTGAAATAACTAAGTTCATTGTCATTTAATGCTGTAGATAACACTGCCCTTGTGTAAGTGAGTTAGTGGGCCAGTGTCGTCGGACTTCTCGATAACAAGCACTACTTGCGAAACACGCAACCTTCACTCAACTGCCAAGAAGAGTGGTTTACCACACGGTATGTAGAATGCACCGTGTATTCAATGTGCCGTCGTTTACCAGACTTGGGTGTAAAAAGTCCTGGCACTCCAAACGTGTCAAAGATTGATCAAACACGCCTAGGCTTGTGAAAGATTGATTCAATAGGTTTGGCGTCCATTTCACAAAATGAACAATTATTTGCCTATTTGTGGCGATTTTCATCGTCTGTAGCACACTCCTGGCAAATACAATAATTGTTCTTGATTCGGGATTTTTTTCACTTCGTGGGGTCTTTTTATTACTCCTTAATTATTCTTACATTGGAATAATTAGCAAATAATTACACAGCCACTTTACACTTCCACGATTTCGCGAGTCCAAGGCTGCATACAATTTTGTTCAACCCGATGACGTATTCTGTTTTCGCATGCGGAAAATCGCTATTGCACAATCTCTCAATAACTTACAGTTTTGCGTGTGTTTGGAATACTTGTTTGTACCGGCAAAACACACACAAACACACAAACACACACACACACACACACACACATACCAAAAGCTTACATTGTACACAGAGATCTCATCCCTCTTGACTTCACACCTGGTGATACGCTGGTCTCGAATTAAAACCGTAAAAAGTTCACTCCAAGTCCATAACACTGTTTTCTATATTATAATTTATAACATACGGTGGTCATTAAATAATTAAACAAACATAGAGGGGAAAATATTTTATTTTATTGGCGCAATACTTTTCTTGTTACTGTAAAAGTTGTAAAACCGTACAGGACATTCAATACAGTTTTCTTATTTTATATTTGTTATACTTTACGTATGCAGCGTAGTACAATTTAGTGTATTGGTACAATTTTTACCATTGTAACACACACATACACACACATAATTTCTTTTGAAAATTCTGCTGTCTAGGTATGACTTTAACGTAAAATCAAGATGGAAGAAATACATATATAAGCTATAATAAATTGTACTGGCCTATAGGAGAAATAATAATCGAAGCTGTCAATATTAACACAGTAATGACATGTAAACAGATATTAAAATCTGTTAGGTCTAATGACTGCCAGCTTAGGGTGTAACGTTTTGCCCACGTTACAAATCCAGGGAACTCATCATAATTGACACTAGCCAATTATACGGGCTGCCTACGTTGTAACGAACTGAAATTAAACTCAACACAATTAACAAATAATAATTAAGCTAATCATTAGGACACAAGGGAAGGTATTTCACTGATTTATGCACTCACTTCAATGTGTAATAAGATGACTTCTCTTTATTAACAAATAATATGAAAGGATCCCATAACATAATTATTTATACTAAAATATTCAAAAGTGTTTTCTGGAAAACTAGGGATCATATTGATCATGTACTTTTACCTCGGATCCGAGTTTACTTTAAATATTGTAAAGACGTCTGAGTATTACTATGCTCATCTAGGAGCTTGCAAGATTACATTTACCATTTGAAGAATGGTATTATTTACTAAAGGGATTATAATTAACATTTACATATTAACGTTACAACGTATGATTTTCAATATTACAGTATACATCTATTTGGTTTCATTTATTGTTTAAAGAAAATTATAGTCTTTGAAAAGTCTTTTTCATCTATAAGTTATGTCTCAAATGTAATTAACTCTCGATAGTCAAGCTATCGAGTCACCTTTACAATAAGTTGTGCTGTCCTCGTCCTGGGGTGTCACACTTGGGAATTCTGGTAGTCGGTGTCGTCATCTGGGTCGTGTCTTCGGCGAATATTTTATAGCTGGTTCACTGAGGAGATTGAAGTAATGCTGATTAAAGTTGGGGTAGATCCACGTAGGTCCTGGTCAGCGTCGTAGGGGTCGTAGACGTCCATATGTGCAGTTTATGCAGGTCACATATTCACATGTAGAGTTGTACTGGAGTTTACATCTTGAGTAGAGACGTCATCTTGCTTACGTGTTGTTAATTTTTTTTAACTTATTACATTTCTTAACAAAACCTTTCTACATTTTATATATATTAAAACTTGCTCCCCACGTTTTGTTGTGGTAGCTAACAGTTACATATAAATTTAATCAACACATTTCTGCAGAGCTCTCGCTCGTAGGTGTGCACTGTCTGACGGCTGCATAGTAACTCTTTTTTTGATTCGACTGGCATTTTACAACCAAGCGGAGCGAGTACTCCGCGATAATATAGTTCCTATTTTTATTTAAATTGACATTATTATAACAAGAAGAAACAAATTAATTATACTTATTTAATTTACGGGAATTATTTTAACTACTACTCGTGCCTTCAAATTACTAATTACAAACATTACGATTTTATACATTTCTAAGTTACAGACGGTTCGCTAAGCACGTTGAGTCCGGAATTAAACAGGTCAACGCATGATGATTTACAAAAAGGTTAACTGTGATATTAATAGCTTTTTACAATTCGATTTTTTGTTTAGTTAGACTTTTTCCATTTACATCTCATACTTATTCTGAGTTAGTACAGGGGCATTAGGTTTAATAGTGCAATTTAAAAATACTTAATTGCTTTTTAATTTTTTTTTATTATTAAATATTTTATTATCAATTAAATCGTCACATACTCCGCCGCTTAAAATCCACATTAAAAATTTTAGTGAGGAGAACGCAAAATTGGGGACTTGGAGTATGCTTGATGTCAATGTGTGAAGTTTAATTTAGTACATGGTTTGTTTTCTCTATCTCTCTTTAAATGATCTTGTTCTCATTAGTGAAATTCCCTTTATCTCGTTACTTACAATGCTAACTTATATTTTAATTCTTAATACTAATTTCCCTACTTTTCCGTAACTCACAATATCGTGGCCCGACTGACATCGGCTTACTCTAACTACACAAGTTAGCTTTCTGCACCACCATTACCCTTTTCAGTCGGCGCCGTTGTGACTATGTTACGTTACATATATAATCACTTCTTAATTACATCTAATATAACCTAAAGCGGATCCCATACTCCACTTTAGATCATTTCTAATCCTAATTTCTTACGCTACTGAGAGAAGCGGAATTTCACGAAGATAATTCTTATCCTCTCGTTAAATGATCAGCTGTTATACTTAAACAAACTATGCAGGAGGGGACAAACACTGGACGCATTGTATTTCACACGCGGGTGGTGTTCATTGTTTAGGGATGCTGCCATTTATACAATAGAGGGATGGTGGCTGCTTACTACATTTCTCAACACGCTTTATTGTTTTCGAACAGGCCACGACCGGGTGTTTGCAATATTCAACTATATATTTATTATTATTTTCTTTTCCCTTATTTACTGCTACACTTTTATAACACGTTAGTATAGTTTAAGATATTATTAAACTTTTATTTAAAGGACTTATCATTTACTAAAAAAAATTTTATAATTTATATTTTTTTTATTTATTTAGGACTCTTTATTTACTTTGTTTTCATTTTTCTTAGTTTAAAAGTTTACTGTTTTGGGGCATGGGGTTTAACACTTTATCTAACAATGGAGGGTTAACTAAGTCAATTATTTATTTGAAATTTAAGTCACTATATTATTTAATTGTTGTCACGGTGAAAAAACTTGCTCTACTATACTATACACAATTACATAAACAAGTTCCTTCTTGGGTAAATCATTTACATAGTTCTCAAGAGAATAATTTCTCTTCTAAGGGAGAGACAGAAATTCCACACACACATACTTCAATGTTAAATCAACGACCAGCTGTTTGCTGGAATGTAGGTCACCCTCGTTTATTTAGTAAACAATGACAAGGTAGTTGTATGCGTGGGAACGCGAGGATTACGCACACGTATTGTTCTCTACACAATGCCTCAGCCTATCTTTCTCGACCGGTTTTAACTGGACAGGCCAGTCGGAGTAAGGGGTGAATCTAATTCAACAAAACACGCTTTACAAGTTACAGGTGTATTACGGTTATAACAGTCTGAGTTTAGTAATTAATTCTCTTGCTTTCCACCATTAAATTTTTTTTATTATTTTTAATTTTTGGTAACTAAATTAAGTTACGAATTTCTTTACACGTAATTAACCGGGTCTACTTTACGCAGGAGTTTATGTTTTTGTTTTTACCGTGACGACAGACGTACACTTACATTCTATGCAGGCATATTCATGAAACTACAGGTCTTGAATTGTCACAATATAAACCTGTTAAAGACTGAACAGATTAACAAGCACTAAAATTCATGTGCGTACTTGCATTTGGCGTCATACAATGATATTTCAAGTTATACAGACTATCATTGTATTAAATTACGTATCTTAAAATAAATAAATTTTATGAAAATTAATGTTACATGAAATACAGTAACTGAGTGCATAGATCAGATAACGAGTGCAGAGAGTTATCTATTTTACTACGTAACAATTATTTTAATTATTAGAGTGACGTATCTTTGTTAGCGTCACGATGCTTGCAACCTTTTTTACTCAAAGCAGAGTGTGGTCATTTTTTTGTGACACTCTGTACATGATCATTTCTTTAATAACGAAAGCAGAGTGGCGCATTTTTTTAACGTATTGCCCACGTTACAAATCCAGGGAACTCATCATAATTGACACTAGCCAATTATACGGGCTGCCTACGTTGTAACGAACTGAAATTAAACTCAACACAATTAACAAATAATAATTAAGCTAATCATTAGGACACAAGGGAAGGTATTTCACTGATTTATGCACTCACTTCAATGTGTAATAAGATGACTTCTCTTTATTAACAAATAATATGAAAGGATCCCATAACATAATTATTTATACTAAAATATTCAAAAGTGTTTTCTGGAAAACTAGGGATCATATTGATCATGTACTTTTACCTCGGATCCGAGTTTACTTTAAATATTGTAAAGACGTCTGAGTATTACTATGCTCATCTAGGAGCTTGCAAGATTACATTTACCATTTGAAGAATGGTATTATTTACTAAAGGGATTATAATTAACATTTACATATTAACGTTACAACGTATGATTTTCAATATTACAGTATACATCTATTTGGTTTCATTTATTGTTTAAAGAAAATTATAGTCTTTGAAAAGTCTTTTTCATCTATAAGTTATGTCTCAAATGTAATTAACTCTCGATAGTCAAGCTATCGAGTCACCTTTACAATAAGTTGTGCTGTCCTCGTCCTGGGGTGTCACACTTGGGAATTCTGGTAGTCGGTGTCGTCATCTGGGTCGTGTCTTCGGCGAATATTTTATAGCTGGTTCACTGAGGAGATTGAAGTAATGCTGATTAAAGTTGGGGTAGATCCACGTAGGTCCTGGTCAGCGTCGTAGGGGTCGTAGACGTCCATATGTGCAGTTTATGCAGGTCACATATTCACATGTAGAGTTGTACTGGAGTTTACATCTTGAGTAGAGACGTCATCTTGCTTACGTGTTGTCAATTTTTTTAACTTATTACATTTCTTAACAAAAACTTTCTACATTTTATATATATTAAAACTTGCTCCCCACGTTTTGTTGTGGTAGCTAACAGTTACATATAAATTTAATCAACACATTTCTGCAGAGCTCTCGCTCGTAGGTGTGCACTGTCTGACGGCTGCATAGTAACTCTTTTTTTGATTCGACTGGCACTTTACAACCAAGCGGAGCGAGTACTCCGCGATAATATAGTTCCTATTTTTATTTAAATTGACATTATTATAACAAGAAGAAACAAATTAATTATACTTATTTAATTTACGGGAATTATTTTAACTACTACTCGTGCCTTAAAATTACTAATTACAAACATTACGATTTTATACATTTCTAAGTTACAGACGGTTCGCTAAGCACGTTGAGTCCGGAATTAAACAGGTCAACGCATGATGACTTACAAAAGGGTTAACTGTGATATTAATAGCTTTTTACAATTCGATTTTTTGTTTAGTTAGACTTTTTCCATTTACATCTCATACTTATTCTGAGTTAGTACAGGGACATTAGGTTTAATAGTGCGATTTAAAAATACTTAATTGCTTTTTAATTTTTTTTTATTATTAAATATTTTATTATCAATTAAATCGTCACAAGGGTGTGTGCCAAACAGCGTCGAATGGAAAGATTGCAAATTTTCCAGAAGGAAGTACTATGTTATACAATGGTTTCTCCACAATTATGTCTAACAGTATGTTTATTTCACCTTGATCTTGGAGACGTTGCAGCGGTGATAAAACATCTTGCAGAAAAAGAGAATTAAGTTTCCGCCACATAGTCAACAGCTCGGAGCTACTCATCATGTCTGAAAAGAAGGGCGTAGATTCCACACCATTTATTCTAGTTTAGTGACAATGGAAAAAACAGAGTGTAGCAGTAGAGGCTGGTATTGTACGATGTACAAGAAAACTCGCAATTAAGGACACCGCTGTGTGGACTCTAGATTTTCTGGATCAGCACTAGAAATAAGTGATTGGTTTTCCTTTCAGACAAATGTTATTGTTCCAATAAAGATGCTTTTTAAACGACTTGTTTATTCAACTTTTATCACTAAAATTTATTTACACGCAGCTAACAATTGTAAAGAAAATCGTAAAAAAAAATTGATTCAAATAACTATTTAGTCTTCTGTTAAATGGGTTTATCTGAGAAATGTTTAGCATTTGTCCTTTCAGTGCTAAAGTTAAGTAGAATTATTTTCTTGATGACTGCGCTTACAGATAATGCCTTGTTGTCGTACACGGTGACTCGCCGTGCTGTCTGTATGTTGTACAGAAAAGATATAACTGTCAAAGCCTAACGGTTTAATTTAAATAATTGATAAACAAAATATCAAACTTCTTTTGCAATTATTTTTAATTGTACATGTATGTAAAGATAAACTTGTTCATGACACAGACAGAGTGCTTACGTTTTTTTAAAAAAGTGCGTATTTTCTCCTTTTCGAACTTAACACCAACGGCGGCATAGTGAGGTGCTGTACTTTGAACAATCTGGCTGAAAATTCCAAGTCAGAAACTAAATGGTGATAGAAACAAGTTGCTGTGACTAAGGTGAGTCTCTGCAGCTGAGGATGTTTTTGAAATAAGGAAGTATGAAGCACTCGGTTGTTATATGCTTCCTCAGCTATAGAATAATTATTTAAGCGATTGTAGGCCGCCCTCGATCACGCAAGGTGGCGACAACCCCCCCCCCCCAGGCTGTCTCAACACGCCTAAAATGTTGGCTCTCATTACCGAACGCAAAGCGGGCTTTTACTATGGCACAATGAGAGTGACCAAAGACGTTCGTGGTGGACGCAAATATTCTTTCTAGACACTCACAATGCGCGCCAGAATCTCTTTAGGAGATCAGGTCTACGACTTGAAGGAAGATTAATGAAAATAGAAATGGTATGTTATCAGAGGTTCAGTGAAAGCATGGGAGCTCTATAAAACTCAATCATTCAATAATTAAAATAAAAAACAACTGTTACGGTAAAACAATTCTTTTAAATTAGAAAATACATTCAGAACTGTAGGTGATCATTCCTGTGATCAGTTTTTAACAGGTTTTTGAAAAAAATCTGTGTAAAGATAACGTAAATCATCTTACAATAGCGTGTCTTCATGAGGATAGTACATCTGAAGAGTAGCGTTCGGTGAGTAAATTTATATCTGCCTGAGGATGTAAAACCGTTACACATAACGATATAGAAAACAATATAGTATGTATTGTGCAAATTTTTACAAGTGGATGAAACAGCTTAAACGTAGCTGAACAAAGGTGTCCGATGAGCACCATTCTTGGCGTCCAGCAGAGGTTTCAGCTGGAAACTCGTATAAACGAGCTTACACTGACGTTCACAATTAAACAACATACAGCTGAAATATGTCAACAAGTATTGGTATAGTTTGTTCTGTTTTTGTAACCAGCTTGACGACAATAAAACAAGTGCAAGGTATGATCCACGAGAGCTCAATAAAATCACAAAGTTACCAGACCGTACGCGTGCATCTGTGTTATTCAACCAACACTATTTCAGTGAAGCTGATGGATTTTTGTAGGGAATTTTGACTTGTGATGAAATCTGGATTAATCATTTCTAGCCAGAATTCACGCGGCAAATCATGGAGTGGAAGCATCCCATTTCTCCTGTTAGAAACAAATTTGGAACCAGGGTCGCATTAATTATAGTAACAAGAAAATTATTGAGCTAGTAAAATAAAATTTTTTTCTCTCCATGTTTGTTTAATTATTTAATGACTACCGCATGTTATAAATAATAATATAGAAAAAATGTTATGGACTTGGAGTGAACTTTAAAATATTGCTAAAATGCCCATAGAAATGATAAAGGTGAGAGCTATCTTAATTTATAATTATGTAGAAGATAAAAAAAGGAATTGGAGAATACGCTTCAGAAGCTGAATTTAGACTGATGAACACTAAGGAAATGAAACACGCAATAGTCATGATAGACTTAAATACAAATTTAGGAAGGAGGAAATGTCACTATAAATATGTAGGACAGTTTGAATTTGGAAAGTGAAATGAAAGAGGAAACAGACTTATGAACGTCATAACATTCAAAGAGAGGTATATTGTATTGGATAGTCTCTATAGTAATCTGATAAATTAAATGAAAAGGTAATAAGATTCATTTAAATTGCCGCATTTAAGTTTTGCATCAAGGATTCCTGTATAGACTTAACAAGAACTTGTATGAATCCATGTTTACTATTTTAAAGTCTGTGTAGGCCTACTTCATGAAAATACAATAACTAGATTGTTACTAATAAGATCAGGAATCCCCAAGTAAATGTTATGGGTTCAATTGTGTATGCTCTTCATACAGTAGGTCTGCGTGGTCACTGCTACGCATGCCGACAATACTGCGATGCCTGCTATACTTAGTTGAGGTTTTAATACAAAGCAATATAAATGACATTAAAAAAAGGTGAAAAATTAAGAATCCAATTAAACGAAACGAAATTATAACGGTATTGTTTGACGGTACCGTGGTATTGGATTCAATAACCTCGACCTCCCTACAGTCACGAAACCATTGCATAGCTCAATGTAAGTAGCGTGAAACGGCTAGATGCACACACAACTCCTCTAACGAAGTCTGCGGACAGAAAGAAGATTAAAACTAACAATGCCGCAGTTATCTAGATTAAGTACATAAATCCTTGACAGCGTAACTGAAAATCTCAGAAAGGGGACTCATTATAAGGTAACAGATATTTTGAAAGTCCATACAGAGGTCTGGAACCGAGAGCTATCGGTTCAGCGAGACATTTACTTTATGTACTTTGGGCAATGCCGGACGCCCACACTTCTCCGTTCTTTCGGCTTATAATTCCATAGTTGTTTGGGGATGCGGGAGCAGTCGTCCATTCGGCTAAGATGTTCCAACCATTTTAACCGATATTGGGAAAGTCTATCTAGTATACTCATAACATTGAGATCCTACCGTAAATCGGCACTTCTTTGCGATCTCGAAGAGTGTATCCTGCCACGTGCCTGAGAAATCTCATTTCGGCAGTTTGAATACGATTGGCTTAGGACTTCGTTAAAGTCCAATTCTCAGACCTATAAAAAAGTGTGGGCAGACCCATCCACCTTGTAGAACTTCAGGCGTGTTTGTCTTCCTCGTTGATTTTAGAGTTCTCCTTATGGTCCCTCACACATGGTTGAACTTGTGCAGCTTTCTCACCACGTAATTGTTTGCATCGTAAGATATGTAAGACACATCACAACCCAAATATTCAAAATTTCTGACCTGCTCCAGAACAGTACCGAACTACAACAATGTTTGCTTGTATGGAATAAGCTCCATGAAAAGCTATCACCTTGGTCTTCAATGTGAAGATCTGTAATCCAGAATCCTTGCAGCTTAACTCAATGAGTGTACAACAATCTGCAAACCGCTTTCCGAGTTTGACAGAATAGCGTGGACATCAGCAAATAACAGTGTGTCAACTGCAGAGCTACTCATCGTAAAGTGTTCTGGAAGATTCATATGTCATTATGTATGTCATGGTCTATATACAAATTAAAGAGAGAAGGTGACGATGGGGACCCTTGTCGTACTCCATAATTGGTCAGGCACCCACTAGGAGTTATGCTCTGTCTTCCTGTCTCAATTACTTTCGTAAATAATATATAAGAAAGGAAGACAGGTGTATGCCTTCCAGCCAAAGTTATTCTCAGCATGTTGAAGAGTACGCTTAGGAGAATAGACCTGTAACCATCACTCTAGGTTTCCGAGAACGACTACAGATTTTTGGGGCCCAAAAGTTAGGAAAAAATTACCATGATGAAGGTAGCTCGACAGATTCCTTACGTTTCCCGATTACTTTGGAATCGTGTGGAATGTTCTCGTCAACATGATGCCACACAGGTTATCTTGGCTGACTATAAACCCACACTAGCAGCAGGAGACAGCGAAATCGAAGACGAAGATGAAGGCCGAGAAGAACTGGGTAGGAGAGGTTCTATGGAGATAGAGGGACGGGCGGCCGGCGGGACACAATGTTGTTCGGACGATGCTTAACAGCGACCTGCATTCTACGATGACACATACTAAGCCCAATGACGATGTTACCTATTGCTTTTTTTCATTAAAGCATGCCATTTTTTCTCTTGAGGTGTAAATATGCATTTACATTGTTCTTCAGATGCAGGCGTTTTTCTGTCCTCCGTCATCATTAACTGCACAGCGTGAAATTGTCGTAGTCTCGCCAGTAGGCACAAGAGCATTCACAGACTGGACATTCCTTGACGGTTGTCCATCGGGTGCCAAACCCCGTCAACATTATCACGACATGTGTTATCTACATTACATAATTGTTGTAAAGCGCAATATGCAAGACGAGTTGCATAAGATGACAGACTGTCATCGACCGGATAACCCCGAAGGACGCTCGGGCCTGGTATTTAATAAAACCACAATCGGACTGTAAGACGGACATACAGCAGTGTTAAACGCCCAGGGTAGGCCAAGTCATCATCAGAATATGAGACAGGTTTGCTTCGGATTTGCTCTGTTTCTACTGTTCATAACTGTCGGCGAGGCGTCCCCCATTTCAGGTAAGCAATATATAACATATATAGGCTATATATAATAATATAACCACTGTCACAACTTTATTAATTCAATAAATTATATTGAATTGTACATAACGTAATTCACGAAGCATTGAACAATGACTGGAGATCCATGAGATTTGTATCAACCAGACCAGTAACAAAATTTGCCCAGTACAGTTCTATGAGAAAACACCAGCATCATCATCATCATCATCATCATTTACGGTTTCACACACCCGGTCTGTTACGGTTCCAATCTTTTCACTGCTCTGGTTAGGCTTCTTCTTTTTTCCTCATTTGTACCTTATTTACTTTTAGTTGTTACCTAGTTATTTGCATCTTCTCTAGGTGTTTATTCCATTTCATATGTTTCAATTACTGAATATTTGAAGCTCTCCTTTTATTGCATGTCCCTTTGATTGCATCCTCCATTTTGTCGTCAAAGCCCATCTCTTGTGCTTGGATCGTTCTTCATTGTACTTTTGTTATAATCCAAGTTTCACTGCTGTACATGAGTGTGAGTATTACCAAAATCTTACAGAATTTTAGCACTATCTGTTTGCTTGTTTTATTTTTTAAATAAACAGTTAGTATTTCACGTTATCTAAAGCACGGATTTATTATCTAGGTCTTTTGCTGTGTCTTAAAAATAATACTGCTTCCACGACGACCTTTTATGGAGTTATCTCTTGTGACGATCTTCCACTCCGTAGAAACCTATTAAACCTTTGTTTCTGGGACTGAATTGTCAACATGTATCTGTCATTTATTTGCTGCAGTTTATATAAGTCCTTTTGAAAGTCACATTCTGTCTTTCCGTTAACTGTCAGAGGATTCCACTTTACAATCTTCTGGTACTTTTTCTTTCTGTCAGGCGTGTTCTTATTTTAACATTTCTGGGACAATCCTTTCTAAATCTGCTATTATTTAAATAAACAGAGTAGACTTTTCTTCAAAGAGTCGTTTTATATTACTGGACATTTCGGAGTAGCTGAATTCAGATTACAGAGATTTGACTGTAATGATATACAGACAGACAGACAGACAGACAGACACACAGACTGGGAGGGGGGATGAGGTTAGCTTGAAGGTTGAACTGCCCATTTTTCTCAGGAAAAATGAGATATTTAAGATTCTTCCCATATATTTAATTATGCAATAATTTATAAGTCTTATTTTATCACACGCAACTGTCTTAGAAATAGACCTACGTTAAGTGTTTATGGAATTTCAGAATTTCACTGAAACTTTTAATAGCTCTGGGGAGGGGATTGATCCTCCTAATCCCCCTCGTAGTTGCGCCACATACCATGCCCTAGAACCGTTATTGCTATGACTCGTATCTTCTGACTGCCAATCATATATAATTACAATTACGTGATTACATAAATCAATAATTATTTAACTACAGTATTTTATACAAACATAAATTATTTATATAAATTAATTTTTTTACTACAACAGATAATATACATTAAAAGAGCTCCATAGTTTTATTTATAAATGGTTCCCATACACTGGGGCCACTTGTAACTATCACCTATTTTATAAAGTAGCTAATGAAGACAGAAACAGAGAGTAAGAGTGACAAGTAGAGAGAGAGAGAGGAGAGAGAGGGGGAGAGACAGGTAGATAAACACAGACAGATAGAGAATAACAGGAAAAGAGGGGTGAGACATAGGAAGAGAGAGAGAGAGAGAGAGAGAGAGAGAGAGAGAGAGAGAGAGAGAGAGAGAGAGAGAGAGAGAGAGAGAGAGAGAGATATGCAGATAGACAGACAGACATATTGATAGACAGACAGACAGACAGACAGAGAACAGAGATGTACTCTAGACTGATAAGTATTTCAATTTCTGTGTAGATGATGAGATGTTTGTAGCGCTTCGTTACCCAACGTGGTGGAGGCCCAGCGAAGAGGCTAGATCATTCTGGGACCCGCTGATTGCTCGCCTTATATGGACGCATCCAGCCTTGAGACGGTACTATAAGGAACTGGCCGGCTGGGAATCGTCGCATGAGGAATCACTACGTCCCAGTCTGTTGGACATTCTGAACGAGTACGATGAACTAGACAGATCCCACGAAGAACACAGACCCATTGCTCCGGATAACTACAAAGAAGATCCATTTGATCTCGAGCATTCGGGCATGGACAGACCCGACGAAGAATACAAACCCATCACACCGGATAACAACAGAGAAGATGGTCTTGAGCATACAGAGCTGAATATGGACCAAGAGGAGACTCAAGGTAAAAATTCATACTAGTAATACAGTTATTGTAAGGTAGTTATAGTAATGGTAGTTATACTAGTAGAATTAGTAACATAGGTAGCAAACATCTATTATTACTACAATTATTGCAATTTTTTAGGTTTATTTTTTTGCTTGAATTGGTCACATCGTTTTTCGACGGAGGTCCGGGTTCCTTCTGTAGTTAAGTGAAAATACCTTACTGGAACGAACAATTCATCCTTTTCCCCTTTCTATGCTCCAACTAAGCTAATTGTTTGCAAACGAAAGTTGTACGTCATACATTACACACAGCAAGGCGCAAGACGATTGTTGACCCAACATGTATAGAGTCGAAGTTGTCTGCGGAATGTGGACGTTCCAGGCAGTGGCGGATTACCCATTAGGCAGAATAGGCAGCTGCCTAAGGCCCGGCATGCGCGGAGGCCCGTAATTTCAGGTCGCGCGTATTATTTTCGGGACCTCTTTCTTTATTTCTCATTAACTGAAACAAGCAAAATACTATTCTGTGTCAATCGACTCCACTCCAGATGTCTCCCACATTGACCGCCTGACATGCATTTTCAGATATGTTCTTGATGATGTACCAGTAGAACGCTTCGTCAAGTTCCTGGATATGGAGGGACATACTGCGAAAGAGCTGTCAAAAAGTTTGCTCGGATTTCTATCGGAATCCGGAATTGCCATCGAAAACTGCAGGGGACAATCATATGACAATGCGAGCAACATGTCGGGAAGATACATGGGGCTACAGGCCGTTATTCGAGAGAGAAATCCACTAGCAGAGTGGATACCATGTTTCGGCCATTCACTGAATCTGGTCGGACAATCTGCCGTCTACTGCGTTCCCAGTGCTACTGCATTCTTTGACTTCATATCACGGTTGTACACGTTTTTCAGTGCATCGTTTTTGTGTTGGAACCCTGCGCGATCTATAAAAGCAAGAGCGTCTGGTTTAGTCAGTCAGTTACGTTGAGCAATTTACCTTAGTGCGGATCGAGTGGTGGTTGAAGATTAGTGGAAAGTATCTACTGTGTTATAATTAGTGTGGAACTCTGTTACTTGACATTATTATTGCGTGTGGACAAATTTAATTTGAATTACTGTACGAGTCTAATCTTGCTGATTAACTTGTTGATTGGAAACTGTTATTTGTGATTAATTAAACTTGGTGATTGGTGACTTCATTGGTGTCTGTATTTTGTTTCCACTGTACCATACGACTATCAGTGAGACAGTCGTAACAGTATTACCACGGAATAAAGTCCGTCATCTGTGTTTTTTCGACATTTCCATCCTTGTAACAAAGTTTGTGTTTACCTCTAGATATTCGAATTTGATAAACTAACGCGTATGTGGAGCAATAGGGCAGCGAGGTAGTATGAGGGTTAAAAGTAATGTAGTAAAAAGGAAATTTTAAAAATTAAAAAATGTAGTTATATAAAACCGAATTAAATAATTAAGTTAATTTGTTATGTGAGTATGAATATTTTTACGTAATTGCTGTATGCTGTAACCAAATTGATTCGTGTAAACATTGCTAGTTGTTTGATGTTTGAGGGATGGTTCAAATTTTTATCTAGTTTTTGAGGTCACGTTCTCTTAGTGGGAAAAAGTAGAAAAAATTTTCGAATGTTTATTCAGGGCACAGTGTATCCAGCTCGGCTACAAATGATTATAATACAGCAATTTGTTCTAATCAATTTGAAAAAATTTATATTTTAAAAAAGTTTCTTGATTGTTATTCGAATCTTACACAGGTGTGTCTATTGTTGTACACAGATTTCGACCCGCATTTATTAAAGTTTTCGTATTTTTTAATTTCAAAACAAATGAACCATCTTAAAATTTAAACGTGCCCGTTACTCTGTACACACGTAAGCCTAAATCTAAGACCAGACGCGGCGTTCGAAACCCGTTTACAGGTGCTCCTTAGTCCTAGCTGTGAACAGATCTGTGTGCTAACTTCAGTAAAATGTGTGGCAACTTCGTATTTGCGCAATCTGTAATGTGATTTTGAACAGTTTGTTTGGAGAACTTGTAGTGCCCATTTTATGAAAATCTTTTATCAATTTTAATGGTAAAGAGAGTAGACCGATTTAATTCCATTTTCTACAATTGTGAGTATACGTATTAACCAATGCAAAGTTTAAAAGAAATTCCTACAAAACAAATAATGCAGTGCACGCAATGCGGTGAATGCAGAAGACGGGGAAAATGTGTGCCAGGTTTGCTTTATTTATATTGTAATGTAAAATGTTATCTTTATAGTTTCATGATTTTGTTAAAATTTAGATACCTGTTAATATAACCGTAATAAAAAAAAATATGTTTCCATGCTTATCTTCTTGACTGCAGGAAAATAAATATCAAATACGTGTTTTTCTTTTAAATGTTTTTAGTTTTGTTTAAAAACACTCTACCTTCTAAAGAACCTGCAATATCCCCTCTCCCAGAAGAAGAAGAAGATCCCCTCTCCTTGTCCTGGCCCCACCCATGATGTGGAGTTTATTTTAGCGCATTTAGATAATAGCCCTACTCTAAACATAATTTAAGCAGAAAAGTTGTATTCATTATTAAGTTTATTCCTTCCTTACTGGGTTTTCGCTTTAAAAATTTATATTTTATTTATAATTACAGATGACGAAGAGCAAAACTTTCAAGTTGAAGATCACCCTAAAGTCATTCGTGATGGCGAGGACACTGTAGACGAAGCTGAACCCGCAACCAAGAAACGACGCTCCGTTCACTCGAAAGCGTTTGGAGCAGAAAATCGATTGTTGCCGAGGACTTTATTAGCACGATTGGTGGCAAAGTCCAGACTGGATCAAATAACTAGGAGTAGAAGTGACGGTATTAGTCAGGACACGACCGTGGGAGAGTTATTTGACGCGTTCGGCTTTGACAGTAGCTACTTGGTAGCTGAGAATATAAACGTTGACGACAAAGTAGTAGATGTTGACATGGACTCACTAAAGCGTGCCGTTAATTCTGCAGTAGAAGAGATGGTGGAAGAGGGAGGTATAGCGATAGGTGTAAACGTAGATGTAAGTTCGGTGTTGGAACTAGTCGACCAGCTCCTGGATCGTCTAGTTGGTCCGGACGGACTTGTCCCTGACGTATTGGAGAGTCTAGGAAATTTACTAGGAAACGGACAAGGTGCAATAGGAGGTTTAGTAGGTGGTTTACTAGGGGGAAATTTACAAAACAGACAACCATTCGGCAGTTTTAATCTTTTCTCGAACAGACACTTCGCAGCGTTTGGTGGACGGGTTGCTAAGAGAGAGGAAGTGAAGTCGGCGGCTGCATCATCTCCAGCTGCCAGGATACTCGACAAATTACACCTGGACAATGTAAACTTAGGGCAACTGTTGAACGACTTGGAAATGAAAACCGTTCACGTGCGCGCACGTAGCGCCGACGCAGACTGTACTACTGGAGAGTCGTCGTTCGTCAGAGAGCATTCTCAATTAGAAGAGAGAAAGAAACGCAGCTTGAATTCAATTTCAGTTGACGCTTCAGAGGCTGAAGTAGATTAAGGTAATACACAGTTTAACTGTGACAGAGTATAATTAAGGTTCGAGTAGCGTTAAGAGCTGTAGACTACGAGTGCGGTAAAAATTATTTCATGATTTGGTCTTCTTCTATTTCGTCTTTTCATTAAGCCAGTGGCTTGTTGCGTCAAGTCATCATTGCTGTTCTAAAGTGTCTTTTCATCTCAATTTTGGATGTTATCAGCCGAAAAATTTTCAATCTTTTAATCCCCTCGTGACCAGTGTTTCTCAAACTGACGTTAGCGGATTACCAATGGTATATGGGATTGTATCGGTGATGGTAATAGGAAATAATTTTGTTCAATATGTTTTCAAATACACACCAGTTCATGGAATACAAATTTTTGTAACAAATTAATATAGAGCTCCATCGTTCCATGCACAGCTAAAGTGTCAGATAGATAAATTTAAGATACAGGCTAAATCATTATTAAAAAGTGAAATTAAAAAAGGACAAACGTATAGTTTTTCATTTTGAATTGTCAAAATTTTCAAATATTTGTATGTTTGCTAATCTACTTGTACTTTACACAAATAAAATAAAAACAGTTCAAAAACAAGAACTACTGTACTTGCTGTACAGTACAAAATCTCATACTACGTAAGATTTTTCGCTTATTTTACACGAGCGGTTCCTATGATTATCGAAAGTGCTTTACTGGTCTACCGGGGAGACGGGGTTTGAGAAACTTTGCTCTTGACTAATTGGTGCCCACGACACGACCAACATGTTCATTCAACTAGACTTTCCTGCTTAATCCCCAAGACTCAATTTTCAATTCATCCCTAATTACAGTGTTTCTGACTTCGACACTTAGCGACTTCTGTACTGTTCTACATTACAATACACATTAATGTTGATTTACTTTTCGGTCTAGGTTTTTGTATTATCGTTCCTGATTCACAACTATAAGTGAGTATATAACTGATTTATATAATTTGTTTTATTTTAAATTATTGGATTTATTCTTTCTTTGATTTTTATTATTCCATATAATATTATTGAGGCAGCCCCCAATATTGTCTCCAATATTGGCATGGGGTTATAAATCCCAATCGACTTGGTATTTTATAAATCTGACTGTCATGAAAGGACTTAAAAAATAAATCTCATGTAGTTTTTGTGTGTGCCTTTTAAAAGTTATTTGCTGTTTTCAGATTACACAAAATTTATCAGAAAATATCAAAACTAATTTGGGTAACAATCGAAGAAATACTAGAACAAAATAAAGTGTAAAAGGAATCTATAGACCTAATAAGTACATGTGTAAACTGTTCACGTAACTGCATGTCACTCCGAATTTCAGTGCCTAATAACTGCGCTGTGCTACCTGGAATGACAACGCGCGCGAGCATGAATGTGCCTTAGAGTGTGCCATGTTACTTCGTTTATACTTATCGGATAGCTATTAAGGGAAAAAAATAAATTGTAAAGAGCGTTTTAAATTTTGCCGTAGAGGTTGAGTTTATTTGAGCTCCTGTCTTGTAGTTGTTGATATAATTGCAAGTCCAGTGAAACAGGAACAGGATTGAGTCTAGAATAAACGGGTTTGGGATGTAAACTCTGTAATCTCTTAACTCCCATCAACATCGACCGGGCGTCAGTCGTTGTCACAGTTATGAATCTTCAAGGACATAGGAATCAGTCAGTCACTACTAGCAGTAGAGCTACTGCACGATGTAGCAACGTTGATGTACAACTTCGATCCTATTCACGTTTATTCACAATCTATGTCTAACCGGGATCGTCAACTGTAGAAAGCCGTACAACGGTAATCCAAGCGCAGCGCAAAGTGATGTAGGAAACATTTTTTTATTCCACACAGCTTTCGATTTTTTTAAATACTCTAAAATAATATTTTAGAATATTTTAGAAGTACTAAATTTGTAATAATCGTCTCGAGGCAGAATTTTGGATGTCGATTTTGAAAAGTTTATATTAGATGAGATCATACATATGTAATATTCGAAAGTTCAACCAGATTACAAACGTTAGCGAATATAGTATTTTAAAAAATTATTGAATGTATCAGAGATAAGGACAGAAAGATTTTTGTTGTGGTCGAGTACTAAGCATGCGAAGTTAGAATTATAAAATTTGCGTGTGGAGACGCAAAACAATGGACACAATGATTCAATTTTCAAAAAAAAAAAAGGTTATAGCGCTACAGCTCCACGAAATATTCTACCATAGCAATTTATTGTGAGAAATCTGAAAATTGGAAATCCACTACTAGACGTTTTCGTAAATTTATTTGCATAAAAAAAATAGTGTTTTTGACTCCGTCAAGAATTTTAAAATTAAAGAATCCTTTTAAGAGCTTTTTAGCGCATTTTGAACAAAGAAATGTGTGTCTGGATTAGTACCCACCTGTCCTAGCCGAAAAGATACGTGTAAGACTGTGCCCGCAAGGAGACATCGACTGAAGGACACCGAGTTCTCTTCTCGAGAAGAGAAATGACAGATTACTAGCTGTTAGCTCCAACTCTTGAGACTTTACTTTTTCAGCAAACGTTTAATGCAGAAGTGTCAACACATGCTAGGAGCACAAAGCTACCGCATACGGGAGCAACGACACTTGATAACATTCACTTCTTTAACTCAATCATAAAAGCGTAGTAATTCTTAACATCTTAATATACTACTAGTATTATTTTGCCAAGGAATCACCAGAACGTAGGCTTTATATTGATGGTTTTTGAGGAACGGAAATATAACGGAGTTTGTAAACTAAATTCTAGTGTCCTCAACTTAAGTAATTTTTGTTTTAAAATTCCAGTTACGAAATAATTACATCCCCTTCGCATACAGCTCTTATCCTCAATTCTGTGACAAAGCGTAATACTTTCTCTAATCATATTTCATTTTCACAAAATATTCAGTATTTTTATATAGAACATATGAGTATTCTAGGAATGACTGTAGTACTTAAGGTGTAGCATATGAACAATAATGTATGCATAATGTTGACATGTAGAATTTATAAAAGTAATAAATTGCGTTATGTTTATATAAAAAATATTTCTTGAACCTAATTTGTATTTATAATTTGGAGTTTAAAGATAACTGTAAAAACTGTTAAGACGGTCTATTTTAGAAGTACGGAGAGGTTTTTAAATAACGTAGACGATGAATATCTCACAGGACGGAGAAAAAAATTCTTGGTCACATTCATGGTCATAAAATATTTTTGGCAACACTCCTAAAAACAAACTTCTCTTAAGAGGCAAAAAGGGATCAAGACAATTTATGACAGTTCTTTAAGGCCGATAGTTAGTTTTAAACTTCTATTTATATAGTAAACATATCAGTTTTTTAATTAAAACTTTGATTACATTATATGTTTACTGCATTATCATATGTTTATCCTTTATTATTTATTTATATTTACAAATAGAAAAGTAAATAATAATCTGTGATTGCTTGTAATAAATATAGAATTAGAGAAAAGAGGTAACTTGATATCAACAATTGTCACAATGTTTTATTTAGTATTTATATAACAGGCTATTGTCGTGTTTATATAACACCGCATCGTCGTGGGTACAATGGGACCCATAGCTGACACCAATGAAGTCACTAATTCTAAACTTTACTTAGACACAAACAACAGTTAGAATTCAACAAAAGCACTCATAAAATAATTCAAGATGAATTTTCCCAACAACTACAATAAATAAATATCAACTTATTATAGTTCCCTCCACTAATTTAACACAATGATCAGCACGCTACAATACGTATATATACGAACTTGAATAAATCGCAACCTCTAACTAAAGCTGGGCCGCTTCGAATCCAGTATTTGTACCTCCGCTGCCTGGCATTGTAGTCAGATAGCGAGCCTGAAAGGTGATAGAATAGTCAATTAAACATCTGGAAGGGACATCGGCATCTAGAACAGAGTCGATTAAACATCTGGAAGGGGCATCGGCATCTAGAACATCTGGAAGGGACATCGGAATCTAGAACAGAGTCGATTAAACATCTGGAAGGGACATCGGCATCTAGAACATCTGGAAGGGACATCGGCATCTAGAACAGAGTCGATTAACATCTGGAAGGGACATCGGCATCTAGAACAGAGTCGATTAAACATCTGGAAGGGATATCAGCATCTAGAACATCTGGAAGGGACATCGGCATCTAGAACAGAGTCGATTAAGCATCTGGAAGGGACATCGGCATATAGAACAGAGTCGATTAAACATCTGGAAGGGACATCTGCATCTAGAACATCTGGAAGGGACATCGGCATCTAGAACAGTCCACAGCGTTACGTAATTCTGCCTCATAGAATGTTCTGTAAACGTCTGAAATAGTCTCTCACGCCGTGTGTCCAGAATCACGTACACTCAGCAATGTGGCATTAGCGTAACACTGCCCCCTCTTTATGCCTGTTCGTCCCGAACTTTCAAACGTCTCTGTAGTAAGACTTGTTTATGTTTATCATCATACAGTAATTCTAGAGGTTTTATCAATTCTGAACAGGTGTTTAGCTATTAGGTGGCACTTTCTGTAGCAGCTTTACTGCAGGTCTTTTTAAAGCGAGAACGAGTGAGACCGGCAGGTAATTGGTATCGTTTGTTGTATCGACCGAACACAGACTCTATACTACAGATTCTGATATTGCTTTATTAAGTTTTTTGTCATTCGTTCTGATGCCTGTAGTGTCCTTTTTCCCATAATGTAGGCCTATACACAATACATTCTACCGTGACCGATATGCAATATATTTCCCGATAACCCAGTTTTATTCCAACGTAGTAATAACAAAAAAACTGAGTGCGCACACAAATTAGTTATCATTCAGAATCGAACAATAAACAATAACAATAACGTTCAGAATCACATGTAGCACACTTTAAATACCTACAAATAATTATGAAGACAACAAAGATATTCGCAAGAATTAATAGTTACTGGAGAATAGGTGGTATTAGAAGGATTTGTTAAAAAACTATAAATATTAATATTTGAAAGCAGGTTTACGAAGTGATGGTAAGTCACACTTCACTCTACAGATCAGAATAACAGGTACGAAAGTAAGGAGTTTTTCGACAAACGGAATCGTTAGAGATAATATTTATTAGGATGAAAGAAGATCTATAAGGGTATAACACATAATAGATAACGACGTAAGCAAAAAAATTAAAATAAAGCCAATAACAGAAGTCAGTGTGGTAGCCAAGCAGAGTTGTAATTGGAGAGTGTGCGGTTGTAACTGGGGAGTTACAGCCTCCATATTGGTCATCAAGCTGCAGGAACGCAGTACCAGATCGTCAGTGTCCTGCACATACAGTAAGCTACGACTGCTTCATTTCCTATTACTACACCAACACCCTCTCTCATCTGTTATCATCAGTCATCTGCCATCACAGAAAAATCCTGGTCTACGCCACCATTGACAAATGGGCAAATCTTGATCGTTAACGTTTCTCCCCCCCCCCCACAGGAAAAATTCTGGCTACAGCATTGACAATATAACAACATAGTTCGAAAAAATACGGAGGAACCAGTATTTACTATGTCTCTAGAACGAATACCGTAGGCGTCTTTAACGCTTCTTTACCAACTGAGGCGTCGATGCTTCCCTGTGACTGCTGGAGGTAATTTTGGGGAGCATCACTGTCCCTAAGACCAATACAAAGACGTTGATAAGCTAAACAATTAAGCTCTACATAATTTGTGACGAATACAGTACGTTTTTACATGTTACGTCATCTATTTTAATTCTCTGTGATGCTATATTGGAAATCTCGTATGTGTCTCGTAACGCATATGAAACAGGTTTTTTTATATGAAGCACAGGGTCAATATTGCATCCAGTAATGGCGAGTAGATCATGCAATGTTATTTTGGGTTCTAACAAAACAAATCTTTGTCATATCCATACTTTAAGTGGCGTGAATAAATTTACTACTGATGGATAATAGTGCCTGGAATACTAACGTACAAACAGAGGTTTTCCTGGGTAAATTGACAAAATTGTGTTTAGAAAAGAGACGTTGAAAATGTTTGTAAAACACCGTAGGAGACACAAGTAGAAGACTTCAGGCAGCCAGACCATAGGTTACAGACTCTCAGTGTACTATGGAATTTCCTGAGTGGGCATACAATGTAATTATAACGTCACCATTATTAATATCATTATCGTAACATTTGTTACCGTCAACACCTAACGTAATCATTGATCCAACAGCGAGTCTTCCTAAGTAGTGTCAACTAAACACACAGCTGTCAATTAGGCCTATGTGACTGTGTACAGCTGTCAATTACGTACAATTGTTAATTAACTCATGATAACCGCCTGATAACACCGGGGTAATATCGAAGGACGCTCGACTTCCGAGCTTTACTTTAATAAAAACTGTAACCGGACTGCAGAAGTCCAGGTCTAATCGTGACGGTAGAGCTAACCACAACAGAAACAATGAGACGAGTTTGTTTAGCGTTTGTCCTGATACTGGTGTACGCCAGCTTAGGGGAAGCGTCTCCTACTTCAGGTGAGTAAACATGTACAATGTAACCTTGATAGTCTGAAGCGCGTCCGAAGGAAACTATATTAAATTTATCGATACGTACACACAAAACAAAAACACAGTCACGTGTAAATCGGTAAAGAAAACTTTACTAAATTAAGTAAACGTTCAAATAAGGAGTAGGCCTAATGTAGACCCACCGTGGGAAAAGTAGGAAACATTCTAATTTAAAAACAAAACAACCGTGTTAAACGTAAAGGATTAAATTTGATTTTTATATTTAAAAGACGTATTAAAGTAATGTAATACATACAAAATATTTGTATGTAATCTAGTCTATATTCTATGCTTACCAGAATAGACTACCCAGTTTTTAGTTTAATATAAGTTAGAAGTTTCAGCCCTTTAATCTCAGTTTAGTACAGTACATGACTGTATTTTAATAGTTATATTCGTTATTCACTTGCCAGTATTGCACACGTCTAATGATCCGAAACATCCACGCTCCCAAAATCCTTCGATTTTTCAAGGTCGTACTGTACATTACAAGTTACATTGCAGAGAGCACAACTATTGCAGTAACTACAATAATTGCAAACACAGTGCTTCGACAACAGTCCAGATGAACAAGTAAACAACAACCAAAATAATACGTAAAAATGTACAATAAAATAGATGTGTAAATCAAAAGATTTTGTTACAAATAAACATAGACAAACGAAGGAAAACAAATTAAGGAACTTAAAAATGAGAACATTTTATCCACAATGTCTCCAGCCAAGAGTAGGTGAGTGAGTGAGTTTTTTGAAACAAGTCAACAATTAAAATTTAAACGTGTCCGTTACCGCGTGCATGCGTATGTGACGTTCAAAACGCGGCCGTTTAAAAGTGCTCCCCATCTTCTGCTGGTGAATTGAGTTATATGCCAAGATCAATAAAATGTGTGGTTGACCACATATTTGCGCACCCGGTAGCGCGATTTTGAAATGCTTTTTTCTTGAGGGCCTATAGTGCCTCGAGTGCCAAAAAAGACTGCAAGTGCAAGGTAATGACATATATGCAACCCCAGAAAGTGCTGTCGAGATAATATGCGTAAGGGATCATAAACTATACGGATTCTAAAGAGAAGAGTCATTACACGGTCAATCAGCTGTCGCTCGCCCCACAACGCTGCTTTCTGCCGCGACTTTTCCGAGTGAATCATGACTTTCTTTTGGCCTTTAATGACAGAAGGAAAGCGCTCATAAGTGTAGACAGTAAATTTGTAAATCTAACACTGGCAAATTAAAAACTTACAAAATGATAAGAAATAAACTTTGTAGAAATGATTACAAAGTACAAATTAATATTGATAGTTAAGTCAAACAACTGAAACACGGACGCGGCGAAATTATATTCTGATATTTTACCAAGTATCTACCGTATATATATAAATATATTGGATGTTATAAATCATCAGTATTTAATGTCTTTTCGCAGTAATTATAGATAAATAACGTTCTTTTAATATAGATAAATAAATAATTACAAAAATTTATTTTAATTAAAAAAACGTAATTATTATATTTTAGTTGATGTAAACATCATAAAAATATTCATCAATTAATTTACTTATCCGTTATAGACAACTATATAGATTGACACTATTTCTTTTTGAACGATCTATAATATTGAGGTTAGTAATTACAATTTAAAGGTCTTAAAGGACGGTCTATCGTTTTCTTCCACTTTCAAAGTGTGCCGTCAAATTTAATCTGCCAACGATCCTCTTACTTGCTTCAATTTATATTTGATTGATCGTAGACCATATGGGTTCAGGTATTGTTTCCGCTCTCTACAATCGTAGGTCAGCGACTGGTACGCAAAAATATCACTAAGAATTGAATTATTATTACACCATGTGACATTCGGTTTTGTTGAAAACAATGTTTAAACCCAATTCTTTATGTTTTGTATAAAAACATCACTAATATGTATGCCCCTATTGAATTCCGTCACAAACGCAGGCATCAAAATTGAAGTAATAATTTTTGTTTACAGGTGATACAGCAGAGAATTTTGAAGCTGCAGATCGTCCTAAAAGCGTGGACATTGCAGACGAAATGGAACCCACAGATAGAAAACGACGCTCCGCGGACAAAGAACTGCTCCCGAGGCTCAATATAAACGGCGCATTAGGCGGCGCAGCCAACATGCTTAATGCTACTGGATTAGTAGATGGATTACAGGACACGCTAAATTTATTAGGCGGTTTAATAGGTAACAACAGAGGTACACCAATCAAAATGTAGAACGTCTAAGCTACTAAACATACATTTCAGGACTTGGTGTGTAATGTAAACTTCAGCGTGCCTGTACTTAAGTAAGAAACCAAATCAATCTATTTAATGTTAATCCACTGATAACGCCTTGGCGCACACAGAAGCTAATCCTTTGCTGAAGTTGATTAACGGAGGTGGAAACGGCTACAGTTTACAAAATCTTAAGCAGAATACGGACGCAATACATCGGTTGATCAACGTATAAATATTGAATCAGGATTGGTTAAAGTTATTATATGAGTTACGGTAAAAGCTGTAGACTTTGTGTGGGAGAAATATTATTTCTCAACTTGGAGCATAATAAATCTAACCTTCACAAAAAATGTCTTGAAGTACATTTTAACGGTGTATTATTATCTGAGCACGTCGAAACCTACCTTCCCTAAGGTCTAAATTCCTTAGACGTAAAAGAAGCCATTATTTTATTAAAAAATAGCTAGAAATAATAACATACAATGATTTCACCTGTCTTGAGGACGACGAGCTAACAAACAAAACGGTGATCAAGTATAAAAAGGAATTAAAACAAAGATTGAAAAGAAACAAACCGCATAAAAACGCTTTTTCTTTACGATGGCGCTTTAAGCTCCTGTCGAATATTTTAGAAATAAGAAAAGAAAGAAGGCAAAAGATAAACAAATTAAACTTATCAAGAAACAAAGAGGAAAACAATGTAGCAGAATAAAAACGTAGTATCTAACCTAACATTAACCGTGGTTAATTTGACTTCCTGTTCACAGTGGCTAGGAATCTTCCCATGGGAGCAATAACTCGTAGTAAATCAGCTCCTGTTAGTTTTCCTGTGAAGGATATACCTTTATATAGAGCAAACTCTCTAAAAAAGATCCACGTAAATTTTTATCTCACCCGAATTACGTACTTGAAAAATAATTTCATCTCCTACAACTAGTGCTTTTACCATTCAATTGTATAATTACCAGTAATAATCCTACTTCATTTTGCCACCCTGCGTATTTTATACTGCCACAATGTATTCACGTATCTATGTGTCTGAGAATAATTTTAAAATACATATTACACGAAATAAGCTTTTTGTTCAATTAGGCCAAGAAAATTGTACGTATTATAACAATTATTAAGAAAATTATAATGAAATGCTTATAAAATTATTATCGAATAAACTAAAATACTTAAGAGTTTGTTATATTATATATGTATCGCATATAATAGGACACACACACACACACACACACACACTCACCAGTTAAATGTTAAATTTAATCCGCATTTCATTGTATAATTGTAATCATCTTAAACTGTTGTTTGTACCATTGTACCCCCCCCCACACACACACAACATTTAAACCTATACAGAAAACTTTTAAGTATAAATGCGTGCACGATACAACGATACATAGCCATGTACATGAACCAAAAAAAATAATAAATATACTTAACAGCACACAATGAATTAAATTCTTAACACCTAATTTGTTTTAAAAACGCTGTAAACAGGGGAACTGTCTAGTAGGCTCCCCTCGACAAGGCTACGTCAGTCTACTGGTTAAAACTTGGAGAAGGAGATCCGTCAACATTGCTTTGATCACGTCGTACGGTGCAGCGCGGTCATATGTTTACTGCACAAGGAATTAGGTTGCGTGCCTACTTAGCACATATGGTTTTTGGCTCCCTTAACGGTTTATCTGCAATGGAGGCATTTACGATTCCTTTTGAGCCGCAATGGTGTGAACAATTGACTCGGCTACTCTCACGGCTAGGTAAGGCTGCTTTCACACGAGACACTCAGTGTCCTAGTGTCCGAACGCTGCATATACCCATAAATGAATGGAAACGTTCAGACGGGACGACAGAGTGGCGCGCGACTAGATACTGTGTCCCATCGGTGTCTGCCACGAGAGGATCGGCCACAATCCTGTGTCTCGGCCACTGCTAGAACCTAAAGTTGCGTTGTAGCGTTCAGACGCAATTGATATATAGTCGTGTATTGAACTAGTACGTGAAAGAACTGCACTTTGGGATGTTCGGAGTGAGGAATACACCAATGAAATTACAAAACAACGTTGCTGGAACAAACTATTTTATGGTATGCATGGGAAAAAGGACACTACGTTTTCAAGCCTACACGCAACGATAGGATGGACCCACATCTACCTGTTACGTTTGTTTTCTTCTTTGTAACGAAACAATAGCAATTTTAGCAATTGCCTCCTCGGGTTCCATCATCACAACGACAGAAAAAACATAAATGGAATTTCTCAGAAAACGTGGATCTGGTTGGCGTTAGAACAGTGACTTTGACGTCAGAGACACAGCTGTAGCTATGCTGTGGCTACCTCAGACACCGGTAGTCAGTGTCCGGACACTCTGTGTCCACTGAGTGTCTCGTGTAAAAGCAGACTAAGAAGAAAAAAACAGACGAAGGCAAAATGTTTTGTAAACGAGTTGAAACCAAATGGGTTTGGTGATACGTATGTGATAACTGGGATCATTTGAGAAGCAATGAGTGTTGCAACAGGCGATCAGTCTAATGCATGGAGTCGACAGTGTACCGTAATATACGTGATACAATAATAATATAATAGTACAAATCGATTATTCGTTAATTCATACAAAACCCTTTGAGGATACAGAATAATTCTGTAAAACGTTCGTCAGGTGAAAATACAATAATATAATACAATACAATTTTATTTGGAGAAGTATTTAATATTTGAAGAAATATTCATAACACACACACACACACACACACACACACACACACACACACACACACACACACACACACACACACACACACACACACACACACACACACACACACACACACACACACACACACACACACACACACACACACACACACACACACACACACACACACACACACACACACACACACACACACACACACACACACATTCGTAAAACATAAATAAATATTTTTTTCACGAACTGTTGAACTGTTAGTTTACATCTTCAAATACAGAAACTAAATTTCAATATAATAATGAAAGTTACATAATGTAATACTGAAAACTCTAGTTGTCTGTCTAAAACTTTTTTATTTATCATAAAACGTTTTGCCCAATCTACCACAAGACATGTGAACGTATGAATGTATGCGTGAATACTACCAGATATTGAAGACAATTTGAATTATCTGTAAGATTACAAAACCAGACGAAATAGAAACAGGAATTAACAATCTAGTCAACCTAGTTCCGCAAGCAGCCAAATTGGACTCCCAATATGTTGAGTCTTAAGAAAGCAACACACATTATGCCCCATACGAAATCGAGAAACTAACAGTGGAGTACTGAGAAGGGCCAGTTCAACCCGGCAGCGAACACACACACACACACACACACACACACACACACACACACACACACACACACACACACACACACACACACACACACACACACACACACACACACACACACACACACAAATCCATATGCGTCCCTGACAGTTGAATGAAATTGCTAGCTTTTTAGTACCAAGTTAACATTTCATCTCCTAGAAGTTAGCAACAATTGTTTTGAATAATATGCCTATAACTCGATGAAATGAGACAACTCCATCTGAAAGCCCGTGGAACCAATCCATCTGGGAGTGGATGGGATATTGTCCATCTGGCAACAGCATGGAACCTAGATTATCGACACTTCCAGTACTCAGTACTCAACAAATCCGGGACCATGGGCCAAATGTGATAAGGAACAGTTTAGTTACTTTGCTGAATATTTTCGAAAGTCTTAACTTCACAAACTTACAATAGAACGTAACGCTCACAGTCTACTAAGTGAAACAAGACCTTTCTGCATCCATTTAAATGCAAGACGCCGCAAGTTATGTAATCCAAAAGAAACAGTCGATGAAATCACAAACTAAACCAAAAAAGGCACGAAGCATCGAGCTTATTACTTCCGGGTGTTGAATAAGTTGCCAAGGAAACGACTCGCAAAGCTCGAGCACATATTCAGCTTAATTTTTATGTCTTGCATACTGCTGAATATCTAAATGTCTGAAAACTGTCAAATAACACTGGTGCGGAAACCTGGAGAGAATCTCACGGAAGTGTCGTCTTAACGTCTAATTAGTCTATTACCGATAGTTGCAAACTTCTTGAAAAACTTATACTCGTATAGGCCTATACAAAAATTAATAAATATCTAACACAACTAAGCCGAATATCTGACAGTCAATTCGGCTTTCGACAGACCATCGAGTTAGCAATGCAGAAGTGTCACCGTATAAAAATACAATCAGTAGAGCTTGATATTTACTTTACAAAATTTACTGGACATCAGCCAGGCGTTTGATAAAGTACGGCACCCAGGCCTGTTATACAGAAATCATAGGATTTTTCCCACAATTTACTACAACCTGCTGAAATTTAACCCACCCAAACGCGAATTCGAAACCACCTTCAACGGCGAACTCTCTAATCAGGACTGCCTGAAGGCAGTATTTTTGGTCCCCTATTACACGTGTTGTACCGACCACCAGAGAAAAAACAATTGGTACATTTTCTGATGACATTAATCTTAGTAGCCTAATTATAAATATGACAGTAGACGGTAAAATATCATACTTTAGTGCCAGTTAAAGAATTAAATTTAACAAAAAATGTTTTACTTTTTAACTAGGTGCCTATGTTACGACAAAAATTGAGGTAAAAAAAGACAAATACTAATTCCTCCTCTTTTGCATAAGGAATTAGCAATACCGTCATAATAATACAGAAACAAAAACAAAATAAACGTATTTACGGGGGGGGGGGATATTTGCATTGTATCTCAGAGGACCATTGCAGTGTTCACGTAGCGCTTGATGGACAGGTAGGTATAAAGCGCGTTAATAAGTGATGGACAGGTGGGTAGATCCTCCAAGCCGTTATGCGTTAGATGGTGAAGAATGGGTGGTCAGATATCAAGAAATGTAATAACTTATGATAGAAAGACGCGCCACATGTCACGATGCCGGACGGCAAAAAACTGTTAGCATTGTACTGTGGTAAGGCAAACCGCTGACATGTAACTGGCATCGTTTATGGACCGACCACGGCTACTGCACTGCAATTTCTGATAACGCTTTATCGAGAATATTTGGTCAATCGTATTGATGCCTGAATATAAACAAAGGTGCCTGAATATCTACCCCTTTTAGATACATCTCTTGTTGAAGGTTGTGCGGTGGCGATAGACGCAGGCGGATCGGAGTTGAGCGTTGTTGCGGCGTATCTCCGGCCCGGCCTGCGGATACCACCACCGCCCGAGGAGTGGGACGCTCTCCTCGATCATCCCCTACCTACCATTGTAGCCGGCGACTTAAATGCCACGCACCCCTCTTGGAACAGCAGAGCAGCCAACGCCTACGGAAAATCTCTGTATCGGTTCGTCTCCGACGACTCGGTCCTTCAAGTCATCGGCCCAGAAGACCCTACTCACTTCCCCTTTTCCGGTCATCGACCGAACGTCCTTGACATTGTCATTGCCAAGGACGTGACCCATCACATCCAGGTCTCGTCAGTGTGGGATCTCTCATCCGATCACAATCCCCTTTTTATAACTGCCCGTGAGATGTCGGCCTCACCCTGACCTCCCGCTCAGATTGTTAGGAGAGTCAACTGGCGCTCCTACCATGACGAGCTCTCACGGCGGCTTCCATCGTTCCCCGCGGATCGCTCCCGATTTGGACCTCCGAGCCACTCATCTTCAGGAGTTGGTCCAAGGTGTTATGGATCGACACACCTATGCTCTCGAGGTAAAACATCCACGCTCGGCCCTACCTCCGGAAGCTCTCCACGCCATCTGGCTACGGCGCAAGCTCCGCCGCAGATGGCAAAGAACCCGTGACCCCGGCGTCAAAAGGCGCTTTCAGGCCCAGTCTCTTTACGTCCAGCAGCTACTGCGGGACGTAAACTCTGATCGACGGGACTCATATCTTGAGTCTCTTGAAGTCGACCACGCTAGTGAATTAATTATATTTAGCTAAAATTTTAATTAAATTATACTAAATTTACCGACAGTTACAAATAAAATTGAAACACGATCACGTATAAAGCAGTAAAGAAAACTGTTATTGAAATTTATGTAATCAGTGAAATGAAATGAACTGTAGACTGAGAAAATAAAAATAAATTTTTAATTAAAAATAAGTCGACTGTGTTAAACCTGAAGAATTTAATACCCTTTCATACATTTAAAAAGTGTAACAGTCATTTAATACACACAAAATGCTTTGTTATGTAACCTAGGCTAGTTGCTATGATTACTACAATGTAGGCCTACAGCTTTATTAACCCTTTAATTTAGAACATGAAAGTATATTATTAATATTTATTTTCAATTATTCATTTGAATTATCCCAACATTTATAATCCGAATTACTCTTGGTCTCTATTAGTTTGGATTATCTAAATTGTTTTATCTCATTCTTTAATTGTTTTCATTACTATATCATTAAAAGTTTGTATCGGGGTCTGTAATTCTATGTTCAGTAGCCACACCATGTTTAACACCCGTTCGTTTGATTTTCCCGTTACCTGCTCAATCGTTTTCTCTTTTCTTTGTGCCTGTCCCGTGTGTTACATTTAATCTGCCAACGATCTTCTTACGTTTTCAATTCATGTTTGAGCGTTCGCTGATCTCTTTCTTTAGGTGTAGTATCCGCCCTTCAGATGGTAAAATCTTTTACACGTGTTTTCGTCGACTCTTCTTCATCATATCACTAGACACGAAATTTCAATAACACCATGTGATATTCAGTTTTGTCAAGACTAATGGTTAAATCCAATTCTTTATATTTTATACAAAAATATCACAAATATCTGTGAGCTTATTAGGTTCTCGGTACAATACGTTTACATTTAAAAACTGTAATTTTAATTTTTACTTACAGCAAAGAAGTTTAAAGTTGCAGACCATCCTAACAGCTTGGTCACTGCACACGAAACCAAATTCACAGATAGGAAACGACGCTCCATGGTTGCTTTAGAGTCAGTAAAACGTCTGTTGCCGAAAATGTTATTCGCTCTTCTGTCTAACGGTTCAAGACATAATGAGATAACCAGGAGACCTTCGACTTGCAACCAGGTAGTTGCAAAACTAGATATCGAAATAAAACATCTGGCGAAAGTAGGCATAAACGTGAACGATAGTGTAGTGAATGTAGATATTAACTAGTTAAAGTCTGCGATGCACAAAGCTCTGATAAGTTTAAATCTCAACATTAACTTGTAACCGGTATACGCGTAGTATAGTGTTGGGTATAGTAGACAACCTGGTAGATCCCTGATTGGTAAGAACAGTCTTGTACCATGAGTACTAGAGAGTACTAGATAGACTAAGAGATGCTTTAACAAATTTAAAACTGTAAATGCTTCTTGTTGGCGTATTTTATGTGACTATTTATTGAAGTAACAAGCAATCATATGCAAACTGCAATGCTTTCAAACAAATACAATTCAGTGAATTATTTTTGCTCACTGAATTTCAACATGTGGTTGACATTTGCCAATTACACCGTTTGCCTTTAAGCAATTACCAAATTGTCTTAGATGATGGTTTAGAGAAGTGGCAAGATAAATTTTCATTTGCTTCTAAGTTCCTGTTTGTAGATACAAATCTGAAAGAAATCAAACGTGTCTCTTTACAAAATTTCCATGTGCAGCCTTAAGATTTTACACCTTTAGTGTAAAATTAAGAATCATGTTACTTTATCTAGTTTCTGTTATGCAATTAAACTGAAAACAAAAATGAAGAGCTAAAGCATCAAGACTTAAAGCAAGATGTTTTAATTTAAAATATATGCACATGACATTTTTACCTGTAATATTTAGAGAATGGTTTTGATATTTGTGGAAGATGTGGTTTAAGGGTAGTCGTTATGCCCTGTATCTGCTCTATGTTAAAATATTTATATAAATGCCCTGTTTTTTCAGAAATTGCCAGATACAGAAATGCGACCTTTTACACAACGTGTACACAAAATTTGTATTCAAAAGAAAAATATGGACTGTTTAAAATTTACACATTATAAATAAATTAGAATGCTGCAAGTTGAAGAAGGAAAAATCCTCTGATTATTTCTATTGAAGTAAATATAAATTAAGAGATAAAATGAAAAACATCTTCAGCACATGAATACTAAAGTTTAAGATAAAATAATCATAACAAAACAAAGGATAAACAAATGCAAGTTCCTACTATGTGTTGTATTGCTTTTAAGCTTACAGCAAGTATAAATGATCTAAATATGTATCTTTTTATTCGATCTCTGTGTCTGTTAATGTCTGTTTTGTGTTCTTGTTGGTGACTTTGTGATATCCTGTGCAACACTTTATCCTATAAATTTAATATTGTTTATTTTAATTTTATAATTTTTGTATTATTTACTAAGGGGAAAAATAATTCTAATAATTGTTTGTTGAAATCACTTTTATTTAATTGTGTACAGTAATAAATTTGACTAACATTGTTTTTTTGACACTACTGTAAATAAAAATGTAATAGTAAAAAAAATAGTAGTAGAATTTACTTTATTAAAAAAAAATGTTTTAGAAAATATTCAAGTCTATTCACTGTAACTCCAGTATATGACTAATACTAAATTACTAATGAATTAATACAATTTCAAGTGCTCTGATTGCTATGATATTTAGAATTACACAGTAAGAGGAGATACTGGACAAAGGATTTTTATCACACTTTTTGTACAATTAAATTATTGTGCAGCAGTACAGCTTTGTGCTTTTCTTTTGGTGTGTTTATATACATTGAATACAATACCGTATGCTATTTATATGTGTTGCATGTATGCCTGTACATTTTCAATTAATAACAGTAAATAAAACTTTTATTACAAGAATGTATATTTTATATTTTTTAAATATTACACTGTTTCGATAGTATTTATACAAATTAATAATTAAGAAAAAATTACAGAAATTACAAATTAATAAAATTAAAAAATCAATTGTTCAAAATTATTTAGGCCTAATTAAAAAAAATTAAATCTTAGTTTAGTTAAAAAAGATTTGAACAATCGATTTTTAAAATTTATTAATTTGTAATTTCTGATGATGATAGTTTATACTATCGAAAAAATGTAATATTAAATAAATACAAAAATATATTCTTTTAATAAAATTTTATTTATTATTAATAATAATGATAAATATATACAAGAATAATGTGAGAAAATATGAATGTTATTGTCAATCAAGGATAATTTTAACATCCTTATTGCCTATAACATGTTATTGCCTATTTAATTTTAATATTATTATGTAAAAAGGGATTCTCTCGATAACTCGCACAATTGTATTTAAAACTCGTAGACAGTTTTATAGTATCAATAATAGAAACTCGCGTTCATTTAAAGTGTTTATGAAGAGACGAGCTTTACTGCCATCTAGGAGGGATTCGTGAAACACATAATTTTAGTTTAGTCTTTGTACGATACTGCCATCTTGTGAACAATAGTCAAAATAATCAAAACTTTGCTATCATTGAAGACGGTTGAAATTAATCCCAATTAAAGTTACTGTTCACAAAACAGGTGTGTTGATACTGATTCTTCGTTGAGATCGAGCTGTACAGTATATTTATACTGATTTCTATTAGATTTAAAAGAATATATACTGTATATATAGTATATATGGTATACTGTAAGCGTATTTCCATTATAGGCCTATATTTGTCTTTCGCTGAAATGTTCGTTAGTTTCGAAAAAATAAGTAGGCCTAAATTAAAAATAACATTTCCTAATCTTGCGCGACAAAAATGTTGAATGTGAATAAGTCGAGAAGCATGCAAAGTCATGTAGAGTTGCTTTCATGCCGTTACTGTAAGTTTTGTCTTGTCATCGTAGGTAGAATGTACAACTTGTAAATTACTTTTAAAAAATTAGTAAAACGTCGTAGAAACTTGGAAGTCTGAACGATGTAGGACTGAAAGCTTAAATAAAATTAAGTTACGCTGCCTGGGGATTTAACAATATTGCCGCTGTATTAGTAAGGAAAGTATTAACTAATGTGAAGTACATACACCGTGTACTTGGAAGTCATTGTTTACCTACACTTAGTGCGTACCACTTCTCAGAACACCCTATACCGAAATGATATTGGTATGTCCGGGGTTTGAAACCTATGGCATCCGTACGCGGTCGTGTCTACGCCGCTCCCAAGGTCTCATGGCTACGCGCATTATTAATGTGCAGCAGGAAGGCGCTGATTTTATTTGCTGCACTGCGGGAAGCTCCAGCGTCTGGAGTAGCAGCTACGTGTCCCTAGAGTTTACCGACGGCAGCGAGGAGTAGCTCCGGCGTAAACGATAGCCGCTCATTACCATTATTCTCGTTCGGAGAAACGTCGTTACCGGGGCCGCGGCAATCGCAAGGAGATTAATGTACAATATTTAGGTATAAACTTTTCCGCAGCATAGCGTGAAGATTTTTCTCAGCTGCTGGAGATGTGGTGCACCGCTGAGAGTTATCGCGTATGACACAATGGCTATTAGGATAATCTCACTGGGTTATCGCAAGCAGCGCATAAACATTTCAAAAGCGCGTTCTTTGAAAATAAATTCGGATTCGCGTGCTACATTCGTGACCGTTGTGGTTTCAAGAAAGGTGTGAAATCGATGATGACAGTGATATCAATTCCAATCCTGCCGCCGATTTACCGAACGAGGACGTCGCGAAATCTGAGGTTTGCTGCTACTGTAGCACGCACTTGTACAAAGGCAAGATTCCACCTTCCTTGAATGGCTTTAGATATTCACCAAAGCCAAACCACCTGCTTCCTTTCGACGCGGTCACGGATACGTTAATTTCGTCGCGCTTGCTTTTCGTACATACACGTCGATTGAGACACATAGGCGCTCGTGGATAAGTCATCAACGTGCTGGTGTACGTTAATACCATAGTCACGTCTCTGCCGCGTCAGCTTGACGATGATTACTCGTTTAATGTAAATATAAAGAAGAATATGATCCACAAATCCACATACTTGAATAGATTAGTTAAAAAGAGCTGCGTCAAGGCTTGACTGCGATTCGTCGTCATCCAACCGCTCTACAAGACGTACAATATCACTGTCGATTGGAGCCAACTCGATAGGAGGTACACTACGAGAACGGAATCCTCTTAACCGAACAAGCCCACTGCACAAGACACGGAAACAGAGCAATCAGAGGAGGTCGTCGGCGAGATGGAGGAGCTAACGGTTGAAGGTGTGCTGTTGGCAAGACAACAAACAACGGTGTGGCACGAGGAGCACTGGCTCAACATCGCGCCGGGTTAGAAATCGCCTCCTACGAATATCATCTACGATCGCTTCGCCGAAGACCTATCGTTTCCCTCGATTTGCTATGGAATCTTTCGATTGTTCAAGCAAGACCTCAACGTGACGGCGTAATGATGTCGACCTGTGAGATGAGACGAAGCGATCAAAGCTGAGTCACTCCAAAGAACATTTTCTACATGGTTATGGAGATCCTGAGAGAGAGAGAGAGGGAGAGTTGCCGACTGAATTCACAATACGTCCAGATGCCTCCGAGCCACCGAGATCATCACGTAAAAGCAGATCGAGAGCCGTCAGTTTGTGGACGAATGCGTGGAAAAGAATTTTGCTTCCTCAAGTCACTTCCAAATTCTGTCACCTGCTGACAGAACCGCAAAAATGATCTCTTCAATTTAATTTAAGAATTTCAACAAAAATAGTCGCGGGAAGTGTTTTCAACAACAAGAATTGAAAAGTTCATTTAAGGAGGGAGGTAGGGTTCTGTCCCCAGAAAGAAAGAAATTTTAATTACATAAATCATGAAAAGTTGGTAAAACAAGTGTCTTGTAAAACGGTAATAGAAATTATTTCGCAGTTTTTAGAAAAGAATTTGAATACATTTCGTGAGAAGTGACTTCATTTTTACTTCCATGTTTCGTAAGGAAATGGAAGTATGGTGATCGCGAAAAAAATGTTGTTCAAGATAAGGGCTGATTCTGATTGTACTACCCTCAAAACATGAAGAAAAGTAATTTTCCGAAAGTGGCTATGTGTGTTTGTGTGTAGAATGTGTTCTATGGCGAACGATAACTGCCTCAAATTCAATCAGAATCATATAATTTTTTGCGTATGTACCCGAGTTGTACAGGACTCAAGGCCTATTGATTTTGGTGAAGATCGGTTAAGGGGGAGGGGTAGTTTGCCTGCAACGTTTTACGTTTTAACAATAGTAAAGTACTTAATAATTAATTTAAATTTTCAAACAATGGTGATTGTTAAAAATTGAATAATTTAGTTGCCAGGCAACCAGGTTGTTCGGTTAGGAGGGAGGGGTAGTTTAACTGCATTGTTTTGTGTTTTAACAAGAGTAAACTACTAATTTTAATAAATAAGTGGCCCGGAAATAAAGTCATATTAATCCACTGCAAAATGGTAAATGAGATAATTATAAATGGAGTGGATAGTTGAAAGGGAAAGGGGGTGATTTTTTGAAAATTGCTGTGCTGAAATCAAGTAAAGTACGACAAGTATTTTGAAGGATAAGATACCTTAGAAATTACATATGATAAAACTATTACTCTATGAAAGTGTAAATATCATTAATGGTGGGGATCGGTTGAAGAGGAGGCATGATTATCTGCATAGTTCAGTTTTTTTATAACAATAAAGTACCTAATTTTTATAGATAAGGTGACTCGAAAATAACATTATATTAAATGACTACCTCATAATAACAAAATATCTATAGATAGTGAAAATAGTTTGATGGTGGGCGATATTTTTTTTAGAAATTGTCGAACTGAATTCAAGTAAACGATTTAAAAAAAAATAAATCTTAGAAGTCGTGAAATCTTGTAAGTCATGTATGGTTCCATATCATAGTCTTGTATTGTCTCCATACCAATATTTAAATGCTCAGCATTTCCTAAAAGGACTACCATTAATTAATACTTAGTAAAGAAAATTTGCAGCATTGACTTATGTTGTTGAACAATGTCGGACTTTAGTAAAGAGGTAACGAACTTTATAAATCTGCGTTCTCCTGCCAAACTATAATAACTCGGTAATTTTTGTAAACAGTTTACCTGGCATTTTTCAGATAGTGTGTGCCTGTTTTGTTTCAGAATAAGGCTGCAACAAAAGCGGACTTCCTTTTGTCATAGATTTGCTCGTCTGTGTCTTCATTAATTTCGTCACAACAACAGTTGTCAGGCGTGTAAACTTAAATTTCTGGATTTCCATCAGTCGAGCCCACATAAAGTCCAGACTGCGGGCTTAAATTGGGAGCTAAAAATAGGACAGCTAAAAATACAGGACATTAGAATTATATCATTAGAGTAAGAAAGAGAAAATTTTTATTCTTATACCTATAACTCTTTCGAAACAATAATTAACTCAGTGACAACGGGCATTTGAATCTATACGGGTAGCATTAGTGTTAATATATGCCTATTATATAAAAGACGATGCGCGTGTGTTATACGGTATTTTATCGGCATCTAGGCTAGCTATGTCACTGCAAGGCCAGGAGGGCGGAGTATAAATACTGGATTTTGGAGCGGGCAGTTTAGAGATATTACAAGAAATATTAGAGTTCGGTTCGAAGTTATTGTGGCGGAAATGAGAAGTGATTATTGTGTTAATTATTTCGAAACTAATAAGATGGCATTTATTGTTGTTTGTTGGACAAATTTAACTTGAATTATTTTATAAGGGCGCCTTTGTAGAATTCCAACTGTTGTTTGTGTCTAATTAAAGTTTGTAATTAGTGACTTCATTGGTGTCAGTAATTCTGTTTGGACTGCATAACACGATGATCCGTGAGACTTTCGTAGCACTATAATTAAGAATAGAATTTTTAGTTGTTGATAATGTTAAGAAAATTTACTTTCACTAAATGTAAGTAGATTTTTCTTTGTTGAATACAAATGTAAACATTATTGTATATATTTTTAAAAAGGTTAAATTTTCTATGGACATTGTTGTAAATGTCTCCACATAAAAACTTGCGGTAGGCAGTCACTTCTGAATCTTGTTGTATACTGGAGACGCCTAACTCTCATTAAAAGAAATATGTTTATTGTATAAAATGTTAAGTGACATTTTTAAAGAAATTATTAAAACTATTTGCCATTAAAATAAATAAATATAAAAACAAATCTGTTAAGTACGTACGTTATGTTACTCAAGTGTGTTTACATTATCCACATGATAATGACAAGTGTGTTTACATTATGTATAACTTGTATATATTAATACACTATTTATAGAATATACTAGAATGTTCTGTATAATGTACAATATATTTATACGTAAGCATAGTTTGTTCTACAAGGTTTTAGATAAGCGTCGAATGACCTCGATTATACTAGTAAGTGTGTGTGTGTGTGTGTGTGTAAGTACTCAAATGACGCATTACCAACTATATATAAAACTATAAAAGAAGGAGAAAATAATTAGTTTTAGATTCAGAGTTCAGTGAGTTGAGTTGCAGAGTTAGTACGGTGTGAGTATTTGATACACATTTGTGAATCAGTATTATATTTATCTGTTTTTTTTTGCTTGTATTACCACAGTTGTGGATCGAAATTAAACTTTTTGTGTTATAGTTCGATTCGTGAAAAATTATTGTGATATCGGTAAATGATCAAGGTATCGACAGTGATACGAGTGTTTTATTTCAATCGGTGACTTAGAAGACGAGGTATGTAAAAAAAAAAAAAAAAATCGTTATGAAGGCAAGGCATATATGTTTAATTATGATCGAACGGCTCGTGTACCTGTTGATTTAACAGGTAAAGTATTCTGTTGACTTAACGAACGAGAATTTACGGTCAACAGGTTTCATGTTCTACCGTATTCCAAGGAGTTTTAAATGTAGAATTTTTTGTTTGCTTAACCTCCACGTTTGCAGTGAGGGAACGAGAAATTGAATATGTAAGGGAACATAAAGGCGGACATAGATTGATTGACCCATACAAGGGCGAGCGAAGTGCATGAGGACGCGCGTGTGTAATGCTGTTTATATCGGAATCCATTACCAGACGATGTCCCGCCGCGTATGTTACATACCGCAACCTGCCCGTTGTACCCATTCACTGTTACAATAAAACCTTGAAAACATAAAATCTCGTGAGTTCTTGAGTCTACTGTCTCCTGTTTTTTTTTTTTTTTTTTTTAACTAACAATTGTCATAGTAGCACAAAAGCGTAATAGACGCAGTGAACAACAGTTAACAGTAACAATAGTAGTTTAAGAAGTGTGAAGAGCTATAAGTAGCACACATCAGGAGTAGCTTCTACTAGGCCTATAGTCAAGACACATGTTGGACCGTTAATTTTGTGCGCCACAAGTGACCTATTCACTGTCATCACATAGTGCACACAGTATGTTCTGTCATTCAGTGACACAGTGCAGTCATCTGTACTTTGACTCATATTAGTTGATATTAGTATTCAAGCAAACAACACAAGGATAAGCGTTGAATTACGGCTAACGTGTTGTCTACTGGAGACAATCGACCGTTTGTCTGTCTTGCTAAAGACAGTGACATTATTTTTTAGTTGATAACCCTAACGTAGGATATGTGTTTATTCAAAGCCAAATTTTATTTAGTCTAACCAGTGGTACAACTGGGAGCTACTCCTGGGGATACCTTGAAGGTGTGACTCCCCATTTTTCTCAGGACAAATAAGAAATATTTCTTCCCATATAATTGTATACATACGTCTTATAAAATGAATGCAAGGCTAGAAATACTGACGTTATTTACCAAATGTTGAGTGACTGTCACTATTGAGAAAACTCCAACTTCATTTTATTAATTTACAAAAATTGTAATTCCTTTTATTTCCACAGTTATTTATAAGCATTAATTTAACACACGTGACCGGCTTAGAATTAGATCTACGTTAAGCGATTATGGAATTTCGTTTGTAATTTTTAATAGCGTTGGGGAAGGGGATTGACCCCCTTGATCACCCGTCGTAGTTATGCCACTGAGACTAATCGTACCCCTACTTCAAATTTTGCCAGCAAATAGTGTGTGGTGTGATGTAAACCACATTATAGCAAACCACATTATAGCAAACCACACCACATTATAGGCATGTTTGCACCTTTGTTTACCGGGACCGGTATTTCAAATACAATCTTTTTTATTGTCTATTAATATTATGTTCATTCTATTTTTCTTATACTGTCATTTGTATACCATAAGGCCTCAAAAGCTGCATTTTCAATATTCTGTTTTTATATCTATCTAAACTTATTTTATAGCAGGTTGTGGAACTTTGTTGTATATTAATTCTTTTATACCAACTTGTTCTGACAGTAATTATGGCAACTAGGTCTGCCATGAAATGGTCTGAATTAAAATTTGTCTCTTTGAATACTCTAATGTCCGGCACTTCATTATATAGCTTTTATTGCCCGTTATGGAATCAATGATTAACCTTTATTAATCAATGATCAATGGTATTTCCTTTTTCACTTATTTTAAACGTATCTTTGTGTTCAAAGAACGAAATAGGGATTTTTAATTTATTGTAAGCAGCCAAATCCCTTAATTTTTTCCATTTTCGTTAATAATCTTTTCTCCTTTATTCTCTAGTATGTTGTGAAGTGATATATTCCCAAGTATGGCATTAAATAATTACTCTAATTTAATCAGACAGTATTTATTACTTTTTGTAAATCGTTATAGAACATGTTTGTTTCTTCTTTCTTTCATTCTTCGGGTCCATAAACTGCTATAGGCCTAACTGTTAGACATCCCGTGTCAGTTTTACATCTGACGGCTACTAGTCTCTCATTGATCCAGGAATATGAGTGTATAATACTTCTTCATTTTTCACTGAGTAGGCCTAATATAGCTACTCCAGTCTTTGCTCTCTCATTTTGAGGCACTCCGCTATAAATCATAACGTGTTTGTCTAAATCTATAGTGCCTTTAATTTTTCTCCTTCGTGTTACGGTATTTATAGTACCTATATCGATCTTCTTTTCCAATAGCATCCTCTCCAACTCTTACCCTGTCTTTTGTGGATCTTACATTGTAGGTGTCAGTTCTAATTGTATCCGCTTGACCGAATCCTTGTCCCTTAATCTTTGCCTGGTCTTGTACTCTGTCATTTATTCGGCTGTTATCATGAGGATTTCAAGTAAAATATATTTTCTCCAAAGGGTTTACCAGTGCCTTGTGGAGTAAGGTGACTGACAAGGCTGCTGTCTTAAGGTCTGTCACCATGCTAGCTATGTATTTTCACCGTAACTACGGTTACTCCATCCGCAGTCTTTTTTGTTCCTTTGTTTTAGTTTTCAATTTACCTTCTTGAAACAATTGTTTGTGTATTATGTTTATTTTTGTTAATTTATTGGCTTCTTTATTTAAATATCTTGACTGTTTGTTTTAAAAATTTAATCATCATCATAATCATCATCTTCACGGATTAAATCAAGGATGGTTTGTTCCGGTCTCAAATAGGCAAAGATTAGAGCTGGTCACTCCAGCGCTTCCTCGAACATCCCACACCTCTCCGTCCCCTCGGCTTATAGTTCCAGAGTTGTTTGGGGATCCGGCAGTCATCCATTCTGCAAAGATGTTCCCACCAATTCAGCTGATAGGCCTACTGGGCGATTCTGTCGAGTATACTCATAATATTCAGTTCCTGCCGTATATCTGTGTTTCTTCTATGATCATGGAGAAATTAGTGATTTTTAATTTATTGTAGCCTAATCAGTCAAATCCATTAATTTTTTCGTTAATAATTTTTTCTCCTAATATATTCTGATGTAATATAATGAAGTAATATTCTGAAGTAATACCCTGCCATGTGGCTGAGAAATCTCATTTCAGCCGCTTGGATACGACTGGCCTGGCCTTTCGTTAATGTCCAATTTTCAGACCCATAAAGAAGTGTGGGAAGAGCCATCATCTTGTAAAAATTTAATATTTTTTGAAAATTAATTTTTGAGTTAAGTTTTATAAATAAAAAGTCAATCGGGTGCTTGTTGTAACATAATTATGAAAAAAGCTGAAAATTTCCCAAATTCCATTACAAAGACGAATTTATGACTGGAAATCTGAATTTCTGAGTAACGGAATTTCGAAGTATGTTGTAGACAATTAAATAACAAAAAACTTAATTAGTAGTTGAGTACATTGATTTAAACATTATGAATCAAATCGAAAGTTACAATGAAATAAAAAATTAATGAAATTAATGATACCAATGAAAGTGAAATTTACAAATTCTAATACAGCAATAAAATGCAAAAAGGAAGTAGGCGCTATAAGTTAAAATGAAATTTAAAAATAAAATTTGAGTTGAAAATAAACACGAGAAACAAAACATTTTAGAACAGGATGAGAGACGTTTTGTTAGAAAGAAAAGGGAGTGGCTATGATTGGGTACATACATATCCACACCGTATTGGAACAACTAAACCAGACGACAGAACATTAAACAGGGCGACGTTATTGAACGACAGTATAGAATAATAAGGATTAGAATAGCTTGTAAATTGTGATGTTTTTGGTAGCGTGCAAAATAATAACAACCAAATTAAACAATGTGAAATAGCTGAGTAACGTCGTAATTTGAGTCAGGCGAAAAATTAAGATATTCATTTTACAAGCGGAGAGTACATAAAACCAAACGCTCAAGAGGCAAGCCAGGTACTTCATATACTCGGCTGGTGTATCAAACGTTGATTTGTAGTTCACAAATCTAGATGAAACAGAAACACAAAACAAACAAATTAAAGACTCTTAGTTTAACAGTTGTGTAAGGCGGTTTTTATGGGGACTATAACTCGACATTTTGATGGCATCCAAAAAAAAAAAAAAAAAAAAAAAAACGACAGCATAAGAGAACTAATACTAATACAAGTTTTATTATTTGGTAACTCTCCTGTATTTACAGAGTTTAATGTGTTTTACACTCGTAAAAGTTAACCATTTGCATAAGTTTTAAATTAGTTTGTTACAAACAATACAATATTTGAGTATTAAGGTATTTCGTACTGGAAAAGCAGGAGGAAAGAAATTGAGTAGAGCTGTGATTGAGTGAGTGAATGAGCAAGCAAGCAAGCGAGCGAGGGAGAGAGAGAGAGAGAGAGAGAGAGAGAGAGAGAGAGAGAGAGAGAGAGAGAGAGAGAGAGAGAGATTTAGTTAACATAAAAATTGTGGATATTAATTCGTTTAGAAACATAACACTATTATTTAAACACTTTTTATGATATTTGTTTTGAGAGAACACGTAAAGAAAATGTTTACATAGCATTTGTTGTATATACAATCCATTGTTGTCTAAAATAGGTTTTCAAAGCTTATTCATAAAACGGACAAATACTGTTTACATTGTCAAGGTTCCCAGAGAGAATTCGCTTTTTATGTTCATCGTACGTACTCGTACATAAATATGGTCTCACTTTATTTTCTTTCCAGTCGTTCACAACGATTTCTTTGATAAACAGAAGACGTATTTGATTAACAACGATGTCTTTAATATTTTGAAAGAGACAGGATGATTCAAATTCAAATGAGAATTTTAATTGCTTAACGAATGTAACAATGAAACATGTCCATTCGTTGGCTGCACATTACATCAGTGGTTAGATGTTATTGTTACTGCGCGTTATCTGAATTTCCTATCGTCATCTATAGTCTATAACCGTGCTGTTTTCTATTGGTTCAATTTAATAGGACAAACAAGAAAGCAAGATAAGAAAACAAAGCTAAAAAATAAATTTATTATGTGCAATGTATAGCTGTTTGTTCACTTAGAACTACTGAATAGAGCGTACAATGTGTGTTTAGTGTACTTATTATATTATATAATGTGAAATATAATTAAGGAATTTACGAAATAAATACTGTAAAATTATCTTAGAGCTATCTTCAACAAGAATTTTTCAAGGTGTTTATTTTCAAGTTCTCTTTATAACCACAGAAGATAATAAGCACAGAGCATTCTTACCGCACGTAAAATGTACCACACACAAAATTAGCAGTATGTTGAGGAAATATAGCATTTGAAAAGTGTTTCAACCATATAAGAAGCTGGCACAATTTTTAAGACTAATCAAAGACAGAATCCCGTTTAACACTGAAGGTATCTACAAAATTCCATGCAGTTGCAGAAAGGTTTACATTAGCCAGACGGGCCGCCTGATTTCCACAAGAATCCAAGAACATGTCAGACATAAGAAGAACTTAGCTGGTGAAAAGTCGACAATTGCTGAGCATGGTAAATAATCATACGGTAAACTTCGAAGACACATCTGTAATACAGTCGTGTAATAGACATTATGAGAGATTGGTCCTAGAAGGAATAGAACTCAATAAACACAAGGATAATATCAAGAGAGAAATAGCCACGCTTAGCACGACTTGGTAGCATTTGCATTCTGGTTTGACTGTACGTGGGTTGACTGACCGCACACATAATATATACAGCTTAACACCTACAGGGTAGATAGAGTCCACTTACCGGACCACCCACTGCCACTTCTACACTGTGTAACTGAGTTTGCTTGCCAGCCTTTTCGTCACTTAGACCTGAGAAGTGGCGAAACGTAATATGACGGAAACGTTATCATACAAAACATTTTTGACGCGGTCCATACCGGGAGAAGACTTCAAAAACAATCGTATTACCTTGTTTTCCTCAAATTCAGGATCCCGAACAATTTCTGTTTCTATCCTTGATGATATCTAACACTTTCCTTTTCTTTCCTACACTTCCAAGCATCTCCTCATTTGTCACTCTATCTTTCCAAAAAATCCTTTCCATCCTTCTCCATATTCGTAAGTCGAAGGCTTGAAACCTCTTCTCCTCTTCTTTCTTCAATGTCAAAATTTCTGCCCCGTCTGCTTCTAACAAAACACTACCGTTCTTAAGCTATGCGGAGGAAAATTATGTGATATGAAGCAGTAAACCTAAAACTCAATTGATATATTAGGAAGGTTTCAGAAGAATATCAAGAGTTACTAATAAAAATAAGTGATGAAGAATACGATGTAACTGTAAATGTATCAGGTACACAATTGGCCAGTATTATACGAGGGGGCATAACCATCAGGAAGGTGCGTAAAGATAAGATTCATTCAGCGTTTATTTATTAGGTGTGCAGTTTAGAACAGAGCACAGTCTCTTCTAAAGTTTTAATTAATTTCATTATTCTTAATTGTTAGCTGGATATTTTACCATATTAAAAGCGGAAATCATAAGTAAAACCATTAATAATACTTTATACGTTTATCTTGCTGTTCTGTGTTTTCACTTTATGCTGTATTTATAACTAGACACTACACTCGACAGTACTGTCAGCAAATAACTGGAGCTCAGAGCTATAAAGCACATCCATTCTGAGTTTGTGCCAGTTCCGTGCTACTTTAGTTTAGTTTTTCGTGACTCTTGAAACAACGTCTTTGTCTTTGTCCAAGAACAAGGACAAGGACAAGGACAAGGACAAGGACAAGGACAAGGACAAGGACAAGGTCAAGGTCAAGGTCAAGGACAAGGAAAGGACGAGGACGAGGACGAGGACAAGGACAAGGACAGGAGCAGGAGCAGGAGCAGGAGCAGGAACAGGAACAGGAACAGGAACAAGAACAAGAACAAGAACAAGGACAAGGACAAGGACAAGGACAAATACAAGGACAAGAACAAGAGGAACAACGACGACGACGACACCGATAATGACAACGACAACGACAACAACAACAATAATAATAATATTTATATATTTATTATAATATTTTTTACATAACCTATATTACCTACCTATATTACCTATACCTACCTATACCTATATTACCTATATTTATATTACTTATAATATTTATTATTATTATTATTATTATTATTAAACACACTGAATTACTAAATTTCAGTTACAGACAAGAAATTGCATATCACTGAACATGAATGATAATACTCAAATAGCCCTCCCCCCCAGCTACAAAAGACTCTTATCAGCTTTGTTACAATTGCCTTCCGTTCATCTTGTTGCTCTTGGTTTCTGGCAAGAAGGTTTCATTCAGTTTTACTTTCTTCACTTGAAACACAAACATGAATGCTTGCGTTTCTCAGTATATCATTCCTTTACTTCGGAATCAGTGATTTCTGCCGACTTTTTGTCGTTTGCATTTAGTCTTTCATTATAGCTGGAAAAGATTCAAACACAGACGTCTGACTGGTACCGGTATTCATTTTAGCAAATCTCTACTCTAGGTTTTGTAAACGTATCAGGTACAAAACTGTGTTGTACGATCACTGATCAGTTTTCGTCTATACAGCCTTAGTACTTGATGTGTTTCCATCTAATCACTACTCTTTCACTAAAAAAAAAATGGTTGTCATATGTTTGGTTCTTATTCATCCTTTTAAAATGTAAATTTAGTTCAAAACAACTTTTAATAACATGAAAAAGCTGGAAATATTATTGTCAGTTAATAAAATTAAGTGGAACAAAATGAAATCTGTTGTGCTTGAGAGCTCAGATAAACTCTCCCTCCCTCCTCTACTTCAACCGACGGTTTCAATTTAGACAACCACTTTTCAACAGTAATACTGTCGTCATTTCTCTCAGGCGGACCAGACCACCGTCTGCTGAAACAATTCATCAACATGAAGTACGTTACGAAGCGAGCAGATTTATCTCTCAGCCAGGGAAAATAAATTTTAAACAAAATTATATTTTGAGTTTACTTTCAAGTCGTAATTATCTACAAGCTATCAATATTTTTATTTTACATTCTCACAACGTGCATTTTAAGTTTATATCTTCTGGACTAAAACTGGAAGGGAGGAAGCAATTCAAGCAATTTGTCAGTAATTTCCTGTTTGAAGTACTAAAAAAAAGATAAAACACCTAAAGTTGAATATTGTTTCAAGATTACTACAATGCAAGTTACTTTGCGCTTTTTTTTATAACGTGAGGACCCTCGACTCACTGTCCTGACTCGAGCGGCAGATTTGTATATCACGTAACATTCCTATACTAAGCCTAATATTTTAGGACTACTCGCAGAAGGTGTTAATTTAACTAATAAATTTAACGCAGTATTAACAATTAATCTTCAAGTGCACAATTACAATAAAAAATAGACGTTTTAACCTGTTAATATTTGCAATAGGGAATAACGATTCTTACGGAAGTCTCGTGGATTCGTTGTAAAGAAAAACTAAAGCAAGGCAGTGTTCATGTAACTGAATGTGTGTGTGCTGATCGGACACAAGAATGTGGGAACATATAAAGCAAAACGATAACTGAATATATAACATCTACTTAAGAAACATGAACAGGCCTATATCAATGAAAACAATTATCTAGGAAGGAACGTCTCATTAAAATATGAACATTTGTATTTAAATTCACTACAAAAATTAGATAGTTTATTACTTTACTGTTTAGTTTATCAGGGTTGGATAAATTTTTGGAATTTGTTAGCGTTTTCTGTTGTTATGTTTGTATCTGCAGACTTTGTAGTTCTCAGACACTGTTATATTAAAACGTTTCGTGGTGTCAGTTTTTTTTTTAATTGCGGTTTGTTTAATTCCATAAATGTTTACAAATTTCATTACCGCGCTTCAACTTTTATTATAAAATGTATTTAGTAGAAGATAATATACGTTTATTTAATTTATGTATACAGTACATTGGTAATAGGAATACTTGATTGTTTGGAAATTAATTAAGGGATAAATAGACAAATATCAGACTAAGAATGACATAGTAAGAAACAATGTGAATAACATTTATGAGGTCAAGTGGGTCGGGAGATCGGTCCAATTTGTTGGGGTGGCTGTTGAGTTGTCGTTTGCTGAAGGAAAGCAATTTGGCAAGCAACAGCGTATTTGTCAGGGCATTAGCGGGCCCTGTAGCTATCATAGTTTGTTCCTCTTAACAAATTCTTCTCTCGTCAGGCACTTGAGGCAAGATAGGCTCTTGCTTTAGAACGAAACGTGAGATTCACGTACCGTTACTTGCATGAGTACATGTCATCATGTTTTAGGCTTTGTTGGATGTGAAAAAACAGAACGTAGGTTCTTTCTTCTTCCACATTAAACGTTAACAAGTGACCAACTTTAACTTATTGTTCTAGTAAAGTAATCTATGTCAAGAGGAAAAAAAGAAACAAATAAGAAATACGCACAAATAAAAGTGTTCCAGTACCAATAGTTTGTAAAGTAAAAAGGCTAGAGTACTTTACTTGAATATTTTACTCAAACATACGTATATTTAAAGGCTCTGTTTTAAGTGCCTGTAGAATTCTGACCGACTGTCTAAAAAAAATTATTTATTGTCTTGCATGACGTACACATTTGTGTCTTTTAAATCTGTTCCATTTTTGGGCAACTGGTAAATTCTTCGCCTGTGAGAGGCTTATTTTGGGGTTTTAATTTAGAACTATATTTTATGCATCACGGTTTATTTTCTTAATTTGCCTTGACTTAATTATGTCTGACTCTGTCATGTGATATTATAAATGCCTGTGCATTTAATTTCTTTAGTAACCCAAGTACCTTGAACTTTTAAGATATGGTGATGGAGTAGGACCTTGAGATATCTTATCTTGAGATATAGGACCTTGAGATATAGGTATCTTAGCCCAAAGAATGACTATCGATGAGGTACTGAAAAGAGTGGATGAAAAAAAATTCTGTTTAAAAGCATCGCGGAAAGAAGAAGCAGTATGCTTGCTCAATCGATCGCTATATGTCACCCGCCCAGTAATTACAGAAAACCGAAACTTCTGTAAGCCACGTCAAGGCAAAACCACGGTTGTTCACTTTAACTGCAGTCTATAGTCCAGCTGGGCACGCGATCAGTACGGACGAATATGAAACCCTCTTGAGAGACATGTGCAACAAATTTATCACAGGAGGAGATTTGAGTGCAAAACACACGGACTATGGTCCTGAGTTACAACGCCTAATGGTAGGAACCTTCTAGAGAAAAACATTTCAAACACTGGGTATTCTCATCTTATCAGAGCGACCCAACGTAATGGCCAACCGATACCAACAAGACACCTGATTTAATCGATTTCTTTGTCCTCAGTGCCATTCCAAATTATATTCATATCACTTATTCCGTGGCTCTCTCATCAGACTATTCACCTGCTACCTTCAGCACTCGTGTCATTCTCAGACCCGAAGATCCTTTACTAATTACCAGCAAAATGGACTGGAGGTCCTTTCAAACATATACAGAAAGTAATATAAACATACGTACGGAACTAAATCTACCAGAAGGTCCTGGTAACGACATGAATGATATCATCAGTGTTATTGGAGAACCAGCTTGGCGTTCCACATGCCGAAATCATCGTGAGAAGAGGACTCAAAACAACATTCTCTCTTCCCTGCTAGGCGACGCTAGAAGGTTCTGGACACACACACACACGCGCGCGCGCGCAGTTATTAATCTGCTGACCACCGTGACAGCTTTAGGAGCCTTATCTGCCGTACTCCGTATCTGATGAGAGAAACTCATCTTCGTATCGATTAAAACCCCGATATATTTGGCCACAGGTTCCGACCCGAAGAGGAAAAATGGTTTGGAATCCTCTCTTTGGTCAATGTTAAAAGATGGTTTGGATTACGACTTCAGTTTTGGTCAAAGCCAATGACAGTCCGGGCGCCGCTATCCAGCTACTGACATTCCGCATAACTCTATTTAGTTTGAGCTATGCTAGGTCACGGACCGAGCCGCAACGAATGCAGTAATATCGTCAGCGAATCCGACCAGACGCCTCTCCTCGGGCACCTCTATTCGCAGTAGACTGTCGTAAGAAGTGAAGCAGACTACTATAGCAGGAAGGAAAGCCTCCCAAAGTCAGGCATACATTATACATGTTATGCATCGGGCCCGGACTGTGTTGGAGGACTGTCCTCAGTACCTCATTTGTAATCCCGTCTAAACCCGGCGCCTTTTTACTCTTTAGAATAGAGACAGCCGTTTCAAGTTCCTCTTTAGAGAAGAGGCTTATCTTGCCGACATAGCCCAGCTCAAGCCCACCTCGCTCCGATGAATGGGGAAGAGAACCGACACTATTGTCTCCATTGTGACCGCCTCACTGGGGATAGATGACTTGAGGGCGCTCAGTTTCTAGGTCACCAGGTTGTATCCCAGCCACCGAGATTCACTGTTAGTGTCTTCCCCTAGCTCCATTAGCGAGCCTTACTTTGGTTTATAGCCCGTCGGAGTCCTCGCGTTTTTGTGCTTGAAGACTTTAGGTTTCCTTTGGCACGTTGCGCTTCCCGGCATAGGTTGAGTCCACCAGAAAACGAGCGGTTTCCTGTGTCCACCAGTAAGCAGGACGCCTCTAGCAACCAGATTGCTTCAGTGGCACGGAGGTTTTGCAAACTGCTGTGAAGGCAAGAATTGTCTCAGCTGCAGCCCTTCCATCCACTGGTGGCCCCTCCGTAGCATCCGGGGCTTTCGTCAGAACCCCAGCAAAATTAGCACTGTTAATTCTGTGAGTATTCCGTCTGGGCAGCCTCTCCTGATACTCCGACTGTCGATTAAGTACATAAAGAACTTAAAAGGCAACATACTGGTGGTCACTGCCAGAGTAATCCTAAAGTACCCTCCAGTTTTACACAATCGCAGTAGGCACTCTGAAGCAAAAGAGACGTCGGGGATAGTTTCAGTGTACCCAGGGTGTTAAAAAATTGTAGCATTACCAATATTCAGAACGTGAAGACTCGTTCTGGCGGTCGTTTCCAAAATGACTGTGCCCCGGATATCTGGATAAGGCACATCCTACTCAACTAACCACCATGTTCCTTGCGGTGCTCTGGAGCACGTCTTTTAGGCTGCCTAGTTTGTCTTGGAAATTGTGTATGGACTCACTGAGTGGGAAGTAGCAGCTAAAATAAGTTATCGCTTCACATTTTACCCAGACGAATCCCTTCCTTGGCCATAACTTTCCACTTGCACTTTCCCCTGTTGCAGAACCCAGACAGCGCCAGTACCCACGATACGTATCAGGGTACCAGTTTGGTGATTTCCTATCCCGATACTGTTTACTTTGGAGCATTGGTTACTCTTATCGGGGCCTCCGCAACTGGTAGCTACGTGTCCATATCCAAGACACCTGAAGCATCTCTGGAGTACAATTCTCCTTCGTATCCTACAGGACACCCAGTCGATCTTAATCTTTCCTTGATTAAGTTTCCCAGCTCCTTTTTCTCCGAGGTCCACAACGATGATTCTCTGCCCCTCGAATTTTCTGTTGTTAAGCCTGACTTTCCCCAGATCAAGAAAGTCACGCTTAAGAGCCTCCTCAACTTCTTGCTTGTCAGTGACCGAATCTATATCCCCCTAATGTTCATTGTACATTTGAGTTTGTAACCCCTCTTTAAGTGTTGTATTGACTCATAAAAAAAATGGGTTTTTTGAAAATTTTTTTTTTTTTCTAAAGAGGGGCCACAAGATAATTAAAACTAGGCCAAAGCCTAGAGAAGCCAAAAATGCGCTGGATCCAGTGAGACGGGACTTGCAATTAAAACTCACAAAATTAACAACCAATAAAAATTTTTTTTATTATAAACAAACTCATTATATCTCCTTTAAAAATGTTACTTGAAAAAATCAATAAATATAAAATTTATATTCTATATTCTCCTTAAAAATGTTACTTGAAAAAAATCAATAAATATAAAATTTATATTCTATATTCTCCATAAAAATGTTACTTGAAAATAATGTATATAAGTATATTGCAGTTACTTACCGCAGATCCGTTTTAATTTAGCCTGCCATAGATGGAAGATGGTACAATTAAAAACTTCTCTCTGTCGGAGCGCGAGGCGTCTGTTTGATTCAGGACCAGAATAAAGACAGGTTTAAAATCGTTTTCTCTGGCTTTTCTCTACTCGCGATCAGCAGCGAACGCCAGAGCGCAGCACCAATCAGGCGCAACTTAATTACCTCATTACAGTATCGTCGACGCCACCGCTAAATACAGTACAGTATTTTTCGTCAGCTTTCTCGTTAAATACCGTACACGATTTTTGTTTATTCGCGCCGATCTTACTCGACTCGGCACAAGTTTAAGGGCAGAACGACCACCTTAACCTTCAAGATGCATCGGATTGCCTCACAGATCTCTTTTACTTTTAGTCTTGACGCCCAGCTCCAGCAAGACACCACCAGATCTGGTCTGCCGGATAGACTGAATCTCAGACTTCGAATCCTCCGGTTTCGCTTTCTTAGGGAGATTTTCTCATAAGACTAGCCTTGTGCCGATTTTTCATCAGAAGCGACTTAGGCCTGCGTTTTGTTCGCTTCTTCTTGTCGAGTCTTCACGCCTTCTGTGTCGAAGATATCTGCCGGTTTGACTAGGAAAGTCTTCTGCTGTTGCTGCTGCTGCTGCTCTGTTCTTTCCTTAGTTTTTGCTTGCCTTTTTTGTTTCTTAGAGACAACGGTAAATCACTTAGGGTGAGACTCTCCCATCCCTCATCCTCTTATCCTCCTTCTGCTCTGGTGGACTTGAGCGACTTTCTTGCTCCTAGCAACAGGAGCAGACTCCTGTGAAGGAATCTGTTTGGAGAAACTTACAGGTAGAGTCTGTGCCACATCTCGATTTCTGTCGCTTCCAAAGCCGCTAAAGGGTAGTCTTCTTAAGGGATTGCATAAACCCAGTGATATCTAGGGAAACTTTGAGGCGGACAGTGCAGTTCTTGACATAGACACTGATGTTTTTCTGACCACATGTTGCTCCCCTCACATTTTTAATAATATTTTTCATCCTGCCACGCTCTTCTTCTACTCTCTGTCGCGCCATTTCAATACCTTTCTCCTTTAGTGAAATCAAGGGCGTTACAAGGACATATCGTGCAAGCAGGGAGTGGAGACTCCGGAGGCAGGCGAATCACTGCGGGCCTCAACGGCCAGCACAGGTTTAGAGCTAGATTTCTGACCTAGCGAGTTCTGTTCTATCCTGGGACGCCACCAGAAGTGGTAATACTACTCACAGAAGGCGGTATTCTCTGCATTTTACTGCTATTTTGAAAGGGTCAACCCCCCCCAAGTTTTTAACCCCATCAGGTCTATTCTTTGCAAATCTTCTTCATGTTGTGCCAAGGGAGCCAAATGACCCACCTCCAAAGGCAATGCGGTCCCAGGAAAACGATGGCTCGGAGCCCGCTCGCTAACCCCTGACAGACGTCGGTACTGGGGACCCAACCCCCTGCAACGTAAGGTTTTGTACCTTAGGTAACTTTATGGTGTATTTTGTATGTATGGTTCTTTCCCCGAATGATTTAGGAATATTAGCCATAAGAACATCAAGAAAAAAAGGGTAATAAAGAAATAAAGATCTCTAGCCTTTGAGTACTCTAACAGCATCGGGGTCAGTAAAACAAAAGTCGGTCAAGAAAGAGGGACAAGATAGATTAAAAGAGAGAGACTTTGTCCAAGACAATAATAACAATATAATAATAATAATACTTGTTTACATATACAGTGTCATAAAAAACTCGATCAACAGCCAAGTAAAGTTATCATAATTTAAGACTATACAACACAAACGTTTAAAAAAAATCTATGTGCATAGATATTAAATATAACGTGTAATACATTTTGCCCAACCATGTGACCGTTGTCAGATACAATAACAGACTGATGTGAAAACAATTTTCACATCACAGATAAAAAATTTTCATGTCCCTCTGATATTTTTTTTGTAATGTTAATCACAGGGATAGCCTAAATCGATTACACGTTAAATATCTTGGTACTTTCACAAGAACGCTCATATTCGATATTTTGATTATACGATTACTGGCTCGATATGTAGTGAATATCGCATATAATTTTAGTTAGGAATAGAAATCGTGAAAATTTATTTGTGTATATGTTATAAAACAGCTTGTTAGGGATTGCAATCGTTTTTCATTGTCATATTTTTTATGAAAAGTGTTTCTAACAATAATGTAGTTCTGATGTGTGCCTGTGACGTCAAAAATTGACATTGTTAGGTTAACATGCAAACTGAAAGTACACACGGAAACCAATACGCCTTTAAGATAATACTCTTTTTGTAAATCCCACGTAAAAAAAATAACTCGAAGTAAGGCGGGGTGACCCTTGGGCCCTTGCCCATTACTACACACGTCTCCCTTTTTGTGACAGAACTTGTTTTCCGCTAATATTCGTTTTTCACTAATACTCGGTTTTGTACAGATCACTGAAAAAGCAACGAACTTGAAGTAAGGGGAGGTGATATACATGTGTCACTCCCTTTTAAGTGTTTTGCACAAAATTCGCTTTAGTGAAGTTTTTGAAATTTATTGAATAACATGAAAGAATACTGAAAGGAAACCTTGTTTTCATTTGTTAATAAATCGTTTTTTTTTGTTTTAATCTTACGGTTCAGAAATAACTGCATTTTGCACTTTACAGTTTCTGTTGTTCTGTTAGAAAACGTTACGTTTTTTATTTTAAATGTTTACCTGTTATAAGAATTGTATACTCACATTAAACGTTATATTTTTCGTAACCAAGGCTTTTATTTCTTTAAACAGTAAGCTAAAAACAAAAAAAAAACATAGTAACCTAATCTCGCAAATGAAAACAATACGTATTTTCATTTTACATTAAGAAATATAATAATTTACAATCAGTACACTTCTTCTTCTTCACATCGTGGTATATCGACACTATCGCACATTTAATATGTCAAAAATGTAGTGTGGGTACGGATGCTGGGAAAGTACCAATATCTTTCATTTAGCGTTGTACCTGTGACGTTTGTTGTATAATTAAACAACAACGCGTCGTACGCTAGTTAAGAAATGATATAATTTAGAACAGTTATAGACAGAACTTGAAGAAAATTTATTATTGTTAACAAAGAAACATTCTATATATTCCAACGATACAAATTATAACTGCATTGATAGGTTACTTTGAAATTTTTACAACAGAGTCTATATCTGGAGGTACGGAAATTTTATTCATTAACGCATTAAAATTGACTATTATCTTATGGCTTTATAATATAAAATTGTTTATTAAAGAATTGTCTTTCAATAAAAGAGTCTATTGGCTTGTTTTACATATAAGTTACTTGTACGTAGAATTCCAACTGTTTGCGTAGACACCAGGCGCTCCGCTCGCTGCTCGTCTGCACGTGACCGAAGATTACTAACGCTGAACATCCACGTCTCGCCACACACACGCGCTGTGATATGGGACTGTTATTGTTTATAACTTGAATACTCTTAATCTCAGGGATCAAAACTGGGTATAAATAGATCGTGTATTAGGCTTACACAATTCCGGCCTCTTGAGTGTTCTCGCGTTAACTCTCAAAATACCACGATAGGTATTTTGCCTCTAACGGAAATCTTCCACTGTTCGCAAAAAAGCACTAGAAATTGATCTATTTATTATTGAGTTCTATAATGTGGCAATGGTAACGAATAACTCGCACCGATAACCCACTACAAAGACTTATGGAAATCGAGTTGTCTTGTCGCGACAATATCGTGACAGCGAGTACGTCTTTCTATGGGAAGACTTCGGAACAAACTGAAAGCGACCGTCTCAAATAAATTTTAGACCTTCTGATTGGTAGAAAATCTAGCATCGTCATAGATTTTTACACTGATAGACCGAACTCAAGTTAAAACTCTGTCCGATTCTGCAAAGACCTGTCTAGATTTAATCTACAAATTTTATTACTTTCTAGGAGATAATGAAAGAAAATAATGAAGAACTGATTTCATTAAAAAACCATATAAAAAAATAGTTGTGAAGAACTGAGTATATGGAAAATGTAGCTTACAACTATGAGAATACCCTGTCCAAGTTTCTAAACGAAATGTTAATTTTCAACGAAGTTATTAAATAAAATGTAATTCTTACGGGCACCCGCGCACTTACACACAAATAATTTACTTGACAATAAAGAATACCAAATTTTGAATATTTTGACATAACATACTTTTTTAAACATAGCTTGGTTCAAAACTTATGACTACTTTACAAAGAAAAGAACAAAATCAATTTAAAACATGTCTATGGCCGTCAGAAAATGTGTTATAGCATTAGTATTCCACTCCATTTAGACTTACATCCTGTGTTCTGTTGCTCTCTCTCTCTCTCCCTCTCTCTCTCTCTCTATATATATATATTGTTACGTATCACGATTTCTCCATTACGGGACGTAACAAAATAATAGTAATCTGTAGTCTCGAGTTGACTGTATTTTTTAAGTTTTTTATTTTTTATCAATCATCGTTTGTTATTTGAATAGAAAGTGATTTGAGAATTAGCGGTTTTCGTTTTTTCTACGGTTTTCACTGTCGAGGGAAAGAGAGAGAGATGGAGAGAGAGAGAGAGAGAGAGAGAGAGAGAGAGAGAGAGAGAGAGAGAGAGAGAGTGAGAGAGAGTATGACTGGGGACTGGGTCCCTCTCTTGAAATATTTCAGGTAATTGTTTACGTTGACCGTCGACTCCGACGCAGCCGGTTTCGTTGTAGGTTATGTCTCTCTTTGCCATGTGTGCACTTTGTGTAGTCCGTATATCCACACTCCTCACTGTTAGCTATAAATTTCCTGAAAATTAAGCTTATTCTACAAATAACAAGACGAATTAATTTCCCAATAAAACGTGTTTATTTTTATTATTTGTTCTAACTGCTTTATAATATTTATCGACATTTATGTCGAACTATGTTTGAGTCGTATCGACTCTTGTGCTCGTTTCGATTCTAGAATTTCTTTATATAATTCTTAACATTGTTAATAACTTTAATTTTTTTAGTATATCTCAGGGTTTGGATTCTTTGAAGCTGTTAAAAAAGTCAGAAATGCAAAGAAAAGGTACTATACATTACAATAAATTATAAATTAAATTTACTAATACGGGAACAGTTCGTTTGCCGGACAACAGCGAATAATTTGTCTTACTACACAAGGCAGCTGAACAAATCAAAATGGCCGTCCGTATACTTTACAGAGCCGCTACGAATTAATGTTTTGTTCACTCGTTTTTCCAATGTAGTGTTTTCACTGTATTATATTTAGTTTTTTCTTTAGTCAGCACTTGTGTTTGGTTTAATAGTGCCTGTTGAGTTTAACTATCTGTTGTGTAGTGGTCGTGATAGTTTATATGATTTGGACACAATCTTACCCATGTAGGTACTCAGATTTTTTTCGTTCAATTTGGTTGATCGTATTTTCTTCTTATTTTTGATTTTCATCGTTTGGTTTAAGTATTTAATATATCCTCTTCTTTTATAGTTTTACTTTCTAATTTTTTTAGATATCGGTCAATTAGTTTTACCACTCAATATGTTGATTCCACTTCTGAATTTTTCTTGGTATTACATAGATCATCTACATTCTCTGATAGTCAATAATGGAATAATAATTCTTCTTCCTTCACCAACGGTCTAGCCCAAGAATCTCTGGCCTCCGATTGGTTAAAATAGGTGAAATGCAGGTCACCTAACTGGTGTCACTGATAGACCTATCATATATTCTTACACTTGTATAAAAAAAATACTCCCTTTTAAAATTTAAGTCCTATTAAATTTAAGTTACATAATGTTTTTTCTTTCTACATAACATGCAATTTGATACCTATTTGATATACGTTTGTTATTATAATAGATAACTTTTCCCCTTTACAAAAGTTCTGAATTTCGGACCTATTTTCTGTTACAATGATTATATCATATAGTAATTACCTAAATTTATCTAATAAATACTATTACTATTGCATCAAGTGTTTTTATCATACGGATTTAATCCTTTTTTGATTTTGTTTACTTTGAATGGTTGATCTACTCATTTATGACATTATTTTCTTTACCTTGTATTATTGGCCTAGGCCCTAAGCCAATATTTTCTTTAGCATTTTTTCTAATTTACATAGATTGTTATTTATTTTATCTATTTTGAACCCTGGATGTACCATAACAATAACTAACAAAATATTTTAACATTTTTACCCTAAGATATTGCCTTTATGGCCAACTTCAAACATTAACAAATCATTACAAAATATTTAAAAATAACTTTGATAACATTCTTCAATTCTATGAATTACTATTATTGATTATTTCTAGAATTGTTTGTTTTTAACTTAAGTGTTCATATAGCCTGTAGGCCTAATACAATTTACAACATTTATCTATAAGCCTTGATATTTAAATATAAACACCAATATACTGTCTAGGCTTTACACAACACTTCCAAAAAATGATACAATTCTATTTTAGTTCATTTTTAATCCTAATGACAACAAAAAATAATATAAGTTTATCTTGTCCCCGCTGCACGGACACTTATTACATTTTTGACACATTTTGTGTCACACTAGTTTTGGTTTATTTAGTTTATTTGTTTACACTTGGGGTAATTGAAGGGATTGTTATTTTTTCAGACTTTTCTGTCCAAATAACTAACTACCGTGCTCCCCACTCTCTTATACTAGCAGTTTTTTTTCTTACATTTATTAATTGTAAATTACCAGATATTTACTGACAATACTTTTGTATTGTACCTTTCATTTGTTTCTGACATAGAAAAAGGCTTTTTATTTAATTGGTGGACTCTGTGAGGTGACATATTCTGACCTCTATTGAAAAATGACTATTTTTGTTAATTAGGGCAGGGCATTGATTATGTCATGTTACAATATATATATATTATAACGTACCGCGAGCTTTCTACGTATGTTTCTCTATTGGTGTTACGTCTATTTGTTATGTAACTCTTTAATAAAAATAAACCACGGGATCCTTTGCCGTTTTTTTTATCTCCTTGCAGGTATTACAGTTCAGTTGTTATGGAGAGAGAGATAGATAGAGAGAGAGAGAGAGAGAGAGAGATAGAGAGAGAGAGAGAGGAGAGAGGGGGGGAGAGAGAGAGAGACAGAGAGAGAGAGAGAGAGAGAGAGAGAGAGAGAGAGAGAGAGAGAGAGAGAGAGAGAGAGTTCCTCTCTTGGTGTATTGTTTAATCGTTTTATATAAACGCGCGTTGCATCAGCTGTTTTCAATTTGATAACCAGTTACAGGTTATGTTGGCTGTTGTACTTCATAGGCTACGATGTCTGAGCTAACTTTCTCACTCTTCTCTGCTATTCACTTGTTTCCTGTAACAAATCTGCTATCTACTAAGAATAATACAAAGTCAATTCCCTAAAAGAAAGGTATTTATTGATTGAAATTGGTTTATTTTCTGGAAACTATTACATCCAGTTTATCGATTTCCAGATCGACTGTTATCGAAATTACAACATAATTTGATATATATGAACTTATTTCGATATAAGTTTTTCTATAACACAACAGATATATTCAATTATAGTTATTAGTAAAATTAATAAATTATTTATCTCAGGATTATTTGTGGATTCTTTGAGCTGTAAGAAAGTCAGAAATGCTAAGATATTAGTATCATACTTTACAATAATTAATATTATTTTCTTAAAGTCTGATTCAATAAGTTCGTTTTTTAAACGCCAGAGCGCAGACTACTCGTATTCACACCGAAAGCAAAAAAGAAATATGGCTGCTGTGGATTTCTAATGAAAACCACGTGTTTACTGTTTTGGGTTAAATAAATAAAGTTTAAAAATGTTCACACTAAGTTTTATTATAAATTGAATGATGTTGTACTGTTTCTAGTGTTAGTTAATTGGTGGTGATGTGTAGTTTTTTTAGTTTATTAAGGTAGGCGTTCTCACCAACGTAATGACTGTTCCAATTTTTCAAGCGATCTGATGGTTATACAATTTTTCAATGTTCTTGGATATTCCTGCATCAATTATTATTTTTCAATGGATGTCTCAGATGTAGTTTCTTATGCCGAATCGTTTCATGAATTTTGAATAGTGATTAGTTCAAACTGTAGTTAATATTTTTTTGAAAATTTGCTGGACATTATTCCTGTCATCTACCCTCTTGAAAATCAAATTTAACAATTACCCATCTTGTTAACTCTGTTACTCTTAGTAACCAAGAAATTGATGAGTTTTTATTGGCTAACCTAGGTACAGTTTTAGTAAATAGGCTAGTATTATTAGTTCTTCCATTTTTTAGGAAAAATACTCCTTTATAAATTTTAACTCTAATTACATTTAATTTATATAATGTTTTTCTTCATATGATTACATAAACTTGGATACTTGCATTTTATAATCTAGTGGGTTTTTAACTTAGTTTATTTCTGACTTTTACTTCTGTAAATGTATTACTGCCCTAGGCACTATTTTATCTTCCACCATCTCTTTAAAATTTATTCTAATTAGCAGTGATTAATTTCTTATATAACCCTGGATGCTTTAAACATAAACAAAATAAACTTTTACTTACATTGATATTGCCTTTGTGGCCTAACAAAACAAAATTACAACAACTTATTACTAAACTTATTGTTTATTACTATAGTTCTGTATCTTCATCACCATTTGTGATTGATGTCTTTTTTTTCTAAAATTTAAATATATCATACTATGTTGTACTTTGTACACACTGCACTTCTATGGTAACACTTAGTACACTGTTTTTTTTTAATTGCTAAAGTGTTTTATTGTTTGGTGTAAATATTGTACAAATGTTTCATAATATGATACTTAATCATTGATTTCTGACTTGGGGAATGGGGTTACTACTGACTTTTTATTATAATAATAATAGGTATTTCTTTATTTTATTCAGTATTAGGCACTGATTATGTAATTTACAATATATATATATATATATTTATATTGCGACAACACAAATTACTAAACTATTGGCGCATAGGATATGATAGTATGTGTATTTCAAATTACAAGTCTATATTGGAGGGTTTAAGATTATTTATTGTACAAACACAAGTTATAGTTTATATGGTATATTTGAAATGTACAGAATGTAATGTTTGATATAGAGTCTTTCTTTTAAAATGTTAAATAATGTTCATACACAAGACGTGATACGTTACATAAGACGACTCCCACGATGATGTTGTTGAATAGACGGGCCGGTCTTTGCGGTGTAGTTGGTTCGTCAGGTGTGGCTTACAAATGACAGACGTTTTCCCAGAAACGTTACAGCTGGGCTGGCGTCCTGTAACAGCTTGGCTGATGTCCTGTAACAGCTGGGCTGGTCCTATAACAGCTGGGCTGGTGTCCTATAACAGCTGGGCTGGTGTCCTATAACAGCTGGGCGGGTGTCCTATAACAGCTGGGCTGATGTCCTATAACAGCTGGGCTGATGTCCTGCAACAGCTGGGCGGATGTCCTGCAATTCCCACGATGAATCCGACACTTCGCACACACAACGGTACTACGGATTTTATTACTAGCAAAGCTTATATAGAGTTTATGACCAAGTAGTATCTCAGGTGACAGTGAGTTTAATCTAATAACGGTATATTGAGCTTATACCTCTCCGGCTTCTTCAAGTGTTCTCGCGAATACCAAGGTCTACCGCGATCAGCAGACCACCCTATGAGGAAATCTTGCACTAGCACGGAAACGTCTTGATGGAACTATTGCGTAACAATTAATGATACTGTCACTGCGGAAAATCTCGCACAGTGATACAGTTACACTCACTTCTTACACACGTAAGACTACAATATTAATATCGTGTGTAACGAGATAATATCAACTGTTATGCGTCACACGCGTTACTAACCCCGAAAAGTCTTAACAGATCCTTGCAAGCGGTAGAATCTTGTACAAGGATTGTATGTACCGTTCGCGGTAGCAGCAGTGAAGAACTGCATGTAATTTTACGCACAATGCGTTAAAACAATAATGTGTGCAGATGTACTACACACACAGTTCTGAGTCTTCCCGTTTCACTAACGACGAATAGTTTTACAACACCTTGCAAGCGGTAAAATTCTTGTACAAGGGTGCACGTCCCGTTCGCGGTAGATGGCGTAGAAGAACTAACTGTGTAACGACAGGCTTAAGAAAATTTCCAACCACCAGTCAGCGTTCTATTGGTGGATGGAAGTCACATGGTTTTTACATAGTGACAATGCACCTTTCATGCAGTAGAGTGCATTTACTTTGTAACAGCATGCATAGCGGTAATCAGACTACCCGTATCTCATGCATAACTGCCTACATATTAATAATATACATGAACGTAAACAATAGTCCGACAGGTATAGGGATTGTAGCGATACATATGTCTAAGCTCAGTTAATGTCAACACAACGATAAATACTTCACGCACCGCCCGGGAAACGTTTACCACTCGCGCACGCGCGCACATTACCACAAACACAGTACATGAATAACCATAAATAATAATGCACAGTTTTACTAAACTAAACCCTTAACCTTACTAAATACAATTGATAACAACCAAACTTAACCATCTACCAATATAATATGAATGTCCATTGTCTGTGTAATATATGTGAACTTGCCCCGCCTATCATGATCCTGTGATTCGTTGCAGGATTAACCCCTTCCCGCATAAAAAAAAATTTTTTTTTTAGTTAATTCACAAAAATAAAATTTTTTTTTGTATATAACCAAAACAATTTCCTAAACCTGAAATACTAATAATACCCTCGAACTAAAATCAAATAAACATCCTCAATTAATACTAACATTTCCTAACTGTCACTTTGACAGAAGCATCAAATCAAAAGACACGTGGTAACCTTCAAACCAAAACAAACACACATGTTCTTGACACACAGATAACGAAATCTTATGCAGGGTCACAGAGTACACAGACAACATTCCTTATCAAAACTAGATTATTGTTCATTCACAGAGTCATCTTACATACAACATTTAAACCTGAAATGACATATTTAAATCACTACACAATCTTACCCATATATCCTGACATTTATTTCTGAGTTTACGGATCCTTTGTATAATATTTCCTCAATGAGGAAGCATGGAATTTACCAATCGCACGGTTGGTATTTGGGTTGGTTAAGATAAAGGTATTTTTCCCAACTTGCTCCGACAGGGTATACGGACCATTATACAGCCTAAAAAACTTCGCGGCTGTGTTGTCCTCCCTTCTTCCAACATTTAATGCTCGTAAAAGCACACTCTCTCCAGTCTTGAACTTGACTAGTTTATGTTCCGCATTAAATTTTTCCGTGCGCTCCTCGGCGCACTTTTTAATGCGTCTTCTAGCCTCGATTTTCTTTATCTCAACTGGTATAGGCATATTATGCGTCGCTATCCTTTCAATGTGTTTACCCCAGACCCGGCCTGGCATTTCTCCGGTTTGGAGTTCATTCGGAGTATACCCAGTAGTAGAATTATAATTTCCATTTATGGCAGACTCAAAAAATTCTAGGAATTCCGGCCACTTACTCTGGTTAGTATTACAGTACGTACGGAACAACCGTCCCAACTCCTTGTTGACCCGCTCGGCCAAGTTACCTTGCGGTCTCCGGATCGCAGTCAAGACCGTCTGGACACCATGTTTCTCAAGCTCGGAGTGCCACTTGGTGTTCGTAAATTGCTTACCTTGATCTGAGAGTATCTTCCTTACGGGACCATTTTTCGGCATGTATTTATTTAGCATAATGTTTATGACAGTCGACGTAGTAGGTCTACCAATAGCATATAGGCTAACATGTTTGGTAAAGGCATCCGTAACAACCACAAGGTTCTTCATTCCACGCGCCGCCCGAGGAAGTGGACCCAAAAAATCAATGCAGACAAGGTCATTTTTATTACGCACAACAATGTTACCCATTTCCACCTGGGTATGTTGGTTCGGATATTTCGCTGTTTGGCAGATGTGGCATGTGCGGAGTATGGCCTTTATTTTCCTGGTCATATTTAGCCACACAAAATCCTCCCGCATTGCCAGGTAACATTTATAAGGCCCCGCATGAGCCAGACTCTCATGACACATCCAGGTGAGGTCTTCCACCATGGCGTCAGGCACCATAATCTTCCATCCGCCATTGATAATTTTATACACTACGTCTTTATATATTCTGTACTTAGGGTTTTCTTGTATCCGGATAGCGTCACATATCCGCTTCAATTTTGTGTCCCGCTGCTGTTCCATACCAATATTTTTTTAACTTATTTTTGAGACTGTCTTCTAATTTATATTTGACAGCTAGAATTTGAACTTCCTGGTTATTAGACGCATGACGTTCTTCCACCATTGGAGGGTATCGGCTTAACGTGTCAGCTGCTTGGTTCTCGCTTGCCTTACAGTACTTAATGGTAAAGTCGTACTCTTGGATGGCCATGATCCAACGGGATATGCGAGCGTTCGCCAACTTGCAGCGCAACATGAACGATAAGGCCTGGTTGTCCGAAAGGATTTCGAAGTGTTGTCCAACCAGGTAATAACGAAATTTACTAATGCAGTACACAATAGCCAATATTTCTTTCTCCGATGTGAAATAGTTACGTTCGGCCCCTTTTAGTGACCTACTGCTGTGCGCAATTATTTTGTGTTCACCCTTCTCATTCCGTTGGTAGAGTACCCCCCCAATGGCATAATCAGAAGCATCACAATTCAGGACATATGTGCCCCTTTTCTCAGGATGGAACACGTGCAGGTTTCTACTATACAAATTTTTAGTCGCGTCGAAAGCATGCTGATGACGCTCCTCCCATCTCCATTTAGTACTTTTACGAAGCAGTTCTAACAACGGCTCAATTGTCCCAGAATATTCTGGAGTAAAACGTCTGAAGTAACCAGTCAATCCAAGGAACGCTCTGATATCCCTGGGTTTTGTGGGCTTCGGGAACTCCATGATCGCACGTATTTTTTCCGGGTCCGTTGTTATACCTTCCGCTGAGATAATATGTCCCAAAAATTTAATTTGCGATTTCCCGAATTCACACTTTTCAAGATTGAGAGTCAGGTTAGCGGCTTGCAATTTCTGAAATACAATTTTGAGATGTTCAAGATGTTCTTCAAATGATTTTGATATGACCAACTAAAATATCATCAACAAATATGCTGACGAAGTCCTCCACCTCGGGTCCCAGAGCTAACTCCAAACATCTGACCATGGCCGCTAAACTTGTAACCAAACCAAAGGGAACTACTCTAAACTGATAGCATTTATTTCGATATAGAAATGCTGTGTATCTTCTCGACTCTTTGGCAAGGGGAATCTGCCAGAATCCACTTTTGAGATCAAGGCGAGACATGTATTTAACACCTTGACATTTCATGAATAGGTTCTCCGCATTCGGAGCACAGTCGTAGCATTTTTTTGTAATAGAATTTAGATTTCTCATGTCGAGGCATAATCGAATGTCGTTATTTTTCTTTTTAACAACAACCATAGGATTTAAAAAATTGATATCAGTTCGTTCAATCACACCATTCTGAAGCATACTCTTAACTTCGGCATCAACCTGTTGTTGATAGTGAAGGGGGATGGGGTACGTTTTCCGTACAAATTTATTTTCATCAGCGACCTGAATATTGTGTTCATATACATTCGTGATGGTAGGATTTTTTGAAAACACAGATTCGAATTTATCAAGCATACTTTGCAGCTTATCTTGCTCACTGCTCGTTATCTGCCTGCTGTGAGTCCGCAGATTATGTGTTATCTTATCGGCAAGTTGAACCGCTGGGCGAGTTATAGTAATAGGTTCACAATCAGACCCCGTCTTACCCCTCCTGCGTCCTAACCTGATATCGTGTTTACTATTATTTACAGTACATTTTAGTATTTTATTTGGAAAATCAATGGTCGCGTGCAGTTTATTTAATGCGTCCACTCCCAAAATAACATTGTACACGAGTTTCTTGACAATAAGCACAGAGACTTCTATTTCCATTCCCTGAATGGATACTGTTATCATAGCTTGACGGTCAACCCTCTGAGATTCACCCGTCGCTGATTTTATGATTTTGTGGGCTGCTGGCAGAATCGGGATTTTTTTAAAATGTTTCCTGTGCTTCTCTAGGAATCGCTCATCCATTAACGAGATTTCTGCGCCGCTGTCAAATAAAACTTCGCCGACACATCCGTTAATTTTCGCGTTGACAATGAGGTCAGTGTCATTTTCAATACTAATACTTTTCTCATTTTCCTTACTATGGTAGTTGCAAATTAAACTATCTCTAATTACGGCAGGATATAGGCCGGACACTACAAATTTTCTCTTATAACTAACATCTTTCACATTTGATTCATTGAACTGCTTTTTATAGTTACAACGGGCTTTTGAAACTTCATTCCTACCTTTACTTGTATTAGTTACTTTGTTGCACGGACTCACGCCGTGCAGCCTTACACGTTTTTTGACTGTTCTATATCGGAATCCTCTTCCGCTACTACTGCTACTTTATTGGCATTAAATTTCTGATTGGTATTTCTATTAGATATCTTATGTTGTTGTTGTTGTTGCGACTGTGTTTGCTTGGTTTGATTTTGATATTGAAAACTTTTACGCGGTGTTTCATTACTGTTACCATTGATATTCGGGTTGTCGATACCTTCCCATTTTGCAGGTAATGTGAGTAGCTCGTCCCACGACTTAACTCCTTGCGTAAGGACGGCCACCTGTATCCCGCGTCCAAAGTGGTGCGCAAGTTTACTTACCATGTCAGGTTCGGTTAAGCTAGGCTCAAGATATCTAGCTCTGGATATCAATTGCATCACATATGCATCTTTAGGGCCTTTGGTATTGGAATATTTTCCAAACTCCAGCTGCGTACGTATCTTCCGCTGGATCTCCTCATTCCAGTATCTAGCTCTGAAATGTCTTACCAGGTCTTCAAACGTGTTGATTTTATCCTGGACAATACTAAACCACTCGGCAGCCGTACCCTTAAGTCGCCGCACTATGAAATTAATTCTATCCGCTTCACTTAAGGTATCACCAATTGTCTCCAGATCCCGCTGGCAAATCTGAATGAAATTCATGGGGTTTTCATTATCCCGTCCATAAAATTTTTGCTGTGAATTAACATCATCCAAAGTCTTATACACATACGTAGTACAGTTTAGTGGTGACGATGTACTTTGCAATCGTGACACTTGCTGTTGCAGCTCTTGAATCCGCACGTCTTGCTCGGCCATTAATTCACTCACCGTGGATCTGTGTTGTATTACCTGCTCCTCCATTCCAGCGAGTTTCTCACCATATTCATTAAGTCGTGACTTATTAACCTCCAAACTCGCCTCTATATCAGCTTTCATAGCTTCCACGGTCTCGCTAATACGCTTTTCTGCCGCTTCTATCATTTGTTTGCTTTGTTTAGATTGCTCCTGCACAGCCGGTATAATTTCTTGTTCTCATCATGGAGTGATTTGTTTTGTTTCCCGGCTTCTATTTTACCAGATTTAATTTCTTCTTTACTGGCTTTCATCTCTTCGGACATGATTTCCATCTTCGCTAATATGGCTGCTAAAGTATTCTCTATCCCTTTTGACTCCGCCATAGTGACCCAATTTCAGTTTAAAATTTTATAAATTTAAATTTACTGATTTATACGCAAAGCAAGTTATTATTATCACAACAAGATTAGAACATATGGTAACCAGTTTATATGCACACAGAAAAAGCAGTTCAAAATATCAACATGTAAATACCTTATCTAACATACACAACTAACAATCTACCTCCAATATACTGATAAAATCTGTTCATATATGATATACAAGAGAATATGCACATTTGAAAAATTATATCCTCAGATTTTCATATGAACAATACACATACAATTATTACGTTAATTATACTTATACGTCGGATTTTTCCAACAATTTTTATATTCATAGACAAATATATAATAGCGTAAAATTACCGCTATTTTACGAGCCCTACGTTGCTAAGCGCCAAAATATCTCTATGCGACAACACAAATTACTAAACTATTGGCGCATAGGATATGATAGTATGTGTATTTCAAATTACAAGTCTATATTGGAGGGTTTAAGATTATTTATTGTACAAACACAAGTTATAGTTTATATGGTATATTTGAAATGTACAGAATGTAATGTTTGATATAGAGTCTTTCTTTTAAAATGTTAAATAATGTTCATACACAAGACGTGATACGTTACATAAGACGACTCCCACGATGATGTTGTTGAATAGACGGGCCGGTCTTTGCGGTGTAGTTGGTTCGTCAGGTGTGGCTTACAAATGACAGACGTTTTCCCAGAAACGTTACAGCTGGGCTGGCGTCCTGTAACAGCTTGGCTGATGTCCTGTAACAGCTGGGCTGGTCCTATAACAGCTGGGCTGGTGTCCTATAACAGCTGGGCTGGTGTCCTATAACAGCTGGGCGGGTGTCCTATAACAGCTGGGCTGATGTCCTATAACAGCTGGGCTGATGTCCTGCAATTCCCACGATGAATCCGACACTTCGCACACACAACGGTACTACGGATTTTATTACTAGCAAAGCTTATATAGAGTTTATGACCAAGTAGTATCTCAGGTGACAGTGAGTTTAATCTAATAACGGTATATTGAGCTTATACCTCTCCGGCTTCTTCAAGTGTTCTCGCGAATACCAAGGTCTACCGCGATCAGCAGACCACCCTATGAGGAAATCTTGCACTAGCACGGAAACGTCTTGATGGAACTATTGCGTAACAATTAATGATACTGTCACTGCGGAAAATCTCGCACAGTGATACAGTTACACTCACTTCTTACACACGTAAGACTACAATATTAATATCGTGTGTAACGAGATAATATCAACTGTTATGCGTCACACGCGTTACTAACCCCGAAAAGTCTTAACAGATCCTTGCAAGCGGTAGAATCTTGTACAAGGATTGTATGTACCGTTCGCGGTAGCAGCAGTGAAGAACTGCATGTAATTTTACGCACAATGCGTTAAAACAATAATGTGTGCAGATGTACTACACACACAGTTCTGAGTCTTCCCGTTTCACTAACGACGAATAGTTTTACAACACCTTGCAAGCGGTAAAATTCTTGTACAAGGGTGCACGTCCCGTTCGCGGTAGATGGCGTAGAAGAACTAACTGTGTAACGACAGGCTTAAGAAAATTTCCAACCACCAGTCAGCGTTCTATTGGTGGATGGAAGTCACATGGTTTTTACATAGTGACAATGCACCTTTCATGCAGTAGAGTGCATTTACTTTGTAACAGCATGCATAGCGGTAATCAGACTACCCGTATCTCATGCATAACTGCCTACATATTAATAATATACATGAACGTAAACAATAGTCCGACAGGTATAGGGATTGTAGCGATACATATGTCTAAGCTCAGTTAATGTCAACACAACGATAAATACTTCACGCACCGCCCGGGAAACGTTTACCACTCGCGCACGCGCGCACATTACCACAAACACAGTACATGAATAACCATAAATAATAATGCACAGTTTTACTAAACTAAACCCTTAACCTTACTAAATACAATTGATAACAACCAAACTTAACCATCTACCAATATAATATGAATGTCCATTGTCTGTGTAATATATGTGAACTTGCCCCGCCTATCATGATCCTGTGATTCGTTGCAATATATATATACTTATGCATATAAATAAACATATATCTATTTTTTTCGGTTATTTTTTTATATTTTATTTATATTTAATAGAAGATTATTTTTAAATAACAACATAATTTTTTATTATTTAAGGAATTTGAACATTTCAATGCTAAAATTGTATAACTGTAACAATATATAAATAACTTTTCAAATTATAATACCACAAAAGTCGTCTAATCACGCCATAAACATTTTCACAAATATATATTTACAACGCACGGCAAGGGCATATCGACCAATGCCTAAAAAAATGCCACAATTTTTCTGTTTTCATTGTAGTAACGTTTCTTATAAGTAGCTGTCTGTTTCATATCCATTAATCTTAACAAAACACAGAGAAAGAAATATTTAAAAAGTGATTAATCACACATAGCACGTGGCAGTACTTTAATTACGTTGTTACCAAAATAAATAGAATGGATTGAAAGAGCAATAATGGAAAACGAGACAGAATGAAACACGCTTTCCTTGTGACAGGTAATTCTTCTTTGTTTTTGTTTTAACCTGACACACGTGCATGAAGTGTGAACAGACACGTGTAGGTTTTAAAGACTTTTACCGTGGTATCACTCTGTTTTCCACTTGTCACTATTTTAGACATTCTCCTGGTTTATATAACCAATAAATCGTTGTTCAAGCCTTATCGAAAGTAGGACTACTTAATTTCTTATTGTTTACCTCAGATTTAGTATCTCTAAGTAAATGATAGTTTGATAATTCAAATTCAAATACATTCTACGGCTTTAGAGTTTTTCAGATTTGTATATTCTTGCAATATGTCTTCTATGTATTATATTCTCCTTTATAGTTTGTATCAGTACAAGGTGTATCTTTTATAATGTAATTTCTTGAAGCCTAATATCACTTAGCTATGTTATTACTCAGTCAAATATGGTTTTATACATTTAATTAGAAATCGGTAGCTAAATTTAAGTCTCACTCACAGCTTGATTTTAATAAATTTCAAGGCGCTTGAAACAAATTTATTTTGGGCCTATATTACTATTTTACAAGTATTATACAAATTGCTCGAGTCCAGGTTTATTTATTAAACTAATACAGCTAAATAAACACACACAGCTAAGCTGTGTAGTAATAAATTAACATAATGTGTTCGCAGATGGATGTACGGTTGTGGACTGACGAGTAACTTGAAACATTCATGGTGAGATTCTTAAAAACTCAGCTAGAACAATATGCTATTCGAAATGTAAAAGAACCACTGCAAACATTTGTATCTCTTTCTCTCTCCTATGTCACTACGGTCTCTGTACAACTCTGGCCTGCTCAATGATTCTCCTCTATTCCTCTCCGTCCAGAGCCTTACTCCTCCAACCTGCCACTCGCGTCTCCCTCAAATCCCCTTCCACATCTTCACACCATCTGCTCCTCGCACGTCATCTCCTCCTTACTCCCTCCTGTTTCCTTTCCAATGACATTTTTGGGCCTCGATCACTTCTCATTCTTACCACGTGCCCCAATCATCTTAACCTTTGCGCCTTCACTGCCGCAACTATGCCCACTTCTCCATAGAGATCTCCTAGCTCACGATTTCACGATTATTTCTTATCCTCTACATCTCTCCGTCCCACAATGGTCCATAAATTTTACCCAGAAATTTTCTCTCGAAAACACCAAGGTTTTCGTGTCTTCCAACTTCAGCACTCATGTCTTGGTTGCATATGTTACTACAGGTCTGAATATCTTAGTTTTCTTTTTAACATTTTTTCATACATTCCTAGATTTAAATATATTTTTTAATGGGTAGTAGCTTCTGTTTCCAGCTGCTATTCTTGTTTCGATTTCTTTGCTTATTTTATTATTTTCTGTAATTGTGCTTCCGAGATATTTGAATTCTTGGACCTCCTCAAACCTGTGGTTGCCTATTCTTATTTCAATTCTTATACTGCGAAAATTTACTTAAACGTATTGTAAATTTTGTGCTAAGTACGTTATTATTTAATCTAATTACTAAATATTTCTTTGTAATAATGTTCGTTTAATGTCATTTTAAAATCGCGAACCCCAGGTACGCAGGCGAAAAGAGAGCACTACATCTCTGACAAGTAAAACAAATACAAATATAAAAAACAAAACATACATTTTAAGAAGTGGTGTTAAGAAAAATTTATATCGGTAATAAGTGTCTAGTCGGCACTGACATATTTACCAAATTGTAACGTGCACCAATCTGAACAGAAACAGTACGACTCATTGCCCACATACAACTGCTTTTGACAGCCTTTTCGATTTTGACAAGGCAATACAGAACAAATCCCAGTCCGCCTGTTCGTGTTGAAAGGTACTTTTGTTTTTGTAGATCTTCGTGTGCAGAAATGTTGACGGCTTTGTATTAAATATAAAAAGTTTTTGTATTCGAATCTGGATTCTGCTCAGTTTTTAACTACATCTTATAAATACTTACTTAATATTTTGATTTGTTTTTTATAAGAGACTTCTAAAATCCTACCGTTTTATTTGTAGTTACAGATTTGTAATACATATATTAGGCTTACATGTAGTTACACAAATACACTTTTTAAATATTAAACTTACATCAATTTTAGGGGCAAACTTTTCTAGTAAATACACAGCTAGACTTTAAATGTGCTTACATTTTGGTTGTTTTAATCCTTTTTACTGACATACTGGAGATATACCCAACGTATCTGCTAATAAAGACGATAGACGACGCACACAAAAGTATCCAAAAACACAAAAAATCAAGGATAAACAACATCACTCTTCATAATCACTTTATACCGCCGTGAAACATATAAACACCTGGGGAGAAAGAGAAGAAAGAGGAAACACGAACGAACACAAAACACCCTAATGCAGTATCGTCAAGCTGCTTGCACCGGCAGAAAACGATCTTGCAGATGACAATACAATCTGCCACTTGATTGGCAAAGTGTACCAATAAAGAAAGCCGCGAGCTAGTACAATAATGTATGTAGACGCTAACAGTTAAAGACAAGACGGCCGATGCAGAAGAATTTCTATGATGTAGCCAAAACGTCTGGATGAAAAAGATATTGAACAAGCGAATAAGTGCTTAGAACCCGCCTAAACAAAAACATATTAATGGCCTTGAAATTGTTTTTATTATCACATTAATCCTAGTTACTGATAACAGGATTTCGAAGATCTGATATACGGTCAGCGCTACGCGGTCTTTCACTGTCCGATATGACTTTAGTGGGTGAGATGTGTACACATTGCAAGATTTCGTGAATTACATGTACTTTGCACACATTTGTTTCAAGGGTCCTTGTTATCTACTTATAATAATAAAATGTAATCAAAATGGAAATCAGTTGAGTATGAGTGTATGACATGAGTCCATGAGTTTATAACATGTTCAGTTATTAGAAAATCTAATAGCAATGTTCCACGTTGCATCGCTGCTACCAGAGTAACATCTGACGCTCTATTCAACTTTACAGATACGTAATTAACTCCTATTGTGCACCAACTATAATACAAGTCAACTTTGAAGCATTCTTATAATTGACGTGTTTGTTTGCTTCGTGTGACAACTAACTGTTTCAGTGTCATCTATACGCTACATGTTTTATAAAATGTGCATAAAAAGTGTTCAGGCAACACTTTCAAGTTAGTTTACAATAATTGTCACACAAACTGAATTTTATGCAGTTAACATATTTACCATACAACGCAAATTATATCCAATAGTATTTTTTCGTAAGTAAAAATAATAAGCAACATTTTATGACGAGTGAATTTTATTTGCACAAGTATTACGTTAATTTGGTACTTTATGAGTTACCGGTTTGTGTTTGTTTAAAATAAAAAAATAATAAATCGTTAAAATAACGACCGTGTGTTTTTCAGTTACTTAGAGCAGAAATTTAAGACAACCGTTTGCTAGAATTCAATTTCCAGTTAGTAGTTTCACCTTAATCTTGATTCAGAAATCAAGACAAAGTTTGAATTTTAGAAGTGACACTAAGTGCGGACTATGTTTTTGTTGACGGTTTTTGAGACTACATAACTAGAAGCACGGTATAAGTAGATACGATTGAAGTAAAGAATAGTAATGTATATAAAGTTTTACTCATTTCCAAATGAATTTTAGAAGACGTATTGTTACATTCAATGTTTATTAAAAATGTTGTTTTGAGATATGTAAACTAAACAGTTTTACATGGAATAATAGAATAATTTAAGGAATGTAATAATGCAATAATGTAACTCTATGTTTGAAGTTGATAACTTTCTAGGTGCTGTGTCCTTCGTTCATAGTTGTTTCGTGTAGACTGTTGACGAATATTTGTAAAAGAAACTGTAAGAACATCGTGGTTTTGTGTTGAATGTAAGTAACCACATGTTCCACGCGTCCGGCTTCCTTTGGGCCCTGGGCCCTGTAATCGCGTCAGCGCTTTGAGTCAATTAATGACCTCAGTCTGTTTCTATTATTGTGGTTCACCAAACAACATAGCTTTGCAAATTATTCACGGTTTTTATAGTGATATTTAGCAGAATTTTTAACCTTTTTGCCGTTTACCAACTAAACTACTAAATTAAACAAAGTTGTAGATCTAAAACAAGGATTTCAAGTTTACTATATTCTATTACCCTGTCTTTTAAATTTACAATGGCGCAACGGCAATCAGCAAAGATGTTTTCAACTCGGCATACCAAGTAGGTTTCTTAAAAAAAGCGTTGAAAATGTAACCATTTGACGATCACTTCTAACCTACATGTTATGTACCACATAGTTGGTGCCAGCTTAGAAATAATCACTAATCAATGTCAGTTGTGAGCGCTGTTGTTATATCTGTTTCTTCGACAGAGTTTACCTTCCGATGTATTTAATTTATATGAAAAATTGGTAGTCACGTTTAAAGTATAACGAAAATAATGGACGTTAGTTAATTTTTGCTATTGCTTTCCTATCTTCATTTTCTATCCTTACTTACTTCCATCTCAATACTGAGGTATTGCCCAAAATATTTAGATTAATTTCCTTTATTCACTAAAAAACTTGAGCTTTCTTTCTCTTTGTTTATGATTAAAGTATTTAAAATTTAGTGTAGTACAGAAATAACTTTATCTACGCTACTACATCTAGGTACTGTGTTAATCTGTATGTGCGTTATCGAGATATTTAATTCATTTATATATTATTTGTGGTTGGTGTATACAGTACCTCTAACTTACGCAAAGTGCGTACACAATGAAGCTGGCAATGTGACATTTGTTTAATAGTCATGTAGAGAGATGTACACGACAATTCATACCCTCAATGTACACTGGTTATACAAGCTAACTTTAGACTATGTTCACTACTATGTATTATACGTGTGTACGTCACGGTGGCGTAAAAGCGAAATAACGCTGTAAAATTTAATCGGTAAGAAAAGAAATTTCTTGAACTGACTAATTACAATAAGAACACCTTCACGAGTAATAAACTATAATACAGCACATTTCAGAATGTTATACTACGGACTAACTTATTGTTATGACGATCTCACTGATCGTCGTATGGTACAGTGGAAACAAAATAAAGACACTAATTACCAGCTTTAATTAATCACAAATAACAGTTCGTAATCAACACGTTATTCAACGTGTACAAGATTACACTTGTACAATAATTTAAATTAAATTTGTCCGCAGGTAATAATAGTGTCAACTAATTGAGTCCCGCACAATAATCACTTTTCACTAATAACCACTGGAGACGCGCTGAGTAAATCGCTCCATGTAAAACTGATCTGACAAAGCAGCCTCTATCCTTTATATAGGTAGCACACGTGTTCTAGAATAAACTTACCATGCTTAATGCGGTGTGCCGCCAGCTGATGCGTATTTCGGGAACGTTCTGTCGTTGCAATATATATTAGCAACGCTGAGGTTATTCTTTGTGCGTCATTAATTATCTTCAACCAATTAAAAACCTAAGTTACTTCAATGAGCACCAGGGGTCGCAGTTCAGATTCACTGATTGTTGCTTGAGTGGCCGCATCTCTGCTGGCGTTGTTCAGATTATTATTTGTTTCACTGCGTATTAGTAAACTTAATGACCTGAATGACTCATTTTTATTGTTTTCTGTGAATGACGTTATTGGAGTATTTTACGTGTGGAGAACAGTTGTTGAATTGGATATGACTTGAAGTAAGTGATCAATGAAAATTCTAATTCTTCTGCTGACTCTTGTGTGGAATTATTATTCTATAAAAAGATCCACGGGCCTATAGATTTCCCATACAACAAACATATTAGTTTGCGTAAAATAATAATATATTTTATAAACTGTAAATTAATTTCTCTGCAGAAATAAACTCTGCAGATATTATAAACTTGCAGAATAGTTGTAAAAATATTGCACGTACACTTTTACATATGGGATGCTGGAAATCGTTCTCTTGTCACTGTTATTCATTATCGTAACCGGAGATACTATAGTTCCTTGAATACCTTTGTGTCCTCTTTAATACGTGAACTGCACATAGCAGCTAGGTTACTCTGCAGATTAACAAAGCACGTCCTGACAACCCTGGACTATTTTGCTGTAGCCAGTCCATGTTTTCCTTAAGTGCTGCCACTTGAATCACAGACACTCTATCTCTAAAATGATTATAAAGCAACTAATATATTTACATATTTTAGTTTACTGATGTCTACAAATGAATGTGTGTGGGCGCGCGTGTGTTAGACACTTGAACTATAAATTAAATTTATAACACACATGAACAGCAAAGAAACCAATTTACAAGGTCTGACAGAAAACTATCCGACCACTTGAATATTACGGGAACCGGTTGAGCACTGCATTGAAATTTGGTAGCCAATCAGGCGGTAGTTTTGACGCATGCGTAAACTTTTAATAACATATTGGATTATTCAGTATTCAGTTAATTCAGTATTGGACAGTCAGGATAATTCAGTGTTGTGTAAGTACGTGTTGTCTGCGACTGTCATATTCATATATAATTTCCTTCCATGAGCCTCCAGGTGGTCTAGTGGCTAACGCGGGCGATTGATGCGCTCGTGGTCCCGGGTTCAATTCCCGGCGGAGGTTCCGTACGGCGTGCACTCAGCGTCGTGAGGCAAACTGAGTAGGCGCTGAGATAACAGCGCCGCCTCCTGGCTGTGAATACCGCAACTAGCGGCTGGTGGCGCGTAGTACTAGCCATACACCGTCACACTAACACAAAAGCCGCGCGGTACGCCTTGGTCCTTAACGGACTGTTGAGCGGAGGTTTATTTATTTATTTATAATTTCCTTCCATATTGGGAAGGCTGGCCTTTTGTGTCGGAGTCATAGCTATAAACTCACGACTCATCTCCAGTTATGACATTTTTGAGGAAATCCGGATTTCTGTCAGCGGTATCGAGCAAGTCTTGTGCAACTTCAGCACAGAGTTCATTTGCTCTTGTGACTTCATTAGCCGTGGCACGAATTTTGCTGCCACAGATTTCATTCAAAAATCTTCAGTCAAAATCTCCGAAACACAGGTCCGCAAAATCCCCAGATCTCCTCCTAATTCTTTCACTATCAGCCGTCAAATTTTGCTTATTGCAGCCAGCGCGCGTTAAGCCTTTTCAGGTGTTCTGCTTGTCAAAGGCTTTCTGCAACTTGGACCACTTTCAACACATTCCCAGCCATATTTAAACATTTTGTAACATAATTTTATCTGTGTATCATTTGTTCAGTCCTCTCCAAATCCTTTTTTGTAATAGTTTCCGCGGACAAGTGTTCAAGTTTTAGGCTCGAATTTGCTGATCTAATCTTTCACAGATTATGGATATGGCAGTCACAGATAGTAAGTTTTCTCAAAGCAGGATCTATAACAGCTAACTTAATAATTCAATACATTAATAAATGTTTAGGCAAGCGTCAATAGGTCTTGTCTGTTTGGTTACCAAGTCACAGTGTAGTCGTGCAACCACTTTCCGTAATATTCAAATTGGTCGGTCAGATCTCGTATTAATTATTTATTTTGAACAGAAGCGACAAGGATACGTTATTGTGGATTATTATTTATATGGATTCAATCAAATACAGTGTTTATTTATTATGAAATGTGGTGACACACATTTAATTGTTTAATACCCTAAAGATTCAAACTCAACGCAAATGGAAGTTTCTCATTTGTTATAAAAACATTGCATGGATGTTGTTATTGCACAAATAGCAGCTTTATCTTTATTCATATAAAATACGATACGTCATTTATCAAAGTATTCTTTATTTATTGTTGCAACATGCGTTATAAAGCATTTTCAATATTTATGTTTTTTGTCGTCAAAATTTTATCTTAGCAGATTGCATTATCGAACTGTATAACGTAATATTGACATTATATTGACTTGAGTTAATACCTAACGTTAGAATTCTAAATTCATTTAATTGATAAAACAATAAATACTAAAGGATAAGCGCTCATGTACATCTGCTGCGTGCAATCTGATGTATGCTTATTCACATTTACAAGCGGTGTTACCTTTCACTAACGTGATTTTGTGTACGCTAAGTTCGTGCATGCATGTAATGTGCAAGAAAAATTCTCTGTACTTAAGAATGGTAAACCGTATCACTTCCAATTATGCAAAACAATGATTCGGTACAGTATGTGTTCTTTTGGCGTTTAATGTTTTTAGGAATGCTTTATGAGACACTAAATTATAATACAGACTAATTCTGAAGAAATAGTCTTTTATTGAAAGCCTAGGTCGTTGCTAAGGGGACCCACTGCACCCTTTACGGATTCTGTGAAATGAAATACTGTGTAAATACTAGAAAAGGCATTTTTCGTTTAAATAAGTTAAATGAGTGTCTTATTAAATCTTTTAATCTCATTCTAAAGATAAGCAAAGTTAGTTTTATCTCCCGTATTAGTGGCGTTATCTCTTTTAACGTAGTACCTTGTGAATAAAAAATACGTTATAAAAATATGAGCTGCCATAATTTGACAAAAGTAATTTGTCATTTATTGGTATATTATTTAAACTGTTTAAACATCTGATCTCCTATATATTGCAAATGAGTAGAATATGGATATAAATTAGTACTGGAACTCTAAGCATATGATAGCATATTGAAATAAAAATTTATATAAGTAAAGACTGCAGGTTAGAACGTTGTATGCTAGGCAATAAGAGACAAATTTCCGCAATAAGAGATAAAAAAGAGACGTTCAGAAATCAATGAACAACTTGCTTTCAGAAGTTAGCCTGTTTTCTTATCTGTAACTGTAATGACTCGTCCATCATTTTCCCTTTTTTTTCCAAGTGTTACACACACAGCATATTTCTAAGTTCAGTAATGTTGATTGGTGTACAGTAATTTTTTTACTAAGACCCTTCAAATCATTTGGAGGTTTGGAGATTATACCTTTTACTCCACCGCTTTTCTAACCTTTGGAGCTTATATCTTTTACTCCCTCGCACTCCTGACATTAACCGTTTGAAGTTAGTAATATCCGGCAAAGCCGCATTTAAAAATCTGTCAGTTAGTTATATTTCATGATTAAGTTGTTGAAAAGCAATCAGGCATTTCGCATCCTTTCCAATCCCTATTCTCTACCCTATCATTAAGTTGCGCCCCTGAATACTGTAGGTCCCTCGCAGTTGCGGGTCCATATTGCCACCCCAGCTGTAATTTATTGCAAGTTCCAACTTTGAGATTTTCGTGCATTAAACAGGACTTTCACATTACGTGGAAGGTGAATTCAAGATTGCTTTTATGTGTTTTGGTAACATGTCACCCATTCCGCGCGAGTTTTACACCTTATTATTATATTACTGGTCGGATTTATTTCTCAATAATATTTACCAATGTAACTTGCACACTAACACAACAGCGTGATACAAAAAAGTATAGCGCATGTTTTCTACAATAATACATTAACGTAATAATAATTCTGAATACAACGTATGCACACAGAATACTATTCAAAGTATTATTTATGTTTTTACGAAAATTAAGAAAAATAGTTTTTTCATTTTAAATTACTGACTCTTCTCTTTTTGTCATCATATGATGTAACAGTGGTACAGTATTTTCTCGGAGTTTTACGTCAATGATATTTCAACCGGTTCACTGTAGCCCGTACGTAATGAAATGTCTAAGTTGTCGTAACCCGAACTGATATGTCCTTGGTTGAGAAGCTTTCTAAATAATGGGTCTGCTGTCCAGACTAACGTAACAAAGATCACATCTCAAAATATAACATGTCCTCCCTAGTGGTATTGTCAACTTGTATGTTATTTATGTTTTAAGTCTCTATACACAAAATAAAAAGGCAGTGTAGTAATAACTTGCTCCCGGACATACTGTCAAGGGAGCATGCGCCCCCACATGCGCGCGCGCATGAAACACACACACACACACGCACACACACACACACACGCACACGCACACACACACACACACGCGCGCGCGCCCTAAATATTAAAATTGTAACGAATAATTAGAGGAACATTTTTAAAAACTGTTTCTTATTTTAATAGATATGTCAAATATAACCGAGTTCAGCGTTTAGTTGTTTAACATTGCACGACCAATTCATAAGGTCCGCTAGGCTACACACTACAGTAAGCTGCATCATTATTAGATGAAAGGTAAAGCAGGTATATTTAGGAAACTTTTTGACGAGATGATTATCTGTTGATGAGATTATTAATATTCATCTGTTAATATTCGTCTGTATGATGTTTGTGAGCTTTACCTTATGACCCTTCATAAATTCCGTTTATGTAAGTGAATTTTCCTTCTTAATCTTCTCAATTATTAGTTAAATTTGTTTTCCCAGACTGTCTATATTTACTGCTGAGCCCTACTCCAAGTAGTGTTGGAGTATTGGCCCTTGTGAGTCCCAGAATACTGTGATGATTACCTTTCCTGCAGAGCGTTGACTCTTGAATATCTTTTATTGACTGGAGTTTCGGGTGTTTCCATTCCATGCTCTGACATTTTGCTTTCAGGCTCAAAGTGGTGGATCCACGTTTTATCTTCAGCGACTATTCGCTTTAAAAAAAACTTCAGCTTCACTAGCATAACGGTTCGGTAAATGTGGACAAATGGCCATACGATTGCGACTGTGCTCTTCAGTGAGCTGTTTTGGGACCCATGTTGCACAGAGTTTGCGAAAGCCAACCCTGTTATCAATAATTTCATATGCAGAACCATGACTCATTTGCAGATGGTACGCCACTTCATCGATAGTCACTCCTCGGTTAGTCTGAATTATAGCATTAACTTGTCCTGATCGTTCCTCGTCTTTACGCTTGTCTGGCCGTTTTCGATCCATTCATATACGCTTCGCTGTGGTAAAACATTATCCCATATTGTTTTGGAAGTCTTCTATGTGTTTCGGCTTCTGATACACCTTCAGATCACAAAAAACTGGATCATTGCACGCTGTTCTTCATTGGTGCAAACGGAGACAGGAACAGCCATGTTTGTCGTTCAACAATCCACAGCTGACTGACGCAACGAACGGTCTAATAGTCCAAAAGCGGAGAGGACAGCACCATCTGTCAGCGTACAAGGTCACTAAGTGGTACTGTCAAGCTACAGACGATTATAACAAAATTTCGGATACTTATTGACTTACCCCCGTACTTATATCAGTGAACTAAATTAATTAATACAAGTAAAAACCAGTACTTTACAAGTACAAGTAACAAGTAATTGATACCAGTAGATCTTGTATAGTTATATTTTGTTTTTTTGAAAATGAAAAAGTTGTAAACAGTTTAATTTGTCTATTTATTTTAGGTTTTACATTCCGCATAAAGCCATAAATTTTTTTAATTTTTACTTTGTATCCATTGATTGCGATTGGGGTTTGCTTTAACCCTCAGTGTTATTTCCCTCCATGTCTCCTGTCTTCGCAATTTTGTCTATACCCTGTATCCTCATCCCCCGTAAGTCTTTAATTTCAAACCTTGGTCATTTCATCTTAGCCTTCATCTACATTTCCTCCACATTCTTTCTGATTTCCACTACACGATTTTTTAAATCTAAACCACTTTGTTCCTTTCCTTGATACGTTACCAAGTGTTGCTTCTTAAATATTCTTCACGTTTTTATTTTAAACTTTGGCTACATCGTTATTCATTAAATTCTGTATTCTACCAGACCATCATAGACAGTAGAGTTTTCTTAATATTTTACTTTTTTACTTTCCCGCCTTTTTCTCGTTATTGTCTATAAGGTACATTGTATTTCTTTCGTACGTAACCACTGCCTTTCTTAGAAAAGAACTTTATATTTCTTTTTAAATTTGTCAATTTCTTTCTTTGTATCAATTCTTAAAGTTTTTGTGTTTTACCCATCGCATCTGAATCCCTTAAAGTTCTCGTAATTTTCTGTATAAGCTATCAAAAGCCTGTAAAAAGTCTATGAATTTAATATAAAACTACGTGTTATGACATTATTAATAACCTAGAAGTCGAATCCTTTTTCATTTTATTTGCAACGGTATATAACTTGTGATTTGTTGTTACTTTGTGCTTCGATTTCCTCCATTCCTTTATCTGTCGCTGAATATTTTTACACAATGGTTTTGGATCTCTATTTCTAGTTGCTTTATAATTTTTATAGCCAGCTAAAGTTAGTAGTTCACCACTGTGTTCAAGACAGCTACACAAGAATGACTACTGCTGGTGTAACCGATGCATCTGATTTAAGACGACATCCCACATGGACCACGTATTTTACAAACAAGATATTAGCCATGTCAAGATCTTTAATACTTTTTTCGTATTTCAAAATGAAGCAAAGAGGTAACCTTTCCCTAAACTGAAATAGAATTTTAGTCTTTTAAAAAAGTATTGTGTAAGTTAAACAACAGGTTTTTTGTAGCGCCAGATACAAAAACATATTATCTATGCAAAAATTGATCACTGCGCGTGTCTTAAGGCATCGTAAATTCTGGTCATGTCAAACAGTAGAAAGAATTAACTCATTCATTTACAGTTATACAGAAATTGTAAGGCAACAACTTGTCAGTTTTTTTACCTTGTCAGGCCTTTCAACAACAACTATTACTTAGAGCAAATTTTTTGCATTTTATAGCTTATAACACATTTTATATTACATTTTATAACACATTTTATAGTCTAGCAACCATGATCATTAATCTCCAATTTATTAAAATGTTTCAATATACTGTTACTTTAATGGGTCAAGTTCTTCTGTAGTAGACGTATATTTTACTAATTTTTAACTCATAGATTGGCTTTTTCCTTCCTCCTTCTAACGGTCTACATTAAACAATATAAAGTAGGTATATTAAAAGCAGTTCAGTAAAATGTACGATTGGTTGCAATAAGGCAAAAAAAAAAACAAAAAAAAAACAAAAAAAAAAACAATCAGACACACAGGTAGCATATGTGCATGATCAGGAAACGTTTACATTTACTTACAAGTTTCATATTTACGTCCGTCTTAAGTTGCAGTGTATCCTGTTTTATATGAATACTTGCATTGATAGTAGATTATAAATGAAATATATATCAAAACATATAGTGTTACTTACTCAATCAAAGCAATAATTGTTTTTACATTTCTGTTGGAGTTGCTAAATATTTCATACTAACATGACATTTCAACAACTTTGATTAGTAATCGAATTGATTCCCTGAAGATTTACTTTATCTTCAGGGACAAGTGTAGAAGTTAGAACGACCGCATTGGCAAGAGGTCGTACTGCACCAACGTACGCAGCATTCACATCCTGAATAGCTCCAATTTGCGTTCGTTTGCAATGAAGTCTGTAATTTTCTTTCTGCGTCTCAAACAGTCACATAATTAGCTATTTCAAATACGTGTGCTCTTGTTTGTGCCTTTGATCCGACAAGTACCAACATTTAAAAAAATGTAGTGCTTTCCGAATTAACTGTACTTAAGTTACATATCTTAATTTGTTCACAAAAAATTATGTTTTACTTTAACAGCAATTACCAGAAATTAATAACGTTATTAATTTTACAAAATTTATTGTTGTTAATTTCGTTAACATTATTAACGTTCTTTCATGTATGTAACCTTTGTTAACATTCATTGCAGATTTAAAAATATTTTTATGTTACAGTTATTACTGTAATTGTCACTGTGGCTGTAATTATTATAGTTTTCTCTGTTTTGTTCATGTTTAGTAACTTTCATGTTAATGCAGTTTAGTGTTTTCTATCATTATGGTTTTCGGTAACAATTCTGCGGTGAGTAGGAGAAATGCTTGATGGGTGTATTAAGAAATACGTACTCCCCTTAGTGTCTGATGGGAAACACGTCCCCATAAAATCTTTTTGTATATGGCTATTTTTATTGACTTTTTGGAATTTTAATTTTTAACAATATGTTTGCTCTTAAATTTCTTGTAAAATAGATTAAACAGATTTCTCGTGATTTTTACATAAATTATACAGCGTACTATTACTTAACATGTTCTACCAAATTTAAACCCAAAGGTACACACTTAAGGGATTAATAAGGTGTAGAAACCATGAACGACAGCTGTTTAAAATTCAGGACACGTCAAGTCGCTCTCGCTAACAGCTGAGATTCACAAGTTTGGAAAAAATCACTTGCCGTGCTTGCGTAAAAGGTGCATAACCTTTTATAAAATAATCCGCTTAAATAAAGTCAAAGGGCATTCAAATATAACGTCTTAATCTCTCATGTAATGTTTTATATATTTAATTTTGGACTGGCTATTTGGAAACTTTTTTATGAGTGACGTCAAAATAATAATAACTAATTTTCTAACAGTCACCTTATTTACTACATCGTCCTTCACAATTTTAACGCAAATATCGATTAATTAAATTTTATATGTTAAAGGTGTGGGTATTGAAAAGAGGGGTAAAATATAAAAAACTTTTTCAAAGACCTTTATTAGTTTAAAAATTTTGCCAATAATCAAAGATAGAGAATACTGAATATAAAAAGGTAGGGCAATTTCCAATTGAAACTGTAGAGTCACGGACTTCTGATCTAAGCAATCCGGCGGTCAGAGGCAGCTCCGATGACAGCAACGTCTACTTTGCAGGCAGTAGATAGTAAAGAGGAAAAAAGCACAAAATGTTTCAGGCTACACTTGTGCGCTCTTTAGTGCAGTTTTTGTATCCTTTTCCTTATTCAAGAAGTTTTAACGTTTAGCCGTTACCTTTTTGTTTAACAATTCTGAAGAATACACCTAGAAATAGACGTTCTTTTGCCGCAAGTTGTAATTTTGGTAGGTTTTCTTATCTGTCAGCGAAGATGTAAATTGTGATAGGCAGATCCCTAGTTTTAAGGTATTTTAACTACTTTAAATTTTCCTTAAGGGTTCTTACTCAACGTAATATATTTTCACGAACATTCATCCCGTCATGTAAACAATGTGTACAGAATGTGCAAAGGAAATCTAAATTCACATACGTCAGTTGTGACTTCGACAGTATTATAAGAGAAACGATTAACTTCATTTTAAAAATGAGGTAACAGAAGAACGTTAAAGATCAACTGGAGAGACAAATCACCTAATGAAATTGTTTATCAGGGAGCTGAAAAAAGTAACTGTCTGTGGAATAGTATTAAAAATGGTTTTTTCATAGAAGCTTGGTGACAACAATATGAAAGGGAGGAAGTGCTAAGGAATGTTCCGTTTTAAATGTATAGGATATAAAATGAAAGATTTCAATTGTACAAATCAGGCATACATTTAATTGAAAATAACATAATGTATAACATTTAAAAACGGATATAACATGCAACATTAAGATCTTTAAGATTGATAAATTATGTTCCACCTTATTGCCATAGTATTTACTTTATGTTCACCAACGGATCGAAAGTGTGCTTTATATGGGATTTCACTCGCTAAACCCCAACACGGAGCCTATAGGCTACTGTGTTTAATGACTGAAATCGACGTCGTGGGAACAACATAGTCCGCACTTGAGGGCGTTGTTATTGGGTTGTAAACTACCGTCCTGTCTGTCTAAAGCTTGCCTCAGGTACGTCCCGATGTCCTCAATTTCGTGAGCGCCCATCGCCAAGACGAAGAATTTCTTTTACTAAAGCTCTTGTCTTTGCGTCGTTGTTGACTTTTAAGTCTGACTGTTCGACACTGAGTGTACTACGGGCCGTCTGCACGTGTATCTTATAGATGTACGGCAAGTTTGTCCATACGCGTTTGAAAAATCTTCTCGCTCTCCGCCTATTGCTCGAGATCGTACAGCTGACGTACGTTCACCGTGTCCACACTGTTTACCCCGTTCGATAGGTTCAATATCGCCTGCCCGCTGCAAAAATTCGTCATGTAAACTGACCATGTTGGTTAGTAAGAATTACAAGTTCTCCGCATCCTCTTTCATCAGCGACGTGGCCATCCGACGATTACCGGCCATCAGGTTATCGTTTTCGTCCGACCTTCCACAGACACATCTTGTCCACTTAATCTGATTTTAACCGCGTCCCTCGGACCGCACGGTTGTCGTAGCGATACTATTCTGTGACGCCGCGTGTTGATGACCGGCTGGTAGTTTTTGTTCCTAGCCTAAAACACGCTCTTGTTGTCTGCGTACTGTTTGTAACAGCGTCTTCGAGGTCGCTAGACGCTACCATGTTGGTAGGCCTGCGCCCTCCGACATTCTTGCTCGTGCTGTCTGTTAACACGTAATGTTTTCCACGAACACAGGGAGAGTTAAACGCTTTCGGTGTGTGTGTGTATGTGTGTGTGTATAACAGGAGTGAGAGAGAGAGAGAGAGAGAGAGAGAGAGAGAGAGAGAGAGAGCGAGAGACCAAAAACCTACTGATATAACCTACATAACCATTATAGTCCAACCTCTAACGTTTTTGTGGCTCGTCTTTTTTATGATTTTTACATCTTTCCAATACATTTTGTCTTTCAGGTCTCCGCTTTGGCCAGGAACAACAGATGTATTTTATATACAATTATTGTACCTTCCGAAACTCCCAACAAATTTGACTGCTGGTTCACGTTATTCTTAAACTTCCTTATTAATTCCTCGTTTGCTTTCTGATTGTATCTCCCCCTCTCACACGCTCAATTCCCCTCTCTCACCCCCTCTCTCACCCCCTCTCACCCCCCCCCCCTCTCTCTCTCTGTCTTTCATTCTCTTCGACTTTCTCTTCTTTTCTCTTCTTCATGCATTGTATGTATATGTGATAGTGCAGATTCCACATGTATTTTGTTTAATAATCTATTTAGACAATACACAAACACGCGAATATACACGCTTACAAATTATATAATTTGCGCACGTGCATGCGTGTTTGTGTGTGTGTGAGAGAGAGAGAGACAGACATACATACAGATAGACAGACAGACGGACAGTGACAGAGACACATAACAGAGAGAGAGAGAGAGAGAGAGAGAGAGAGAGAGAGAGAGAGAGAGAGAGAGAGAGAGAGAGAGAGAGAGAGAGAGAGAAATTTTTATAGTTGTGAATCAATGTTGATGTGTGTAAACAAATTTTTCCAAAAATAATAAAATTCCTTCTATTGAATAGCAATACAACGCACATTCCTGTCCTCCATTTACTCTTCCTACCAAACCTGTCAGGCGTGTCTGACTTTTTTCGTTTATGTGGTAGAACATATTTTAATTAATTATTAGGAAGTGTTTATGTTTTAGTTTTAGGTTTTACGAGTTGTATCTTTAAATAAATTCTCTTTCTATCATTCTGCTCAGAATCTCAAAGTCTGTCGCATTTAGACTTGTCCGTCAGTTGTATGTGATATACGTAAGCTGTCACTTCTCGTAACCTGTTTCGTTATAATCTTACACAGGTACTTTCACATGATATTATTATTTCGCCGGTCCAGAAATTTATTATTTGAAACTCGATACTATTATTTAGTATATATAATTTGAAAATAAGTTGACAAATAAAATTCAGACCAGCATGTATTACGCTAAAAATAGAATACTTTAAAAGTTTTATTTCTTTGAAAACGTATTCTGTGTGATTCTATTCTAAACTGAACTGTGTGAAAGTAACAATGAACACATCTATTCAGGAAAATCATGACAAATATTTTCTTTAACTGTTTATTCTCCTTTCAAATGCCATAAAGTGTCGTAAAGTAGATACGTCTTAGTCATTTAAACAGTTAGAGAAGACTTAAAATAATTTATAGTTAATTTTCAAAAGAAGCATATTTACATTCCTTCTATAAAAAGCAATTTTTTAATAATAGATTGTATAAACCAATTGAGCATAATAAAAATAAGGTTGAAAGAAGTTAGAGGAGACAAATAAGGAAAAGGAAATTAATTTAATTACCTTGTATCCGTCAGTGACTTCGTTTTTGCGTTATTCATATAGACGCGTTTCGTGACATGTGTCACATCATCAGTCCCCTTCGTCAAGCGTTAAAATTCAAATAAAAACATTTGCACATATTTACTATATTAAGTCACAATAACAGCACACACATAATACGATATAACTTCGGCTCCGTTGGACCGGTCCGACCGCGCGTGTAGTTGACGAGCCACTAATTTAACTAAGTCAATCCTTATCACCAATCATAGCCGTCATGCGCGATTATATTTAGGGCTATATCATATAGTGAGTCAGATTGAAACTTTAATTGTTCATTTAATATACTGTCACTGTTGATATTCTTATCTTTAAATGCTTTATAAATCTCAAATTCCTTGAGAGCGTCCATTAACCTACCCTTACCGCATACAAGGATTGCTTTGAAATTAGTGCTGAAATCTGTGTAATTATGGTTATGCGTCATTAGATGGCGCGCATAATTAGATTTGGTCTTGTCTAAATCATTCCTTGGTAGATGTTCTTTGTATCTTTTCAAGAAAGACCTGCCAGTTTGACCCAGATAGAAACAATCACAATCATCACATGACATCCTGTAAACACCTGTTTTCTCTTCTAACGGAAATGGTTGTTTTATGCGTAACAAATTAGAAATATTATTATTTGTTTTAAATGCGACTTTTATATTAAATTTAGAAAACACGTTGGATATAATGCTAGGTGAAAGGCTACCGTACACTGTCGTTATATACTTTTTATTTTTATTTTTGTTAACTTTATTATCATCGATGGTATTATGGTGGGATCTAGTTTTATATAGGTGTCGCTTAAGAAGTCTATCTATCATCGAACTCTTGTACCCATTCGCTATTGCTATGTGCCTTATTATATCCAATTTGTCCTGAAAGTCCTTTTGTTTTAGTGGAATCGTTACCAACCTATGAACAAAACTGTTGTATGCCGCCATTTTCTGACTATATGGGTGGTGATAATCGGCGTGTATTGTAATATCTGTGGTGGTGGGATTCCTATATATTTTATATTGGAATTTATTAAGATACTTGGTAACAGTCAGATCGAAAAAATGGAGTTTATTGTCAGTCTCTGTTTCGAGGGTAAATTGCATGTTCCTGCTAAGGCTGTTCAAATGATGTTTTAATTTCTCTATCTGTCGTAGCGTGCCATTAAAAACTATAAAGGTGTCGTCTACATATCGTGCGTAGAATTTAATATTACTATAAAATTTGTCATTCTCTGAGAAAATGTAAATATTTTCAAAATGATGCAAGTATAAATCCGCCAGCAGTCCTGACAGTGGCGAACCCATTGCGAGACCAAACTCTTGTAAGTAAAATTATTATTAAAAGTGAAGTAATTCTGCTTCAACAGGACAATCTACAAAAAAATTAACTCATCTATTTGTTTGTGATTCTGCTTCTCACCTTTAATGACACAATTTCAATTGTAAAAGATCTTCTCGTAAAGCAGAACCACCACAGATATTACAATACACGCCGATTATCACCACCCATATAGTCAGAAAATGGCGGCATACAACAGTTTTGTTCATAGGTTGGTAACGACTCCACTTAACCAAAAGGACTTTCAGGACGAATTGGATATAATAAGGCACATAGCAATAGCGAATGGATACAAGAGTTCGATGATAGATAGACTTCTTAAGCGACACCTATATAAAACTAGATCCCACCATAATACCATCGATGATAATAAAGTTAACAAAAATAAAAATAAAAAGTATATAACGACAGTGTACGGTAGCCTTTCACCTAGCATTATATCCAACGTGTTTTCTAAATTTAATATAAAAGTCGCATTTAAAACAAATAATAATATTTCTAATTTGTTACGCATAAAACAACCATTTCCGTTAGAAGAGAAAACAGGTGTTTACAGGATGTCATGTGATGATTGTGATTGTTTCTATCTGGGTCAAACTGGCAGGTCTTTCTTGAAAAGATACAAAGAACATCTACCAAGGAATGATTTAGACAAGACCAAATCTAATTATGCGCGCCATCTAATGACGCATAACCATAATTACACAGATTTCAGCACTAATTTCAAAGCAATCCTTGTATGCGGTAAGGGTAGGTTAATGGACGCTCTCAAGGAATTTGAGATTTATAAAGCATTTAAAGATAAGAATATCAACAGTGACAGTATATTAAATGAACAATTAAAGTTTCAATCTGACTCACTATATGATATAGCTCTAAATATAATCGCGCATGACGGCTATGATTGGTGATAAGGATTGACTTAGTTAAATTAGTGGCTCGTCAACTACACGCGCGGTCGGACCGGTCCAACGGAGCCGAAGTTATATCGTATTATGTGTGTGCTGTTATTGTGACTTAATATAGTAAATATGTGCAAATGTTTTTATTTGAATTTTAACGCTTGACGAAGGGGACTGATGATGTGACACATGTCACGAAACGCGTCTATATGAATAACGCAAAAACGAAGTCACTGACGGATACAAGGTAATTAAATTAATTTCCTTTTCCTTATTTGTCTCCTCTAACTTCTTTCAACCTTATTTTTATTATGCTCAATTGGTTTATACAATCTATTATTAAAAAATTGCTTTTTATAGAAGGAATGTAAATATGCTTCTTTTGAAAATTAACTATAAATTATTTTAAGTCTTCTCTAACTGTTTAAATGACTAAGACGTGTCTACTTTACGACACTTTATGGCATTTGAAAGGAGAATAAACAGTTAAAGAAAATATTTGTCATGATTTTCCTGAATAGATGTGTTCATTGTTACTTTCACACAGTTCAGTTTAGAATAGAATCACACAGAATACGTTTGCAAAGAAATAGAACTTTTAAAGTATTCTATTTTTAGCGTAATACATGCTGGTCTGAATTTTATTTGTTAACTTATTTTCAAATTATATATACTAAATAATAGTATCGAGTTTCAAATAATAAATTTCTGGACCGGCGAAATAATAATATCATGTGAAAGTACCTGTGTAAGATTATAACGAAACAGGTTACGAGAAGTGACAGCTTACGTATATCACATACAACTGACGGACAAGTCTAAATGCGACAGACTTTGAGATTCTGAGCAGAATGGTAGAAAGAGAATTTATTTAAAGATACAACTCGTAAAACCTAAAACTAAAACATAAACACTTCCTAATAATTAATTAAAATATGTTCTACCACATAAACGAAAAAAGTCACAGACACGCCTGACAGGTTTGGTAGGAAGAGTAAATGGAGGACAGGAATATGCGTTGTATTGCTATTCAATAGAAGGAATTTTATTATTTTTGGAAAAATTTGTTTACACACATCAACATTGATTCACAACTATAAAAATTTCTCTCTCTCTCTCTCTCTCTCTCTCTCTCTCTCTCTCTCTCTCTCTCTCTCTCTCTCTCTCTCTCTCTCTCTCTCTCTCTCTCTCTCTCTCTCTCTCTCTCTCTCTCTCTCTCTCTCTGTTATGTGTCTCTGTCACTGTCCGTCTGTCTATCTGTATGTATGTCTGTCTGTCTCTCTCTCTCTCACACACACACATACACACACACGCATGCACGTGCGCAAATTATATAATTTTTAAGCGTGTATATTCGCGTGTTTGTGTATTGTCTAAATAGATTATTAAACAAAATACATTTGCAATCTGCACTATCACATATACATACAATGCATGAAGAAGAGAAAAGAAGAGAAAGTCGAAGAGAATGAAAGACAGAGAGAGAGTGAGTGAGAGAGGGGGGCTAGAGTGAGAGAGGGGAATAGAGCGTGTGAGAGGGGGAGATACAATCAGAAAGCAAACGAGGAATAAGTCAGGAAGTTTAAGAATAACGTGAACCAGCAGTCAAGTTTGTTGGGAGTTTCGGAAGGTACAATAATTGTGTATAAAATACATCTGTTGTTCCTGGCCAAAGCGGAGACCTGAAAGACAAAAAGTATTGGAAAGATGTAAAAATCATAAAAAAGACGAGCCACAAAAACGTTAGAGGTTGGACTATAATGGTTATGTAGGTTATATCAGTAGGTTTTTGGTCTCTCTCTCTCTCTCTCTCTCTCTCTCTCTCTCTCTCTCTCTCTCTCTCTCTCTCTCTCTCTCTCTCTCACTCCTGTTATACACACACACATACACACACGCACACACTCGGCGGATGTGTATGTGTGCAATTGTATTGTCGTCTACTTAAAGGAATAACCCTACCCCGGCGTGTTCCGCCTCATCAACTAACCTCTTCGTAGGAGAAGAAAAGTACAACATTGCGTCGGCCAAATGATGCGTGTTAAAAGAAAACTAAAACAATCTACCTCTCTTCATTCTCAGTAGGTAGGTAATCCACCCATTTAATATTCACAAACTTTCTCAGTTAATGATAAAGTGATTCCTGTCTCTTGAACACCAATATGTTCGATTTGGTCTCGTCCTGTAGAAGCAGTAACTGTCCGTACAAAGTTGTAATTTCTGTTAGTTTCGTCGCTACACCTAATGAACCACGTCTTCCCGTTGTAACAGCTTCACAGCCCAGGGTGAAATTTAGCTTTTCGACAATTTCTCTCCATTTACGTCACCTTGTCTCACTCGTATCCCTCAAATCATATGGAAATTCTTCTCATAGGTTCGCAATCTGATACTATGTTGTGTATTTTCCGGTCATCCAGAATCCTTCTCACATGCCTCTGTCAATCTCATGTTTGACTTTTGAACTGCACTGCATCAGATCGTTGTATTACTTGATCTAGCTTATAAATCATCAGCACTTTGTAGTTCCTCTCCTGAGTTCGTTTTCCAGTGCTCTACTTATTGTACCACACGTTCTGGAGACTTAAGGTGCTTTGTTGTGCATATTCCTCTCAAATCCATTAGTAAGATCATATCCGAAGTAATTTTTAAGTGATTCTCTTGTTCCAAGTGTGAATCTTTAAATATGTACTAAAATGAATAGCCTACAAAATACTCATAAAATACCGTTATCTCTGTCTTGTAGTTTAAAGTAGATTATTTTAAATTAGACTGAGCTAATGTACACTGTCTTGCAAATTAAGTAATCTTGTAGACCTGAAAATATAGCAGAGTAAGACACCTACAGTTTATAGTAAATTAAACAATTAGACGCCTGTAGGTATAATGAAGCCGATAAGCGCGGTTGCGCGTGCAGCTGTACAGCCACATACAAAAATCAGAGATTAATGCAGAAGGATGACAAATATTATTTTGTCATATATTTTGTTTATGTATGCTCGATGTGCAAAATTTTCCATTACCAATTACCTGTTTAATGCTGTAAATCGAACACGTATTAAAGTCAATACGCATTGTTAATCGTATTTAGCTGCCCAATATTGATATTGTCGCTCACAACCGTAAAACACCGTCAAGATACGTTGACTAAAATGGGTTCTCGCTATTATCAACAACCTTGGCAGAAAAAAATAAATTAATAAAGAACGTACTCAAATAATTAAACCATTAAAAAATTTTAAAGTAGAACAAATACCAGTTTGCCAGTGTTCTTTGTGAGGCATGACAGTCTTTCATTTGATTTTACCCTCCTTCAACATCCGCCTCGAAACGCCTCTATTCTGGACCGGTTGCAAATTAATAGCGCCCAACAACTTTTTTATCCTTTCCAAATATTTGTTCGAAACATAAGCCGGTGGTCTCCCCTGCTACTTTATCTTAGTAGACCTCTTTCAGGTCATCTCCTTGAGTTCGTCCTCCAGGTCCTCACCAGGTCCAGGTCCTACCATCTCGTCTTCCAGGTCTGTCTTTGAGTTGTAATGTTCATTTGCCCGTTTAATAATTTTCAATATATGGCAGTATTTTTGTCAGTCCAGTTAGAAGTGGTAAAGATTTCTTACATTCCACGTTACAATGTTCAAACTGCTGCCTGCCTTTCCCCCCCAATCCGACGTTTAGAGATTGTAGGAAATCTTTTTGACAGAACGAGGTAACTAACTTCGAGCCCGACCTATTAATGACTGGGGACCATTCCTCTTGTTCAGGTCTGCCCTTACCTTGCTTTCCGCTGGAAATAGTTAGGCCTACCCAATCTTCCACAGGGTTCTTCTGTTTCCGATGTTTGGCATTGACTCGGCAGTTATCAATAACAATATTGCAGGTCAGCCTTCCATACGTAGATCTACAAACATACGCGTACATGCATAATCATAATAATTTTCATAGACTGTCGTAAAATTATCTGAAGAGTTTACAAAGACCTTACACGAAGGTTTGACCACTAATAATCTATGATTGTCTTCAGGTTAACAAGAACGTAATCGAACAACTTAAAACTCACTACACGAGATTTGTAGGTTCACACAAGAAAAAAGAACAGTTTATAAATACTGAACCTTTCAATGGACCTTTGTAAATATTGTGCCCTTGGTTCTCCTCATAGGACTTAGAGGGTAGGTAGGTTCTCTTGTTTTCTGAATTTTTATAGATTTGTCTCACTTTTACTTCAGAGTTTAAAGTCGCTATATTTCTTTTTCGTCAATTTGCGCTTATTACTGCATATATGTCATAAAGTTAAATTAAACATATAAATTAGGTTCTAATTAATCCTGAAAACAAAGACAGATTATTTGTGTACTTAAAATTTTAACAGTGTTAATGGTGGGTAGAAATTGAGTTTAAAGACCATCGTAAAAATATTACTCGTGTTTTTGAAATAACTAAAATTTTCTCTTAGTCCAAGAAGTTATCGTTATCGTTTATAATTAAATAGAATGAAAAACAGACTGAAGTACACACTAGTGTGGGTACGGAAGCATCGTTTCATTAGCATACTGATCAACTGGTATATCTTTAGAAGGCAGTTTAAAACAGTTTCATCGCACGTGGAAACGTGGAAAGCGCATGTGGACGAATTAGCTGCGATCCTTGCTAAATGCTATTAAGTGCATCTCCCATATGGCCTTGGCGAACCGATATGGAAGTTTTACTGCGCCTGTACACCGCACTAGTGCTACCCAGAATAGATTATGGATGCGCGGCGTGCTTGGAAAAGCCAGATCCTGTACACAATGCTAGGGTGCGCTACGCCACGGGGGCATTCCGCACTAGCCCAGCACACAGCTTATATTGTGAGGCAGGAATGGCGTCATTTCTCTTTAAATGTATATATAATAACCTTTTTCTCTTTAAACAAAAGATATGGTGTCCTGTATGAACATGTGTTAAATATTAATAACTTTTATCCTACTTATTTTTATGCTATGAATTATGATTCAATTTGAAAGATACCAATACAGTATTACAGTCCTAACTCTTACGTAAAATTATCGAATCAGTTATTGCGTTTTCTTATAAATTATTTTGATGATTAAAACAAAATGTGTGAGTAATTGTACTGGATTAACACTGCTAACAGAATACAATATCAATTGTTGAACGTATGTAAAACCTGTAAGACTAGAATACACAAATAAACGACGACTTTTAATGTTAAAGGAGAGTTTAATTCCGAATCGTGTCAGTCTGGGTCCAGCACACGTTTGCTTCCATCTAGGCTAAATGCCTAGTTTTAAATTATATGTAACGCGGACACAGTAAATACATGTTATAGGTGTAGTATCTTAGACGTCAGTTTTTGTTGCTGACATAATATGGCTCAAATTTTAGCACTTCCGTGCCACATAAACCATGTGTTGTTGATTGCAAACAACAGCCCCTCCCCACACACACACACAGTCTCTCTCTCTCTCTCTCTCTCTCTCTCTCTCTCGCTGACACAGACAAATAAAAATGTGTGTGTGTGTGTGTGTGTGTTCGCGCGCGCGTTATTTATAATAAATACATAAATTATTTATCTACTTTAATTTAATTAATTTTAATGTACTAACACTAACTATGCTTGAGTTAACCAAAACCAACTTAAATTATTACTGTCTTACTTGAGATTAACGAGAGTCATTTTTAGGATTGTGTTTGCTTTTCAAGTCGTGTAGCTCTTAGTCTTACTGCCGCTGGAAACTAGTTCGTATGTCGTCACTTCTGTCCAGCGGATATCTTTGCTAATTCGCATTGGACCACAAATCTTTGGGCCTACAGTTGAAAAGATTACAAATTAGTTTCTTAACAGCGACAGGTTCAAGTATGTCGTATAATTGATGCTAACACTTTGTACTTTTTTCGGACAACCTCTCGACCACTGGAACTACTGGTTGGGAACCATTGCTGTAGCCTAAACGTCTCACTTGTACAGTAAAAATTTTAGTTATTTCTGCACTAATAGCAGTGGCGGCTGGTAGTTCCAAATTTTGGTGGTTGCAGTAGGTGGTTGAGTGGGGGGGGGGAGGGGAGATTAAAAGAACACATTAAACAGGAGGCAGACCTACCACACATGTGGATCATCCATAGTGATGTATGGAAAAAAATAGAAAGTTACTGTTTTACAATTTTTTGAGCAGTTAATTTGTGGGAAATTCCAAGTAAGTTGTGTCGAAACAGTTCATCTAACAAGCATGATGCAAGCGACTGAGCATCATGTGTAGGAGGGGCAATGAAACCCCAGAAGCTTTCCTTTTATTACCTTTTGCTTTTATTAAATAACGATACACTATGACCATTTAAAAAACATAAGCAACATCAGTGGTGTCATTAGCAATTACAGCCAAATAATCCACTTCTTGTATCTTACTCATTATTTCTTTATGGCATATTCATAACATTATATTTAAAAGTTCATTTTGAATGGCTTTAGAGGTACCCTTAAATACAGTTGCTTCCTCTAAATGATTTTTTATTGCTGTGTCAAGCTCAGAACTGAAACCAATTAAGCCTTGAAATGGATCTGAGCCTTGAAATGGATCTGAGCCTCGAAGTGGTCTGAACCAATTAAACCAATTACCAGGATCTAATGACGATTTAGTCTCATCATGACTCTGCAAAGCTAATTCTAAAGCTCCACAGAAGCGGATACAGTTTATTATTGTATTTAATACGTACCGATTATTGCGTACTCTCTTGTTTTGTCATACAATAATTCGCCTATACTGTCCAGCTGCTATGCTATAGGTATCAAAAAGAGAAAAGTGAAAAGCATCCTTTAAATGCACACTTGACGCCTGATGATTTCTTTTTTTTCTCCTAGATGATTAATATTTTTCATTCCGAATTTTGTCCAGGGGTCCTCCTCTCCAAACAGTAAACATAGAAAACAAAATGAAGAATTTCTTTCGTCACTACTACATAACCAGTCAGTATTGTCATAATATTCTAGTTTACATAATCGATTAAATTGTCGACCGCCTGATTTTACAATTTGATTCATTGTTAAGGGAGGCATTTGGCATCCTAGTCTATTGGTTCTTAACGCTATTCATTTTCACTAAAAAAACAAAACACGTTTTTTAAAAGCACGAATAATGAGTAACTCCAAAAAGCATAAACAAAAAAGCACACAGCAGCATTAAACAAAGAAAAAATAATACTTAACACACAGTTTAATTAATAAAAAGTCGATTACCACTTTATTATCACAATCGCAGTTATACAAAATTATAACTATATTTTTATAAATTCAAACAATGCGTAACGTTTACCTCGAAGCAATGTAAACGCTAAACCCGACACAACTTACAAATCACGAAGTCTGTGCAGACCACATGACACAACTAAGGATGAGCTACAACGCTAATAGTGGAGCGTTGCAGAAGCTTTGCAACCCCCTAGCTAACATAGGAAACATAGGGCAACTGTGAAGAGTAACGCACGTTCTCTCATATGTTTTTGTAGTAAGCTCTGCCATTTACTCTTCAAGTTGCAAGCGGCCTACAACCACCAGCCTGCTCGCCACATTTGAATAGTATGTGAACATTACCGCATAGAAGATAATACGCTCTCCTTTGAAATTTATGACAATTTTAGCACCTTAATGTTTTCGTATATTATTTTACAGTTTAGTTATTCTATTTTGGTGGTTGTGCAATGCTGCAACCATAGCACCAGCCGCCACCGATTAATAGGTTAATATCAAGAATAACCAAACGTTATTCCAGTTCTCTGGTCGCTAATGGAACATTCTGACTACTTCCTGAGTGACAAGTTTTCGTGGACCACGCATTTTATTAACGTCGCACTTGCGTGTAAAAGTACTGTCAACGTGACATGTGCAAATGTGTGTTGTATGATCGCTGATCAGTTTTTGTTTCACACCTTTAGAAAGTGAAATGATTCCATAAAATCACTACTCTGCCACTAACATAAATAAAAAAAAAAAATATGAGAAATGTCAGAAGCAGCGCTTCTTGTTTATGTTATTGTATTTTTGTTTTTAAAATGTAAATTTAGCTTTAAAGAACTTTTAGTAACATGAAAAGCCTGGTATTATTATTTTTGCTTAATACAGTTAAGTGGAACAAAATGAAATCTGTTGTGCTTGAGAGCTCAGATAAACTCTGTCCTCCTTCCCTCAAACCGACGGTTTCAATTTAGACAACCACTTTTCAGCAGTAATACTGTCGTAATTTCACTCAAGCGGGGCAGACCACCCTCTGCTGAAATGATTCATCAGCATAAAGTACGTTACAAGGCGAACAGATTTACCTCACAGCCAGAGAAAATACATTTTTAACGTAAATATATTTTAAGGTTTTGTTTGAAGTTGGACTTGTCTACATTATTTTAGTTTATCTTTTTAGAATATGCTGGTAATGATCTGCATTAAACAAAAATAATTACACCTGCTTATGTACATAATAAAAACCTTTTCCATTAGCCAAACAAATCTATCATAACTTTCAACTTCACAACGCAAACATAAAAGAAATGTAAACATAAATTATGTATAGATATTTACAACAGGATGTAACTGATGTAGGCTAACCTGTGGTTATCACAGCAGTGCAAAAATAATTTTCACGTAACTGATGACGACTACACGGCCGAAATCGATTCCAAACTGTTGAACGTTACTTAAGAAGTCATACAAATGTTTCCTCTGCAAATTCTGTTTTTATTTTCTAGGCTATACTTGCATGTAATAGGTAAGAGATCAATTATAGATGAAAAAATATATTTTTACTATTTAAACAATTTGAACGCCTCTATCCTTAAATTTTACAACTGTTATAATGCAAGTAACTTTTATAAATTATTACAAAACAAATATTTTTACAACACACAGCAAGGGCATATCGACCATTGATTATATACAAGCCATAATTTTTATTATCTCTCTCCAATAGCACTACAGCCCTTGTTGGGCCCTGGCCTCCTTCAATTTTTCCCCCCATTCTCTTCTGTCGGTAGCCATCCTCCTCCAGGAACGCACTTTCAATATTTCTTTTGCATCCTCATCCACCGCATCCTCCCATCTTCTCCTTAATCTTCCCACTGGTCTTTTTCCGTGGATTCTGGTATTCAATAGTTTTCGTGGTATTCTGTCTTCTCCCATCCTGGCTACATGACCAGCCCACCTTAGACGCTGTAATTTTATGTACCGTGTTAGCGGTGGTTCTTTATACATTCGATACAATTCAAAGTTATATCTTATTCTCCAGCCATGTACGTCATTAACTGGTCCCAGGATTCTTCGTAATATTTTTCTTTCAAAGATATCGAGAGTGTTTGCTGCTTTGGAGTTCAGGATACACGTTCGCAGCCGTAGGTTAGGATGGGTTTTACTATTGATTTGCATATCCTTAGTTTCGTGTTTCTGTGGATGTCTTTGGATCTGAAGATACTTGATGTGGCGAAATACGCTTTATTGGCTTGGACTATCCGGTTTCGGATTTTGGTTTCTTCTGTACCGTTTTTTTCTAATATGTTTCCCAAGTATTTAAAGTTGTCCACCTTTTCGATATTGTCGATTGTTCCGTAGTTTCTTTCCCTTCTAGTCTGCATTAATATTTTTGTTTTATCTATGTTGATTTTGAGACATATATTGCTAGCATTTTCTTTGAGTTCAAAGTACGTTTCCTCTGCTGCATTTTTTGACCGACACATTATGTTGATGTTGTCCGCGTAGGGTGCTAATTAGACCGATTTGTTTGTCAGTACGTTATTTCTTCCTACTGACAGTTTTCTGACCACATATTCTAGAGTTAGATTAAACAAGGTCGGGGCCAGCCCATCTCCTTGTCTTAACCCTCGATTGATTACAAATCCTGTGTCATGTGTCCTTGTATTCGTACCTGAGCTTCTGTATTAGTCATTATCAAGTTTATCATCCTTACCAGTTTCACTGGTATGTCGAATTCGTATGAAATATTAGATAGTCTATCCCTATCTATCGAATCGTAGGCTTGTCTAAAATCAACAAAAATATTATAGACGTCTATATCTTGTTCCCACGCTTTACTCAGAACTTGTCTGACTGTATATATTTGATCTATAGTGGATCTTACTTTTCTGAAACCGGACTGATATTCGCCGATAATCTCTTCAGCATATGGCTGTAATCTTTGATCGATTATTTATGTGAAAATTTTATATCCGGAGCATAATAGAGAGATTCCTCTGTAGTTCTGGCAGGATAACTTGTCCCCTTTTTTATGTATAGGACATATGACGGTTTTCCTCCATTCGTCAGGGATATGTTCTGTAGGTACTCCATATAGTGAGTATTAAGGCATGCAATTGTTCCACGAGTTTTTTCCCACCCCACTTAAATAGTTCAGAGGGAATTTCGTCAATTCCTGGAGCTTTGTTATTTTTCTGTGCTTTAATTGCCTCTTGTATTTCCTGCATTGATGGTGACGGTTCGTAATCGTGTTCGTTTCCTCTTCTAGACTCTTGTCTATTTCTGTCTTTTGTTTCGTCCGTTAGGAGCCTTCTGAAGTATGTTTTCCACGCTCTCTTTATTTCTTCTATGTCACTGATTATTTCTCCATTTTGATTTTTGCATAGATTTGTATTTGGTTTATATCCTTGTTTTAAATTTTTAATAAATTTGTATGCATCTCGTGAGTTATTTTCTATAAAGTCTTTTTACATTTTCAGTATTTTGTTATTTTTTCTGTCTGCAAGTCTTATCTGCCAGCTTCCTTTTTGACGTGAAAACGTCTTTAAAATCGATGCCGGGTGTGGGGAGGCAATCGTGCCCAAATGAGCGACAGTTTCTGTCGAAGTAATTTCAAACTTCAATAACTCGGCTACAAATAGACATAGCGCCGCCATCTTAGTCTCGTTTTAAAGAGGAAGGATGAAAGTTTGTGTCAGTACTACTCCGGACGTCGCGAACTGCGCACGCGCAAAGTAAACTTACGATTTTCGACTTTCCGGATTCGACGCGTGTTTATAAACGGGATTATATCTCAAAAACAAATTATCCGATCCGAGTAAACCAAGTGTTGTTTTGAAGAGGAGTGTATATGTTACAACTCATCCTGGGTTACAAGTGTGTATCTTAAAAACTCAAAAAGATACGAGGCTGTGAATTTGAAAAAGTTTGAAAATGTCCCGATTTTCTTAAAATGTCGCGATAAATGAGGGCAAAGTACAACCAGAATTACAAAAATCGGACACGAATGCGTAGAGCACAAAGCTCCAAAGAGAATGACACTGAAAACGCCGGACCCGGACCCAAAACCAACGCGCAGTACTGCCGCGAATATAGGCAACGTAAGCGCGCTCGGACAACCCAGGCGGCATCTGACGAGCCTGGGTCAAGTATGGATGTGGATTTCGTTGCTGATGAGATGAAGAGTGCAATGGAGGTCGACCCAGACCCATCGGACCCACTTGGCATACCCAATATTGCGATGGGAGCCCAAAATTGGACTTGTACCGGGGCCGACAACTACTTTAAAAAAACATTCTTAGACAACGACTTAGGCTATAAATGTGACATTTGCGACCGCCTGTAGTTAAAAAATGATTTGAAGCCTACCAATAGGAGTATCACTGGCGTACTGCGAGAAGAGTTCCCTACGGAGGACGTGAGTGGTTTCAAGCTCTGTAACAACTGTAAGGCGCAGTGTTCAAAGGGGCGGATTCCAGCGTTGAGTCAGAGTAACGGTTTCGTATATCCGCCGATCCCAGACCCACCTCTGCCCAAACTCGATCCCTTGACTGAGCGCTTGATCTCACCGCGACTCCCTTACATGCAGATACGCAGTCTGCGAGGATCGAGTTACGGTACCGTCGGCCAAGTGATCAATATCCCAGTGAGTGTCGATACCATGGTATCAATGTTACCGTGCTCTCTCGACGACGATTACGCCATAAATGTGAATTTGAAGAAGAATATCGTGCACAAGTCTAGCTACCTCAGTGGCTATGTAAAGAAGGCATTGCTCAAGCGCTGGCTAGGGTACTTGACAGCGCAGCCGATCTATCGCTACTACAAAATCGAAGTTGATCTCAACAACCTCACTGCGAATGTGTCCGCGGTTGATGACAGTGGACGTGAAGAGGCGAGTGATGCTGACAACATGGAATTTATGAATGTGGATGGAGTGCACAACACACTATGCTGTGGAATGAGGACCACTGTTTCAATATTGCTCCCGGTCAACATTCACACCCGCTGAATATAATTTACGATCTACACGCCGAGGAGCTCTCGTATCCGGCCATATACTATGGTGTCGCGAGATACCATATGATGTGTTTATGATGTGTACCTCTGAGATACGGCAAATCGATCGCCGTGGCGTCACTCCCAGTCACATTCTCTACATGGCGATGAAAATATTGCGCATACGAGTGAGGGCCGAGCATCTTCAATGCTTTCAGGTGCGTCAGACAGACAGAGAGGGTGACTCGTGAGATGATTGAGGATAAAGAGTTTGTAGATGGAATGATCGATACAAACTTGGCATTTCTGAAGAGTATTCCAAACTCAGTGCAGTATTGGTCCAATAGGAAGAAGGACTTGTTCACCATGATTCGACAGCTCGGTAAGCCCACACTGCCTTTCTCACGATGAGTGCAAACGAGACGCACTGGCCACATTTGCTCTCCATATTGAACAAGTGGTCGCAGGAGTACGCGTCGCTTGGTCCGCTCGGTGAGGGCGATATAATGGAACGACTGCACGCGTATCAGCGTGCGCATTTGGTCAACGAGGATCCAGTCATCTGCTGTATCTACTTTAAGAAGCTAGTAGATACTGTCATGTCTCTGTTGCAGTCCAAGGTGGCCACGAGGAATCCGTTTGGGCACTATCGTGTTGTCGACTACTTCTTGCGCATATAATTTCAACACAGGGGCAGCCCACATGCGCACATCCTCCTCTGGCTTAACGGAGATCCGCGAGAGCGAGTCAGCAAGGATATGCCGGAGACGATTCGGATGGTCGATACACTGTGCTCAGTCGACAAGGCGACACTGCGAGATGAGAGTTACATCGGTAATCAGACGCATAAGCACACGTTCACTTGTACAAAGCGAGGTGAGAAGACTTGTAGATTCAACATCCCTTACTGGCCAATGCAGAGTCTCGAGTGTTGTTACCCCTGAGTAAGAATGACGCAAGGCGAGCGGTCCTTCAGCGCAAGGCCACCAAGGTGCGAGAACGACTGGAGACTAGGGTTTACAGCGACATGCGGGCCTCTCTCATCGACAACAAGCTCGACTATCCGCGATCTGGACATGGTGCGATCTACGATTAAGAGGCCGACTGTTGTAACGTCACAAAACGTTCCATAATAATAATAAACACCAGAAGGGTGAATGATACTAAAATAAATATAAATGAGTAACCAGGAAGAATGTAACAGTTAAAATAATAAACCATTAAAGAATGAAAGGAGAGAAGAATTTCGAATAAACAGTGGTAAATCCACTATCTGCATAATATGGCACTACAACATAAACAAACAGATTGACAAAGACGAATTGACAAGACAAGTTTCCCAAATAGACTGTTAAATGAGCTTAATAAAACCTTTAATGAATAAAGTCAAATAAAATAAATAAGATAAGAGATGACATGAATGAAATTTTGTATCAAGTATTGTAAATAGAAACAGCACATCAGCTGATTCATGTCAAAGTACTGATTTAAATGGACAAATATAAAGAAAGATCTTATAGTTAATCATGAACTATAAAAGACAATAAGAAAACCAATTATATAAGTTTTAGTAATGAAATGAACTAAAGATAACAATCAATGTAATCACTGAATGTATCTAGGTAACGTTATAAGAAGTTAAAATATTGTAACAAGTCGTGTGGTTACAAATATATAACTTTTGTCTAGTACAAAAGTAAAAAAAAAATTTGTAATTTGTAAAAAATTTTCAAAAAAAAATGTTTACGTTCCTTTTAATGTTCAATAATTTAAATAATAATTCTTGTATTGTGGTTTTGTAGAAATTTTAAAGTTCCTTCAGTTATTCGTGTCAATAAATTCGCTTCTGATTCACTGTAAATAAATCTAGAGATAATAAGATTGTTTCACTTCACTAATCGATTGGCGCTTTTCTTCTTTCTCAAGTATATTACTCCCCTTGAGTAATAGTCGCCTTTATGTTAGTCCTGTGGTTAATTAAAACTCTTATATTAACTTGTGAAATAAATTTAAAACCAGATAGTTGAATTATTATTATTTATTGACAAATTTTTGTTAGAATATCGATTTAAAATCGATTATTCGATAAAGTTCGACTCTTTCACAGGGGTAATCGATTATCAATACATGTTATATTATACAAATATTTTCGAATGGTTCTTTGAACGGTTATAATTATAATAGTCAGAGAAGGGGCAAGTATAGAAAGTATAACATTCACAAAATAAATCTTAATAATTAATAATTACAAAATTATTTTTTTTATATATAATGTTTATAAAATTGAAAAGTCAAACCAATTGTGACGACAGATCTCATTCCTTGTGGAGACTTTGCATGACGGGATTTCTCAAAATGGCGGCTTGCTCGCTGTTCGGTAAAACTGGAATCGGCGTAGTGAAATTTTCTTACAATAAAGATGCCTTCACAACTGCTTCCTCGTTTCCGCAATATTGAATAATGTCTATTGTGTTGTTAGAGGTGTCCTGGTTAAGTGTTCTGTGTTCACTGACTTTAAATGTTTTGTATTAGGTGTGTTCACTTTGTCTACGTGTCTGACGAAAAATGTGAAGTTCGTTTGGTTATGTTATATTTCGTGTTTTATAGTTTTATTAGTTTATTTCACTTATATTCTGTTCCGTATTAATTGTTTTCACTGTTTGTGGTGGTTGTGTTCATTGTTTTTAAGTTTAATATACAAATTTCTGTACCTCTCGGTTTTTCACTGCATGTTAGGCTTGTAACCCCTCTTTCCTTTTATGCTTTTTATATATAGAAAACAAACTCCTTTTTTCTTTCTTTTATTTCTTATATTTATTTATTTTTTTTGAAAGAGAGGCCACAAGTTATTTAGAACTAGGCAAGAGCCTAGAGAAGCCAAAATTGTGCTGGGTCCAGTATGATGGGACTTGCAAATGAAACTCTGCTCTGATAACAATAACAGGATTTATTGTATTCGGCTTTTGTACAATAAGCAATATAAAAGCAAGATAATTACAAGTATTTTACAATCAAAAATAGCTCACTTCCAAAAACCCCCAGTCGTTATTATAAGGCCATTAACATACGCATCGCCAAATAGTTGGGCTTGAATATTAATGGCGCATAAATAATAATAATTATAATGTGAAATGGCGCATAGTCTCGACCCTCCCAGTAATTACACAAATCATAACACGATATAAATATGTATATATGCATAATCACGTATAATAATCTAACAATCACATAAGGCATAACACTCAACATATAATTAACATAGAAACACATTTACATATAAATGGCACATCACATGTTCACCTGGTTAGCAGCGTATATTTTGTCATCATGCACCCTCAACCCTCTTATTCAGACCCAGTATCCGGCCCACCTTAATTTTCAATTAATAAATAACCAAACCCAAAACCCCAATTAATACATCCCAAAAGAGTAGAGTAGACATGTCCCAAAATTCTAAGTATATGAACAGCCAAGGTCAATTTGGAAAAATAGCCCGAACGGCACACAAATACCACGCAGAAGTTTAATTATCAATTTCGAATCTCCATAATGATAATGATAATGAGTGCCATCACTAGGTCAACATGGATGCCCGGTTGCCTAACTGCATTTCTCATTTCTTTTATTTTCCTGACAAAACTTATAAAAATAGTGGAACGTGACCACCCATAAATACTCCTAACTGATACTGATTAGTCTTGTATTCTTTAACATTAATTAATTGGTATTGTGAGCAATAAAAGGTTAACAATTACAAAATTTAAACTATGGCAAAATATAAACTATGACAATATTTAAACTGGCTATGGCAAAATTCAATGGTTACAGAATTAGCTGAACATTAAAATTGAATTTCAAGAAGCCGAATCTATGTAATGAATGTACTGAAACATGCTCAAAGTGTTCATAGAAAAACTTGACCTCATGCGTCCGGACGAGATCCAGCAAAATATGACATGATACAGTCCTGTAGTGAACGGCCCCTACGGGTGTCGTCCACTTGTTAAAACACCTCCCCGATCTTAATTAATAGGCAAAAAAACTCCAACCCAATTAACAAAAAATAATTGACCATCAAATTCCCAACTGGCACAGATACATCCGCACATGCCTGCTCAACACCGAAATAATTTGGTGCCGACCCCTTTTACAGAAAACTCAGCTCAACCCGGGTGCTGCATGACCCTGGCCGAGCTTACAATTCTCAGAATGAGACAGACATTAATATACTAATGAGGCGTAAGCCTTAATAAGAAAAATTACAAAGTAACATGTAAACCCAATTGCCCGGAACTAAGTCTCCAAACTGGAGCGTCTGCACAAGTGTCTCAAAAAGAGTTTATCGGCCACAAACATTTTGTTCAAAAAGCTTAAATGTCACCTGGTTAGCAGCATATGGGTAGAGGGTCTGGTCGAGTGTGTGTCCGTCGATCCTGGCTGACAGCTAACGGAAGTGTTTGAATCTATATCATGGAAGGCAGGTGTACGGCCATCCTCTGGAGCGAGACAGATTCTCGTCTACATCGGAAACCCTGCACAATTATATCTGTGATTACTTACAGGTTTAATAAACCACACTACCTCATTTACCCAGCTGACATTGCGTGACATGCCCAGTTTACAATCTCCGAAAATTCACTTATGTATAGAACCCCATTGAATCAAATAAGTCACTTCCAAATAAAACTTTTAAATATTATAATCTATAATATATCCAAATATAGTCAATCAACATAATAATCATTTCAGATAAATAGTTATTCACAAGTTTCGTGAATCACTTAAATCCCCCTGACAGGAACTAGCAGACTCTAACAAGTTCGTGATGTACAATCATTTCAGAAAAATAACTAACTTACGACCCATTCTGGTTTAATGAATAGAGTATTATTATTATTATATTATGATAATACATTCTTATATTATTACTACTAATATCTGTTAGCCAGCGTTAAGATTGAAACATACATGAAACAAATTTAACCTGTTGCCTGCCACGTGCTGATAAATTACTGCAATACCTATCGCACTGCATCTGCGTTAATATTAAGCAAATACAATTTATTTTTATAATTATTAAGTTATATATCTTAACACTCTTACCGGTAGGTCGCGTAGACTTCTACTTATTCATAGTAGCAGCTAGAAGACGAAAACTATTACATTTACGCTGTCAGCCGGATATAGACGCTGCTTTGCTGAACGACAGAATTGGACTGACGAAACCAGCTGCTGAAAAAACGGTATGAAGCATCGGGCACAGAGCGCGCGCGCGGATCGGCCGGGTGGAAAGATAATTCATAACGACAGCAAAGTCCGATAATACGTACGTAAATTCTTACGTAACACTCACGTTAATAAATACGTAATTTAATAGTTCATCTATATAAAAAAGAACACCGCCGCGTTTTTCCCAAAACACGGCACACCCCCACCCCAAAAGGGCAACTTGGTTGCCTCACAGTTAAACGCAGGGAGGGTACCCTGCAGTGTACCCCCTTCCCACAACAGATCAGTGGTCTCGTGATTATGGCGGCCCAGCAGCACTTGCTCTCAGGAGAACAGAGTCTCGGAAGGAAAACGAAAGAGACGAAAGAAGACGTGTAGTATGTAAGTGTGCGGATGCTGCACGCTGACCTGATCAGGGCCAGCCCACAGCAAAGAGGGACAGAGAAGAAAAGATGAAAGAAAAGTTCGGGAGCTCCCTGAGTTCCGAACTCCTGAGGCTTGTCCACTCAAGCCAGAACACGACTGCCACCTTAACAGGGCCATCTGCCCTATATTCCTACGGGGGGGGGATTCTCTAAAACGACACCCATTTTAAACAATACCGTCGCTGCACGGGGCAAGGGAAAAGGGGGAAATGATGGTCTCCATGATGCAAGGGTCCCCACTCGGGACCGGACGGCAAGCCATGCTACCAGTGACTATGACACCTATCCCACATACAAATAAGTTTAACATGTGTGCTCCAAGGACATGCGGTCGACAATGTTCGGTACGAGGGGCAAGATCGACCCCGCGCCGGACACTGCCCACCCTCCACTCTCTAACTCCTTTTTTTTTTTTTTTTTTTCTCTCAGGTACAGGTTAGGAATGTCGGAAGGAGGAAGGTCAAGGATCATTGAAAGGTCATGGGCTGGGACTAAAGGCAACGACATGGCTCCCTCCGGACATAAGGACAATTGGAGAAAGCCAAGGCTCGCGCAGGCAGGGGCGCATCCCTGAAGTAGACGAACCCCACTGGGACTGTGGGAAACATCTACCCGCTACCCTATCGTTCTCGATAACACCCCCGGAGCACACACCCTTAAATGACCAAATCTCTACTCACACAGAGACCACCCATCATCCCCCCCCTGTCTGCCCGTTTACCCTTTTCTATATAGTTTTAATTTTGATATATGCGTAGTAATCTCCTTCGGAATACCATTCGGCTCTTCCAACCGCGCCGTCACTGGTGACGCGAACCCCAGGATACGATATGGCCCCGACCAACGATAGCATAATTTAGCGGCTCTTTTGTCCACAGCTGAGCTGATCGGATGGCTTTGACAGTAGACCCAGTCTCCGGTCTGAAAGGGGTTAGGAATTCGCCCCTGATTGTATCGTCGACGGACCCGCTCGTGCACTCACAGCAAATTCTTCCTAGCCTCCCTCCATCTCTCCGCAGTTCCAGAATCGGGCTCCCGTGGTAGAAGATCATCAATATTCCACAAGTTAGTCAACGGGAGTGCGGGCGAGAATCCAAACATGATCTCAAAGGGCACGGCCTTATGACTGTCATGCAGGGCCGTGTTGAAAGCTAGCTGCAACCACTTCAGATTCTGGTCCCAGGTTGTCTGTTGCTCCGCATGATAAGCAATAAGTGCGGACCTGAGATTCCTATTGAATCTCTCCGCATGGGACGGCTGTGGGTAATACGGGGAAGTGGTTACATGTCTGATTCCGCTGGCGAAACACATCCGCCGGAACTCACCCGAAATGAACTGGGGGCCATTGTCGGAGACAATGATGGTCGGAAGACCGAAATGCTGAAACACATGGTTCTGAAGCGCGCTTATGGTTAAACGAGCTGTTGCCTGCCGTAAGGGCAGTAGCCAGGCAAACTTCGAAAAAGCATCCACACAGACAAGTAGGTAAGAATTACCTGACTTGCTACGCGGGAAGGGTCCCACGTAGTCGATGAATAACTTCTCCATCGGTCTGCTCGCCACGTCCGATGACAACAACCCTAACTTAGTGTTCTGGGCAGGTTTACTCAAGCCACACAGATGACAGCTCTTAACCCTCGTAGCGATGTCCCTATCCATGCCCTTCCAGATGAAGTGTTTTCTAATACTGGAAATGGTCTTCGAAATTCCCTCGTTGCCTCCTACTGGGGAATTGTGATAATAGCTGAAGACCATGGGCACTAACTTGCTAGGCAGCACGATCTTAGGGGCACGTCCCTTTCTTTCTCGACAACACAGGACGCCCTTGGACAAGAAGTAAGGAGCCTGTACGTTACCCTCCTTTATATTCTGGATGATAGGACCCAGCTCTTCATCGTTCAACTGATGGGGTAACACATCAGTGAAGGCTAACGGAAAGTCTAGCAGAACAGAACAGGGTTGCTCAGATTGGACTTCACTGGGCTGGGAAAACATTCGTGACAAAGCGTCGGCAACTACATTTTGAGTTCCCCTAATGTGTTGCACCTTGAACTTAAAGGATGAGATCTTGACCACCCATCTACCAATTTTACCCAGCTGCCGGGGATGAGCAAGAAGCCAAGAGAGAGCCTAATTGTCGGTCTCGAGCAGGAACTCAGCGTGTTCCAGAAAACGCCTGAACTTATCTAGAGCGTATACAACAGCTAAACACTCTAGCTCATAGACTGAAGACTTTCTTTCCTGCTGGGTCAATGTTCGGGAAATAAAGGCCACAGGCTGCCTAGCACCATCAACGACTTGGGACAGAACCGCCCCGAACGCCACCGAACTCGCGTCCGTCTGCAAGATAAACGGCTGAGAAAAATCCGGCATCCGCAGCACCGGTGGGGAGATGATAGCTTCCTTAAAGGTTTCGAAAGCCTTCTGCTGGCTCTCGCCCCACACAAATTTAGCCCCCTTCTTTCTCAATTCATTTAAAGGTGCAGCTATCTCTGCTGCATTAGGGATAAACCGTCTGTAAAAGTTAACCATACCCACGAATCTGGCGATGCCCTTGGCATCCCTAGGCGGGGGAAAATCCCGGATACCCTGGGTCCTTTCAGGGTCCACCGTAACACCTCGGTGCGAGACCAGATGCCCCAGAAATGATATACTCTCCTGTGCAATTCGCACTTTCTCCGGATTAACCGTGAGGCCCGTGCTTCTCAGCCTGCACATCACCTCCCTTAGATGACATAGATGTTCATCATACGTTTTGCTGTAGACTAGCAAGTCGTCCAGATAATTGAAAATAAATTTAAATTTTACGTCTTGAAACACCAGGTCAAACAGACGCGTGAGTGTTTGGGCGCCCACCGCCAGACCCATAGGGACCCGCGTATACTGATATAAATTCCACGGGACGCAGAACGCAGTGTAAGGTCTACTTTCCTTGGATAAAGGGATTTGGTGATATGCAGCGTTGAGATCAATCACGGTGAAGTACTTGGCCTCACTAAACCAATCGAAAGCCGAGTGGAGATCCGGAAGGGGAACCGAATCCATCTCAATATTAGAGTTCAATTTACGGTAATCTATCACCATACGGTGCTTACCCCCAGGCTTGGGTACCAGGAACGCTGGACTGGCATAACTCGAATTGGAAGGTTCAGTGACCCCTTGCTCTAAAAGCTCTTGAACCTTCTCCCTCAGAACGGCCATTTTCGGAGGGGCGAATTTGTATGGGTGTGACCTCACTATCTTAGAATCCGTCAGACGAATTTTATATTCTAGTAAATGTGTGAGTCCCAACTTAGGAGTTAATACTGAGGGAAATTCCTCACACAGTCGGTCTAAGGCCCTCTGCTGGGTGGGAGTGAGATGATCTCGTGCAGAATCGGGACAAGCGACCTCTTGGATACCTCCCTTAGCTCCCTGGTATCCAAGAAAAGGAATAACAACGCCCCGATTAAATTTGAAATAACACTGGTGCCCATGGATGTCCAACACGAGACCACTTTTAGCGATGAAATCGGCACCCACAATACAATCAACTCCCAGAGCCAGAGAAACCAGAAAAGGCCACACCCAAGAAAAACCATCGATCTTGAATTTAAAGAAAATCACCCGGGAGATGGGCAGGATTTCCCGTGAAGCAGTCCAGCATACTACGGAAGACCGATCCGACCCTTTTATTAAGCCCTGCTTCTCAAGGTCCGCACATACTCGAGATGAGATGATAGATCGGGCTGACCCTGAGTCAACTAACACTCTGAGTTGACCCTTCTTTACCTCGAGCGACAGGAAGGGGCATACAGAAGCCTTTTGCGGGACAGTAGCAAGGACCTTGATACCAGAAGAGTCAAGACCTATCCTTTGCCTAGAGGCACTTGAATACCGAAAAGTCTTGGGACGAGGGGAAGACAACCTCCGACTTGACCTCCCCTGGTAACTTAGTTTTTTGGAGACCGGACCCTCGGGGGAAGCGCTGGACGCATACCACCCTCCGTACAATCGCGGGCAACATGCCCCTGTCTTCGACAGCGAAAGCAAACCACGCCTCTCAACGGTCCACCTCGATCGCCGGCGTTTCTTTCTGGCCGGGGTTGGGACTGAACGACCCGTCGTTCCACCACTCGAGACTCGCCCGGACTAGCCCTTACTGGCCCACGGGACTCATCAATTGCTTGTATGGCCCGGGATAACACACACATCTTATCGAGGTCTTCGTAGCTGCGCGGTCGCTCAGCAAAAATTAAACGCGATCTCTCCTGGGGAGTAACCCCTTCGAATATCATCTGTACTACTTCGATCTCGGGCAGTCCCAACCCTAAAATCCGGACAGCTTCGCGGATACTCCGTGCAAACTCAGCAAAATTCTCCCCGTGGGCTTGCACCCGATAATAATGTTTATGTTGCAGCTGCTCCCGCAATCGGCCAGGCACGCATGCGTCCAACACCCCCCGATGGAAAGACGTCACACTGCCGCCACATCGTATCGTTTGCGCGACCCGCTCAGCCATGGACCCCAGACAGTATGGATACACGAGCTCGAGCAGGGTGCCATCCGACATCCCCGGGAAGTCGGACAGCTAAAACAAAATTCTAAAAAAAAACATCAGTTTATCCACGTCCAGTCCATCAACGACCGGAAGCTGCTGAATAATGGAAGAAAGTGGATTAGGTAATTTGTTGTATGAAACGCTGGATCCGCCCGAGAACGTCGCCAATTGGGCCGGCGGACTCGGCGTCTGTCCTATGTCCAATTCAGGAGGCTGGGGAGAGCTCACGGGAGGATGAGATTTCACAGGCTCGAAATTCCGCAATGCTTTCGCCACCTGTTCCGAAATCAGCTTCAGCGTGGCGCTGACTTCAGCGATTGTAGTCTGCGCGGACAAGTTCTCTAGTCGATGTTGCAGGTGCTCCGCTTGTTGACGCACTCTCTGTCTCGCCCTGAGACTGGAAGGCGCCGATTCAAAATCCTCCATTACCTCCCGCAACTCCCCCCACTTCTCCTGACACAACTCGAGCTCCGCTGTCACATCAGTGACTTTTACAAGCGACGTCGCCCCTCCGGAGGAGAGGGCGTCCCTTAATTGCTTCCTCAAGGAAGCGACATCCCCTTGGGGCCTCCCACCCCGGGACTTAATTTCGAACTCTAACTCGTTTTTCAAAAATAGGTCGGGATTCATCACACTCATGCCGCCAATGCTCTAATTATTCACACCACACACACAACAGACAAAACATGAAAACACCAAATACTAAACTGAGAAAACCTTGAGTACTGTTCTTCCATCAAGAGGACCCCCGGGTTTCCTAGCGCTGGGAAAACCTGACCCGCCCCAGAACTAACTCTCCGTCAGTCGCCAGACTCGAAAGAAGAAACGACATCAGACACTAACACCAACATACAATCCACACCACCAAACACTAACCACAACATATGACATTTCAACTAAGACATTATCACAATTGCAGTCGGACGGTACCGACTCCCAGTCGGGCCATACCGCATCCCGCTAACCGCACGCGCTATTACCTTCATACAGTAAACAAGGGAGCCCATCCCCACGCGATCTCCGGTAAGGTCCAATCTCAAAAACAACAAAACCCAACTACAACACATGCCCGTGGCGGCATCAGGTTTACAATTCAAAACACCTAACAATAATTCCTACATAGTACATATATACACCTACATGGTATGTCAACCCTGCCATTGCATCTATCTATTATTAGTTTCAAATGTTATTGTATTTGCCAAACTATTTCCGAGTTTGCAAGCCCCATCACACCAAAGGACCCAAGGGTTCAACCCTAGAATGAACCACGCTCTCTGCTACCATTTGTAACCCCTCTTTCCTTTTATGCTTTTTATATATAGAAAACAAACTCCTTTTTTCTTTCTTTTATTTTTTATATTTATTTATTTTTTTTTGAAAGAGAGGCCACAAGTTATTTAGAACTAGGCAAGAGCCTAGAGAAGCCAAAATTGTGCTGGGTCCAGTATGATGGGACTTGCAAATGAAACTCTGCTCTGATAACAATAACAGGATTTATTGTATTCGGCTTTTGTACAATAAGCAATATAAAAGCAAGATAATTACAAGTATTTTACAATCAAAAATAGCTCACTTCCAAAAACCCCCAGTCGTTATTATAAGGCCATTAACATACGCATCGCCAAATAGTTGGGCTTGAATATTAATGGCGCATAAATAATAATAATAATGTGAAATGGCGCATAGTCTCGACCCTCCCAGTAATTACACAAATCATAACACGATATAAATATGTATATATGCATAATCACGTATAATAATCTAACAATCACATAAGGCATAACACTCAACATATAATTAACATAGAAACACATTTACATATAAATGGCACATCACATGTTCACCTGGTTAGCAGCGTATATTTTGTCATCATGCACCCTCAACCCTCTTATTCAGACCCAGTATCCGGCCCACCTTAATTTTCAATTAATAAATAACCAAACCCAAAACCCCAATTAATACATCCCAAAAGAGTAGAGTAGACATGTCCCAAAATTCTAAGTATATGAACAGCCAAGGTCAATTTGGAAAAATAGCCCGAACGGCACACAAATACCACGCAGAAGTTTAATTATCAATTTCGGATCTCCATAATGATAATGATAATGAGTGCCATCACTAGGTCAACATGGATGCCCGGTTGCCTAACTGCATTTCTCATTTCTTTTATTTTCCTGACAAAATTTATAAAAATAGTGGAACGTGACCACCCATAAATACTCCTAACTGATACTGATTAGTCTTGTATTCTTTAACATTAATTAATTGGTATTGTGAGCAATAAAAGGTTAACAATTACAAAATTTAAACTATGGCAAAATATAAACTATGACAATATTTAAACTGGCTATGGCAAAATTCAATGGTTACAGAATTAGCTGAACAGTAAAATTGAATTTCAAGAAGCCGAATCTATGTAATGAATGTACTGAAACATGCTTAAAGTATTCATAGAAAAACTTGACCTCATGCGTCCGGACGAGATCCAGCAAAATATGACATGATACAGTCCTGTAGTGAACGGGCCCTACGGGTGTCGTCCACTTGTTAAAACACCTCCCCGATCTTAATTAATAGGCAAAAAAACTCCAACCCAATTAACAAAAAATAATTGACCATCAAATTCCCAACTGGCACAGATACATCCGCACATGCCTGCTCAACACCGAAATAATTTGGTGCCGACCCCTTTTACAGAAAACTCAGCTCAACCCGGGTGCTGCATGACCCTGGCCGAGTTTACAATTCTCAGAATGAGACAGACATTAATATACTAATGAGGCGTAAGCCTTAATAAGAAAAATTACAAAGTAACATGTAAACCCAATTGCCCGGAACTAAGTCTCCAAACTGGAGCGTCTGCACAAGTGTCTCAAAAAGAGTTTATCGGCCACAAACATTTTGTTCAAAAAGCTTAAATGTCACCTGGTTAGCAGCATATGGGTAGAGGGTCTGGTCGAGTGTGTGTCCGTCGATCCTGGCTGACAGCTGACGGAAGTGTTTGAATCTATATCATGGAAGGCAGGTGTACGGCCATCCTCTGGAGCGAGACAGATTCTCGTCTACATCGGAAACCCTGCACAATTATATCTGTGATTACTTACAGGTTTAATAAACCACACTACCTCATTTACCCAGCTGACATTGCGTGACATGCCCAGTTTACAATCTCCGAAAATTCACTTATGTATAGAACCCCATTGAATCAAATAAGTCACTTCCAAATAAAACTTTTAAATATTATAATCTATAATATATCCAAATATAGTCAATCAACATAATAATCATTTCAGATAAATAGTTATTCACAAGTTTCGTGAATCACTTAAATCCCCCTGACAGGAACTAGCAGACTCTAACAAGTTCGTGATGTACAATCATTTCAGAAAAATACGTAATTTAATAGTTCATCTATATAAAAAAGAACACCGCCGCGTTTTTCCCAAAACACGGCACAGGCTTAACCATTAAAGTATTCGATATATAGGTTCTTAGCGCGAGCTTAAATCAACCGTTCGCTTCGAATGTTAATTAGGAACTGTCCTACTTCCCTCATCTTCTGAAATATCTTGCCAAGTCAACATTAGAAAAGCATTGCCTCAACTACTATTCACCTCCCATGCATGTGACAACAGTACATTATATTCAGAATATATTTTGGTTATTGATTACTTTCATGAACTAGTAAATACATAATCGGTTTCTTTCACTCCTGCTGCTTAATTTGACATACAATAGTCCATCTTTATAAAGTTTTTGGTTAAAATTGCTATATTTCTGTCATTTTGGAAATATAGGCTCAATATCTGTTTCCTGTTCTTGTCCAAAATTTTAGCCATCTTATGTGTTATAAATATGATTATAATAAATCTCAGATTGATATAAATCTTTATCTTTCTTTAATTGCTTACAATTTTATTAATTGATAATTCTTTTAGTTATAATTCATGAATTTACTATTCCTCCTCTGAAATTGTTAGATTTTACATTTTCAAATATTTTAATAATTTTATTCCTCTTTTTATATTATTCTTTTAAAGTATAATTTTAGTTATAGTAATTGGTGATTGCTTCACCTTATATAAATCTCATTAGTTTACTTGGTTTATTTAACTTCCTTACTCAATTATAATGTTATTGGAATTTCCTATTTGGCCTAGATTTTATGGTTTTACATTTACTGTTTCTTGAATAATACTATTTCTATACCCCTTCTGACTTTCTAAAGTTAACACAATATTAAATAAAATCTCCTTATATAACTATTGGAACATGTAGCATTGTATTCATGCTCATAATACTAAAACAACATTGAAAATTAATTACTAGTCTTTAAAGTTAGACATTTTAGTTTTTTAACTATTTTTAGAAATACATAACACACATTTTATAAACTAGTATGGTATACATACAGAGATATTTTAGGCTGTATGAACACTGTTGTATATAATAAACATTCTTATATTAATTATAATTCTTATTCTATACACCACCTTGAAATGTGGAGTTCATAGGCTTTAAACACAAACATAATTAGCCATTTAATTTTTATTTTTTCTTAAACTTAATTTGATTGCAGTCCTTTCTGTTTATATGGTGTATTACATTTTAATCCCTGTCGCAGTAATTATTCCCCACCTGCTCTCTTTATCATTTACATTTCAAAGAATGTTTTTTGATAACAGGTGGCCTTTTCTATGAAACATTAGAAATATTTTCATAATAATCCTTCATGATATGTCATCTCTGTATTTATATAAAACATTAATGTTATTTAATTGTACATAGTTAAAGTATCGGTTACACCTTTACTTGAAGTTTATTATATTGAAATCACTTGCAGTGGTTCACTTACACTGTTGGGTCTGATTTATATTTGAGTTTTACAATATTCTAAGACCAAACTTTTAGTTATAATGGACTGTGAAGATTTGTTTATTTTATTACATAATAACTTTAGTTGGTGCACTTCTATTTACACTACTAAACACTTTTGTTTATAATTATTTTACATTTCTATGAGGTTTAGGGGTGTTATACTTTCTTGGGTGAGATTAAAATCTGGTTCGGGGTTTGTTATTGTTAGTAATAGGTTTTTCATGGGTATTCCTTGTAGTTCTCCCATCCTACATCTTCTTTTCTTCACTTCTTCCTTCTTGGGTTTTCCAAGGTAAGTTGGTTTTATTATGTCCGTTGGTTGGTTCGGGGTATTTTCTTTATTACCTGCTCCTATCCTACTTGTGTATTATCCTGATTTTATTTTAGTTTCTTCGGATTTAATTTTCTTGATACATTTTTGTTGCATTTTTATGATTTAATTTTACTTTTTCCTTTATGGTGGTATTTTCCTTCGATATTTAATTATTTTCTTTTGAATTTTCTTTTGAGTTAATGTAATTTAAATTTATTTATGATCAGAATGGAATTATTACTTAGTGGATTATATGTCATGCTACAATATGTAAAGAAATGTAATGTTAGTTAAGGAACAAAACCTTGTAACGAAATGATAACAAACAAAGGATGACACAAATAAGTCATGAAAGTAAGAATCAGGTAGAGACCCTACTAAGCATAGGGAAGTAAAATAATAATAATGACAAAAAGGATGTAAAGCACCACTCCACGAGTGATGTTATAAGAATGAGAAACAAGAAAAAATGTTGAAATGAGAATAGTTAAATATGGAAGTTTATAATCGAAAATCAACAAAGGTATATTAATAATTAATATTGTTCAGCTGGATACAGAATTTATATATAATAATGTGTTATTTTCAATCAAATAATCATGTTCAAATTAGAAATTAAGGATAGTTAAACGAATACTAAGAAAAAAGTTAAAAGTCGGATCTGCAACGTTTAGCAGACGACGCCTGTAAACAATGCATTATTAAGATTAGAATCAAAAATTGTTAATGAAAACTATGACCAAACTGTCGTCAAGACATGTCAAAATAAACAGAAATAAACAAGCTATACAATGCTAATAATAGAACCTAATTTGTACTTGTAATAACTGAGATATAAACGTTAGCATCATAAATTTAGTGAATTTCGAATAAATACAATGAAATAATAACAAAAACGACACCGACGCATCAAATACAATTATGTAATAGCTATAAATAGAATTACGTCATCATGACATCATTTTCTACCAATCGCGAATGACCTTAGAAACCAGTCAACACCTCCTAGCGGCCATCTAAGAAAAGTATATATACGAACGCAGTTGTAAACAAAACACATTTTGTCTCTTTCCACTCAATCAGCAACAACGAATCCAGACCGAATTATCATCAAAATTTTATAACCAACAAGAAGGAAGAAGTGTAAATAAAGTACAGTGCATCGATATCAGTAGTGATACTTTTACTAGAAGTGCGAGTTAGAGAACGAGGTTAAGTATCATACATAACCAATTAAATTGTAATTCAAGAAGAAAATAATATCGTTCATGTGCGTAACAAGTGAAGTGTAACCACGCTCAGCGTACCAGATCGTGAAGAGTGTTAATAAATAATCATTGAGATTATTAGTCAGGGAGTACTGTACATATATTTACATTGTTTACGAGTAAGCTATTAGCAGTATAACATAATACACCTGTATACTGACGCAAGAAACAATAATACAATAAGTACTAAGCACTGACTTAACTTTATATAGAGGAATTATTATATTCCGAACATAAGATTTCATGTATTAACGTTACAATAACAAACCTAAAGTTTGTCCAGGTTAAACGAACTTTTCGTCAATTAATTTCAATAATTAAATGTGTCTAACCTAGTAAATTAGTGTTTTGTAATAGCATTATATAGTAAAGCATTGGCGTTTTATTCTGTAACTTAAAAGAAGTCACCCTTGAGGTATCTAATATTTATAAACAAACAATCGATTATGATTAGAGTTGTCATTGCAAACCAACTGAGTTAAGAAAATTGAAAGCCGGATGATTTGTAATCCGTTAGTAGTAGTAAATTGAATGTATTTAGTTGAACCATAAACAAATGAATTGTGAATTAACAAATATTGTCAGCAATTACATAAATAAGTGATTAATTCTTTTTTACTAGTTAATGAGTTGCGAATTCCAAGCAAGCAACCAGTTAAGTTGGCTACTATTTAGACAAGTGAACCGCCAACAGTTAGAATCAATTAAACAGATAAAAAGGAAATTAATTCCTGATATTAATTTGACCACTCAATCAAATACTAACTTAAATTCAATCAAAATTAATCATTCGATTATTCAAAAGAATTCTTTTTTATGGAATATTTCTCAAGAAATTCCATATGGCGCCCAGGTAAAATTCATAGGTGCTCACTTGAACACTAACAGTACTATCATACTGTTTTATCAAAACTTGACAGTTTACTAATCAACTGAGACCGACTGAACTTCTAGTACGACATCAAAGGTACGTGAATGTTTGAATTATATAAATAACTTTGTCTAAACTACACACTAACATATACAGACGACATAATTGAATGGGAGTGCGAACAAACTTCAAGAGGTCTACAAAGCTGTTTACATTCAAATAACGGGGATTAAAACCAAATAATTACTCAAAAGTAAACAATATTTCTTCAAACAAGATATCATAATTAAAGAAAACTAATTAAAAAACAATTAACAATTAACAAAATTATTTAACGTAATAGTGTTAAATTCAGTAATAAGTAAATTTAAAAAGAGATACGTAAAAGGTACGTATTAAAGTGAGGCCAACAACGTGTGGCTTTAAAAGGAGAGAAGAAATCTACACGTATTACTGTGTACTTTAAGCGAGACTTACATCAGATCTACATCAATAGATTCAACCCATGGGTGGCCTCCGTTTTAAATTCCAACAGTGATCTTCAATTGATTCTGAATGAGTATTCTTGTTCCTCCTATGTTGTAGAGTATGTCAATAAATCAAACAGGGGCATGAGTCAGCTGCACCGCGAGCTCATCAAACTCCACGAGGAATTCCCAGACTGTGACGGACAACAATTGCTCACGAAAGTCGGGTTGCGTGTACTGAACAGCGTAGAGATGAACGCACAAGAGGCGGCGTGGTATCTGCTGAGGCAGCCGATGAGAAGCCTCAAGGTACGTGACTATGATACCTACAGTTTGGCCGATAGAGCGCTACAAGTCGAGGAAGCGCAAGCCCGTTATGGATAGACAGGGCATCACTAGAGACAGCGTGGACATTTGGAGCAAAAGTGTCATTCAACGCTACGAGGAGAGGCCTGGAAATCTCGAGGGAATCATCTTGGCCCAATTTGCCGCGTTGTATGCGCCAAGTAACTTGAAGAGGCGAGTCGGTAACAAGGATATCGAAGATGACGAAGAAGATGGAGAGGAGGACACCTGCGACGATATTGTAGTCGGATATAGAAGACGCGACGTTTGTAGGGTCATACGATTTCGGAACTACGACATAGGAGATCTTAACAACTTCAAGAGGGAGATGGTGACGCTATATCTTCCATTTCGAAACGAGATACGAGACATTTTGGATCGCGACAAGTTTCTTCAGATTTACGACGCGCGAAGCGAGGAAATTATGAACTGTCGGAAGGAATTTCAGAACAACATTGACATTGACGCGTTGATGGAAGAAATACAAGCGCTGTGTATACCTGAGGAGGAGCAGAGGCGAGACGAGCGAGATTATAATGATGTAGTGGGGCCAGCACTTGAGAGGCGCGAGGCTGATGCTGTCGCGCCCAACGACCATGACTTTGATATTGCACAGCGAGCATCTAATGTGACTGCTGTAGGGCGCCGATCGAATGTAATGGCGAAGCAGGACTACTGTGAGTTGATGCGCAAAACAAATTTCGAGCTCCGTGAATTAATTTTACAAACAATCTATAGAATTCACGCGCGCGAGTCGAGTGAGCTGCCAATACAGATATTCTTTACAGGGCCAGCGGGGTGTGGGAAGAAATTTACTCTCAAGTTCGTGATGGAAACGTATAACAGATTCTCTCAGGCACACAACGCTGTGAACAATTCTTACGTGGAATGCGCCTCGACTGGCAAAGCCGCAGTGGCTCTGGGTGGAGTCACTGTGCACTCGGCATTCCGGCTGACGCAATCGAGGACTATACACGGCATGAGTTACGAGACGCTGCAACACTACAGACATGTGTTTGTCAATGTAAAGTGTGTGATTGTGGATGAGGTCAGCATGATTGGGAGTCACATATTTTACTCTGTGGACGCACGACTACAACAGATAACCGGCAGGTACGGGGAGAACTTTGGAGGTATGGATATGATATTCTGCGGTGATTGCAGACAACTCCCTCCAGTGAACGCGTCACCGGTACACAAGTTTGCGCGCAACGCGTCAAACATCAGTGGTAACGGATTGTGGCAGTCGCTCGATTACTTCCAACTCGTACGGGTCATGCGACAGGCAAACGTAGCGTTCTCAGAGATATTGACTGCGATAGGTGACGGCCGGGCTCTGAGTGTCGAACAGAGGAAAATCATAGAGGGAAGATTCAGAACAGTCGAGTGGTGTAGTGAACATCTGCAAGGAGTCGTGCGCCTCTTTCATCGCAACCATCAAGTCGAAATGTTCAACTCCCAGGCAATCCCACAAAGTGAGTGTATGCAGAAAATCGCAGATGACTTGGTCACGGGATTCAAGAGTGACGCGGAGCGCACCAAGGTCGTCACGCGCTTACACAAGATGAGTCTCGCAGATAGCGGCAGCCTGCCGTACAAGATTGACTTGGCTACAGGGAATCCGTATATGATTACTGTAAATGTCGATGTCGAAGATGGAATCGTCAGTGGGACAATCGGAACACTGAGGCACATTGAGATATTCGACAACAGCACAACCGATCAACCATCCACTTCAACTACTGTACCTACCACAGCATCTCCCTCGCTACGGGTGTGGATGGATTTCCAGATAACATTTGACGGCGTTTAAAAATTAAAAGCAAGCCCTTGATAATGAGCAAGCCAGGAGTATTAGACGGAGCATGGATACCCATAGCATTAAGGACGAGCAATATAAGTCTAGGCGGAACGATCAAATGTAGGCGCATCCAATTTCCATTTACTCCGGCCTGTGCACTGACCATTCACAAGTCTCAAGGTGGTATATTCGATTCGATTGTATACGATTACAATAAGAACCAGCAACAACAACTTGTATACGTGGCCATGAGTCGAGTCACGTGTCTTGAGGGCCTTTATCTGACAAATGAGAAGAATGATTACAGATTCTACCACGCCTCTGGGTCGGGGTCGCCGTCAGTCAAAGAAATAAGAGACGAATACGAGCGCCTCGGGAGTCATCGGCTCCACACTGTAACACAAGCGATCAAAGAATTTTGCGAATGGTAGCACAGCCTCCCGGGAGAGCCTCCACGCCCTATGTCGACATTCATCATAGTCAATCTAAACGTACAGAGTCTGCAAGCGCATGTGGGGGATCTACAGACAGACGAATTAATACCGAAGGCGGACATTATCGTTCTCACTGAGACTTGGTTACGAGACCCACACTCTACGATATGGCAGACTTCTCTCGCATTGTATCCAAATGTTGTGAAAGAAACGAGGGGCGTAGGAGTGTACATCTCCAGAGTCAACTTAGAATGGTCTTGTATCCCAGTTGAAATCAAACTCTTGCCACATTTCGAGGCGGTGTTGCGTGTAAGGTCGCATATTGGAGAAAATGCCATAAGACAGATAACTATACCCAGCAATCATCAAATAATTTTGGCAAGCATCTATGTACACCCTGGACTCTCTTATAATGACATCAAGCTGCTCGTCATAAGCCAATTGATACAATACAGTGAATACGCAGAGACATTCGAACTAGAATATAATAGTGATATACCGCTCGTATTGATGGGCGATTTCAACTCTAGTGACAAAAATGTAGAACTCTTACGTGCATACCTTCAGAAATTCTTTAAACTTGAACTAGTGAATCATGTGGACAAACCAACCACGCAAGGGAAAACTTGTATAGATTTGACATTTGCAAGAGGTATTCAAATAATTTCAAAGCCATATGTATCCTACTTCTCATACCACTACCCTGTATTCAATACCCTGTAAGTTGCAAATGAATTAAACGATTCAAAACAAAAATTTTATTTAATTTCAATATACTATACCCGATTGACGTTTTCACGAAAATAACTGCGGCAGTGTTCTTTTATTAAAATAACTGCCTATCTTTTATTCTAAACTCTTCTTTTCTTTCTCGTGTCCGTCTTGTCATATATAATCTGTGTGCTTTGTTTCTTTCTCCAATTACCCTTTTGCACTCTTCGTCAAACCATTGGTCCGTTTCTTTTCCTTAGTTTATTCCTAATATTTCTTTTGTCGCTGTTTTTGTAGTGTTTTTAGTGTTTTCCCAGTGTGATTCTAATGTTGGATTTTCTTTCTCTTGAAGTTTTTCGCTGATTTCTTTTTCAAGTTTATCCCTGATGTCTTGGTCTTTCAGTTTATCTACGTTTAATCTTTCTTTTCTCTCTGTTTTACTGCTTTTGTTCTGGTTAATTTTGCACCTAAAGGTAGTTTACACTAGCATATGATCTGAGTTACAGCATGCCCCTCTTCTGCTTCTTAAATTTAATTATACTTGTTGCTGCCCTTTTGTCTATCAGAACGTGGTCTATCCGATTTCCTGTTTCTCCGTCTGGAGATATCCACGTTACTTTATGTATATCTTGGCGGGGGAAGTATGTTGAGCTAATGACCATATTTTTACTAGTCGCAAAGTCTGATTTCCGTTCTCATTGGATTCGTCATGCAGGCTGTGTTTTCCAGTTGTTCCTATGTATGTATGTATGTTGTTCTTCTTCTTTCCCGATTTTGGCTTTCATGTCTCCTATAATCATTTTTATGTAATTTCTAAGTGCTGAGTCATATATTTTTTCTAACTTTTGGTAAAATTCTGTCTTTAAAATCTCATCTTGGTCTTCTGTGGGACAGTGCACGTTTATTATTGTAAGATTAAAGAAATGAGTTTTTATTCTGATTTTGCACAGCCTTTCATTGATTGGTGTAAAATTCTTTATATGTTGTTTTATTTTGTTATCTATAATAAAGGCTACTCCAAATTCTCTTGTTCCACTATTTTTTCCGCTTTGGAGTACAGTGTGTTTTCGTGTTTCTTATTCCTTGTCCTAACCATCTTGTCTCTTGTATTGCGGCGATTCTAATTTTATATCTTTCGAGTTCATCGCAGAGTTCTCTTTGTGGTCCGGGTCTGCTCAGTATTCTGACGTTCCATGTTCCTAAAGAGTATTCCATACTTCTTTGCCGTAGTCGTTGCCGTTGTTTCCGTCCAATCCGAGGCTTTCTTGAAGGTTCCGTGCTGTGGTATTTTTCCGGGGGTAGGTTACCGGCCTACCGCCCAACCCCCAACCTGGAGGACCAGGGAATTTTCTGTTAGGGTTCCCTTCCCTTAGCCGATGGGTCCCAGCTTTCTGGCGCCGGGAACTCGCCATTCACCCTCTCTCGTTTGCTACATTACATACTCAGGGCCTACGCGACTTTCGTCTTCGAGAACGTGAGAGTAGGAATTGTGGGTAGAGCTGAGTACCCTTCCAGGAACCTCTGACTCTTTCGTCAGGAACAGTCGGCGTTTCTCAGAGTTTTAGTGTTGTATAGTAATCGGCATCCTATACAATCTCCGAGACCCGTAACCCACCGTTAGCTCCCATAATTTTTATTATAGATACTTTTCTTTATGTATCTGTCTATTATTACTTCCATTAATATTAACAAAGCACAGAGAAAGAGATATTTACAAGGAGATTAATCACACCCAGCACGTGGCAGTACTTTGATTGCATTGTACCAAAATAAATAGAAAGGAATGAAAGACCAATAATAAAGAAGGAAACACACTTTCCTCATGACAGTTGTAATAAAACAAAATAATTTAATGTAAATAATAATGTGTGTAAGAATGTTCCACTTTGGAAACGCCAATTTGGTAACGTTCCTGGTCTTCGTTAAGCCCTCACTGTTGGGCTAGCCAATTTTGTAACAATGCACAAAATAAAATCTGTGTGAATGCTGTTGTAACAATTTGAAATAAAAAAAAATTATTTTTATTTCACAAAAAAAATTTCTGAAAAAATATTTTTTATGTAAATTTTAATACTAATATTTAGGAAATAATCGTGTTTATTGTTTCTAATTAGAAATGAAGTGGTATTCTGTTTATTTTTGTAATAGTGTCACTTTCAGTAAATTTGTTAAAGGACAATCTGGTTAACTCCAAATCTAGTCGAAAGACGGCTCTCTTCTTCTTCTTCTTGAAGCGTTCGTTGTTTCGTATATACCGCCTTTCGGTTAGTTAGTATGCTTGAATAATTTATTTGTTAAGCTTTTTTAAAGAAAAACCAAATGCAAATTACAAAACAGCACGTTTATTAATAAAATAGTTAATTTGTTCGATAAGAATCGATGTTACAAAGTAGTATCGACTCACTCAGGGCCGGTCGATATAAAAAGTTTACATTAGTATTATAAAAATATGGTTCTTTAAACGGTTATTTAAGATATAGCCAGAGAAGTGTATGGGCAGGAAAGTATAACACTTACAATTATAAAATGCCTTAATATTAAACAATAGAATGATATAATTAAAATTAATAAAAGTTTACATATGATATTTATTCAAACCAACAGCAGCAGAAAGTCGTTCTCTACAGCTGACGTAAGGTGAAGACGATTCCCAAAATGGCCGACTGGCGCATGCGTAGTGGAACGTATAACCTGGACGAAAGTTTTATTTAAATAAAGATGTCCTTTCTCAGTGAAAATGGTCTCAGCAATTGTATATGATTGTTCTGGATGTATTTGAGTGTCACTGGTGTATGGTGGAATAGTTCACTTGGTGTAAAATGTTGTTATTGGATATATCTCACTTGGTCTATGTGTGTCGGTTTTAACCTTAATTGTTCGTCAGTAAATTGTGTGATATTGGTGTTATTTCGATTAATTAGTCATATGTGGTTCAGTTTATTGGTGTTACGCTGTTCATATTTTAACTTCACCGGTTCACAATAAAAAAATAACTCAAAATAAGTTTTTATCAAAATTTTCACCGAACTCGGTTTATAATGTTAGTCGCCATTATAGGTTACTTCGAGCAAATAATCACGTTAAGTACACTCGTCAACGTATAATAATGAACTGTTCTCATTTCCTTCGTCTCCTGAAAATCTTAGCCAATTTAATATATCTTATACATTGTTTCAAATTATCTTAGCTTCCGATACATTTTATTTTGATACATTATACTCAGAAAATAATTTCGTTATTAGTTAACTGTACGAAATACTAAATACATATTCGGTTTCTTTATTCTATTCTGCTTATTTTGATAATAATTAATATAGTGTTACAAAGTTTTCATTAAAAAATTATGTTTATTACATTTCTGGAAGGTAGGCCTAATTTTATATTTCCTGTTGTCTAAGCAAATAATAGCCATTTTCCCTGATATAATTATTATTCGATTAAATCTGAAATTGATATAATTGTTTATTCTTACTTAATTTCTTGCAATTTAGTTTATTAATGATTGTTTTTAAATACAATTCATTTGTCTATGACTCCTCCTCTGAAAATGTCAGTTAGTACATTCCATTTTTATTTATAATTTTATTAGATAAATAAGTAATTTTGCTTATCTGCTGACCATATCTTTATAAAGTATTATTTACATGGTATTACTGTATGTTGGGTTTATCTTGCATAAATATTGTCAGTTTAACTGGTTTATAGGATTAGATTTATTAATTATTCTGCAGTTTAAATTCATTATATGGCCTAGATTTGATGTGTTGCTATTTGCAAAATTTTTACTAATGTAGTTAGTTTATACCCTTCTCTGACTTTTTATCCTTATATACTTTATTAACAATTAGTTCTTTGACTAGTATAACAGTGATTATTGATTGTACAATTAAAATATAACACATATCTCTATCAAAACTGGTACCTTGAATAATACCTTTTATGTGTACTGATTACACCTAGTAACATAATTAAAAACATTTTATAACATGGGGAATGATATCTACCTTTAGATATGGCATTCCTAATTTAAATTAACAACAAAATAACATCTTATAACAATAATATCGCTTACTAATAAATCTTATTTGTCTAGTTAATATATGGAACAGGAACATAACATATTGGTTCCATATAATTGTTAACACCTTCTTAAAACTATTTATTGACAGTCTGCTCTGTATTTCCCAATTTTAAGGATGTATTTCCCGTCTTTAAGTATAACACTAGCTCTCTGTTTATTATTTCATTCTATGGAATGTTCTTATAAATTCAGTAGCATTTCATTAGCAATATTATTACTTCATATCAAATATGATACTGTTCAAAAAACACTTAAAGTTTATTCATTTGTACGGCAACTCATGTACCTTTTCAAAGTTTATTGGCTATAATTCAATAACTTACACTGGTCGATGGTTATTTATTAATATTATTACTAGTCCTTTTCTAGCTTTACAACATGAAATATTTAACCATGGGGGGACTGTGAAGATTTGTTCATATAAACTACACAATAACTTTTCTGGGTGCACTGTTACTTAATACTATTAACACTTTTGGTTTTTGTCAGTTTTACATTGTGATATTGTTTTTTGGGGTGTTATACTTTCTTTTTGGACATTCATTTATTTTGGGGGTTTTTGGGTTATCTCCCTATGGGGTTTCTATTTGGTATTGGTCGTCTCACTTCCTTTTTTCTAGTGGATCTTCTCAGGTTTCTTATTCTTCAGTATTTTTGGTCATTCTATAATTCTTCTTTCTTCTTTCTTCAGTATTTTGGTTCATTCTATATTTCTTCTTTCTTCTTTCTTCAGTATTTTTGTTCATTCTATATTTCTTCTTTCTTCTTTCTTCTTTTTTCAGTACCATTTCGCTGTGAATGCTTTTGTTTCTTCTGGTCTGGTTTCTTTGTCGGGGTATCTTAATTGCCTGCTTCTATCTTACCTGGGTAATTTTGTTATTCACATTTTAGTTTTCTAGGTTTTTAAATTTGTAGTATGTAACGATAATATAAGGGGTGTTCGTTATCGGGTTCACTTATGATTGAGATGTAACCACACCTCGGGTTCGTCTATTTGTAACCAGATAATATTTCGTTACGTACAATGTTATTATGGACAGGTTACTTGTATTTATTCGTGTGCACTTGTATTACACCACCCGTACGAAGTGTGAACTTGTAATATATAAATAATGTAGCGACAAACTAGCACTGGAGTCGTCGATGTGAAATTATGAATGTATTATGTTGAACGGCGAATAATTTTGTAAATTGCCGCTTCTCCCACTATGCTGCCTCTTTTCCGTGACGTCACTCAACGATGCCAACTATCGGGTCAGCTACAAACTGTGAATTCTATTTACTAAATGTAACGGCAATAATAACGACACACAGTTACTATCAAACATATATCCTTGTGGAATCTTTTATTCGAAAACAACACTGGTTAATGGTTAAATAAATTTAAACAGAATACTCGCAATTGAATTACAAATTATAAATCTTCTCTTTACCAGTTGGCAGCAGTAGTAGCCAAACGTTCAGTATTTCTTGAGACCAAAACCATGCTTTTTGTTAATGTTTTTAAATAAAATATATCAATTATCTCAGGGCGTATATGGTTCGGGGGTTATAAATTAAACAAAATATTACACTATTAATCAAAATACAAGTTTACAATTATGGGATATTACAACGTTAGAGTGATAGGTGCACACAGAAATCGTATAGTGGTTACCAGTTTTAAAAAAGGTTATGTTCAAATCAGGCTTTGATAGTTATTGTGTAAATTAATAGTTCTCGTTGTGTTTAAAAAGGTGTTAGTCTTATATGGTGTTATTAGTGATTGTTTTTTAGTGTTTGTGTTATATGGTGTCTGTAGTTTAGTTGATTATTACTTAAAATTCGTGTATCCAAATGTGTGTGTTGAAATACAAAATAATGAGATGTCAGATCACCAAATCCTCTTCTTGTACTCTTCTTGGTTGAAAATAGGGCCCACGTACACGTCAGATCTTCCTTCTCGTCCCTCGTCCACTTCAAATCTTCTTCCTGGTTATTATGTCCTTTATTTCATGTAATAGGTATTCTTCTGTAGTTGAAAAAAGTTCGTGTAGTGTACATCTAACTGTATTTATTTAATTGTATTGTTTTTTCACGCTTTATAACATATAATGTAAGACGATTTAAGAACGCGTCTATCTGCTAAGATCGTTGTCAAAGAAGTCTCACTTTATTTATCCGAAATTTCTGGTTGCTAAGGGTAAACTTGGAACCTGGTTGGCTAATCCGGATCTACATTGTCATATACTTTTATTATTTCAGAATCTAAATTTCGTTCAAAATCTTTAATTTAACATAACTTTTCTATACTGAATGGGAGTTTAAAACCATTATCAGCATTATTTTGATCTTCACATGTGTTATATTTAGACACCAAACATGCCTATTTTTGCTTAAGAACTATGGATGTTACAATTTTGTTATTTGGAATTTTCTTAAATAACTTGATATGTGTTATTTTGGTTCTATATTCCTTGTATACATTTTTACCTATAAATACATCTACCCTCTCACATTTGCTTTACAAAATTTCTAATATAATTGTTCAAAATTTACTAAAGTTGGTTTCACCTGGCCTATGTAATAGTATTATTTTCATCATCATGTTTTAACATCTCTAACAATTAAATTAACTTCTAACATTCACCAAAATGGTTTAACATATAACGTTATTTTAACAACACAAAATATATATTATTCTAATAGTTAAATTCATGTCCACATGGCTATGATTATACCAATTCCTTGTACAAATAGCTGTTTTCTACTCAAACTGTTTGACACTTAATAAAACATCTTTGTATAGTTCATTCTGCTTGGTTAATTAATTTACCATGGTTTAACATCAGCTCTGTTATTATATTTGTTAACAAAACATAAGAAAAAATGGAATTAATATCATTAAATTGACATTCCTTTAAACTAACTGTATCATCAGTTACATATAAAAAACACAACACAAATACTATGATAACACTGTGCCTAAAACATAAAACATGCACATTGTACAAAACAAATTCTATACTAATTGGTTAGTCCCTTGTCAGCTAATTCACTCATTATTCTGACACTGTCTCTGTCATATTTACTATTTATATTGGTTTCAACATCCGTATACTTACTGATGTTTGACTTACAAAAATTACAATAAATTGAACACTGTTGCTCTACCTCACCACACAGTTCTAATAATCTTGTTACATTTACTGTTTATCTAGGTTATACTCTTGTTATAAATGTTATTGTGACCATGTTATAATTTGTTGTTTACTGGACAACCCTATGAACTCTATATGTGACAATTATTGGTATGTTTCATGTATCTATAACCAGGTGTATTTATATTTTTGTTACATCAATTAACTTAATTATTTACTAATATTTTTCTTACATAATATTATATGTTTGGGTCTATTATCCCTCACTTTGTATTTTGATTGTCTGGATTTAATGATACATCAACTGAAACCATTTGTTCCTTTATAGTCCTGGTTCATAAACTGTTTGTCTTTATAATTCTTTGTTTGGTCAATACTGAAAATTCATGTCATAGTTGGGGTTTGAAGATATCTGCATCACTTAGCCTAAATCATTAATTTGGGTACGGTCAGTTGTCTTACTAGTCAGTCTAAAATTGTTAGTCGTTCTTCTTCACTATCATCTTTGAAGATATTGTTCTTCTTGTTAGCTTCTTAACCAGAGTTTTCATTAAATCAGGTAAGATATTATGTTGTTCCAAATGTAATGTTACAAGTATATATATTATTTGCAGATTTTTTCCTTATGTTTACTTTTCTTGTGATTATACTAATTAATAGTGCCTTTTAATTGATTCTCATCTGGATATTCCATATATTAGAGCTTTATTAATGATCATTGAGTAATTTATTTATGTGGATTATCTGTCATGCTACAGATTGCTCTCTTCCAGAAGTGATTAGTTCAGATCATACTTAGTTTGTCTGAAGCAATTGCTTATGATATTTCATTATAAATTATATTTCTTTGCTTCCTTCACATTTCTAAAATTTTTCTTCTTTATTTTTGAGCTTATCTATATTTCATTATTAACTGGATTCTTCTTGATAGTAATAGTCATCTGATGTTCGTTATTTTTTATGTTTCCATTTTCTTCTTAACTTGGTTCTTTATCCTTGGGATATTTATTCCCTAAAATTCCCTAACACGTTAGCTGGGGCAGTCCAGAGGGGCTCTGTAGGCTACACTCTCTGCTGGCCATACTACGTCATTTATTGATTACAGAGGCAAATCATCTCTGATTAATACATAATAATACTGCTGGACTTATCTACAGACAGTTATTAATAAAAATTACATAAGAATAGTCCACCTTATGACTATAAAAAAAATTAAATATCTTTGGATACTTCACTTCGTATTTGCTCAGATCTGTTAATATTTCTATCTTAGTTAATTTCTATCTCAGTTACTTTTCTCAATGGTTAGCTCTGCTGGCATTTTATTCCTTCTTATGGTTGGAAGCTGGTTTAATATAATTATCACTTGTTATTCAGTGTAAATTTTTTATTTATTTTTAATTCTCTGTCATATTTTGTCTGTTATTACAATCTCCTTCTGGTCATTGGTAGCATATATTTTGTATTATATTTTTGTTTTTTTTTCTTAATTCTTATGAATCGTTCCACTAGTATTATGTTCTTGCAATTACTCTTTTAATTGTCCTTCTTATAATTGACATTTATTATATGATCATATTTTTCTTATGGATTTATTTATATATAGTTTTTTCTTTCTTTTTCAAAATTTATTCTGCTCCTGCTTTTTATCCAAATGCACTCTTTAATTATTAATTCCATGTGGTTATTATCTCTGCTTATTTTGCTTAAAAGTCTCATTAATTTTACTTCACAATAAGTTTATGCATTTTAATTGTATCAGTGGTTTTTACTGCCATTTGTTTACTCTCAAAAGTTTTTCAGAATTGGTTCCATATATAACTGTTTGTAACGTGAACTTACTCTTCCTTTTGAATGTTGTGGTTATTCTTCAAAATTCTTTTTTCTTTCTTTTATATTCCATGATTCGAGTTTCATTGATGTTTGGTAGTAAGTTGTACTTACATGGTTTCTTAAACTTATTTGTATTTTACTAAATTCTTTTTCTTTTAGTTTTTTCACAAATATTTGGTAGTAAGTTGTCCTTACTTCATTTTTGAATTTCATTGTTTATTAATTCAATAGTAGTTTCAAAAATTAGGTAGTAAGTTGTTCTTACTTTCTTTTTGAATTTAGGATTTTTGTTTACTAATTCAATAGTAGTTTCAAAAATTAGGTAGTAAGTAGTTCTTACTTTCTTGTTGAATTTAAAATATTCTTGTTTATTAATTCAATAGTAGTTTCAAAAATTAGGTAGTAAGTTGTTCTTACTTTCTTTTTGAATTTAGGATTTTTGTTTACTAATTCAATAGTAGTTTCAAAAATTAGGTAGTAAGTAGTTCTTACTTTCTTGTTGAATTTAAAATATTCTTGTTTATTAATTCAATAGTAGTTTCAAAAATTAGGTAGCAAGTTGTTCTTCCTTTCTTTTTGAATTTAAAATATTCTTGTTTATTAATTCAATAGTAGTTTCAAAAATTAGGTAGTAAGTTGTTCTTACTTTCTTTTTGAATTTAGGATTTTCTTGTTTATTAATTCAATAGTAGTTTCAAAAATTAGGTAGTAATTTGTTCTTACTTTCTTTTTGAATTTAGGATTTTTATTCTAAATTCATTTTCTTCTTTTTATTTTCCATAAAGTTTTTTTCATAAATATTTGGTAGTAAGTTGTCCTTACTTCATTTTTGAATTTCATTGTTTATTAATTCAATAGTAGTTTCAAAAATTAGGTAGTAAGTTGTTCTTACTTGTTTTAGAATTTATTCATTTTATTAATTCAATAGTAGTTTCAAAAATTAGGTAGTAAGTTGTTCTTACTTTCTTTTTGAATTTAGGATATTTATTCTAAATTCATTTTCTTCTTTTTATTTTCCATAAAGTTTTTTCATAAATATTTGGTAGTAAAGTAGTCCTTACTTCATTTTTGAATTTCATTGTTTATAATAGGGAGGCGAGTGTCATCCTCCTCCAGTAGTTCATTTCGAATGTTTTTCAAATAGTTACACCGAATTATAGTAATTTTATTGTGATAATTTGCTCTTGGCAATTCTTTTATATACCCAGGCGACAGAAGCAGCAAAAGGTCCTTATTGTTTATTACTGCCTCCTCCCGTTTAAATTCTCCTCATCCTGGTTATTAATTGGACCAACCGAGGCATCAGTGGGGAAACCTTGAGTGGGTTCCAGCCTTTCAGTTCGCTGTTCGTATGTTTGTTCCCTATTTGTATGCCGCTCCGGGTCATCTAGGCTGCTACTTCGCCTTGGCGGATTATAACTGGAGTTGTCCCGTTCTCGGCTTCTGCATCGATCTTCGTACTCGTGGACGCTGCTCCGCCGTTGATGGTTATACCTGCGATGGCTATTTCCTTCTGCACGTATAAAATTTACCCGGGGTCGGGAGAACCTGTTGTTGTTGTTATTGTTATTATTAGGGTAACCCCTATTGTTATTGTAAAACCGCTCGGTGTTATTGGTATGGTTGGGGTTTCTCTGGCTATTTACATTATTATTCGGGTAATAATTATTTCGATTACCGGAGAATCCGTTATTATTTCGGTTAATGTTCGGGTTTGTATTACCGTGATTATTGTTGTTATTATTACCGTTGGTGGGGTGCTGATTATGGTAATTTGGATTATACCTGTTTCCTTGGTACCCACTGTTGATCTGTTGATTATTATTGTTCGATGACGGATTATTTCGAACTTCTGGCCGCTCATTTCTTCTTCTACTCTGCCTGTAATATTCTTCGTTCTCATAATTTTGTAATAGCTCCGTCATCGCCTGTATGGTCTTTATTTGGCTACCTCTTCGAGCTCTTATGACCTCTTCGTCATAATGGTAGGAAAGCTTATTCACCAGGCATTCCTCTGGTATGGCTGGTTCCAGGTGCTTGGCCAGGCACACCTTCCCAAGGAAGTATGCAGTCATGGTATTGCCAAACTGGGTTTTGTATCGGCCATGGCAGATGTTGTCCCTTATTAAATTCTGGGTGGTCTCTGACCAATACTTGGACTTGAACAAACTTTTAAACTGCTGGCAATCGTTTATCTCGCTCCTGTTCGCCATCCACCAATTGTCCTTCATATCCCGGAATGATTCGTCCAATAGTTCTCGACTATTGGACCATCGATTATTTCTATGTTTGGCCATATATTCCTCAATACGGGCCAAGAACTCCATCGGCTTCCTTTTATATTGGCGGAAGTTAAGCCATTCCCTGTTCTCGTTGATGGGGATATTAGTGAAGCTGGTTGGTCGGTTCCGAATTGCTTCCATTTCCTCCTGGCTCTGCCGCACTTGACCAGTGATGTTAGTCATCGCTTCCTCCATTCCGTCACATCTTTCTGTAATTTGAGTTCGTACTTTACTGAGTTCTTCCTGGCTTTCCTTTCGGTTTCCTTCTGCCTTCTTGCGACTAGATTCTTCAAGACTTGTGACCTTGGTGTTTACCACTTCCTTGAACTCTTGTACCTCCACTTCAGTCAGCCGACATCTTTCATCAACTTCTCTTATCTGTTGATTTATAATTATCGTTTCGTCCTCCAGCCTTTTGGTCATAGATTTCTTATTATCTTTGATTTCTTTGTTCATTTCCTTTCTTAATAGTTCCATTCGTTCGTCTCACTTGTCTAGATTCTCCTGGTTAACTTCCCGTAATTCTTCCCGTAATAGTTGGTTATTCTCTCTTAACTCTTCCAACCTCTCCCCCATCTTATCTTCCATTTTCTTGTTATTTTCTCTTAATTCTTCCCTTAATTGTTGGTGGTCACTTTCTATTTTCTTACTGGTTTCTTCCATCTTTTCTTCCAAATTCTTCTTATTTTCTTCCATTTTCCTTTCCACCTTTCTACTGGTTTCCTCAATTCTCTTATTGGTCCTTTCGATCTTACGTCCCAATTCTTCCTTTGTGGATTGGTTGTCCTCCTTCAGTTCTTCTAACCTTTTCCCCATTTCTTCTTCCATCTTCTTACTGTTCTCTTCAATATCCTTCCTTAATTCTTCCTTCGTGGATTCTATGTTCTTATTTATTTCATTCAAATCTTCTTTCAAGGACTGCTTATCTTCCTTCCTTTCTTTGCTATTTTCTTCTGTAGTAGAATCCATTTTCTTGTTCAAGTTTTCCTCCATCTTCTTGCTGTTTTCTTCAATGTCCTTTTTCAAATATTCCAACCTTTTATTATTGTCTTCCTTGGTTGAATCCATTTTCTTACTCATTTCCATCATCAGCCTGAACATTTGTTGCATGTCCTCCTTCTCTGCTCGTGTGGACCCTTCTACCTGTTTCTCTGGGATATTTACGTCCCCTGTTTGTGTGGGTACTTCGGGTTGTTCCTCTGGTGGTGCTGGTTGTTTATGTTCCACCCGTGTTAATATCGTTTCTATGTCCTCCACTGGGGTCGCCTCCTTATCCTCCATATTAAGTTCTTTTTCGGCCTCCGCCGCTCTCTTCTTTGATGTGGCACGACGTTGCATCTTTCCTGGTTCTCTGGCTGGATAACCGCTGCCAAGCTGAATTAGAAATTGGGCAAGTAATTACAGCCTTTCAATCCCTAATTACAGCCCCACGTTGGGCGCCAATTTTGTAACAATACACAAAATATAATCTGTTTGAATGCTGTTGTAACAATTTGAAATAAAAAAAAATTTATTTTTATTTCACAAAAAAAAATGTCTGAAAAAATATTTTTATGTAAATTTTAATACTAATATTTAGGAACTAATCGTGTTTATTGTTTGTAATTAGAAATGAAGTGGTATTATGTTTATTCTTGTAATAGTGTCACTTTCAGTAAATTTGTTAAAGGACAATCTGTTAACTCCAAATCTAGTCGAAAGACGGCTCTCTTCTTCTTCTTCTTCTTCTTGAAGCGTTCGTTGTTTCGTATATACCGCCTTTCGGTTATTTGGTATGCTTGAATAATTTATTTGTTAAGCTTTTTTAAAGAAAAACCAAATGCAAATTACAAAACAGCACGTTTATTAATAAAATAGTTAATTTGTTCGATAAGAATCGATGTTACAAAGTAGTATCGACTCACTCAGGGCCGGTCGATATAAAAAGTTTACATTAGTATTATAAAAATATGGTTCTTTAAACGGTTATTTAAGATATAGCCAGAGAAGCGTATGGGCAGGAAAGTATAACACTTACAATTATAAAATGCCTTAATATTAAACAATACAATGTTATAATTAAAAATAATAAAAGTTACATATGATATTTATTCAAACCAACAGCAGCAGAAAGTCGTTCTCTACAGCTGACGTAAGGTGAAGACGATTCCCAAAATGGCCGACTGGCGCATGCGTAGTGGAACGTATAACCTGGACGAAAGTTTTATTTAAATAAAGATGTCCTTTCTCAGTGAAAATGGTCTCAGCAATTGTATATGATTGTTCTGGATGTATTTAGTGTCACTGGTGTATGGTGGAATAGTTCACTTGGTGTAAAATGTTGTTATTGGATATATCTCACTTGGTCTATGTGTGTCGGTTTTAACCTTAATTGTTCGTCAGTAAATTGTGTGATATTGGTGTTATTTCGATTAATTAGTCTTATGTGGTTCAGTTTATTGGTGTTACACTGTTCATATTTTAACTTCACCGGTTCACAATAAAAAAATAACTCAAAATAAGTTTTTATCAAAATTTTCACCGAACTCGGTTTATAATGTTAGTCGCCATTATAGGTTACTTCGAGCAAATAATCACGTTAAGTACACTCGTCAACGTATAATAATGAACTGTTCTCATTTCCTTCGTCTCCTGAAAATCTTAGCCAATTTAATATATCTTATACATTGTTTCAAATTATCTTAGCTTCCGATACATTTTATTTTGATACATTATACTCAGAAAATAATTTCGTTATTAGTTAACTGTACGAAATACTAAATACATATTCGGTTTCTTTATTCTATTCTGCTTATTTTGATAATAATTAATATAGTGTTACAAAGTTTTCATTAAAAAATTATGTTTATTACATTTCTGGAAGGTAGGCCTAATTTTATATTTCCTGTTGTCTAAGCAAATAATAGCCATTTTCCCTGATATAATTATTATTCGATTAAATCTGAAATTGATATAATTGTTTATTCTTACTTAATTTCTTGCAATTTAGTTTATTAATGATTGTTTTTAAATACAATTCATTTGTCTATGACTCCTCCTCTGAAAATGTCAGTTAGTACATTCCATTTTTATTTATAATTTTATTAGATAAATAAGTAATTTTGCTTATCTGCTGACCATATCTTTATAAAGTATTATTTACATGGTATTACTGTATGTTGGGTTTATCTTGCATAAATATTGTCAGTTTAACTGGTTTATAGGATTAGATTTATTAATTATTCTGCAGTTTAAATTCATTATATGGCCTAGATTTGATGTGTTGCTATTTGCAAAATTTTTACTAATGTAGTTAGTTTATACCCTTCTCTGACTTTTTATCCTTATATACTTTATTAACAATTAGTTCTTTGACTAGTATAACAGTGATTATTGATTGTACAATTAAAATATAACACATATCTCTATCAAAACTGGTACCTTGAATAATACCTTTTATGTGTACTGATTACACCTAGTAACATAATTAAAAACATTTTATAACATGGGGAATGATATCTACCTTTAGATATGGCATTCCTAATTTAAATTAACAACAAAATAACATCTTATAACAATAATATCGCTTACTAATAAATCTTATTTGTCTAGTTAATATATGGAACAGGAACATAACATATTGGTTCCATATAATTGTTAACACCTTCTTAAAACTATTTATTGACAGTCTGCTCTGTATTTCCCAATTTTAAGGATGTATTTCCCGTCTTTAAGTATAACACTAGCTCTCTGTTTATTATTTCATTCTATGGAATGTTCTTATAAATTCAGTAGCATTTCATTAGCAATATTATTACTTCATATCAAATATGATACTGTTCAAAAAACACTTAAAGTTTATTCATTTGTACGGCAACTCATGTACCTTTTCAAAGTTTATTGGCTATAATTCAATAACTTACACTGGTCGATGGTTATTTATTAATATTATTACTAGTCCTTTTCTAGCTTTACAACATGAAATATTTAACCATGGGGGGACTGTGAAGATTTGTTCATATAAACTACACAATAACTTTTCTGGGTGCACTGTTACTTAATACTATTAACACTTTTGGTTTTTGTCAGTTTTACATTGTGATATTGTTTTTTGGGGTGTTATACTTTCTTTTTGGACATTCATTTATTTTGGGGGTTTTTGGGTTCTCTCCCTATGGGGTTTCTATTTGTTATTGGTCGTCTCACTTCCTTTTTTATAGTGGATCTTCTCAGGTTTTTTATTCTTCAGTATTTTTGGTCATTCTATAATTCTTCTTTCTTCGTTCTTCAGTATTTTTGTTCATTTTATATTTCTTCTTTCTTCAGTATTTTTGTTCATTCTATATTTCTTCTTTCTTTTTTCTTCATTCTTCAGTATTTTTGTTCATTCTATATTTCTTCTTTCTTCCTTCTTCTTTGTTCAGTATTTTTGTTCATTCTATATTTCTTCTTTCTTCTTTCTTCATTCTTCTTTCTTCAGTACCATTTCGCGGTGTATGCTTTTGTTTCTTCTGGTCTGGTTTCTTTGTCGGGGTATCTTAATTGCCTGCTTCTATCTTACCTGGGTAATTTTGTTATTCATATTTTAGTTTTCTAGGTTTTTAAATTTGTAGTATATATATTATTTGCAGATTTTTTCCTTATGTTTACTTTTCTTGTGATTATATTAATTAATAGTGCCTTTTAATTGATTTTCATCTGGATATTCCATATATTAGAGCTTTATTAATGATCATTGAGTAATTTATTTATGTGGATTATCTGTCATGCTACACAGTTAATTCTTCTTTTTCTCTGTTTTAATCTGATACATGCACAAGAGGAGTGAATAGACACGTGTAGGACTTAAAAACTTCTACTGTGATATCACTTTGTTTTCATTGATCGGTGTTTTACGCACTCTCCTCGTTTATATAACCAATAATCGGTGTTTGAATCTTACCATAAATACTTCAATTTTTTATGTTCTCATTCAGTTTATGTGACATCAAACAAATAATGGTTTGATCATTGAAAATTAAATCCACTCTGCGGTCTATAATTTTCTTCCATATTGTTCTACTCATGCAGTGTGTTTCAACGTATTGTTTCCTACTTTATATATTGCATTAATAAAAAAGTGACTCTTTTAGTGCAAATTATTTAAATCTAAACTTAACTTAGATTATTACTTACGCAAATGTTTTTTTATATTTGATGTAAGCCAGTAGTGGGGGTAGAGGTTTCAGTATAATATAATTTTAAAAGGCTCCTGAAATAAATATTGCCGGATAGGTATACTCTACAGACAACAAAATTATCTTCTTGGGTCATCAACAACCTTTGTTTACGTTACATGTACAGTAGTAGGCGTAGTGGTGGATGTAGTAGGCGTCATTGCAGTAGTGTTCGTTCGCGTGGCTGCAAAATCACATCATATTGCTAAAATTATGCGTTCACTTGTTTGTAACTGTAGATTTGCAACTTATTAACCTTAATGATATATCTTTATTGTTCTTTGAAAATGAAGTTATCGGAATTTCGTATCTGTGAATAACAACAAAGTTGTTGAAATGGATATGAACTAATGCCTACACACTGTATAATTCCCTCTTTTGGTTTGACAAGTAATAAGTAAATGAATATGTGAATGTGTGTGTGTGTTAGAAAACAAACGGTTGTATCTGTACGGTATATAGCAGAGGCAATATTACTGCAACAATTGGACTAAAACTACGTAAGAAATATAGAGTACAATTTACTGAGTACAATTTACAAATATTAATTCAGCTCTTTTATCCCATTAATGTTCCTTTTCCTGATACCCAACATTACCACGCAAATCGTTTTTGCTGATGTTATCCTCTCCAGTTATTAGCTTAGTACGCACGTGGTACACGCTATCTGTTGTTTCCACCGACCCCGGATAGTCATTTCTCACATCTTGATCACAACATGGTGTTCAGTTTGCAGCAGAAATGCAAAAAAATTATGTTGTTACTAAGTTCATAAGACTATCCACAAAAAGAGAGAGAGGAGGTTTCAACAGGCTCATTTACAGCAGCTCAGAGATTTCCATGATGTAAGACTCAGTTTGTAGGACGGTACTCGTAAAACAAAAAATCCATAATTTAGAATAATAGCGTGTATATAAAAGTTTTGAGTTCGGTTTTAAGTTGAATTAGTGCATTGAGCTAACGTGTAAAACAGACGGACTACATGTAATGTCATAACTTACTAATCCATCCTGTATACTTCTCTTAATGATGATGGTACAAGTAGATTTATGTCTACATTGTGGTAGGAGGTATTGTCTATCAGTGTTACACTGTGCATTCACAAGAACTATTCAACACTGACAACACACACACGCACACACGCACACACGCACGCACACACGCACGCACGCACGCACACACACAACACACACACACCACAAGAAATCTGAATAACTATTTCAATAAGCCATATTTATTAACTTTCATATTTCATGTTGTGGTTAATGTGGTCGCTTTGTTTGGAGTTCGATTTAAACTTTGCGAGAGTATTAGTTACAAGCCCACTTTCACGACCTGTATACAACTACACTCTGTTCGTTGTTTATTTACGTTTGAGGTTATATTTGTCAATGTCTGTTTAGGTTTTCTTTTTAAACTGCCACTGCGCTATAAAATAAGTTTCTCTGTATCATAAAATCGCAGCCTTTTTAATGACAACTAATAGCAATATTCAACGAATCACAAAAATTTCAACCGACGACGGACGAACTGATGGTGAGCAGAGACGATGGCATGGTTGATGGTGAGCATGCTGAATGATATTTTAAACATGTTTGAAGTAAAAATACATACTTTGATACCATTTTTAGTTGTTGTTGTGGTAAAATAAACACATTACAGAATGACCGTTTGTGTGTGTGTGTGTGTGCGCGCGCTTGTACTTGTGCTTGTGTAACAGACAACTCCTCAGATAACAGCGTGAGGTAAAGAACTATAAATAGACAGATCCTCCTTACTAATACAATTTCCCACTTAAACATGCATAAAACAAAAGTCAAATACAATATGGGTTTTTTGTTTGTGGAAATACTTTTGAGAAACTAGTATGAACTTGTATGTTGAGTCACGTTTATAACCTTTATACTAGCCAATACAGCTTGAATTGCGATACAATCTGTGAAGGAGGCTGAAGTCAGTCTGTTAGCTGCATATTATTTTCAGTGATAAGAATGCGTTTTAGAGTACGGCGTGCTATCCTAAATGGCATTAAGTGTTATAGATGTAGTCTATTAAATTTATTGGCCTACTGATACCTGTTGTTAATATTTCGCTGGAGCACAAGCATATTGAAAGAATATGGTTTTTGATATCCTTCTTATTCTTCGGTTCTTCCAGGTTCAGGCTTATAGCTTGTTCCGGCTTCACCACTTCGTCCTTGATCTGCAAACTATTCTTTACGTTTCTGTCTGATAGTTCAGTTTTGGAATTTGTTTGGGAGCCAATCGTTCAACATGAGTTTCCAATTTTCCTGCAATGGGCACACCAACTTCCTCTGTATAGTCTTAATTCTAACTCTATGTAGTGTCGTACATCGCTTGACGACGACCAGAAATTTAGTGTCCGATGTTTCTATCCCACTCATATCCTTAATTATTAATACATTCGTGCCCGTATAATGTAGTGGGATCATCAACGCTTTGTAAAATTTCATATGTGTTTCTCTGATAGCTTTTCCTCTTAAATTTTGGTGTCCTTCTTATGGTATATATTTGTTGATACAAGTGTGAAATAATACTTGTGGTTTATTTCTAATCTGATACTCTGTTAATTAAACCACTCAACTGAATATCCGTAACACAGAACAATATGTTATATACGGTATATTGGCATATGTTTGTAAAGCGCGCGTGTGTGATACACTAAGCTATATCACGAGATTAGTTCTAGAGGAAGATTAACAAGAGACATTGTGAACATTGGAAGAAACCAATTTATTAGTTATATAATTCTAATGGAAGCTACAGGTCACAAACAAATACATTCCATATACGGAGTTTATTTAGCCTGACGAGTATGACGACATACAATTACTTCTGTATTATTCTAAGGACGGAAGTTCAACGCCAATATTGGATTGTCTGCCATCTGTTACAAAAACATTTACGTGACCTGTATGGATGTTATTAATACACCTACGGCTGGCTTTGCCTTCATTAGTATACGCTACGACAGGTCGTTTGTCTGAGCATCCCGTTTTATTGTTTCAATAAACGTTTATAAAGCACTTTGAATATTAACATATTTTTGTCGTTAAACTTTTACCTTGACAATTGGCAATCCTGTGCTGTGTAAAATAATACACTACTTATACTGAACAGAGGCAATACCTAACGTTAGAGTACTAGATTCATTCGTATATTCATTTATTTATTTAATAGACGTATTTATATGTTTATATATTTCTGTGTCTATGTGTATGCGTGTGCGCGCGCTGAATAATATCTGGTTATTCAGAAATAACCATTGTATTTACATATGATGTTAGATTTCACCAATTGGTTTTGTGTACTTTAAAGTTGTGCAAGACATCAATATGCTTAGAAATTCTCTGAACTTAAGAATACAGTCGTAAACTTTTATAACATCAAAAAAACTTAGAAACTCTTCGGAACATCAAAAAAACATAAGTTTACTCTTCGAAAATGGCCAGTCGCTTACGGTGTCTACTTTATTTGGATCATACTAACACCAGCTGCTCAGACCAAATGGCCCAAATATTGTACTTTCTTCTGAAATAGAGCACACTTTTGCGGGATCAGCTTCAGTTGCGCATCGCAAATTTTAGTTAGAACATCCTTAAGGTTTTCCAAACTTTTAAGATCTTTTAAAGTCTTTCCAATCACTATGACACAGTGTAAGTAAACAAGGCAAGTTTTTTGAGGGATTCTCTTGTCGGACCAGATCTATTAGGCCTATTAGCCTTTTAAAAGTTGATTGTGCGTTACAAAGTTCAAATAACATGACTTTAAAGTGAAGGAGGCCAATTGGGGTCGAGAAAGCTGCCTTTTACTTATCTTTTTGATGAAGACTCACCCACCAATGACCCGCACTTCAGGTCCAGTACAGAATACTTCTGAGCTCCAGATAGCGTGCCGACGCAAGTTAGTGGGTAGCAATCTTCCTTTGTCATGTCGTTGGGCTTCCAGGAGTTTACGCAGAGACGTAGCCTACCGTCTTTATTTGCTTGGTATTGACGAAGGCTTGATAATTTCGTCTATCAACATATCCTATACTAGCTAAGACATTTCCTCTTGGTTAGATCTCGGAGGGATTCGAGGAGTTTGGCGTATCGGTGTTGTATCCCCGGTATTTACGAGAAATGGTATAAGAGAAGTTCTTCCCAATAACTGGGCTTGAACTGCAAAAGCATCTTTAAGTTCATTTAAAAACTCGTGAAATTCTTGTTCAGACTAAGTCCTTCAGAGTTGGTGAGAAGTTGTGTTCAACAGCTCATCAAGTTCCTCTGGTAATTTTGAATTGTCTGAACCACTGGGTCTTCGTTGCGTCATTCCGGCTAACCCAGCCAGAGGAGAAATTTTAACCATGTGTGTATTGCTTTGTAGAGTGACAGCCTGTCCACAATATTTGCCTTACACTGTGGTGCTCATTGTTGGGTCTCTGTTTTCTGTGTCATTGCGATGTTTTAGTAGTCACACTTTAAGTTTGACCCAATCAGACGCTGACTTGACGGGGTCAATCTATAACGCATGTATAAGGGTGACACCATCACTAAATATTTGGATTGGAAACCGCATTCGAAAATTTTTTGGTGTGATGCTTCAGGAAACGCCTGTCGATTACTAGCTTCAAACTCTTGAAGGCTTTCCCCGGAATGCTGACGTTTTGCTTTCAGCTTAGCGCACTACACATTACGCAAATGTTTATCACCGTAGCTTAATTTTAGAACTTTTATCAATTCGGCATAGGTGTTCTGGCTATCAGATGGCACTTTCTGTAGTCGCTTTAAGACGAATCCTTTAAAAGCTAGAACAATTGAAACTGCTTTGCATTTATCCATACAATGATTTGCGCATGCAACGGCATCAAATTGCCGACGATACAGTTCTCAGATGGTGCTTCCATCAATGTTGGGGTCTTGACGTGAACAGGAAAAGCCGCATTTGATGTTCTTCTGAGATACTGTATTTATCACAGTCTTATTGTTTGTAAAAAGGGACGATTTCTCATTAATTATTTGTTTCCTTTCCACAGCACTATTCTCTCTGAAAACGCTCGACCAAATAAAGAAACTCTACATACTAAAACTCTGTGTACAAGAGATAGACAAAATTTAAAACGGAAAAGAATATGTAGAGTCAGGTTTATATATTTACGTTCCACTAAATTAACAGTCGTAAAAAAAAAAATAAACCGCACAAACTGTAATAAATATAATGTTTTAACTATGTATATGAACGTAATTTTTACAGTGTACATGTTTCGATTATTATTACCTTGGTATAATATTTTTCTTTAGTCCCCGCGTTGCAGGCGTAAATTTGTAATACCATAAAAACTTTTTAGTAGGGTATAGGTTGTTGAATGTTTAACCCGTGTATGTAAGTTATTCTATATTTATTTATTTTTAGTTTTGGGTTCTTTTATATATTTTTTCTATTTTTTCACCGACAAAATTATTCGTCATCTGCCTTAGACGTTTGAATAATCTGGTTGTAATGCGGAACCAGATTACTAATGAGTACTCTCGATTACCATATCGAAATATACCCTTTGAGGTTATTTCTAAGTTCGTGATTTTTTTTTCTTTTTATTTACAACACGCCGACGTCGTCTTGGTCTTCTTCGTTTAGTGAGAACCCTCTTATCTTAATCTGTTTGATAAATAAAATCACCTTGAATTACAATTGATAATAATGTTCAGTACTTATTTGGTTTAATTTCAATTGAAAGTTCTATGCTCGAAATTAACCATAGCACGGATCGATTCCGACTCTCGGGTAGATTTCTTACTTTCTTCAATTAATATTATAATGTTTGAGTTCTTTAGACTGGTATGCAAAGTTCATTACGGTTAACAAGAAGTACATTACAGTACACATATTGTCGTACTTATTATCTAACACAACAGAAATAATAGTAAATAAAATTAAAAATGTAATACAATAAATCTTTTCATTCAGTCTAATGCCGCAATGCATCATGGTCCTTAAGTAATCGTAAAGACAACATGGCGGCTGGTCGCTACACTGCTTTTATGTGAAAATGGTTTACCACCAGTTTTTTCTTAATAAAATAATGTTCACTAAGTGTTCACTGTTTATAAATTATATTTTCTTTCTTTCAAAAGTATTTTGTTGGTTGGAGATGTTGTTTGGGTTGTTCTTAGCGTTGTTAGTTATAAATCGTAGATTGGACAATGTTACCTGTAAGTTAGTCAACTATAGGAATCTTCACTTTTTATAATTTAGCTTTATTGTTTCTTCTTTTCGTTTGTTTTTTCGTACTTTAGTTATATCTTCCTTCAATATTAGATTTAATTATATTTTTTGATATTATTTTGTTTTTATAAAATTTTCTTCCTTTCTCGGATTAGATTCCTTTTTATATTTTTGTCACTTCTAGTGGCACAGAATTAAACTGATCTCTCTCGTGTCTAACAATAAAGTGTTTTGACATGATAATGTCTTTTGGCTGGCCATCATTTGAAAATTTCTGTAACGCTGAAACTGTAACATGTAATGCTGTATGACGTCATCATTGCGTGACGCTTCCACACTTTCGATTCCCCACAGTCTAGAAATTTGATATGTAAACGCATCAAGACAGAAATGATCGCTGCTGACATTGAATTTAAGCAAACGTTTTAGTGAGAATAAATTTGGTTTTACATGCTCTTTTGTCTGTACTGCGTCGTTTGAAACTTTCTGTAACATGTAACGCTGTATGACGTCATCACTGCGTGACGTCATCATTGCATGACGTCATTGGGATTGTTGTATTGTAAATAAAGGTTTGTTTTGATACGTCGCAATATGTAAATAAAAGTTTGTTTTGTGTTGTGGCGAAATACACTGCTGTTGATATATAGTAAACAAACGTGACGACTGGCTAAAATAGCATTCGACAATGGATAGCAGCGACGAGAAGGCTCAGATCAAGAAACGACAAAATGCCGAGCGAGTAAGAAAGTGTCGGGAACGAAAGAAGCTCGAGAAGGAACAGCAACGAACGGCTGCTGTCGGCGGTGAAGCTTCGGTACCAGCGGCCCCATCGCAACAAAAACGAAAGGAAGATGACTTGATGCGCGAAGAATTGAACGAGTACTTATTAAATACACCGTTCGCGTCGATGATGACTGAGCAGGAGAAAATCGATGCATTCTACAACATGAAACTGAAAGAGAAGCGAAGGGAAACCAACGAACGAGTAAAACGTTGTAGATTCAATAAGAATATTGAGATGGCAACTAAACGCAACATTTGCGCAAAAGAAACAATCAGTCAGTTAGTAACCATAATAATGTTGCGTTTTGCTGGCGGCTGAAAGACATTATCATGCTCTTTAGCTTTTGCCACTAGGCAGACGGTACTTTTTATTTTCTTCTTTTTTCGACTAGCTTGCCCAAAATTCTATAACCCCTATTGGTCCATTCTGTTAGTTTCAGAGGTCACATGACCCTGGTTATTAAAAATACATTATTTTTATATCTTACACTCTAAATTACTCCTTAATTATCACTTATTTAAGCTTAACATAATTTACATCTTGGTTTTCCTCGTAAAATTACAAACAATTTGATACCCGTCATGACCTTTAAGTGTGACTTAATAAATATTTTTTTGTGATTTAAGACCTTATGATTAATTGATATGGCATTTTGGGATGCTATTATCTGACCTCAATACATTTCCTTACCTTCTAATAACAATAATTCATTAAATTAAAACAAACATCTTAACTTAAAGTCATGTCTTCATGACTCAAGATTCAAATAATCCTAAACAATAAACAGACCTTTAAACAAATGTTAATCTGTTTAACAAATAACAATATTCTTTTTTTTTGTTCACAGTCCATTTTGGTCTGTCTTTACTTATATTTGGTATTCCTCCTCACCAGATTGTCTGTGGGATTAATACTTATTATGATTCACTAATTTCCACATTGACACTGTTATTTTTATTCTACCTTTGATTACATTACATTAGTTACTTACATTACGTTAGTTACATTAAGTACATCTATTTAACATACATTAGTTCTACTACAATGTTGTATTGTACTTATTGTTTATTATATTACTTCTATTTCATGCTCCTAGTCTATTTGGGTAGTGTTTAATTTAAGTCTAGTTTGTGGTCATTGTCATGTCATTTAGTAGGTATGGTGTGTTAGTTTGTTATACCTTTTTCTTTCAATTTGGGACTTCTCTCTTTTACTGTATTCACTCAGTCGATTCTCTATTCTTTAACTATAATGGCTGGGTTCTGTTTATCTCTTTTTTACTTAATAATAATAATAATAATAATAATAATAATAATAATAATAATAATAATAATAATAATAATAATAATAATAATAATAATAATATTAATATTAATAATAATAATAATATAATATTAATATTAATAATAATAATAATACAAATAATAATAATAATAATTGTTTCTATTTCTGTGCTATTCATATTATGGTTTATTAATAGTAGCCTTTAGCAATGTAAATTTTGGTAATGATACAACTAGAGCAAAAATGTTATGAAAAGTGTCGAACCATCTGAATCTACCCTATTTACAAAATTCATACAGTAATATTCTGTAGTAGCCCTACTGCTCAATTATTTATCGTGTTCAAGGTCACTTTTCCCACCCCTACTTATACCGCATTTACAGCTTTCTGTCCTCAATTCGTATGGAAGGCACGAATATCTTTACTGTTCAGTTACATACGACGTTTGATCAAAAGTTCTTGATTATTTTAAAAATTATTCCTTCATTCATCGACACTTATACTGCCCCTTTTAAAGAAGTAGTCTCAGTTGAATGTAACACAATTAAACCAGCCGTTTTGCAGTCTTCAAAACATGTCAATCATGCAGTTTTGGTACAGTCTTCAGCTTGCTTAGCTTTTTGTTTTACGTATTCAACAATCATAAAACGTTGTATTTTTGTGTAAATTATCATTACTGGGAGGTGGAAATATTGTGTTTGGACAGATCTGATGAATACGGCAGTTGTTGTGTCATCATTATGACGTTTTCTTTTGCGTAGCCTGGCAAGAGTCTTAACAAGCAGTGACGTGCGTCCAGGGACATTATCGGGCTGCGGTTTTCATAAATCATTCTTCCATAAATCTGGCCGTTTTCTACGAATAGCTTCATACAAATAGCGTAAAATGTCCGAATAGTACTCTTTATTTACCACTGCGCCTAGCGATGAAATTTCATGGAACACAAAAAGATAATCTTTATCTGACAACCACAATCTTCAACTAATTTGCGGCAGTCTTTGCAGCTTGTAAACCGCTTGTTTACGCACATCAGGCTCGCCAGAAGCCTTATGAACACGTTTAACGGGACAGATCAGTTTATCTCACAGTTTACACAAAATTTAATCCACGTTCTTCGATCTTGTTAATCGCCTAATACATCTAAGGACGACTAACTCAATTAGCTGTGAAATCTAAACTATGCATCAAATGGGGCTAAAATTTTAGACTATCGTCACTAACATGTGTACAAACATCACATAAAAATAGTTTTCTAATCGGATACTTTTAGCCGTCGAAATTGCAAAATTGCACAAACTTTTTGATCAAACCTCGTATCTCAACTATAAATGAGACTGCGAATGCGTGTACTGTACATGTTTGTAGTAGGGGAAGTCTCTACGGTTTCCTCTGTCACTTTGAACGCTAAATATCGTTGATCAACGATACCACTACGGTCGTGTTCACACTATCAGGCTAGTATGTAAATGAACAAAAAAGTAATATCACTTAGGCCTACTTTGGCATGTCACTGCATATGACTTTGGGCCACGAAAATGTGATAAGAATTTGCCGCTCTATCAATAAGGTGTCGATCATCCATAATTTACAAAAAATGACAATAATCTTTGGATAAATATCTTTAACTCTGTACTAAAAATTTTATATTATTGTCACAAGACAGATATTATGATAATTGCCTACTGTGTGTAGGGATTTCCAATTTCTGTTAAATATTTTGCTCGTCCAGATGTTAATTCTCTTAGACTCAAAGTATAATATTTTCTTGAATGTAGTATTACTGTAGTATTAGTATCGTGTATAATATTACATTTAGTAATACATATAATATTACTGAATAGTATTACACAGTATTATTGTGTGGCGAGAACTTCGTCAAAGACAGTTGACGTTATAGACATTGGTTATTATCAGTTAGGCATTGGTTATTATCAGTCTTAGCACGATAAAAAAAACAGAAGGAGAATACTGTATTGCATACAATTCATCATCATCTTCACAACACGGCATAAGCAAGGTGCTGCCTGTTCCGCCTTCAAAGATTCTCCAACCATCTCTTCCTGGGTCTGACACGTGTGTCCTATAGGTATGAATTTCCAGACTTCTTTGGCCAGCCTGAAATCTGACATTCTTTCTAAGTGTTCTTTCAACCGTTATTGTACAGTTATTTGATGTTATAAACTGTTGATAGACTCAACTCTACTAAGGATCGACACTGAAGGTCTGAGCGTACTGAGTATTAAGTGTGTAGTATACACATATCTAAAATATGTGTTTCCAGTATTAGTTTCCACGTGCACATTGTGCTGACGTTGACGCATTGTATGTGAAAGACATATTAAATTTATGATGTAAGCAACCAAGTATATAACTTCTGCGAAACACGAGTTACAGTTGACACCGACTCATAACTACGCCGCATTTGCGTAATAACGATGGTAAACTAGTTGGTGGTTGCGACCCAGCAACTTGCATAGATTACTAGTGTAACTTGATGTTTCCCTCTACATAAAGGAGATCCCCCTAACCTAAATAATTATCTTATCATAATAATGAGAACAGAATAATAATTAAATATGGAACCTGTATAATGTAAAATCTGTGTTAAATAGTAAATTAAAGATAAATGTAAAATAAAAGATAAGACCAAAATACCAAATATAACTATCTGGAACATAATAATGAATAACTCTAGTAAACTGCATATGTTATGTTGTAAAAAATAGGTGAAAGCCTATACAGCAGAACTTAAATGGTTTACCAATCAGGAAACTATAAACTAGATAAAATTAGATGTAAAAGAATTCTAAAGTCAGAGAATAATCATATCTGAGTGTGAATCAAGTCACAAGAACAACTCAGAGAATGATTAGTATAAAATAAGTGAATAATAACAGTTTTAATTGTATATAAAGGTGTTATGATGTAAGTTAGGTTATGCACCATATCTATATGTTAAAGCAAGACCAAGAAATAAAAAAGATGGTAGGATAAATAATTTCATGATAAAAAGTATGAACAACAAACAGAATAATAAATAAGACAATTATAATTAACTATTGATGTTTAGGAACTAAATAATAATGTAAAAAGTAAGAAACTCATGAGACAAAATCCTACATGTACTGCGTAGGAAAAATGATAACAATTTATGTAAATAAAACCAGTTATATCATATAGTATAGATTATAAAATAATGTATGTTAGTAGAGTAAGAAAGGAATAATGAGAAATGAGAAATAGACTAGGCATAATGTAAATAATAAGTTGTCAACTGACAAAGACTTCATATAGCTAACGTGGAAGTTTATAATGGACAGTACAAGGAAAAAAGCTTGTAGTGAAGTATAAAATATATTGTAAAAGTTCAAGTAGATCATAAGTGATAAATAAGAGTTGTTACTTTATAGTAGAATTAAGTAATTTTAGTTTGAGAAAGGAATTAAAGTTCCAATGAGAATGGACATGATTAGGCCTAGAGTGTAATACTAGGTTTTTATAAGAAATTAAGGTTTATAATTTATTATCACTATTGTTAAACCATATAATGTTAAAGTAAAACCAATTATACAACTAAGAATTAAATGATGGAACAGAAAAATTAATATTTTATAGAGAATACTAGACTAAATCAATCTGCGAAAATTGTTATTTTATTATTACTGAAGAGAACCATGCCTTAAAAGGTCTCAAAATGATCAGCATAAAAAATGCTGTTTAATGGTGGTAATATATTTTTAATTGTAAGTAGCATAAGGACATTACGTCAATTCTAAAATATTTTATAAATTTGTTCAGAAAAAGTGACGGTTAGTTGACAATCTTGTACCCAAAAACTGACGCTTAAAACGAAAGTTTATAATTAAAATCGGAATAGTTAATATTTCCACCAATCGGAATCGTTCACCTGCCAGGTGAATTTTTCCATAACGCACTGCAAAGAGTTTAATTGTTCGCCGGTCATCACGCAGTAAAGAACACCTCCACTGTAACACGGAAAAAGTAATTAATCTCCAACCCAAAGTGTAAATATTCTCGTCATCAAAAGTTTGCAACCGAGTGAGGTTATGTGCAGTGTCAACAAACCACGGTCTAACCTACAAATGGGAACGTAACCCAACAGTGAACGTCAAGCGTTGTGAAGTGGTTTTAATCATTAAAAGACATTACTGTGAATAATTAATAACAGTGAATTATAAAGAGAATGTAAAGAAAAGGAAAGTGTAGTCTTTATTTTGAGAATTTATAACAAACTTAATAATTAATGATGACGATCCCATAGTAGGTAGTAATAGACACTTGTGAACTTATGTTTATATTATCACTGTATATAAACACCAACACTATTAATATTATTTCATGTTTAACTATTGTATTTTGTTTTTAGTATTCAAGGCTTAACTAAATAACTTAGTCAAACTAGGTTAACACCAACACCGGATACTGTCCGAAATACGAACTGTTCGTCACTTTAGATTTTAAGTTATTGTTTTATAATATCATATTTAATTTTGAATTGTAATGTTTTGTTCTTCAAAAAAGACATTTTTTGTTAATTATTGTGGTCCAAAGAACTCATAAGGGTTATGTTTTCAAAACGTAAACAATAGCCTACATCTCTGAGCTGTTTGAACTCATGTTACCAACTGTTGAGCTATCAATACAACAAGCCTGATGAATTCATATTATGAGAAATGTTCTTCATTTTCATGGTAGAAGAATAAAATTTTAAAAGAAAATAAAAGAAAAAGTGAAAGGAATTAATGGTGTTTGACGTATTATTTTTTAATAATTAACATTTTATAATCAACTTTGAACATTAGTGTTTACTCCAGAAGAATAAGTTGGCAGTACTTATGTTGGGACAACCCGGGTTATTTAAATGATTTAACTAGGTCAGTGAGCTCTAATAAGATAAAGAGAATAGATTAGATAGAACTTACGAATAATCATTAATACAAACTATTAATATCTCAAGTAATTGAAAAATAAATAAAAGGCATTTATAACAATCTAGACACATACCAGTGAGCACAAGGGCATAATTCTAGTTATTTTATAAACTGACCAACCTATTTGATTTATAATTAATCTTAGTGAATCGACTTAGCCAACTTGAGAAGAAGTAACCAGTGAATAACCAGAAAATCATTTAATAATTAAACCATTAATTAACCAAACCATTATCTGTAAGTAAAGACAATTACAACACAATAAATATTTTTAACTATTACAAATTGGCACCAACAAAGAGGGGTTTTAAACCAATACGTACATAAATTCATTTATAAAAAATATATATAAAAAGAAGAATTTTACAAATTGGCGATCAACGTGAGACGTAAAGGCCTATACCAACCCACTATTCATTAAGATTTTGAAATTGTGATATTTCACTAGGTTTCGTCATTTATTGTCATTTGCACAACCTTACATAACGATAGAAAGTGCTTAGCTTTGGCATAGCATTTGCAATTATGTCGCAAGAATTTTGATTACAAATATTAAAGTTTGTCAAGCTTATCCTCATCATCGTTTATGTGGATTAAGCCTTAACATCTTTGTAGACTAAAAACACCACCAATTTAAATTACATATTAGATCACTTACCACTTTATAGATGAGACAGCATGACTTGTTTTGTATTTTGTGTTCTTATTTTTCTTGGTGACAAATCATTAAAATAAGGAATAATTACAAAATGATACTTTCTCATTTGTCTAGAAACAACGCAGGGTCTTCATCTCTAGTATAGATTCGAGATTGGCTTTATACACATTGTACATTTTCCCATTATATTTTTTGATATTTTACAACATCTAACCATTGTATGTGGTATATTGTTACGACACTACAGAACATGCTACGTGGTACTCGGCTATTCCAGCGGAGCCCGGCTGTAATGTGTGCGTGCGTGCGTATTGCTGCTCCTTTGAGATGGAAGACAATTATGTGACACTTGTCACGTGTCGGCAACGAGACTTTTGCAGAACATACCGGTCCGCGCGCTCTGTGATCAAGGCCACAATCAATTACGTTCTAGTGTTTTCTAGTACACGCATATTGTAGAATATGCTGGAATCTCAGCGGGGTATAAATACAAGACTTCAGCGGCGCTTAGTTCAGTTTGAGTTGCGATTTGTTCGAGTGCGGTTCGTGGTATTGTGGCGAAGTGTTATGTGTTTTATAATTGTGCGAGTCTCGTTGACATTATTATTGCGTGTGAACAATTTTTATTTGATTTGTTGTGGGAGACTATCTTGTTGATTATAAACTGTTTAATTGTGATAATTAAAGCTGGTGATTGATTAGTGACTTAATTGGTGTCTTGTATTTTGTTTTCCACACAAATGGAAATCGGTCTCCTACTGGTATATTTTGTTTGCCTTTGAACATTAAAATATTTGTCTTGATTATTCATCTCTTCTTTCACAGCACTAACACTTAACTAAAAATGAACTTTTTCATGTAAAAACTTACTGATTTTATTGGACGCGTTTCGGCTTACGTATCCGCCTTCTTCAGCTTTGGTAACAGACTGCCAGCATTTTGTAACGGTTGTGTACACAATTATACAGAAAACAATCAGTAAGTTGAATCCCCGCGCCAATCCCCTTCCTCCACACACCACCCCCACCCCACCTTCCACACAACCGTTACAAAATGCTGGCAGTCTGTTACCAAAGCTGAAGAAGGCGGATACGTAAGCCGAAACGCGTCCAATAAAATCAGTAAGTTTTCACATGAAAAAGTTCATTTTTAGTTAAGTATTAAAATATTGTGATTGTTTTGTTTTCAAATTGCACTTGAATCACGTAGAATGTTCTAATTTATCTATCTAACCTACCAACGTTCTGAATTAAATTTATAAATGTAATATAGAACTCAGTCTAATGGCAGTGTGTGAAAGTAATCATTCTTCATTCTCATTGCAGAGACATACAATTTTGATTTCTTCTTAATTTGTACTTCAGTTCCACAATTACTTTATATGTCCTTAAGCTGTTTTGTTGTTTGATAATTTTAGTTTCTCCAGTTACACTGTGATACAAAATTTAATTTTTTTGTCTTAAATGTGAAAATGGGTAAATCTAATAGCATTTTTCGCGCTAAATTCAGATATGGTTTCGGAATTTTTCTATCACGTAAGACTTTTTAGAGACTCCTATTACAATTTTACAACATTATATATTTAAAATTCATACTCAATACAATATAATCTTACACAGAAAGTAGTAATGTTGGATTTTCTACGATATTTTGCCTCATGAACATCTCTATTTAGAGTCCAACAATAGTCAACTAGCATGCTCGGACTCCACGTGCCCTGGTATCACTTTTCCATGTCCAAAATATCCTGATGAAACCGTTCACCATTTTCCTCGCTGACTGGTCCTAGATTTAGTGGGAAGAAATCTAAGCGTGAGTCCAAGAAGTGAATCTTCAGTAACATGTTGTATCCCATGACTTTATAAAAATTTTAAAAGATCATCCACTATTTCTTTGTAATTTTCGGATTTATGGGTTTCCTAAAAAGTTCTGGAAAATGCTCTTAAAAGACTTCCATGCTACTTTTTTACCTCATTTAACGTACTATCAACGTTGTCATCTTTAATTAAACCTTTTATTTGAGGTCCTACACAGATTCCTTCTTAAATTTTAGCATCACTGGTCTTTGGAAACTTGTTTTTTAAGTACGCAAATCCAAGCCCATTTCGATCCATTGCTTTCACGAAATTTTTCATAAAGTTTCTTCGGTTTACCAATGTGTACCCGATGCATTGCTACAGAGAACAACAGTCAATCTTTAACTTTCGTTCCTGACGCCGATTTTTCATCAGCCATAGCAAAGGTTTTTTGGTAGAAGCTTGAATTTAAGACCGTTTAATCTAGGTTGTATCTGGTTAAAATTCCTTTTTGTTTATGGTTTTTAAGAGTTCTGTTGTAAATTTATTTACTGCTCCTGGATTAGCGGAGAATTTTCCCCACACACATCAGACCTACGTATTCCAAACCGTTTTATTCATCTCGATAAGCACCCATCACTAGCGACAAATTCGGCCTGATTTTCAAGGTTTCTGTAAAAACATAACGCTTTTTCCTTTAATATTGGCACACTAATCGACGTACCTTTTTAGTGTTGTTCGACAAACCATACTCAAAGAGCATCATCGACGATCTCGTTTGTTGATTTTCTAATTGTGCACCGGGACTTGAGTACTTTTTGCCATTCAACCTGGATTTAGTAATTCTGCAGTGAATTTCTATTTCTCCACCAGTCATTGATAGTACTTTTTTCCACGCCTAATTCGTTATATATTATTTGTACCAATTCACTTTTGTCTAAACGTTCTAAAGCGTGTAGTTTTTACTGATTGACAACTACACGTTTCCGTTTTGTGTCACTCATCACAAATAGAATCAGCAAACTCACGAAATCACTTACAGCAGTAATAAATCGACACACGTCTTCACTTTGATAAATCAACCACTAAACTGACTAAAAACATAAAATAAACAGGTGCGACTCATGCAAGTATTGACATGTCGGTGAGCCGCTCGGTACCGTACGAGTCATTGTTTATATCACAGCCAGGCGGCCGGTTAAACCGTGGTTGGTTAAGAGGGCGCCCACCGTATTATAAGAACACGATCCATAGTATCATCTTAACAGTAGGCTATTACGTACAATTGTGTGCAAGTAATGCACATTATTTGTGTGTAACCTTGAATGTTGAATCTGTTACAGCGGTATGTTTCATTAATGCAATACACGTGTTCACGGCTTGGTATATAATTAACGTTTAACTTACAGTAGGCCTAATGTGTTGTAGTTAATGTTGCACAGTTAACATTACCCTACACTGAGTAAACACTAAAAGTAATTATTTAGTGCTGAATATATACATCATTCAATCCTAGTACTTTCTAATTTATTAAAGGAAAAACTGTTTGTATGCGTATTACTGTTATTGTTTCTAGCTAGTAGCCTACATTCCGGCAACTACTTGATTGACTTCTCCGTATGTATTCACAGACTGTAGCCAACGAACCACTCACGGTGTATCGCGGTTGATGAGAATGCATTTTCTATAGTTTGATATGGAAACGTTTCTAAAAACGACAGTATTTTAGGAAATTGAAGTCTAAATTTTGTTTTCGGCTTAATAAAAGTTTCATAATAGTATGATATTTTAACAATTGTTTGGTTAGTAATTGAATAAATTCCCTGTTTTTTTTTAATTTTGTCATCTTTTCTATAATTATAATTATTTTTGTTGTTTTTTGATGATTGACTACTTGTATGTATTACAGAAAAATAATATATATGTTGTCAGAGTTTATGGTTAAAACTTAGCGGTGACGAAGAAAAAATGCGGTGCCAACAAAAAGGTGTCAAATCAATACCTGGCAGGAAACAGACGTATTGTAAATTAAGATGTTTTACCAAATTTAGACAAAAAGACATACAAAAAGGATTTACTAAGGTAGAGACAGCTGTTGATTAACATTCAGGTCACGTCTGATCAGCTCTCGCTTACAGATGAGATTCTCAAGTTTGAAAAACTGCTTGCCATGCCTAAGTAAAAGCGTTGTAACCTTTTATAAAATAATCCGCTTAAACAAAGTCAAAGGTCATCCGAATACAATGTCTCGATCTCACAAATAAGGTTTCATGTACTTAATTTTTGATGGGTTATTTGTTAACTTAACTTTTACGAACAGAAATTACACTATTGCACACTACTATAGAAAAAATTTCCTATTAGCGCTTTCAAGCTTCAAAGCTTATCATCAGATCAAATATATCATATTTATGTGCAACGATGTAATTTCTGTTTGTGATTATAACCACTAACACAACTTTATTATTTAAATAAATTTTACAAGGAACGTCGAAATAATATGAAATAATTATACAACATTTCACTCTATATATTAGTAAATTGTAGTTCAAAATTCTTCAAAATTGTTATATAAATATCGAGTAATTGCATTTTTTATGTTAAAGGTGTGGATGCTGAAAAGATACGGTAGCTAAAATATAAAAAACTTTTTTTTTAATTTAATTAATTTAAACACTTTGCCGATTATCAAAAATGAAGGATACTGAAGCTGAAATGATAGTTTTGATTAAAATTGAAATCGATTAAAGAACATCTTAATTTTTAAACGGTTTAATTGAGAGTTGTACAAAAGTTTCACATAATAGGGAGCTACGGACTTTTGATCTGAACATTCCAGAGGCTAGAGACAGCTCCCACGACCTCAATCTCTACTTTTCGAAGAAGAAAGTAGTACAAAAGTTTTCTGGTTACACGTGAGCGCTTTCAAGTGCAGTTTTTGTATTGTTCGTCATCGAGGAATTTTAAACGATTAACCGTTCTCTTAAAAATCTTAAACAACTTATTTTGATGAAATTGAACGACACTTAAACATTTTGAAAAGTATACTGTCAGCTTCCAAGACAAAATGTAAGAAATATTAATTTTTTGCCTGTAAGAAATAGCCCATATGTATTTTGCCGCTAGTTGTAATTTCGCTAAGTTTTTTATAGACCTTTGCAATGTATTGACCAACTATATGTTTAAAGAAATAAACTTAGTCTTATCCTGTAATATAGTCACTAATCAAAATCACTGCCACATAAGGAATCTGTGTTTTCTAGGACAAAGTTTCTAGGTACCCCGTCTTGTAAAATGGAGGGAAAATAAAAGTTTTATGTCGTAAAACCATGAATATTTAATAAATAACAAAATATACTTACATAATATAAAAACAAATATATAGGCCTAAGTATACATTATCATCATCGTCAGTATCAACACAATCATCATACGGTATTCTATCGATCTATGTTCTTCAGTACGCCATTGTTGTCTCCACCTGTTCCTACCCCAGGAATTTTGACCGTCTTATACCCTCCTACCTTACACTAACTTCGTTCATCTCTTTTCCTTTCTACAATACCCTCAAGAACAATCGGTAATACATAGTCGATCACTGTATATGATTAAATACATAATTACCTTATTTTATCCACTAAGTGATCTTCTTTTTATTTTTTAATTACCACATGTTTCAGGGCTTATATCCCCATCTTCAGGTAGATTTTGCTTTTACCTGAAGATGGGGATATAAGCCCTGAAACATGTAGTAATTAAAAAAGAAAAAGAAGATCACTTAGTGGATAAAATAAGGTAATTATTTATTTAACAATCGGTAATACTCATTTTTTATTTATAACACGTGCTTTGTAGTTTCCCATCGTTTTTACGGTTGTATCTAAACGTGCTCTATTCCCATTTGTTCTGTTGAAAATCTATTCATTGCTCATTCTGCCAACTATCTTTATTGTCTCTACTTTTACACATCCACATCTCAAAACTTTATCATTATCCTATCCTTCTCTCTCTCTCTCTCTCTCTCTCTCTCTCTCTCTCTCCTCTATATTCATGCATTAATTGGTATGAGAATGAGACAGTGGTTCACACCGTAGCACTTAACAAGTCTCTTTCTCATTTCCATATACATGCTGTTTCAAACTAGAGTCTTCTTTTTATTTTTAGTCTTTTGTGGCATGTTCAGCAATAAAAATGTTTGCTTAAACTCCACCTTGCTTCTCCAGTTCTCCATTAGCTCACTCTCTGATTCTCTATACTTAAACTTGTATTTCTTTTCCTTCCCTTGTACGACTGTATTGTTATTACTGTTATTATTTCTTATAAAATTTGTATTCTCTACACTTGTCAGCGTTCCATATTACTTCATTTCTTTTTTCTAATTTACTATTATCTTTTCCAGTGCTTTAGTAGCATTACCTAGAATTACCATGTCGCCGGGAAACCTGACGCAATTTACTTATATGCAGCCTCCTATACTTATCCCTTTTTTGAGTTTTACAAATATGTAGTAGTTTCGGGAGAGACGGCGCAGATTTTGAAAAGAAATGCTAAGTTGGTTTATTCATTATAGAATTTACAAGCTTTTCTAAAAAATTTTTTGCAAGCTTATTCTTTTTAAAAACATAGTTTTGTTAAAATGAAGGTAGTTTAAATAATGAAATAAGCAATCTTTTGATGGCTTGTTTTTCGCCATGTCTCCCCCATAGGTTAGGGAGAGTTGGCGCGCATCATGGGATAGATGACGCACCAATCAAATTCAGTCATATGCGTGCATACGTCGTTAATTTATTTATGTAAAACAGCGATATAAGAAAGAATCGCCAGCTTATAATTTGTGAATGCTTAAACTGACACCAAAATTTTCTCTTGCTAGAATTTGAATATTGTAGTTACTAGATAGATTAACAAGAAGACAATAACAGAACTATGAATGGGTCACAGTGTTTATAATTGCTGTGTTATTTGTACATCCGTTTTACCCAATGATAACGATCTATAAAATGTTACACTTTTTTTAGAAACATGTACACTGTATTCTTATACTGCAGCATAACGAATTCTATACATACACATGTTATTTTATATTAACTTCTCAGTTGTTGTTTCTTATGTTGTTTTATGCGACTTTGTTAAGAATTTTTTCCTTTCATTTTAACTTAAAGTTTTTGTAATGTTTTTTGTGTCTCTATTTTAGTAATACAAAAGTATTTTATAAGTTGTAATGTGACTTAGCAAAAAGTATAACTTTCTGTAGTGATAAATATCATATACTATATTTTCATTCTTTCTTTCCTCTTTCAAGATGTAGAGTACTACGTCACACTTATGCCTTAAATTGTTGATATGAATGCTAATTTATGTAATGTAAATGTATGGTCGATTTAACAATTTAGAAACTTAAAAAACTACGTTTTATATTCTTTGGTACGCTTTGCAATTGTTGTGCTTGAACGTTTCCGAACATATTCCATAAATTTCCTTACCACTTATCTGAAAGCTGTAAACTTTTGTTAACGCCTCTTACTTTGGCGTTTTCTGCAGAATAAAAAGTATTCATTGTCCATTTTATTGAAGTTAGTTTATTTCTACCACTTTTTAAGAAACAAACTTTTACGGTACGCTAATTTTTAAAGAATCTGACAAGCCAATTATGCGTTTTATAACAAAAATACAAACTGAAATATACTAAAAACAACAGTTTAATATTTTGTATTTTTTCTATTGTTTTAACAATAAAAAACATTTGAGTTTTGTTTGCGTTAGGTTTGATTGACATTCAGAATGAAAAATAATATCAAAATTGTTACAAGTTTTCCTGAACATTTTTATATAATATACACATATTTCAATTATTATTAGAAAAATAAAATATTCAATTACCCACATTTACAATAAACAATAATAAACATTCAATTATTACGTTTATTAAATCGACACTTCCACGAGGTTATAACAACTTCTCAGTTATGTTACATAATTTGATTTCACTTAATTGTTCGCTGCATAATGCCCACTATTTACCTTATGAGGATACGTCCTTTCATTAGTAGGCCTAAAGAGAGCATGCAATGTTCTAGGCGTTATTATTTCTTTCCTCAATGTGTGAAAACGTTTTTCACCTGCCGAGACCATTTTTCCTTCGATAAAATTTACCTTCTAACTTTGGTTTTAATATCTTATGGAACACTCTTTTATATTTGACATTTACTACAGTCATTTTCTTCACAATTGCAAACTCTTATATTTTCGGCAGTTCCGTTTATTAGCAGAAATTTTTTCTTTGAATACTATTCCCATGAGCACTACTACTTGAATCAAAAACGACCACAATAAGAATTTTTTCTATATTTGATAGGGCATAGAGTAATAACTAGTATAGAAATAGTTGACAGACTTTTATGTAACACAGTCAAAAGACACACACACACATTTACACTCACACTCACTCACTCACACACAAAACAAACGCCCATTCACGCATGCACACAGACATTGTGACCCATACAATACTAGTGATAAAACGTTGACAGCAAAATGTTCGAATTTTGCAGTGAAACGAAAGAAAGAGGACAAAGGAAATACACTTTCCCTGTCAAAACATACCAAGACAAAGAGAAAACATTTTAGCGTTGCAGTATAAAATTAATCTGCACTACATTGTCAGAACTCCTAAACTCTAACATATGTTGCCTATAATTTAATGCTGTTTTATTACGGTTTCCCTTGGCGTATGACCAGTTTTTAAAAGAAACTTACGTTTAAGCTTATAAAAGATTTTATAAGTCTAAGATTCCTAATCGTCATTATTTTGTTTATTCTGTTATTTTTTATACTTTAAAATTTTTATTTAATGTTTTCTGTTAAGGGTTAATTTTCTCCATTGCGTAGGATCAGTTTATTTTATTTTTTAAAATCTGAACATATTTATACTGTATCATACAGTTTTGCTTGATTTATTCTGTTTCCTATATGACTCCATTATATTTATAAGTTATAATATTTGTATTCTTAAATAACTCAACTTTCTAGTAAAGTTTTCAGTCTCGGAAATATGGTCAACTTTGTATTTGCTCAGTAGCTCTTGAGATTATATTCTGAAACATTAGAAGTTTAAAACAAATAATAGACATTCATAATCATAGTAATAATTGTAACTTATAAATCATTGGAAAGAGTTTTGCTTTATAAGTTATATATGTTTTACTTGCCAATACATTTTGTAATGTGCGGAGTGTTGAAATTTCTGAATCTGTTTCATTGAAATTGGTACCTGTCTTTACATTAAACGTATCGTCTCCCTTATTAGCTTGTAATTTTACCTTTTATATACATAATTAAGATTTCCTTGAACTTTTACACTTATGGAATGGTATTGTACCATACAGTGTGTGGTACAGCGTGGATGTCAAGGTGTGCTTTTGACAACCCAATTTGCATGTCCTCATTTCCGTGAAATTAATATTCGTTAGACTAAAAACATGTGGCCGTAGGGTACCGTGTTACGGAGAAGCGCCGATTTCTTACACGTGTTTAACCCACTGGATGGGGGTCAAAACCCGCCTTTAATTTAACCGCAGACACCTCTGACATACGTAATATGGGTTTTATACATAATAAGGGTTGTACTACAAAAGAAAGAGGGTATACATTATTTTAGTAGAATTAAGGTCTGATAGTATAAGAGTTGACGTTATTATCGTCACAACTGTATGCAAGTACTGTATTAGTAGTTCAATAACTAACAAAATATATTGTTATGCTTTGATGTGTATAGTAAACTAAAAATACCTGCGATTGTTGTGCACAAGGTAAATGAAAATTGTTGTGTACTCGTTAAAATTGCTATGACAGGCCCTATCTACATATTTCTTTTTCAACACTGATATAGGCTACCTACTTTTGTGTGTATGTATTAATATCTTGGGCATTTATGAAAGTACGTTTCAGAAATTGTACTTTCCGAATACATAAAAACAAACAACTTGTACATATATTCATATGTTTGTTAATTACACAATTTGTACAGTATAACAAGAATTTATTCGTTTTAAATTAACATAGCTTTTTTAGGACCTGCTGTGACCATTCATCCGAATAGCGTCTACATTTTGACGTTATTGGGTGTTACTGATTAGACTCTTGTTTTGCTATGCAAAAGGACTTCTGCAATGTTTAATAGAATCCTCGACATTCTTTATCCAATACCTCCGATCCAGAGCCAGTAACCTGATCATCCTCTAGGTCATTTCCAGGATATTTTTCAATAGAGGAGAGAACTCTGGTTAAGTACTGCGCTAAACAGAACTGTAAAATATTTTGCTGTAGAGAAGCACTTGAGTATGACTAGTGTGGACTGCTTTGGAGGAGAAAATAATTGTGTATTTTAGACACATGTTTAATCAATCGAGTTTTACGTTGTGACGAGATAATGATATTTTTGAAAACAATTATCTGACATAATTTCTAGCAATGATTATGTAATAGTTGATTTTGTTTGTCTGTTTATTCTAATTATGTTAGTATATTTATCCCATTCTTGATTAATCCACGTTGTTTATAGATGCAAAAATAAACTTGCTATTATTAGAAGGAAACCTTAATTTAATACATTTTATTGCTCTGATACGGCCGCTTTAAAAAATAATCTAATAAAACTGTGCTCAGGGCTACATCAAATTAATACGAAGACCTTTATAATTTTTAGCCTTAGAGAGTTAATAAAGCTACAAATAACTTTATACGTTATTAAAGCAACGAAGTTTCTTCTTATTGAAAACGGTATTTGCATTGTAAACCAAAGTGTTGAAGATTTTCTCTGGAGAGAACCTACTTGTTTTCCCACATGTAAAACTGACCTTTGCTAAACAGTGGGAAAACAATCGTCAACGATGTTGTTGTTGGTGGTGATGACGACTATCATGATGACAGTTTCGCTCTTTCTCTGCTCCCTCTCACACACACAAACACACACACAAACACACACACAAACACACACACACACACACACACACACAAACGCACATGTGGAATACTAATACTAGTATTTGGGTACACTTATTCATTTAAACAAAAGCATAATTTAGAATCTTTTGTTTTTGTTGTATATTTAATTTTGTTGACATTAAATTGTATTGTTTTTGAACGTGTTACATTTTTCTTATCTTCTTCATCGTAGCTGACAGTGTTGTAGATAATTAATTTAAATTTACAATCATTTACAATTTTCTTGACGTACACACTTTATATATTCTGCCGACTGTACTCTTATTATCCGCATCAGCGATAAGGAGCACGAATTCACTCCTAAATTTGCCTACAATTTCTTACGTTGTTACGTTTCATGCAATTTTATTAATAAAAATCTCTTTTTTAACATGAGTAAAGGTCATGTTATTTTCACGTTTTTGTTTCAGTTTTCTGAGTTGTGTAAAAAATTCTGCTCTTAATGTGATTAAACAAGAAGTTGGTCTGAAAAATAAATGTCTCCTTTTTTCTAGAGATTTGTACTTTGGATTGTAAGAAAATATAGAGGCAAGTGTTTATAAAGCAAAAGTATCATTATTTTAAAGAAATATGAGTTTTAAACTAAACTTTATATTTTTAAGCAACTTTTACATGCGTAAAATATATTAAAGTAGGCATATTTTGCCCTGAATGAGCACGAATGTGTCTGATAAATTTTTCCTACCTCTCATATAAAGTTTCTAAACTTTGTTGCGTCGTTTTTGTTATGTATTGCTGGAAACACATAAAAGCAGTGTAGTTGTAACTTTCATCCTATTGAAGCTGAATTATTCACACCACTTTTTAAGACAAATTGCTTTCATTTTATTTGAAATACGTGTCCTTATAATGCCGACACAGAATTTGCTTTTAAGTATAAGACGGTCTAGAATAGTTTAAATTCAGTATTTTATTTTTTTTTAGACTATTTGTTTTATTTCAAAGTGTCAAATTAGAGGGGAAAACAAGGGTGTATTTTAGACACATGTTCAATCAATCGAGTTTCACGTTGTCACGAGACGTTGATATTTCTGATGAGAATTATTTGACATAATTTCTGACAACTACTGTTTGATACATGATTTTAAGTACCGGTATTGGTTTAATCTTGTTATGTTAATATGTTTTTCCCATTCGTTGGTTAGTTCAAATTGTTCATAAATGTGAAAATAAATTAAAATTATTATAAGGAGCCTTTATTTATTGTTTGGATACGGTCAAAGCTATTTGATACTGTTGATACAATTGATTATATAGAAAAAATCTAATGAGACTGCGTATATCAAAATTATACAATTTTTGGAGACCAGAACGTGTAAAGTTTCAAAAATACAATTTTTAGATTTCAGCTGTAAAAAATATTCCGTTTCTTCTCGTTGAAAATGGTATTCACATTGTATAGCCAAGACGTTTTCTACAAATTGTATAGATCGATCTAATATGTGCCTTCCACCAGGTAAAATCCAGACCCTATCACACAAAAATATTTCAGTATTTAAAACCATTTTTAAAATAAGAATTTTGGGCGCAAATAAAAATGTTATAGTAAGGAATAGTTGAAGAAAACACAGCAACAAAGGATGAAAAAGACGTTATAGTGTAGGAACGTTACAAAATGTATACGAAACTTCAAATAGGATTTTTCGTTAAGTTCAGGTGTTCCATAATGCAATACATCTAACTTTGTACTAAAACACGTTATAGACACAGGCTTTTTAATTACGTTTGCCTTGTAACATTGCTTATACTGAACCTTTAAATATGAATAGGCCTATTGCCTTCAAGAGCGGAACTGTTGTCAATAGTGAAACTCATACAACCAGTTCTTGTCTGGCCTGACACAGTATTTTGTCAGCTTCTAAATGTACTTCAGCATTAAAATCATAATCATTTTTCTGGTAAATTAAATAAGCACTGTTAAGCCGATTTTTCATCATTCTCCCTCATATATTTCCATCTCAAAACAAAACAAACCACAAATCAGAGTTGTAAGCAGTTATGTCATTAAAATACTTTTAAAATCTAATTACAAGAACTCATTTATCTTTACAAAGGATACATTTTTCTTTTTATGAAGCTGAAAATTTAATTACAAGCACTCCCTTACTTCATTCTTTTATATGACCTCCTATTCGCATACATGCAAACAGGCTATGAAGTGTTCATTCTGACTTTTACACGCTTTTAGCTAACAATACATTAATAAACTATAACATTTTCATAATAAATTATACATTTTAAGCATAAAAGAAAATAACGGATTATAAAAGGGAGGCAACAACATGCTGTAAGGTAGTCAATGGAAATAATGGTTCCACTCGAAATTGATGAAGTATTAAAAATAAATATATTAATAAATATATATATTATAACGATTCATAAAGCCGACCCATCGGATCGTTATATGAAAGTGTCATACTGTGCGAGTATAGAGGCGTAAGCAAGAGAGAGAGGGTATAATCACAGCTATCTCTGTCTAACATCGCCACTGCTACGAATGTTGCCGGCACAGACATGAATTTTTATTCAATTATTTTTATTAGTTAAAACTGCAATATCTTCAAAACTAATAAATATACAGCAATTCTGAAACCTGCATAGTGTTCAACAATTAAAGCTCTATAAGTAGCCAAAATATCAACCAATATAATTAACATTTACAGAAGTTATACAGAAGAAGAACGCCAAGAGAAATAACTAAAGAATTAGGCTAGGTACGAATTAGGTGTTTTCACACACTTACAGAGAAAGACCTAAGCAATAATATTCTGTGGTCAGATCTGTGAAATCACGTTTGCAAATACCCATAATCAAACGATTTGCAAAAAGAGAAAGTATGAAATTAGCCAGTAACTCTCTACCATCTCAAACCTGTTAAGGGACGTTTGGTCGACTTCTTCGATATTGTTTCAAATGGAAAACGCATGAATTATTTGGAACAACCAATCACAAAGCTGTATTCAGAAGAGACGCCAACTCAGACTTGGGGAATCGACACTCTTCGTTCGAATCTTAAATGAGCAAGACGTGTGTTAAGTACGTGCTAAATTTCACAAACCACGCAAAGTCTTATTTAAATAAACCGTTCGGGAAGTAGTCCGCAGTTGCAGAGGCACTAGTAACGTTCGATAACAACTCTCGCTGTGTAACAACGTATTAATTAAATAAAAAATTAATTAATTAATTAATAATTAATTTATTTGTGAAGTGACCTGTGCAACAGAGAGCTACAGCATCTGTAATTGCCCAGTATCATCGGTCAACCGTTTTGGTCAACATCATTTCTTCTGTGCCGAACCATCAAAAGGGGGATCACTACGGATTTCTATCTACGGTCGACGCATCAATCAGTAAGAAATAGATTCATTGATCAATGAAATTAAGAAACAAAAATAAATAATGAAAAGCAATAAACAATTCTTTAAAAGACACTAAGTAAACTCATAATTTGTATTTAATTAGTAAGATTAGCTATAAATTAATATAGGAGTGTTGAATGGAAGGTGAGGTGTAGTATTGAACGTGCAAATTATTGCAGACCTGTTCTTTAGCACTGGTTTGGGAGATATAAATTTTCTTAATTAAACCAGATAAGAACCATTGGTCGTTTGGACGTTTTAATCTTCACTTTTCACGCACACTCATTAATAATAAGAGTTAGGTTAGCAATAAGTCCTTAACTTAGCTTTGAAAGAACAATAATAAAATAACATTTAATCGTTAATTAAACAAATTCAAGCAAATTTTAAAGTGTTATCTGTAACGATTCCCCTTGAATTCCACATTCACTGAACGAATCCTGAGATAGTGTGTCTCTATGCTCTGAGCTAAGCTGAATCCGTGTCATTTATATCTGGGATTTGTTCTGGCGCCCAGGTAAAGTAAAAGTCACGGGTAAGTAACATTGTATCTATCATTAAATATATAATATATGTGTGTAAGATAAAAAGGCCGTTAGAATATATATATTGTAACATGACAGATATAAGCATAATATTGAATGGCAATTGACCAATAGAATAATGAAGTTATAATGTTTAAATTTGGAAGAAAGCATTAAGTTTAATATAAATAAATTAATTCATAGCAACTGTGGAAAGAAATCATTATTATAAAGAAAATACAAGTTCAAATAAAAGGAGTTACTAGTGATGAGTCATCCAAGACCAGTCTCATAACCAAAGGTTTTCAAGGTATAACCCAGGAAGGTAAAAAGTAAATAACCAAGCAGTACAGAATATGACCAAACCCACAACGAGGGAGAATAAATAGAATAGAAACCCTAAAATAAGCCAAGATCAAACAATACAGGTGGTGTATTTCTGAAATAAAGAAGAAGATGGAGAAGATCCCAAGAAACCTGATGGCATCAAGAAGAAGATGGAGAAGATACCAATCCCAGAAGGCAGGAGAAAAGAAGACTGATGAAAGAAGAAGAAGGCAGCATCCTGAAGAAGATGTCATGCTCTTATAAAAGACACCCAAATCCCTATATCCCCAAAATAAATATTTAAAAATAAAAGTATAACGAAAAGAAAACCACATGTATACAAATTTAAGAGAGAGAAGTGTATAAAGTAAAAGTTGCCTGTGAACTAAGATGAAACAATAATATAGTACCCATGGAACAAATCTCCATTGAAAAAACGCTAACCAATTTATTATGTTAATAAGACTATACGACCATTTAGCATTAACATAATATATAAGTGCAAAGTGAACCAGTGATAGTTTTGGGTATTATAAAAAATGAACCTTGTGTTTCATTCTTGGCAATCACAAACATTGGATGCAATGAAATATGCATTTTTCAATGACTTAAAATGTGTACTGTGACAATATGTTGTTCATAAGACATGAATCTGTTTAAAATAACATTTTGTTTTACATGAAAAAAGAAAAACAGATTTCATAATACCTTTTGAACAATTCATACTATTTATTTATTAATGACAGGGTACAATTCCCCAAAGACAATGTATAAAAGACGGTATAAAAACTGTAGAATCCTACTTATAATAATAGTTAGAAATAAGAATATAAATATAAGGTTTTTATGTATATAGTAAAAGAATGTTTAAAAATGTTTTAGATATAAGGCCATTTGTTTGGGTCTGATACAACTAACATCCGAACTATAAAAATAGTTACTACTTGTAAATAGTAGAGAGTAATTAAGATGTTAGTTAGTAAAAAACCTTTTTTGTAAGCCATATTTCCATGTTTAGAAATAAGGATTTTGTTGCAAAATGTCTGACTTGAAGACAACCATTTATTTAAAAAAATATTCTTTATTTTGTTTAACTATTATTTGTATTGTAACCAATACTAATTGTTTTTGTGTAATTTGAAAACATGTTTAATTTATAATACTATATGTAAAAGTCAGAGAGGGTATCACACATCATATATTGTTTGTAAAATATTTTGTAAGAAAAATTGTTAAAAAATCATAGGCCAAAAGAATGGAAACCAAACTTCATCAAAACAGAGAAATTAATCATTTAAATGCGAATAAACAAAAGGGGTTTAGACAAAATAAACTTGAGATCAAGCCATATAATTGCACATACCATTTAGGAAGATTTTAATAAATTATATTCAGAATTATAAATAAAAATGAAAATGACTAAACTCAGAAATTTGGACATGGGAGTCATATATTCCTGAATAATGTTTCAGAATACAACTAATTCAATTAATTACCAGAAAATAAGGGAATATGAACCTTTTAATACAATATAGGATTATTAATATTAAATATAACTGATAAAATGGCTGAATTTATATAATGACAGGAAGTAAATTTTGATGTTTTGACTTTTCAGAGTATACCAAACTGAAAGTAAAATTACTATATTTTGGACAGAAAACACTATAAAACGGCATTATTTAATCTGAAAATAAGCTGAATGAACTGAAAGATTAATTTAAATAACATCTAGTGAATAAAATTGATAAATAACCCAAGTTTAGGTATTTATATAGTGAAATATTAAAGTGTGCACAGGATATGAAAAATATTTGAACAATGTTAAGAATAATATTATATGGGCTAAGAGTTTAATTAAAACTGAAGGAAACAGTTAGTTGATTATTGGTATTCGAACGGTTAACATAAACGAGAGTTTTGTGACGATCTAACCTATCTTACAAAGGTAAAGTTAAGTGGCGAACAGTACGTTACTGTGAAGTCGAGAGTGAATTATAAAATCCTTCCAGAACATATACATTGTGACAAAAACAATCAAGAAACACTAATTAACACTAAACAATACATTTCTACTCCGAAAAACACCACAAAACACCAGAAAACTGTATAATACCTTAACCAAATTAGTGTCAGAATTGGGAAAAGTGTTTTGACTTATAATTACACAGATATACTAAATACAACCCAGAATCACTACACCAGTCACTACACAACATTTAACAAGAGATTTGCAGACACAAGAACAGGAATACTGCCAGAAAATACATTATTTGGAACGCAGCAGGAACGAGCAACATTTTGATCAACTTGATGGCCGCCATTTGCTTTTGACGATCCCAGTGCCTTCTCCTAGTTCAACACAGCTGTTCGGTGAAAACAATTATTTTAATTTTCAAATTATTATTCAATGTTTGTGTTTAGTAATAATTACTAATTTGATGTAACGTTATACTTTTTAAATATTAGCCCGATTTCTCTGACTTTGATAACAATTGGCTGTTTAAAGAACCCTGTATAATTTTTATATAATATACTTTGTAACTTTTTCGATAACCTGAGAGTCGATAATAATCGATAAGAGTCAAATTGCTATTAATTAATAAAACATTAATATTCTTCAACACTAAATAGTTCTTCATTTCATAAATATTACTAGTTATCATTAATATAATTATAATTAATAATCTATCAGGACTTACCACCTATAAGTGAAGATAACCTAAAAAAATAAAAAGGTAAACAAGTATCGATTGGTTTGAAGACAATCTTATGAGTGGTGATATTTTATTTAAAATATACCAAAACTTTAATAAAAATTTTCAGAAGAGCATTACACTTTTTAAAACTTCACAGCCCTATATTAATTAATTGATTATAATTAATTAATTAATAAAATTAAAAATTATTTTTAATTATTTTTTTTTTATAAACATAATTTTTTTTTTTTAATTTTCTTCAAAACAATAACTTTTGTTTTGAAACTTTCGGTGAAGCTGAACATACATTTCTTCCTCAACATTACGCTACTCGACCAGTCTTGCTACCATTGGGACTCGACCAGCTGGGAAACTTAAGGAAGTGTTTCAGGCCAGTAAGACGTCGAGAGCCACACCAATTACACACCAATTTAAGAACACACACATCTAATCTTTTTTAATTATTATTACAAATTGGCGCACAACTTTAGGGGCTTTAATTAGCGATTGGAAGGCCAATACATTCTGCCCAATCAGTAGTTGGAGCTAGGCAACAGCTACAAAGCCAGAGAAAGATAATAGAAAAGGGAACGATGACAAGCATAATGGAAGGACTTACACGAGAGGAGATGTTGGACAAAATAATAGAAAAGTTACAACAAATGATGGATGATCAGGATAAAAGGACTGAGGAAATAAGAGAGGACACTAAGAAAATGAGGGAGGAGAGATTAAAAAGGGAAGAATTAAGAAAGGAGAAAACCGAAGAAATAAAAAATGATAGCCAACCAGAAACAGAAGAAATACCAAACGAGAAAAGGGTACAACTAATCGCGGTATCAATGAATGGATACATGAAACGATGGAGAAAAGAAATAAAAAGGGAGCGTAAACAGATTAAGAAAGAGGAGTCAAAACCAAGAAGACAACAAAGAAGGGAAGAGCTACAGGAAAAAATAAAACGAAAGACAGAAGCACTAAAGGAGTTCACGAAAAAGTGGAGAGAAGTAAGAATAAGTACTCAAAAACAGATGATAGAGAATAACAATAAAAGGGTGGAAATTATCATCAAGAATAATAAACTGTGGGTGGAAGAATTAATAAGAGATAACAAAAGAGAGTTAGAAGAAATACCAAATGATAAGACGCAGGAACTAGTAATGGTAGTACCTGAAATTGAAACTAACCGAAACCAGGAAGATATTAAACCAAGGAAAAGGAGAATGTATCCAAGAAATTTGATAAAAACTAAGGAAGAGTTGGAGATGATGAACCATGGGTTAATTGATGGCAATAATATCCCAATTACCTATGACAAAGACATAATGAATTCCAGGAATTATAGAAGGAGAATCGAAGTAATTTCAGAAATAATTTACCACAAGACAGTAGTCTACCAATGGGAAAGGACCAGAGGCAAACAGAATACAACATGTGAACCAGATCAATTTCAGCGCAAGACTGGACAGTGGATTTCAGAAAGATGGAAATGTGATATAGTACCAGACTGTAATGATGACACAGATGAATCACCAGAATGTATTCCATTAACGTGCCATCTAGGACAGTTCCAGGGTACGGTTAGACTAAAATATATTCCTTCAGAGTGGATATGTGATGGTAAACCAGCTTATGGTGTTTCAGATAAACAAATAATAAGTGATAACCCAGATGAAGATCCTCACATATATTTGTCAGGTAACACAAAACATGGACCGGAGAAGTATTGGTGTATACAATATGATGATAGAGGGAACCAGCCCAGTAATTACGACGGCCCTAACAACCCGCCGCGTAATAACCAGTTTATCAGTAATTCTAACGGCGTTAGGGATAACAACCCCTATCCATACAATAGAAACAATTTATACCAACATAATAATGTCCCATACAGTCAGAGAAATCCATATCCCAACAATAATGGTAACAGACCTTACCAACCTAACCGAAATTACTATCATGATAAATTTAGTAATAACAATAATAACAATAATAATAACCGAGTGTCGCGCCCTAGGGTAAATTTTATAAGAGCAACTGAGATGATGGACCCTGGTTGACACAAATACCACACGACATCAAGAAAAGGGACGGATCATGATAACCGACTACGGCGAAAAAACAACGTTGAAGGAGACGAAATAAATATCATTGAAAGGAAATGATACGAAGAATAAACATAGAAACAAAACTGGGTTTTATGAGTGAAGACTATGTAAGAAAATGAACATGACCAATAAAAATATGAGCAATGCAGTGACATACAGAAAATCGTCCATCTTCCTGGGTATATAAAAGAAAAGAAAATTTATAAGGAAAGAAAAAGAGAAGATCAACTTACAAAAGTATAAATAATATGGGCCAGTGTAGAGTACAATATATGCCCATATGTTGTGGTAAATGATAAGCATAACAATACATATGAGTTGAAGGAAATCGTTTCAGGAAAAATCAAAGGAGTGTACAATCAAGCTTCTATGAAGAAATATTATGAAGAATGAGTTGTGAGTTTTAGAATTTTGAATTTAATTTATAAAAATTTGAAAATAATGTAAGTACATCTTACAACCTAATATTTTGAAAAGAACATTCTGGAGAATTAAAAGAAGAAGAATTTTTTAATTTAATATTTTAAAAATTTTTAAATAATCTAAGTACATCTTACAACCTAATATTTTGAGAAGAACATTCTGGAGAATTATAAGAAGAAGAATTTTTTAATTTAATATTTTAAAAAATTCAAAAATAATGTAAGTACATCTTACAACCTAATATTTTGAAAAGAACATTCTGGAGAATTATAAGAAGAAGGAATTTAGAATTTATATTAAAAAAAATTCTAAAAATATGTAAGAACAACTTACAACCTAATAATTTTGGAACGAACTTTATGGAAGAAAGAAGAAGAAAGACTTTTGAATTGAAATACATTTATAAAAATTTAAAATTGAGTAAGTACATCTTACTACAACCTAATAATTTTGGAACAAACTTTATGGAAGACAAAGAAAGAGAAAGAAAAGGAATTTTGAATTTATTATAAAAATTTAAAATTGAGTAAGTACATCTTACTACAACCTGATAATTTAGAACAAAACTTTATGGAAGAAAGAGACAGAGAGAGAATTTTGAATTTATTACAAAAAATTTAAAAATGAAGTAAGACCAACTTACTATAACTAAGTTTATGAGAAAACTTTATGGTAAATAATTAAGAAGAATTTGAATTTGGAAAAATACCAAAACATTCAGAAATAATAGTAAGATCACAGTACTATAAACAACTCTGAATGAAACAATTCTGGGAATAAATGAATTAAACAGAATTTGAATGTTGATAGAACGTCAGTACTTTGAAACAAGATAAGATCAACATATTACAAGGATTTATGAGAAATATTTTTCAATTAAATAAAAAGAATAGTTTGAATTTTACATTAAAACTAACCAAGTTCCAAAAAGTAATTAAGTGTCAATTATAATTGAATTGAGAAGAAAAAATTTGGAAGCAAAGAGGCTAATTACCTATGAAACGATAATAAAAACAGTTAATTAAGAGCAAAGAAGAACAACTCATACCAAACAGATGGAGAAGATGATTTTGAACAAATGATAATAATAAGACCTATATGAAATGCAAAGAGAAGAAATACCACATGAAGTAGGATATAAATGAATTAATGTTAATGAATGCGAAGGTGGATTAATAACTTTCTAAGAGAAAGGAAAGAACCAAAATGTTTAAATAAAATGATCAATATAACAACCAGTATATCTAATGTAAAGATACAATGTTAAAAAATTAAATATAATATATTAAGACCATTCAAATAATGAATACGAAAGACTATTTATAAAGACCATGCTAATACTATGAGTAACTAGAAGAAAGTATAAAGAGAATTCAGATGGAGAAGAAAGAGAGTTACACTGTAAACAGTAACCAGAATTATTAAAAGAAAGGTTTTCAACCATAATTAAATTAAATATATCAGACAAGTTAAGAGTTTTGAAAAAATATATATGTAATGAGTATAATAATGATTATGAAGATTTATTAAGATAGAAAATGTGAGATAATCTGAGAGACTACGAAGTGGAGAATCCAAAGATATTTTTATTAGTCGAAAATGAGACTACTTTTTATTTATTTATTCGATGACTGACTGAAGATAATTCCAGCAGCATTATGTTTTTGAGCAGGGATGGATATGCCTCTGTACTCAATTTATAGAAGTGGTGTATGGCCAGCAGAGAAGTAGCGTACAGTGCCCCTCTGATCTGCCCCAGCCCACGTGATAGGGAATGTTAGGGAATTAATATCCCAAGGATGCAACACGAAGTTGATAAAGAATGAAAATGTATTACAATAATAATATATCTCAGAAGACACTAACTATCCGAAAAGGATCAGTAGTAAAACAAATAATTATATATATAAAATTAATTAAACTCTAATATATAAAAAAGTCGATATAAAAATGGAGAAGAAAATGAATTATAAGAAATGATGAAATTATCATAAGAAATTATTTCATCCATAAACATGTCTGAAATAATTACTTCTGGAGGGGAGCAATCTGTAACATGACAGATATAAGCATAATATTGAATGGCAATTGATCAATAGAATAATGAAGTTATAATGTTTAAATTTGGAAGAAAGCATTAAGTTTAATATAAATAAATTAATTCATAGCAACTGTGGAAAGAAATCATTATTATAAAGAAAATACAAGTTCAAGTAAAAGGAGTTACTAGTGATGAGTCATCCAAGACCAGTCTCATAACCAAAGGTTTTCAAGGTATAACCCAGGAAGGTAAAAAGTAAATAACCAAGCAGTACAGAATATGACCAAACCCACAACGAGGGAGAATAAATAGAATAGAAACCCTAAAATAAGCCAAGATCAAACAATACAGGTGGTGTATTTCTGAAATAAAGAAGAAGATGGAGAAGATCCCAAGAAACCTGATGGCATCAAGAGGAAGATGGAGAAAATACCAATCCCAGAAGGCAGGAGAAAAGAAGACTGATGAAAGAAGAAGAAGGCAGCATCCTGAAGAAGATGTCATGCTCTTATAAAAGACACCCAAATCCCTATAACCCCAAAATAAATATTTAAAAATAAAAGTATAACGAAAAGAAAACCACATGTATACAAATTTAAGAGAGAGAAGTGTATAAAGTAAAAGTTGCCTGTGAACTGAGATGAAACAATAATATAGTACCCATGGAACAAATCTCCATTGAAAAAACGCTAACCAATTTATTATGTTAATAAGACTATACGACCATTTAGCATTAACATAATATATAAGTGCAAAGTGAACCAGTGATAGTTTTGGGTATTATAAAAAATGAACCTTGTGTTTCATTCTTGGCAATCACAAACATTGGATGCAATGAAATATGCATTTTTCAATGACTTGAAATGTGTACTGTGACAATATGTTGTTCATAAGACATGAATCTGTTTAAAATAACATTTTGTTTTACATGAAAAAAGAAAAACAGAGTTCATAATACCTTTTGAACAATTCATACTATTTATTTATTAATGACAGGGTACAATTCCCCAAAGACAATGTATAAAAGACGGTATAAAAACTGTAGAATCCTACTTATAATAATAGTTAGAAATAAGAATATAAATATAAGGTTTTTATGTATATAGTAAAAGAATGTTTAAAAATGTTTTAGATATAAGGCCATTTGTTTGGGTCTGATACAACTAACATCCGAACTATAAAAATAGTTACTACTTGTAAATAGTAGAGAGTAATTAAGATGTTAGTTAGTAAAAAACCTTTTTTGTAAGCCATATTTCCATTTTTAGAAATAAGGATTTTGTTGCAAAATGTCTGACTTGAAGACAACCATTTATTTAAAAAAATATTCTTTATTTTGTTTAACTATTATTTGTATTGTAACCAATACTAATTGTTTTTGTGTAATTTGAAAACATGTTTAATTTATAATACTATATGTAAAAGTCAGAGAGGGTATCACACATCATATATTGTTTGTAAAATATTTTGTAAGAAAAATTGTTAAAAAATCATGGGCCAAAAGAATGGAAACCAAACTTCATCAAAACAGAGAAATTAATCATTTAAATGCGAATAAACAAAAGGGGTTTAGACAAAATAAACTTGAGATCAAGCCATATAATTGCACATACCATTTAGGAAGATTTTAATAAATTATATTCAGAATTATAAATAAAAATGAAAATGACTAAACTCAGAAATTTGGACATGGGAGTCATATATTCCTGAATAATGTTTCAGAATACAACTAATTCAATTAATTACCAGAAAATAAGGGAATATGAACCTTTTAATACAATATAGGATTATTAATATTAAATATAACTGATAAAATGGCTGAATTTATATAATGACAGGAAGTAAATTTTGATGTTTTGACTTTTCAGAGTATACCAAACTGAAAGTAAAATTACTATATTTTGGACAGAAAACACTATAAAACGGCATTATTTAATCTGAAAATAAGCTGAATGAACTGAAAGATTAATTTAAATAACATCTAGTGAATAAAATTGATAAATAACCCAAGTTTAGGTATTTATATAGTGAAATATTAAAGTGTGCACAGGATATGAAAAATATTTGAACAATGTTAAGAATAATATTATATGGGCTAAGAGTTTAATTAAAACTGAAGGAAACAGTTAGTTGATTATTGGTATTCGAACGGTTAACATAAACGAGAGTTTTGTGACGATCTAACCTATCTTACAAAGGTAAAGTTAAGTGGCGAACAGTACGTTACTGTGAAGTCGAGAGTGAATTATAAAATCCTTCCAGAACATATACATTGTGACAAAAACAATCAAGAAACACTAATTAACACTAAACAATACATTTCTACTCCGAAAAACACCACAAAACACCAGAAAACTGTATAATACCTTAACCAAATTAGTGTCGGAATTGGGAAAAGTGTTTTGACTTATAATTACACAGATATACTAAATGCAACCCAGAATCACTACACCAGTCACTACACAACATTTAACAAGAGATTTGCAGACACAAGAACAGGAATACTGCCAGAAAATACATTATTTGGAACGCAGCAGGAACGAGCAACATTTTGATCAACTTGATGGCCGCCATTTGCTTTTGACGATCCCAGTGCCTTCTCCTAGTTCAACACAGCTGTTCGGTGAAAACAATTATTTTAATTTTCAAATTATTATTCAATGTTTGTGTTTAGTAATAATTACTAATTTGATGTAACGTTATACTTTTTAAATATTAGCCCGATTTCTCTGACTTTGATAATAATTGGCTGTTTAAAGAACCCTGTATAATTTTTATATAATATACTTTGTAACTTTTTCGATAACCTGAGAGTCGATAATAATCGATAAGAGTCAAATTGCTATTAATTAATAAAACATTAATATTCTTCAACACTAAATAGTTCTTCATTTCATAAATATTACTAGTTATCATTAATATAATTATAATTAATAATCTATCAGGACTTACCACCTATAAGTGAAGATAACCTAAAAAAATAAAAAGGTAAACAAGTATCGATTGGTTTGAAGACAATCTTATGAGTGGTGATATTTTATTTAAAATATACCAAAACTTTAATAAAAATTTTCAGAAGAGCATTACACTTTTTAAAACTTCACAGCCCTATATTAATTAATTGATTATAATTAATTAATTAATAAAATTAAAAATTTTTTTTAATTATTTTTTTTTATAAACATAATTTTTTTTTTTTTTTAATTTTCTTCAAAACAATAACTTTTGTTTTGAAACTTTCGGTGAAGCTGAACACACATTTCTTCCTCAACATTACGCTACTCGACCAGTCTTGCTACCATTGGGACTCGACCAGCTGGGAAACTTAAGGAAGTGTTTCAGGCCAGTAAGACGTCGAGAACCACACCAATTACACACCAATTAAACATATTACATTACAATTTATATATTTTATTACAAATTGGCTAGTCCAAACTTAGGGGCTTGATTACATCGGAGTCTCATACTCCACAATAGCTTATCATCAATAACAACAACATAAATTACAATTTATTTTTTATTATTACAATATATATATATATATATATATATATATATATATATATTATAACTACACGCACTTCCTCTATGCGTTATTGTTATGTCGTGTAATGTGTGAGTACCCACCTGCTGTCTGATCTTGGAGATTCTTCCGACTAGGGCGTGTGGATTTTGGATTTGAAGTTCGCAAGCTAGTAATCTCAAATTATTACAACAACACACAAAATAAGTTACTTTAAAGGGGGAGAGTTTTGTGAGACTGGTAGGCTTTATCGTACAACAATAAAACACTGTTATATGGGGCAATAAAACGTTGTTTATTACACCAACAACACACCAGAATAGAATGGTTATTATCTTATTGAATTTCTTACAGTCTAAACAATGAATCGATGTTTTTCGATTGGTCAATAGTTGAAAGAAACTGAACTCGTTCTTTTGCGAGTTAATTGTAATTTAAATTTTACATTAGTAATTGATTTGAATTTAATTAATTTTATTTAATTAAATTGAATCTAAGTGTTCATGAAACAAAATATAAAACTCTGAAGTTAATTAGAATAATTAATTAAAATAAATTAGACGTGACAGTCTAGTTCACGTTATTTCATTTCTAGTGATTCTACTTCTGATCTACTGCAGTATGATCTAAGATTAGATTGTCAGTTAAGATTTGTATAGCGCTTTTATACTATTTCTATTTCTTAACTATAACTTACTAAAGCCTTAAACTGCTATACAGATTATCACAACGAATTTACTTTTTAATTACTAGAGTCTTTGCTTTTTGTTTGGCACCTGAATTATTTGAATTACAATGTTTTAATTGAAAAATAGAAAATTTGATCTGAAAATAAATAAGTGGATTTTGCTTTCCTGTTACTGAAGAGGATGTCGTCCCGATTTGTCCCTCGTCGATTCGAGTCCTTGGTTAGAGAAAGTAATCTGCTTAGAACTGCTGGATTCGGTCGTGGAGTTCAAAATTCGGCAAAACTCTGCTTCTTTGCTGTTTGTGAATATTTTAACGTCTGCTGTTGTCTGCTGGAACTGCTTCCTGTCCCTCGTCGATTCGCACGTTGCACGTCAGCGTGTGTGTGTGTGCTTAGTTCGGGTGGTCGCTCTGCTCGTCAGCTGTTCACCAATGATTTAGACGGCCTCTCTGCTGTATTCTTGAAGTCTGGTCTTGAAGTCTGGTGGATCTCTTGCGTGCTTATGACTATCTGGTAGTACACAATAAGCTTGGTTGATGTCTTGAAGAGTATCTCGCCTTTACGCAACAATTACGAGCTATACAGATGATCTGTAGTTAGTGTGTTCGTAATTGCGTGTGTGTTGACCACGTAGAGTCTTCTTGTTGATCTTCACCACTTTGGTTACTAGACGATCGAAGGACTACGTCTTAACTTCGTGAGTACTGACAGAAGAGTGAGGTTTCAACCATAAAACACCGCACTAGCCGGGGCTCGCATGAAATGATTTCATTGGTCGACACACTCTCCCTACCACATAAAATTTAGAATTCCCTTGGTCCGTGAGAATGAAGTCTGGTTCCCACAGACGGAGAATAGAATATTATTATCTAATCTAATTATCCGGCGGAACCAATTTGTCGCTGCGGATATCCTGTACTTTTTTAATTTTGCAATAACTTGGTTGCAAATCAAGTTGTGTGAAATCTAAAATATACAATCTGTCAGAAATTATTATCTTTATAACATACTAAAATCTCATTACTGTAACTCTATTTTTACAGAAGTTATTCAATTATTTTAATTAACTCTTTCATATGTTAATTATATTGCATCAAATTTGCACACGTTATTATTAATATCTCGGCAAACATTTTGGCTATATTGGATTTCGCCTTTATTTATTAGTTTCCGAGATATTAACAATTAACAGTTTGGGTGTGGTCGCTTCCTTGTACAGCGAACTGATTACATAATGACCACGTGTGCGTTGCTTTTCAAAGCATTATTTTCAATGCTCTACATTCAAATGGAGTTTTGACTGTTACATTTATTTAAATATGCTTTCAGTATGCGGTAAACATATAACCCCAAATAGTTAATATTTGGTGCTGTTATATATTCCCACACCCGCTTTAAAAAAAAATGAATGTAATAATTACAGTTATTTTTTTTTGCTTAATCATTACACACATATTCTGTAATCATTATTCTTATTACCTATACATTGTATTACTTATTCTGAAGACACGTACACAAGTGTTAATGTTCTTGCATTATATACAATTTAACTCTAAATACATGTATTAAAATATTATATTTGCAACTTATTTTGTATTAATGTTTTTAAAACGAGTAGTACCTTTGTTTGTAAACAATAGCACGCGTGCAAAGGAATTTGCTGACAATATTTACAATCGTTATCGCCGGGCGCGCGTAGCTAATTGCTTGACCTAGTTTTCAAATGTCGGTCAGGTAGTTGTTATCGCGTGACGTAACTATTTCCTGCCGTGAGCTCGTTCAGTTCTCCACGCACGCTGGTTCTCGCGATAGAAAAATATTATTATTAATACAGAAGTTATCTATAATTATTATTAATAATATTATAAATACAAATTATTTATTTTAAATTTAATTATTATAATACAATTATTATTAATTCTAAATACTATTTATTTTTTTAAAGTCTTATTTTTTCGTCGCGACGCGCTTTGGAACGCCATGCTACTCAAAGTATTTTCTCAAAGAGCTCGCATGGTATTTACCGATCGTTTTCGTTCGGTCGAGCGTTGTAACGATAAACGTGTGAGGCGCGAGTTGTTGAGCCAACAGATAGGGACCGTTATATAAACGAAAAAACTTTGCGGCCACATTTATGTCTCTTCGGCCTACAGGATTCGCCTTGAGCAGTACTTTCTCGCCTACTACAAAGTTCGTTAGTTTGTGAGTCGTATTAAATTTGTCTGCCCTTTTTCGCCCTTTTTCAACTATTCTTTCTTTCACAAGTTGATTTTTACATTGCACCGGCAGAGGTAGATTATAAGTCTTTGGCTTACTTATATAATTATCCCAAAACCTCTCTGGCGTGGTTCCAGAGTCTAATTCTGCTGGTGTGTATTCCGTGGTATCGTGATAACTCTCATTTATTGCTTTTTCGAAGAATGGTAAGAACTCGGGCCATTTACTTTGTTCCTTATAGCAATAGATACGGAACATTTTACCGATTTCCCGATTCACCCTTTCGGCAAGGTTTCCCTGTGGTCGTCGTATCGAGGTTAGGACTGCTTTGATACCGTTACGTTCCAGGGTGGCTGCCCAGTGTTTGTTTTGGAACTGCTTTCCCTGATCACTAAGTACGTTCCTTATTGGTCCATGTTGTGGGATATACTTATTAAGTATAATATTTAAAACGGACTTTGTGGTGGGCCTAGGGATCGCATAAAGGCTAACTTTTTTAGTAAACACATCGACGCAAACTACCATGTGTTTTAGATTTCTGGTAGCCTTGGGTAATGGTCCCAGAAAGTCGATGGCGATCATCTGTCCCTTACCTTCCGTTATCACATTGGCCATGGGAACGTAAGTGTGCAAGTTTGGTACTTTCGCTGTCTGACATGGATAACATGTTTTTAGCAATTTCTTCACCCTACGGTACATGTTGGTTATTGTAAAATCCTCCTGCAATATTTTGACACATTTTACAGGAGATGCGTGCGCCATTTTTATATGTAAAGATTGTGTTACACACGCAAGCATCGCTGGAGATAATACCACTTTCCATTCGCCCTGTAACAATTTATACAATATATTGTCTTGTATAAGATAGTGAGGATTTGGGTGAGCTGCTAACCTTAGCTTTTTAGCAAGGAGTGCGAGGTTATCGTCCTGCTCGCGTCCTAAGTTCTGTAGCATATTAGTAGCTTCAGGCGCGACAGTGTATTGCATGTTTAACACTCTCAACTCGTCGTCAGCTGCTTCATATACCTCCTCCTTTTCTACGGGCGGATATCTACTTAGAGTGTCTGCTGTGGTATTCTCTGATCCTTTGCAATATTTAATAGTGAATGAGTACTCCTGAATAGCTAACACCCATCGTGTTAGTCGGGAATTTGCTAATCGACATTTTAATATAAACGATAACGCCTGATTATCAGTGTGGAACTCGAAATGGGTACCGTATAGGTAGTGTCTGAATTTTCTGAGTGCGTTTATTATGGCGAGTATTTCTTTCTCGGAAGTACAATAGTGCAACTCAGCGCCTTTGAGCGTTCTATTGGCGTATGCTACAACATGAAGACTACCTTGTTCGTCTTCTTGGTGCAACACGGCGCCGATAGCGTACTCGCTAGCGTCAGTGTACATTACGTACTTCCTACCCTGCTGTGGATGGAACAATTGTAAATTAGATTGGAACAGGCACTTAACCCTCTCAAACGCATCGTTCTGTTCAGAACCCCATTTCCACTTTATATTTTTGCGTACCAGCTGTAGCAACGGGACTGTATATTCGGCGTATTTGCTGGTAAATTTCCTGTAATATCCCGTGAGTCCAAGGAATGCTCGCAGTGCTTTGAGGTTCTTGGGCACCGGGAATTCCACAATACTCCTGAGCTTCTCTGGGTCCGTACTGATACCTGTAGCTGAGATTATATGTCCCAGGAACTTCATTTGGGACTTTACAAACTCGCACTTGTGTAGCTTGAGCTTGATGTTTGCTAACCTCAGCTTCTGGAAGACGCTCCGCAGGTGCTCGAAGTGTTCCTCCAACGTGCGGGATATGACGAGGATGTCATCCACGAATATTACCGTGTATGGGTCTACCTCAGGTCCTAGAGCTCTCTCGAGGCATCTTACAATTGCAGCGAGACTCGTGCTAAGGCCAAAAGGTACCACCTTGTTTGATAGCATTTGTTATTGAATATAAATGCTGTATACTTACGATCTTGCTCACACAGCGGGACCTGCCAGAAGCTTGCTGTTAGATCTAACTTCGTGAGGTACCTGGCTCCTTCACATTTAATGAAGAGGTCCTCCGCTGTCGGTGCGCAGTCAAACTCCTTCTCTACTAGACTGTTTAAGTTCCTCATATCCAGGCAGATTCGGATCTCTCCAGTCTTCTTGCGGACGACCAGCAGTGGATTGAGGAAGCTGCTATTAGATCTTTCAATAATATCTTCTTCCAACATCCGCTGTATCTCCTGCTGGACCTCGGCCTGGTATTTTATAGGGACCTGGTAGATTCTCCTTATGAACTTCTCCGGCTCTGTGAGGTGGATTCTGTGTTCATACACCGATGAGATTGAATGTTCTTCACTGAAGATATCGCTGAATTCTTCTTGCAGCGACGACAATCTCCGTTCAGTTCGGGAATCTAAGGTGGTCTCCCCCTCTTCACATTCTTTATAATGAATTACTTGTTTTGGTGGCCGTGTGATTTTAATTGGGTCACCATGGTTTTGTGTGTGTGTCTGTGTGTTCAATTTAAAAGTGTAACTAACATTGTCAATGGTACATTTTAATAAATGTTCACTGGTGTTAATTTCCGCACGTATTTATTCTAATACATCTACCCCCAATAACATATCACATATTAAATTGTTTATACCCACTACACACACTTCAAATTGCACTTCGTCTAGCATGATAGTTAGATAGTATTGAGTGTCAATTTTTTCTTTTGTATCGGTAGCGGTTCGTATATAAAATTGATTGATTGGGAGCGATGGGGCAGTACGAAAATATTTTTTATTGGTACGCAGGAACCTTTCACTGATGCCGGATACAACGCTACCGGTATCCAACAGAATTCGTGTGGGAACGCTATTGACAAAGGCGTGTAACACCGGACACGCCGCGCTCACAGGCCTTTGTTGCGTGAGACCGGATTCTAGCAACGGATCCCTGATATCCGGTGGGAACACATTATTAACGGGCACACAAGTTACATAATTAAAAGTACACATTTCACACAATATATAATCCTTATAATTAACATGCTTATATTTATACAATTTTGCCGAATTTATAGCGCGTCCTTGCTGGATGCGCATTTTGGCACGTTTTTTGTAGCTTGGTAATTTTTCGATTTATTGTTCGAGTTTTTATTGCCCTGGGAGTCGCTGTCTTTTTCAGTTGTATCAGCTTTGGCTAATTCGACCGTTTGAATCGCTCTAATTTGTGCCCCGTCGTTGCCTTTACCCTGCCCTTTTGGTCTACCAAAATTTTGTTTACCCTTGTACTCAAAGGTTTTATTTGGCTGTTTTGACGTTGTTTGGGGTGGAGTAGAACTGGTACTCGGTTTTTGATCCGTTTCCTGATGGTACTGTAGTCGCGTATTCTGCCCTTCATTATTTCGGCGAAAATCGGGATTATAACGCCACCCACCAAAATCAAAAACCGTCTCACTTTGGGACACTAGAATGAGGAGTTCGTCTACCGTGCGAATACCCTGCGTAAATACAGCTACTCTAATATTATGATTAAAATGGTAGGCAAGCTTGGTGACTATGTCAATCTCCGCAAATGCTGGGGTTAAATGCTTAGCGCGTTCGACCTGCTGGATTATATAATTTTCGGCGGTAATACCCATTATCTTATCAAATCGGCCATATTCCAGTTCATTGCGCAGAAGTCGTTGGGTATGCGAGTTCCAGTACCGGCTTTCAAATTTTTGTTTGAACTCCGCGTATGTGGACACTCTATCGCGTACAATGTTATACCACTTACGCGCCGAATCACGCATCGCGTTAACCACCCACTGTATTTTGTCTTGATCTTCTAGTCGGGAACCTACTCTAGCCATTTCACTCTCACACGCTAATAAAAATTCAATGGGGTTTTCGTTATTTTCCCCCGTAAAATACACGCGATTTTTCTCGTCGACAGGACCTTGTACCAAAATATTTGGAGCAGACCTCCTTCGTACCTCCTGTCGTACTTTCAGAATCTCGTCGTTTAACGTTTGTAAAACACTCTCTTTATTAGAGTCAATGTTAGATCGCGTCTCTACAATTGAAGCGTCTAATTTATCTACTCGTCGTTGCGTTTCAGTCACGTCCGCGTGAATCTTTACCTCTAGTGATTCCACCTTTTTGGAAACCTCTAGGGTCTGTTTCTCGCAGCGGGTTATGTGATCCTTGAACCGGCCCTCCATACGTGTTACTTGTTCAATAAACGATTTTTGCATAGTGGTCTCAAAAACCTTAAACCGTTCATTGATTTTAGTATCGACCGTATTTACTTTTTCGGCGATTTCCGCGACTTTCACCGTTAACTCGGTTACGCTTTCGTCTATTTTCGCAGTTAATTCTTTACTACTTTCTTTATTACTTTGCTTAATCTCGGCGTTTATGTCAGCGTTACTTTGTTCTAATGCTTCGGTTAGACTAACTTTTTGTGCTTCGATTTGGGACTTTATTTCTGCGTTGCTAAGTTCAAATTTCGCGTCTATTTTCTCAAATTTCGCGTTCATATTTTCGTTCATTTGTTGTATTTGTTTAAGTATTTTATCCATATCCATTTAAATAGACAACAATTTCAAATATAAACAATTTAAAATACACAGAACAGTTTCAAATACACACAATAACTTTACTGTTGTACACACACCAGTTACAAAACTCTTTGGGGATTGTTTAGTTGGACGCCAGCTGTTTTATAAAGTTTGTTTTAAACGTGAAAATTAAATTTAAATTGAATTTAATTAATTTTCTCGAGCCCCACGAGATTGGAGCGCCATTTATAACCCTACTACAAATGTGGCGTTTCAATCTCGTTGTGATTAAATTAATTTAATTCAATCGCGCCCCACGTTCCCGGCAAGCCATTTATAACTACACGCACTTCTTTTTATATGCGTTATTGTTATGTCGTGTAATGTGTGAGTACCCACCTGCTGTCTGATCTTGCAGATTCTTCCGACTAGGGCGTGTGGATTTTGGATTTGAAGTTCGCAAGCTAGTAATCTCAAATTATTACAACACACAAAATAAGTTACTTTAAAGGGGGAGAGTTTTGTGAGACTGGTAGGCTTTATCGTACAACAATAAAACACTGTTATATGGGGCAATAAAACGTTGTTTATTACACCAACAACACACCAGAATAGAATGGTTATTATCTTATTGAATTTCTTACAGTCTAAACAATGAATCGATGTTTTTCGATTGGTCAATAGTTGAAAGAAACTGAACTCGTTCTTTTGCGAGTTAATTGTAATTTAAATTTTACATTAGTAATTGATTTGAATTTAATTAATTTTATTTAATTAAATTGAATCTAAGTGTTCATGAAACAAAATATAAAACTCTGAAGTTAATTAGAATAATTAATTAAAATAAATTAGACGTGACAGTCTAGTTCACGTTATTTCATTTCTAGTGATTCTACTTCTGATCTACTGCAGTATGATCTAAGATTAGATTGTCAGTTAAGATTTGTATAGCGCTTTTATACTACTTCTATTTCTTAACTATAACTTACTAAAGCCTTAAACTGCTATACAGATTATCACAACGAATTTACTTTTTAATTACTAGAGTCTTTGCTTTTTGTTTGGCACCTGAATTATTTGAATTACAATGTTTTAATTGAAAAATAGAAAATTTGATCTGAAAATAAATAAGTGGATTTTGCTTTCCTGTTACTGAAGAGGATGTCGTCCCGATTTGTCCCTCGTCGATTCGAGTCCTTGGTTAGAGAAAGTAATCTGCTTAGAACTGCTGGATTCGGTCGTGGAGTTCAAAATTCGGCAACACTCTGCTTCTTTGCTGTTTGTGAATATTTTAACGTCTGCTGTTGTCTGCTGGAACTGCTTCCTGTCCCTCGTCGATTCGCACGTTGCACGTCAGCGTGTGTGTGTGTGCTTAGTTCGGGTGGTCGCTCTGCTCGTCAGCTGTTCACCAATGATTTAGACGGCCTCTCTGCTGTATTCTTGAAGTCTGGTCTTGAAGTCTGGTGGATCTCTTGCGTGCTTATGACTATCTGGTAGTACACAATAAGCTTGGTTGATGTCTTGAAGAGTATCTCGCCTTTACGCAACAATTACGAGCTATACAGATGATCTGTAGTTAGTGTGTTCGTAATTGCGTGTGTGTTGACCACGTAGAGTCTTCTTGTTGATCTTCACCACTTTGGTTACTAGACGATCGAAGGACTACGTCTTAACTTCGTGAGTACTGACAGAAGAGTGAGGTTTCAACCATAAAACACCGCACTAGCCGGGGCTCGCATGAAATGATTTCATTGGTCGACACACTCTCCCTACCACATAAAATTTAGAATTCCCTTGGTCCGTGAGAATGAAGTCTGGTTCCCACAGACGGAGAATAGAATATTATTATCTAATCTAATTATCCGGCGGAACCAATTTGTCGCTGCGGATATCCTGTACTTTTTTAATTTTGCAATAACTTGGTTGCAAATCAAGTTGTGTGAAATCTAAAATATACAATCTGTCAGAAATTATTATCTTTATAACATACTAAAATCTCATTACTGTAACTCTATTTTTACAGAAGTTATTCAATTATTTTAATTAACTCTTTCATTTGTTAATTATATTGCATCAAATTTGCACACGTTATTATTAATATCTCGGCAAACATTTTGGCTATATTGGATTTCGCCTTTATTTATTAGTTTCCGAGATATTAACAATTAACAGTTTGGGTGTGGTCGCTTCCTTGTACAGCGAACTGATTACATAATGACCACGTGTGCGTTGCTTTTCAAAGCATTATTTTCAATGCTCTACATTCAAATGGAGTTTTGACTGTTACATTTATTTAAATATGCTTTCAGTATGCGGTAAACATATAACCCCAAATAGTTAATATTTGGTGCTGTTATAATATATATATATATATATATATTACAACGATACAAATTATTACTGCATAGACAGGTTAATTTGAAATTACTACAACAGAGTCTATATCTGGAGATAGGAAAATTTTATTCATTAACACATTAAAATTTACTATTGTCTTATTGCTTTATAATATCAAATTGTTTATTAAAGAATTGTTTTCAATAAATGAGTCTATTGGCTTGTTTTACATATAAGTTACTTGTGCGTAGAATTTCAAATTTTGGCGTAGACACCAGGCACTCCGCTCACTGCTCCGCTGCACGTCGATCGAATATCCACGTCTCGATACACACGCACTGCGATATGGGACTGTTATTGTTTATATCTTTAATAATCTTAATCTCAGAGATCGAAACTGGGTATAAATAGATCGTGTATTAGACTTACACAACTCCGGCTTCTTGAAGCGTTCTCACATTAATATACTCAGAATACCACGATAGGTATTCTGCCGCTAACGGAAATCTTCCACTCTTCGCGAAAAAGCACTAGAATATGATCTATTTAATTATTTGCGTTCTATAATATGGTAATGGTTACGAAGAACTCGTACCGTGAACCAACTAGTAAGTCTTATGGAAATCGACTAGTCCTGACACGAAAATCTCGTGACAGCGAGTACGTCTTTCTTTGGCAAGACTTCGGAACGAACTGAACGATGTGCTCTCTGTAACGGACCGTCTCAAATAATTTTTGGACTTTCTGATTGACGGAAAATCTAGCAACGTCATAGGTATCCTTAGTGATAGCCAGACATCAGGTTAAAACTCTGTCCAATTTTGCAAAGCCCTGTCTAGATTTAATCTACAAATTTTAATACTCTCTAGGAGATAACAAAATTAATAAAGAACTGATTTCATTAAAAAAAACATAAAAATTATAGTTGTGGAGAATTGAGTATATAGAAAATGTAGCTTATAACCATGAGACACCCTGTCCAAGTTTCATAACGAAATGTCAATTTTCAACAAAGTTATTAAGTAAAATGTGGATCACCCGCGCACCCGCGCACTTACACACAAATATTTCACATGACATAAAAGAGTATACAATTATGCATATTTTGACATAAATACTTTTTTAAACATAGCTTGGTTCAAAACGTATGACTACTTTACAAATAAAAGAACAAAATCAATTTTTAACATGTGTATGGCCGTCATAAAATGTGTTATGGCATTAGTATTCCTCTTATATGAATTTGCATCCTGTGTTCTGTTGCTATATCACCATATATTAAAATAAACAAAATAGAATGACACACAAAGTTATCTTCTTTACAAAATTGTTAAAAAAATATATTTACATATTTTTTGTTTACTTTTAAAACATTTTTACTGAGAGAAATAAAAAATACAGGTTATCATCAACGTGGACAACCTGTAGCATTAGCAGCATCATACAGACGTGGGAATATTTAAAATCAGTGACTGTAGAGTTGAAAACCTTTAGTGAAAGTAGTGTATACCACGTCCCATTCACATTATGCTTTAACTTACACATTTGACTTTAGAGAATCATTGTCATAAATATATCTTAAAATTTTTGAAATGAATATTCCTAATTAATAAGCAAAATCCATTTAATACACACAAAACGGGTCTTTACGAGCAGGACTCCATGAAATAAACTTCAAGTTTCCAACTTACACAGGCATATAAAATACCTATAGCATACTAAATATTTTATGCAGTACACGTAAACATAAAACTGTACTTGGTACCTTTAACTTTTATTACATGTTTTTACTTTAACTTTTTGCAAAAAGAAAATTTTAATTTAAACTCTTTAAGAAGTTTATATTATGTAACAATGATTATCACTTACAGTTTTTACGTACTGTAGTTGTATATACCACCCCCTTCCATTATAAAAAAATGAATACCATCATTATCATAATTATAATTTTCATTCAACCATTAGACTCTTGGCCTGTTGCGATATCTAGATGTGGTACAGTTCACACCACACCATTGCTAAAGAAAAACAAGTCTGCATTTAATCACGGACAGTTTGACGTGATCAAGTTCGAGAAACGTGATTTGCGCCTGTAGGTACGCCACAATGTTGGTTGGGATAGTCATCTTATAAAGAAGGCTTTAACAACGCAGAGGCTCGCCATAAACGCTGGCGTTCCCCAAAGATTCCCAAAGTTCTCGGCTCCGTTCTGTACCTTCTGTACAAGAACTATCTACCCATATATAACAACGTCACTCTTTCCTTCTTTGCAGACGAAGCCATATATGCGTATCACTACAACTCGCAAAACTCCAGTTATGCCTGCACAGTGATACAATGCCAACTAGACCTTCTGCTTTCCTGGCTGAGAAAGTGCCTCTTGGCGATCAACTCGGAGAAATCCTAGGCGATCTGCACCACGCGCAAAAGAACCGTATGCCAGCCCCTAACCCTAGATGGGAAACCAATCACCTGGAAAAATTCGGAGAAATACTTGGGAGTGACAACTGATAGTCGCCTAAGCTTCACAAATCACGTCCAAACCAAACTCCGACAAGCCCGTGGCGTCAGAACCAAACAGTACTCACATACGATGGTGGCCACTTTCCTCTGATAGTGCAAAGCGTAAGCTGGAACAGTTCTATAACAGTTAAGTCCGAATCCTCTCTAACTCGCCCTTGTTTGTTTGCAACAACCAAACCATCAGGACAGGTCTCCAACGGTGGAAGAGTTCGTCTTCAGACTTTCTGTGACCCTCTTCTTTCGCCCGACAGATTCCCACACTCACACCTGCAAGATCTGGCTAAGGACGAAGGTCCCCCGTGTCACATCGTAAAGCGACCTCGCACTCTGCTGGACGACCCCCTTATAGTTTCCTACATAGAGTCGTGCTTCTGAGAGAGCTATTACCTACACTGCAACCTACTGAACATATCCCCGAGCCCTGAACTGTCCTGAATCCACGTCTTAGTCGTTCGTGGCCTCGGCGGGGCTGTCTCATGTCAGTTGTGATGAGGCGCCCACCCCGAATACACGAGCTGGTTATCTGGTGCTTTCCTTTGTGGACATTTTTTCGCCGGACCTAAGAAGACCCCTCTGCCCCGTTCGACAGGGACGAACTCGTTTCGTCTATGTGCCGACTTAATCACCGTCGCGTTCCTGGTCCCGAGTGGATCGAAGCCGCTGCACTTCAACGTCTCCCGGGCTTAGGACTTTACTTCGTTTTAGAGCTGTTTAGCTCCTGTCTCCGGCTACAGTATTTTTTGCTGAGCGAGGTCCGTACCATAAGCTACAGTAATATCAGATTAAAAATTGTAAGCATTTGAGTTGGAAATTTTAAAACTTTTTTTATTTGACTGAGGCATGTTTCCTTTGTTTTATACGTTTTTTATGTAGTTTATATTATAATATCCTCGTATACAATTTTCTCCATTTTTAGTAGGAGTTACTAATAATTAATTAAGCACATCTCAGAAAGTGGCATCTCACTATAAAATTATCAAAGTATAAGTTACGCTGTATTAGCAGGTCACGTCTTATTTTGCAAAGATCTTTCCATCTTATTTTTCATGGGTGAAGGCTAATCTAAAATGTCTGCAAACTGTACGCGACGGACTTGTCGGTCGCCTTACGTGGCCTCTGCGGTCGCTTCTCTCAGTAGGCTAGTATTGAAATATATTTTATGTTATAATTCATTGAGAATCGCTTTTGTCTATTTTAGGTGCATGTTGATAACGTTTTACGATTCACACTGTAATAATATCATAGTTTACATAGGACGTTCTGTATAATATAAGCATGTTTTTGAGTTGCAGGGAGTTGGGCATTACACATTGAACAGTATAACAAAGAAGACTTAACTTAGCAGATGTTACAAGTAAAATACTTAAGGAATACATAAATAAAGGCTAAACAGGATTATGCGTTAAGACTTTTAAAACTTTGTTTTATTCTAAGGCTTCTTAAAAGGAACAAATATATAAAATATGTTGTTTCAAATTTTATGTCGTTTATAAGAATAAATGAATGTAATCTGCTAATAATAAATCTTACTCAAATAATCTATTTGCAATTATGTAGCCAATTTGTTTTATCTTGTTTTTCTTCTTCAGTACCTATTTCTGGAAATATTAATTTTATAGAATTATAAGTCATCAGTTCTTGTAGGACAACTTTGAGAATACATGACATTTCAAACTAATTAGTAACACTTAAAAATAGGTGCAAGCACGTGAATACATAAATAATCAACTGCTGCCTTCATCCTGGCTAGATGGCTAGTAAGTTACAACGTAACAAACATAAATCACTGGTCCAGGGACTAAGAGTATTGACGTCAGTGTTGAATAACAGTGATTCAACTCACTATGCTCTTGTTGTGTACAAGCGTAAATGTTGACGCACAGATACAGAAAAATAAACAGATGATGCCATAACAGACATTCCCTACAGATGAAGGAACAGTTACATCCCCCGCAGCATCCCTAGGTCTCTGTGAGTCTCATGGTCTTAACTAAAATAAATTTAGTACTGAGCCAAATCAATTATAGAAAATACACTTCTACGCATTTGTCTAATGTCTGTAAAATCATGATTCACATACGACATTATACGTCTTCTGTTACTAACAGCGCATAATATATGATTAGCAGAAGTCTGTCACATACATCTGATAATTAAACAGCCCCACTTGTAAATATCATAAACACATGGAAAATATTCCTGACTTTCAACGTGAAGTCAAGTCTGCTGTAAAATAGATGCTTCGATAGGTATTTATTAGACTTAAAGTCCAAACAGGTACTGAAAATTAGTATTTGAAAAACACAAGTGATCGTAGTATGTTACGTATAGTTGTCTGCGTGTGAGATCACATCGAAGGTTTAGGACCGTTAGGATCGAAGGTTTAGGCATTAATCGACCGTTTTTTTTTTCGAAAGAATCAAATCGCCTTAAACTGTATCGAAGGTAAAGTGATTAGGTCTAGGTAATTATTTTCTTATGAGACTATTAATAATAATAATCAAAGTTTACGTTAATAGTAACGTAACTAAGGTTAAATTTATTTACTAAATGCAAGGTTATGTGTTTTACTGCGTAAGTTTACATTTTGTTTACTGAACAGCATTCTGAATACCATTAAATATGATTTTATCAGCAGCTACCTACAAATTTCAAACTTACAGTAATCGATTTGTTTATATTTAAATACTAAAAAATTGCTTTTTTAAATATTCAAAATTTTTTTCGGTAGGCCTATGTTGTCTTTTATCCGTTTGTTACATTTTCAGTCCAAAGTGTTCTCGTTTTATGTAACTTATATGAACATAATTTACACGAAAGGAAGTGACGTGTCTGTTTCTTCTATATACATGATTAGACAGAACGAAAATTCCAGTTCACTTGTGAGTTCATAGTAATCAGGTACGAACAATGTTATTTTTGTAAATTTTACTTATTCTTAATCAGATAGATAAAGTTTACCTTTTTTTATTGTATTGCGTCATTTAAGAAGTTATGTGGTATCAGAAGTCGTTAGTCCTTTATGTCTTAAACAAATAATTGTGTTTGTCAGGTATTAAACTTGTATTCAAAGTTTAGAACATTTTTTTTAGCATTTTTCTCACCCTTTCTTACCAGTATTTTTATATAGTACTTTTACTACTAAAGTATGCTTGTACTTTTTCTTAATTTTTATACCACACTTGGTTGTATGTCTCAACAACAGAAATCTTTTTAACTCATAACAGAAAGTCTTACATTTTTAGATTAGTTAAAATAACAATCATTACTACATATTATTCAGTTATTGACTTTACTAAATTACTAATATTAAATAACAAACGTTTTAAAATTGATAATATTAAATATCACCAGATATGTTTAATTTAGTTTTTGTTGTTATACTGTGCTAATGATTAACATAAAATAATGATACTACCTTGGACCCTATGACATAAATACGAGTACTGTCACAGTTTGGTAACAGAACCCCCCCCCACACACATAAACTTAGTATACTGCAAAATGACAGTAAAATACAAGTAAGTGGATTTAATACAGCTACCTCGGTAAATCCATAGACAGTAAATCAGAAAACGTAAATCAAAACATTTTGTTACGAGGAGAATATATTTTTAAGTTATAGCAATAAAAAAGGAAATTTAGTGAAGCCATATTCAAACAGCCCTATATTATATTACAGGCCTACATTACACTATCGAGGCAAAAGTACCTCCTGTTGGAGGGTGCAGAACAAATAACTTTCAAATTCGAATTTCAAATTTCGTTATTAAATTCAGATTTCCCCTTGCACAGAGGTTGGAACCATCTTGCTGACGGGTTGAAGGTTGGTAAAAATAGATTTTATTTCAAGAGAATGACGAAAACAATGAGGAAGTTACGTTATATGAATAATTGACTTAGGCAGTAAAATTCGGTTTCACTCTACAAATCATGATGGGTCAGTATTATTTGCTAATTTACTCAATATTTGATTCAATATTTTATTTTATTCTCAATATCTTAGTAATCTCCACAAAACAATCACAATTTTACGTGTTCAGAATAATTAATCTTCAGGTAAATATGAAATAGGAAAGTAGGAGAAAAAATCTGAGACATTTGTACTTCCATATTCCTTAAGGAATGGAAGTATGGTGATGGCAAAAAAAAATCGTGTTCGAGATTATTGCAGATTCTGATTCTACTACGCTCAAAACATGAAAAAAAGTCGTTTTCCGAAAAGTGTCTGTGTGTCTATAGATTTTTTTTCTATGGCAAACGATAACTGCCGCAAATTCAAACAGAATCAAATAATTTTTTGCATACAGCCCTAATTTATAGAGTACTCGCGATCTATTGTTTTTGGTGAAGATCGGTTGAGGGAAAGGGGTAGTTTACCTGCAACGGTTTTTTTTTATCAAGGGAAATTTTTTTTTTTGGCAAACGATAACAGCCGCAAATTCAAACAGAATTAAATAATGTTTCGTATACAGCCCTTAATTGTAGAGTACTCAAGACCTATTGTTTTTGGTGAAGATCGGTTAAGGGAAAGGGGTAGTTTACCAGCAACGTTTTTTTATCAAGCGTATTTTCTATGGCAAACGATAACAGCCGCAAATTCAAACAGAATCAAATGATGTTTTGCATACAGCCCTGTATTGTAGAGTTCTCAATACCTATTGTTGTTGGTGAAGATCGGTTAAGGGAATGGGGTAGTTTACCTACAACGTTTTTTTAACGAGGGTATTTTATATGGCAAACGATAACAGCCGCAAATTCAAACAGAATCAAATAATTTTCTGCATACAGCCCTGATTTGTAGAGTACTCAAGACCTATTGTTTTTGGTGAAGATCGGTTAAGGGGAAGGGGTAGTTTACCTGCAACGTTTTTTTATCAAGCGTATTTTCTATGGCAAACGATAACTGCCGCAAATTCAAACAGAATCAAATAATGTTTTGCATACGTCCCTGAATTGTAGAGGTCTCAAGGACTTTCGATTTTGGTGAAGATCGGTTAAGGGGAAGGGGTAGTTTACCTGCAACCTTTTACGTTTTAACAAGAGTAAAGTACTTGAAAATTTATTTAAACTTTTTCAAACAATGGTAATTGTTAAAAATAAAATAATTTTGTTGCCAGGCAATAAAATTAAAATTTTTTCATTTTAATGTAAATCATGTATAAGAGAAAATATATCGCGCTTGGCAGGCGATATTAAGATTTAAATATAAATCTTAGAATATGGAAGTCATGTATGGTTCTCCATACCGATATTTTAATCTGTAGAACAGTTTGTTCAATGTGACTAGACATTTACTAGAACCACTTTCACGTATTGAAAATATATTCCATCCGTCTTTATTTCTCGATGAACTGTTTTTACTTCCATATTCCTTAAGGAATGGAAGTATGGTGATGGCAAAAAAAATCGTGTTCGAGATTATTGCAGATTCTGATTCTACTACACTCAAAACATGAAAAAAAGTCGTTTTCCGAAAAGTGTCTGTGTGTCTGTCTGTGTGTCTGTGTGTCTGTCTGTCTGTGTGTCTGTCTGTCTGTAGATTTTTTTTCTATGGCAAACGATAACTGCCGCAAATTCAAACAGAATCAAATAATTTTTTGCATACAGCCCGGTTTTGCAGAGTTCTCGCGACCTATTGTTTTTGGTGAAGATCGGTTGAGGGAAAGGGGTAGTTTACCTGCAACGGTTTTTTTTTAGCAAGGGTAATTTTGTTTGTTTGGCAAACGATAACAGCCGCAAATTCAAACAGAATCAAATAATGTTTCGCATACAGCCCTGAATTGTAGAGTTCTCAAGACCTATTGTTTTTGGTGAAGATCGGTTAAGGGAAAGGGGTAGTTTACCTGTAACGTTTTATGTTTTAACAAGGGTATTTCCTATGGCAAACGATAACAGCCGCAAATTCAAACAGAATGAAAAGATTATTTGCATACAGCCCTAAATTGTAGAGTTCTCAATACCTTTTGTTTTTGGTGAAGATCGGTTAAGGGAAAGGGGTAGTTTACCTACAACGTTTTTTTAGCAAGGGTATTTTCTATGGCAAACGATAACAGCCGCAAATTCAAACAGAATCAAATAATTTTCTGCATACAGCCCTGATTTGTAGAGTACTCAAGACCTATTGTTTTTGGTGAAGATAGGTTGAGGGGAAGGGGTAGTTTACCAGCAACGTTTTTTATCATGCGTATTTTCTATGGCAAACGACAACTGCCGCAAATTCAAACAGAATCAAATAATTTTTTGCATACAGCCCTGATTTGTAGAGTACTCGCGACCTATTGTTTTTGGTGAAGATCGGTTGAGGGGAAGGGGTAGTTTACCTGCAACGCTTTTTTTTATCAAGGGAAATTTTTTTTTTTTTGGCAAACGATAACAGCCGCAAATTCAAACAGAATCAAATAATGTTTCGCATACAGCCCTGAATTGTAGATTTCTCAAGACCTATTGTTTTTGGTGAAGATCGGTTGAGGGAAAGGGGTAGTTTACCTGCAACGTTTTTTTAACAAGGGTATTTTCTATGGCAAACGATAACAGCCGCAAATTCAAACAGAATCAAATAATGTTTTGCATACAGTCCTGATTTGTAGAGTACTCAAGACCTATTGTTTTTGGTGAAGATCGGTTAAGGGGAAGAGGTAGTTTACCTGCAACGTTTTTTTATCAAGCGTATTTTCTATGGCAAACGATAACAGCCGCAAATTCAAACAGAATCAAATAATTTTTTGCATACGTCCCTGAATTGTAGAGGTCTCAATGACTTTCGATTTTGGTGAAGATCAGTTAAGGGGAAGGGGTAGTTTACCTGCAACCTTATACGTTTTAACAAGAGTAAAGTACTTGAAAATTTATTTAAACTTTTTGAAACAATGGTAATTGTTAAAAATAAAATAATTTTGTTGCCAGGCAATAAAATTATAATTTTTTCATTTTAATGTAATATAATATTTTTCATTTAATACAGCAATAAAAAGGCAGGTAAGGCACAGCCTGGCTGTTTGGCTGAAAATGATTTTAAATATAAATCTTAGAATATGGAAGTCATGTATGGTTCTCCATACCGATATTTAAAGTCTTGATTTGCAATCAAAAGGTAACCTCAAACAGCGGCGGCAACCAAGACAATAAACACGAGGAAAAAGTGGCCCTATTTTCACCGAGCGGGACATTGGTAGCGCTCCTAGCGGCTTAAAGCACTATTAAAGAGTGTTTGATTTTTGCGTCTCTGAAAGCTAGGAGTTAACATTCTGCGAGTAGACCATCGTACTCGTAGGTTAAATGGTTATAAGCTTCAGTATTGCTAACTGTAGCCTAATGTAAAACAGAAGACTAGATAATGAATGCGTAGTTATGAAATCCTAAATAAATGCTGAGATTTATGAAGTTATGGTCAACTCATAGTGCAACAAAGCAATTTTTCAAGTGCCTCCTTTCTAGTTCCGTCTGGGGGGGGGGGGAGCGGTTCGTCAGCTGTTAAAACAGCGCACAGAACTGGAAACGAAGAGATATTAATGGCTTTGATCAAATCAAGATACCAATATCATTTTGATTGGAAGATAGGTGACAATGGACCGCCGATTTTCAAAAGATGAGAGATAAGAAGGCATGTGAAACAGTTTTCGGTGACAACAATAATGTTTGTTACATAATCATTTATTTACTTCTGCCTGATTTTATTTGGGAAAGCACTGCTTGCTCTACGGATTTGCCTTTGATAATAATGCTGGCTTTTACATACTCAAGTTTAAAATTGAATTCAAAATGTCATTTGGTCTAACATACTTGATATGTAATTTCTTATCATACAGAAACTGTACAATAGACAGTATAGAAGAACCTAGATTTCAAATATATCAACCAAAACCACAGAATAAAATGCAGCTGTACTAAACATTTTAAATTACTGATGAATTTGAAACAAATTTCGTAATAGAAAATCTACAATTTAATATAACATTACTAAATTCAAATTGTAATACATTCCAATTTTTTATGCTATTCAATGGGGGCATATACGTAAAACAGGTAATAACAGCCTCCTAGTTGATAAATAATACCATATCATTAATATTAAAAGCTTAATTTTTACACAAACACCTTACTGTCATAGCCATCGAACAACTGCCAAAATTTCAGGCGCTCTGTGTCTGTAAACAGCTGTTTTACTGTGCAGCAGGCTGCATGTATAGCTTCCTCGTTGACATGAATGATCAACGGCATCAAAAAAAGTGTTATTAGAGGTAATCAACTTTTTATCTCGAATCATAGTAGTTACGTTGTTAACATGTCTCTGCACATGAGTAGATCAATTACACTAAAGGAGGCAAGCTGTTGTTGACGAATGCTAATTGTAGAAACTTGGACGCAAGATGTAATCTCATTTTACTGACGGTGCAATCTGATTGGTGCACAGAGGATGTGCAGCTCAAATAAGAACACATTATTACATCAAAGGCTTACGAATGCTAACCTTCTGGCCGAGAGAGCTATACACATATTATTTCTAACGCGTCGACGTATCAATATCAGGAATTTTTAGATTTATTCAACAACAAAAGGTCTCAAAACTTCTGTTTCTTTGTATAAAATCCTCGCTCTTTGTGTTCCATTGTTTTGTGTAGACTATTTAGACGCAATCGCTAAAGTTTTGTGTAGATAAGGTCGGTTCATAGTACTAGTGCCGACGTTGTTGTGTCCGTACTATTTGTACTTATTTGTAGTGACACGAACAAATCGGAACAAGCTTAGTGGTGACATTTATCCCACGCACCTACTTATTTTTAGAAATAAATACTTACTAAGCAATGTTCTTTCAACACATACCATTTATTTACCAATTATTTATTAAATTTGAGGAAGCACTGTAAATTCCTGTAGTAAATTAGTTTGTCAAGTGAAAAATTTCAAACTAAAAGAAATAAAATACTTGAAGATAGTTAAGTCTCATACACTAAACTGAAATAAAATAGATTCGGTCAAAAAATTTAGTTATTCCAATATAATTTTGTAAATAACTCAGTATGATATTGAAATAGATGTATATAATTATAAATGATTTATAATCACGCGTACAAATTTGGCAGTTTTGTGCCATCGTCTCAACAAATTTTAGTTTTATAACAGTTATCTACAAAATAAAATAATAACGTTTATTAGTATATGGTTTTTCTAGTCAGAAAGATTGAGACTGATCAATCTGATACATAAATTTTGTTGCAAAGTATTGTAATGGCAGCATGTTTTTACTCTTGTGATGCATTATCAAACCCGGTGGTAAATCATGTAAGAATTGTAACATTCTTTGAAGCAGTAACATATAATTTCTAACGAAGATTCAAGATCTTAGTGAGGTTCTATTCTTCCAAGAGCTTTGAGAAATGCAGTAGGCCTATCTGTAAAATTGATTATTACGTTATATGGATAGGAACATTACCCGATAGCCTAGTACAGATGCAGTAAAACATCACGCCGTAATCACAGAGACAACAAAAACAAAACATATTGAGTTTATTAAACCTCACTATAACACTTACTATCACTTCACCTCTCAGTATGTTGCTCCTGACTACTATTGTTGTGCTCTGTGTTAATGTGATCCACCCAAGTCACCTGTCATGCATGGTGTGCACCACAACATTCTATTGATAGGCTACGTGTCGATGGTTTCACAACATATTTGGAAATGTTATTGTTACGACCCGACGGTCACACATCGTCGTGCTGTTCAGTGGAAACCAATAACTTGGTTATTGAAAACAACTTCAAATTGCAATAACTGCCACCAATGAAGTCACTAATTGTAAACTTTAATTAGACACTAACAGCAGTTAGAAATCAACAAAGTTCTCTCACATAATAATTCAAATTAAATTGGTCCAACAGTCATCTCATTACAGTTTGTACCAATAAAAACAATAATCACTTCAATATAGATCGCCACATAACGTAGCTTACGGAAACGACGTTACTACAGGCATCACTCCTAAGGAAACACTCACAGTCACTCACTCACACACTCACACATTGTCAACTTCGTGCTTTCGCTATACATTCAGCTTGATCGTTTTGCAAGTAAATTAACTATCAATTAATCCTTACAAACTAATGAACTGCAGGGATAGTTATGAAGGAAAACACGTAATGAGGTCAATGTGTTTATTATCAGAAAGAGAGCTTAGTTACACTACTCGTCAACTTAAAACAACGAAATAAATTATTAAACACCACCAAAGCCGACAACCACGGTCTTTGTTTGCCAAAAACTACAAACAATTTCTTCTCTTCTCTTTCTCATTAAATATCTCTCAAAACTTAAAACCATTAACAGATTGCATAAAACTGTGGTTTTATTTAATATACAAACGTTTCTTTACTATTATAGCTTTTTACGGTTTGATTGCTACACTCTATGAAGAAGTCATAGTGGCACTATAACCAACAGGAACACGAACTGTAACGGCCTCAGTTATGGCCGTTACGTTAAATTTAAAACTAGACGCTTGGCCTAGATGGAGCGAAAATGTGCTGGAGCCCAGAGTGACAGGACTTGCAATAAAACACTCATTTAAACCGTAATAACTTTTTACTAGTGTTTCCTCATTTCATTATCATAACATATTTTGCTAGATTGAAATATCATACAGTGTTCAAACGATTGAATTCTTGTGTAATTCATAGCAGTTCTTAGTTTTCATTTTATCAGCAAATATATATATATATATAGGAATGTTAATTATCGACCGTATTATTATACTGTTAATGATTTCGAGGTTCGGTCATTAATCATGAAAACTCAGTTTTGCGACGTTTCGAGATTTATTCTTCTCATAATCATGCCTACAACATTAAAATATAGTCTTACTACAATTATATTATTTGTAAGTATGTATAGGTGTGTGTAAAGTCATACATTACAATAACTATTTACTTACATTAACTGTGAGATGAGCTACAGCAACCACATTACACTAAACACTTATCACTGTTCCATACTTATACACATATAACACATTACATTTGTATAGTGTTAGCGTTATACAAATGTAATGTGTTATATGTGTATAAGTATGGAACAGTGATAAGTGTTTAGTGTAATGTGGTTGCTGTAGCTCATCTCACAGTTAATGTAAGTAAATAGTTATTGTAATGTACGACTTTACACACACCTATACACACTTACAAATAATATAATTGTAGTAAGACTATATTTTAATGTTGTAGGCATGATTATGAGAAGAATAAATCTCGAAACGTCGCAAAACTGAGTTTTCATGATTAATGACCGAACCTCGAAATCATTAACACTATATATATATATATATTCAATCTTTATTAATCACAATTCCCAATACTAGTAACAATAAAATTAATCAAACAGTATAAAAAATGGATCCTTTTTAGCACAGTTAATAATATAAATCACAAATCTATATCCACCGGACTTGTCTAACAAAATTTGAATCATTATAAATATGAAAATACTGTTTATATGTATGATTTCTTTTATGCTTTGAAACCGGTGAAGTGTTGTTGTCCAGGTTTAATAAATGGAATCCTCCTACCGGTACTTTTGGAGAATTAATGATACCAAGTAGAGCCTATGATGATGAGTGTTGGTACTAGTACTGGTGAGTTCCTAAGCTCCTGCTTTTCTCTTTCTGAGCAGCTGTCTTTTTGGTGTTCTGGAGTATTTCTAAGTCTGACGGCGATGGGGAGCCTTCTAGTGCACTGCTCTGCCGATGGTGACGGATTTTGGTGTCATCATCTCCGCATATTCCCTTCTCTCGGCTGTGCGGGGACCCTGTAACATTTTTTATTTGTAGTGGGCCGTCAGGAAATACAACTACCCCCAACTCTCTCTCGCCTCGGAACACAGACACCACACACAGACTGTCACAATTTTTATCCACACTACTACTCTGTTATTAGCAATACTGTTATGTGTAATAAGCAAGCTTGAAAATTCACATTTACTTATTCATTAACATTTAAAAAATTCAACACATTTACATTAAATTACTTTTACATTTACTTTTACTTCTACCTGCACATTTACTTTTAAATTTCTCAAGCAGTTAAGTACAAAGTCGCCACGTGCTCCCAGATACCGGAAGTAACGTGTGAGTCACACACATACACAAATTAACACGCATTCTCATTATTAAATTAACAAACATAACCCCTTATTAAATTAACAGCGAATAATGTAATAATTCTCAAAAATTAACAGCGAATAATGTAATAATTCTCACCTGAGGCACTTTATAAATTTGCGAACTCATAGTAAGTTGAACAAGTAGTTTTCCACGCCGTCAGACTACGAAACAGCCCAGTCCGAAGGCTGAAAACGAAATGAGGCAGCTTGTAGGCTTCTAACGAACCATGCCACAAAAAAGAAACTTGTTACGGATTGTGAAGCTTTAACCGAACAGCCGATGCGGGTAGCTGAATTATATCGCCGTAGCGCGGCACGGCATAACTGATCCAGCTAGCCGGCCTGCTCCCACCGCCACACATTGGCGGCCTTTTACGTTTGAATCATGCCGGGAAAATTCAAATCCCGGCACAGAACCTTTTAATTTGCTTACATTGAGAAGGTAGTGTGAAAATAATAATTTGGAAATTGTAAAATAATTTATAATCTAACAAAACACAATTAAACAATTACAACATTTAAAACTTTTACAAATACAGCATTCTAGTAGCTTTAAAACAGTTGACTAAACTGACTGATTAGATAAGAGCTGCATTGTATTTGGTGAAGGATGCTGTCAAACTCAGCAACTACGTGGTAGTCGAGAAAGCACAAGACTTGTTTATTCGATCGTTCTATACTATAGTAGAACGTAATGATTAGACTTTTGTAGAACTACAGTTTGTAGACTTTTACAAAACTGGAAGACTTCGTTATTTGCACAATGCATTGTTGTGAGTCGGCCGTGAGCTGTAGGCCGCAGGCATGCATATTATTTACAGCGTGTTACCGAAACAATATTGTTTTCAAACATTTAGTAACGTTATCTTAAAGTTTGGGTTAGCATATGCAAATACGACAACTTCATGCTTATATAATATTTATGAGGATGCATGCGCTTAAATGTTTAGTTGAAATTATTACTACATAGACACAACATTTTTGTCACTTATTTAACTGCAATGTTATTATTTAATTTTTAACCAACCCAAGTAATTTGCTTTTTAAAAATAGTTTTTCAGAAATTTCCCTCTTTATGTTATTTAATTCTTACAGACTTTTTAGCTGGTTATTTCTTATTTTTATACAAAGTTCTTGAGCGTATTTTAAATGAAGTGTCAATTAATTGTAATTTGAACTTTAATTTGATAATAGAACGTAAGCTCTCATGGCCGGCCAGATGTTAGACTGTTGTCTAGGATCTCCGTGTAGGGTACCAGACTTTCAGCTGCATCCAAAACAACCATCTTCGGCGGAGAGGAAACCGAGACCCACATGGGACTAAGGGTAAGAGAATAGTCTTTCTATTACTATTTTAATTTAGTCTTATGTTGGCTACATCTTGTGTGCCATTATTTTATAATAAGAAAAAAAAACCTTCTTGCAGTTACAAATTGATTTTTTACGAATTTTTTACAACTCGATTACGGTCTTCTTTTTTGACGACTGTGTATACTATAACTTGAGCACTAGCATTAAATATTCCACAATCGATATTGAGGTTGTATTGGATGGACGTGAAAACACATGGAATCATGTGTAATTGATTTTGTAGCTAATTTATAAGTTTTGGATATTTGGTTTTTTTGTTAAATAATATACTTGTTAGATATATTTATATGTTAAAAATTTCTCGTAATAAAAATATTTTACTTTTTATAAGAAAAAGGATGTGAAAGGTAACTACTTATTACAATATCTGTCAAAGCAATGTCAAGTACTTGTCTAATTAAACATGTTAATTTGCAAACTGGTGCTAAAATTAGATAAAATGTTTAGAGTACTAAGTAATAGATTGTTGGAAGGACTAATTAACAGATAAATATTATTAAGAATATCTTGGGCATATCTCTCATAGTATATTTGAATACCGTAATGTTATGTAAATTGGTTTACTCATGAACAAAAGGACATTTTCTCCATTATTAGAAATGTTTCGTGGAACACAATTTGCGGCTTATTTATTTTTAAGCTTTATAAAACCGAAGCAACTATTCGGTTCCTAAAATTTGTAATGAATTTTTAACTGAATTTAAAATTTTCATGCCAATTTAAGATACCTCAATAGTTCATATAAGCTAGTAATACTAGGTTATACAGTAAGATAATGACAGAACGATCTTCACACCTGCTTTATAGAATCAAACAATCACATTTACAGGAAAATGAATGCTATCCTTGCAAAGCTTCATAGACTATAAAACATTGTTTTTTCGCATTTATAATTTAATACCGCTTATTTTTAAAGAAAGTAGACATTTTTCTTTCAAATTAAGTAATTAGAAAATATCTACTAGTTTTTAAATTTTTATTTTTGTATCATTTATATTTTATTTACGTTAAGTGTGATAATTTAAAACTTAGAAAGTTATGCAACTAAGAATTTACAAACATAAAACCTAATTGTTTACAACGATGAAAATTATACACTGAATTTTATCTTGCTTCAACAGATAGGTTTCGTTAATAACAACAGTTATATTTTAATGAAGAAAGTTGTGTTAGTGGTTATAATCACAAACAGTAGAAAAATTATTCCGATTAGCGCTTTCAGCGCTTCTCAGCTCATCGTCAGATCGGATGAGCTGAGAATTCCAATAATTATAGAAACCAGATAATTATAGAAATAATAGAAACTAAGTCTATACTTGTCTGTTTTTACTGACAAAACTGTCATAGCTAAAATATAACTAACAGAATTATCACTGTTGCACACCACTATAGAAAAATTATTCCGATTAGCGCTTTCAAGCTTCTCAGCTCATCGTCAGATCGGATGAGCTGAGAATTCCGATCTGACGATGAGCTGAGAAGCTTGAAAGCGCTAATCGGAATAATTTTTATATAGTGGTGTGCAACAGTGATAATTCTGTTAGTTCTATTTTAGCTATGCCAGTTTTATCAGTAAAAACAGACAAGTATAGACATAGTTTCTATTATTTCTATAATTATCTTGTTCTTCAGTTCTAGTCTGAACGTTCTGTAGCAGGCTGCTAACCTGCTTACATAAACGCTAACGATTCTCATGAACTCATATGAAGTCTTTATTTGGAATAAAAACTCATAACTTCAGACAGGATTGAGCATAATTCCTAGCGGTGACACTAGCACACGAGTATTTATGTATTATGCAAAGCGATGTGCCGTAGCTAAGTGCATCAGACCTCTAGTGTCACAGCGTCGTTATGCAAATGCGTTCTACATATGCTTAAGCGTTCTTGTGTTTCATTTAGTGTACTTATTCCAGACCCGTTAAACACTACTGTACTGTGTAAGTCAGTATGAGTTGCAAGTTTGACCTTAATGTGTAAGTTTCGTTATACGTAGAACATTAAAACATTACATTTTCCTTAAGCCATTTATACTGGAAAACGATAAAATAATTAAATATTTGGAATTAATATTAGGCAATTACCTGTATTAACTTCCGTCTTGTGACTTATTTGGTTTTTTTCTTAAAACGACGCGTTTCGAGAATAAATTCTCATCATCAGGTTCAAATTGTAAAAAAATAATTTGATATATTTTATCCGTATCTTCTACAAACATGTAATGTACTCCGGTAGATAAGATGTAAGACTATTTTATGCAAAAATAAACGTTACATATTTAAAATACCTATGTCATTGGTATGTTTTAATAAAAATATATTTACTAAAAGTCAATAAACATTCTCTTTTAAGAGTGGATTCATTGGAAACTATTAGTTGTGTCAAATGTTCTTGTATTGTTAGCTTTTATCAAGCTTGGATCTTTTGGTACAGTTTTGTGTTAGCATTCAGAAAAATGGCAACATGCACTTCAGTGTGAGCAGGTTTTTAACACTTAAAAAACTGCACGGCCGTTTTAGTGTAACTATATCGTTTTAGTGTGTGCGTGTACACCTATGTGTGTGTGTTTATTTTTGTGTGGCGTACATACAGTATATGCATGTAACTTCATACAATACATATGTAACATCACTCATGTATATTTTGTTACGTTTTCACGCTTTTTAAAAAGGAAAGTGCTGAAACCCACACCAACACAATGCGTGCAAGCCGAAAAGGTGTCCAGCGTGGATAGAGATTTGCTTCCTGTGGAGTGCTGGTTAGTGTAACTACACGTGCTTACAGAGGAACGGTTCATAGACAGACTTTTCGTTTCTATGGAATGAACTCTATGCAAGATGCTCAGGGTTCATGAACAACTCGGCGGCGCTTCTTCTTTTCCGCGTGTTTGTTCTGTGAAACGTACACTTTAGATTCGCAGCTTTACTCTGAGCAACGGTACAAGGAACATGGAAAATTTTTGTCCACGGTGGACCCTCATGCACACTAAAACCTGCTCTGATGTTTTAATTACAGCGATCATAATATTAAAACCTTGGAAACTTGAGCAGTACTTAATGGAGATCAAACATTAACTTTTACAAGTCATTAATTTATGCGTATTTTGAAGCAATAAATGTTTTAATAAATTAATATAATCTGTGTACTTATTTCTATTGTGATATAAGAATTACAAACTAATATGTGGATGTATGTATGTATGAAAAATATATAAATATTTTTCTCCTCTGGAAAATTGTTTGCCCCTCCTGAAAAATATTTTGACCTCCCTGGTGGCTAGTTATTTACCAGCCTGTGTGGAATGTAGCGTTATGACATGGATCAGAATGGTGGGTGTTAAACAGAAGACACAAACGTTTTAAGGAAGAAATGTTTTTCTGAGAAAATTTATAATTCTACGGATAAACAGAATCGTCGCTCAGGAAATCAGAAGACGAATGGAAAGAAAGATAGACGCCATTTTGAAAAAGAAAAATGTCTAGTATGGTACTGACAAGAAAGACTTTGATAACACTACAGACATCATTCACCCTCGGCCGATAACTCGCAGCGAGAATCTAAATTCATTTCAAGAATCAGATCACAGCTCTCAGGTCTTCGTTCGGCCTACAAACATTTTATCCAAAAGTACAGTCCTTCCTCACGAAGGTTGGGGATAGTCTTCACCCACCTGACATGGGGGTACCATTTTAGCCGAAACGTAATTTATTCAGAACCCAAGCATGCACTTATTTCATGTTTTGTCACCATATCTAACTCTGCTTCTTGTCAAAAATACATTACAGACACAAACGTAAAATTCTGCACCTGTCATGTCTTTATTGTAGAGTAAAAACGTAAGTTTTCGTGGTTCAGTGCTCAGACCACCCGTACTCAGAACGCCTATCGACAAATACTAGTACCGGTCACTAGTCTTTCTTTAGTCTTTTGATTGGCACATATAATGAAAATTACATCTGTAAGTCACCATATAACAAATGGGGACGTCAGAGCCCAAAACGTTGGCTAAATGTTTGATAAAATCACAAAAATTCATGTGGCATATTAAGTTAAAGTAATTTTGAGTAAAATCTGAATGCAATGTTAAGTTTTAAAATTTCAAAGTATTTGGACTCTAAGAACCAGCAGGAGATCACAATTATTTTTAAAAGTGAAAGTACAACTGGGTTTCAGAATAAAAGGAATTGTAACCTAAGTCCGAATGTTCCTAATTGTTTGTTGCGTTTATTGTATGTTTGTGTGCTCTACAGTTGTTATGTTACTAATGAAATATTAGAGTAATCGCGATATAATTCTGTACAGCTGGGACCTGGCAACTGTTATGCCATTCAAATTGGTTCGCCGCCCCGATCGAGGGCGTAGTGAGAGGGGAAGGTCCAGGCCCAGGTAGGACTACACGGTTTGAGTAAGAATAGGAAGAAGGTAGTGGTGACCGTAAGGCTATCTACGTAAAGGAAGAAATTGCAAACCCACTAACCTCTGGGTTGAGGAGAAGAAGAAGAAACAAAATAAAAATAAGTAATTTAATGTTTACGTAAAGTCAACTTTGAAGTGTTAAAAGTTAAGCCTTTTACAAAGTACAACCTAAATTATACGACACCACCTTCTATGGTAGGAGCAACACCAACAGCAGAAAATTAAACAAATATATTAACGAACTTTTTACAAATTTATTAAAGAATATGGAAACTATTACTCACAGAAATACATTAAATGAAGTAAACGAAAACTCAAATTTGTAGTTTATGTTAATATATTTATTATAAGTCCAAGATGGTGTACGCGTTCATTCATCAGAAATGTATATATTTATTTTGTCGAATCGTAGTCCAGAACATGGTGTTTTGTATGTTGTCTCTACAATAACTTCAACATTGGCTGAATTTGCCCATTGCGAACATACAGTACTCCATTTGCAAAATTTTACTACTATGATTGCCACGATTAAAACAACGAAGCATGTGTGTACACCGTGAGCGCACATGCGTGCGACGTACCAAAGTGCGTGATGGAGACAATGAAAGGCGCGCGCTTGCACTGACCCCCAACACGCAGACTGCATCCCAGGACATGTGTCGGCTAGCGGTATGATATGAGTCTGTACGCGCGGGCAGCACATACGCGCGCTTACCAGAGTGCGTACTAAAGTCAGTGAAAGGCGCGCGCTTGCACTGACTCCCAACACGCAGACTGCAACGCAGGACATGTGTCCGCCAAACGGGTGTGTGTGAGTGTGATGCCTGTATCCTAATCGTGACAGTCAGATTAGCAAAAATTCCATTACCTGGAGTATTTCACAGTGGGCAAAAGAGCCACAAGCTGAATTTATCTGCAGAGACACCTACATGACACATCCGTCATCGTTGTTTGTTTGAATTAAACTAAATAATTTCATTTAATTTCTATCAATTGCTTAGAAAACAAACAACTTATTGTTATTAACAATTCAACAATGAAAATTTAAAATGTTTTCTTTTCTAAACGCTTTACTATTATACAAATGGTAAGGATTAATTGCTGTAATTTAGGTTTTTAGGAAATATAGCATGCTACGATGTCCACTACAATGTAATTCCTTTAAACATTTGTAAAAATAATTCTTAAAATACATAATTGGTCAATGATACGAGTGACTTTAAAAATTCAGTTGAGTTTTTATTTATGGATTGTAAAATTAACATTTACACTAAACTGAAGTATATTGCAACGTTACAAGTATTATAAAAAATTACACAAATACGTGTCCTCAACGCAACTATGAAGTGTATCACACCGGCCAGGTCGCAGGATTTATTTATTCTCGTTGCGTCAAGTAGGCCTATATGTAGTTGCACAATAAAAAAAATAATTTTCAAAGAGGAGTGAGATGTTGATGACATGAAATAATTAATTAAAACCGTTTCAAAATAATCATTCTATGATTTATTAATATTAATAGGAAATATGCAAATATTAAAATTTCGAATTATAAAAATAAAAAAATATTCTCTTTTATAAGTTTGCAAAAATACAATATAACCTTCTATGCTGTTCATGACATATACAAATAAACAACCATATAATCTTATTAGCTAAACAGACATGTTAAACACATTATCTAAACACTTTTTATTTCAGTGTGTCTGACATTGACTCAAATTTTAAATAATAATAGCAACTCATTTACAAACAAAAATAATATTAAATCTCAAGAATAAAACTAATTGTTGCTATAAACAAAATAAAAAATAACATTTACTTCCAACCTATTATTTATTTCTACTGACACACCCAAATTTTAACATACAACAGAAGATTAGTATTTTTAAATTTGCTTATTAAATTAAATTATTTTCTTTAACTACCATTTAAATTTATGTACAGTGATTATATTTAAAACTTTAAGTCTTTACTGTTCATATATAAGTTCCTTTTTAAGAGTTCAATTCACAAACAAAAAATATAATTGATTATTCATCACCTGCGTACTGCCGACGTTACCGTTGCGTGTGTGTGTGCGTGTGTCCTGAATCCTAAGAATTTGATGATGCTGATTATGCTGATGCTGTGTTCTCTGTCTCTACGGTTTGTTGTTTGTGATGGTCCAGAGTTCCTCCATAAGTCTTAGTGTGTGTGGTAAACATGTTCGATCGGTCGGCAGACCAGCAGCGTGACGTTGTGTGATGATATCTTGAGTCTCAGATCGCCCCAAAATTGCCGGTGGTATTTATACTAGACGGCGATCTGACAAGTCCAGGACTGTTTTCGACCTGTTAGATTTTGTCACTTCGTGCAAAGCGTCCATTTAATTACAAATCACTTTTTGGTTCATTTTCGCGATTTCGTAAATATACTCGTAACACGAGCGATATCATCGTTTGCGTAATAGTTTCTGGTCACTCACATATAACACACTTATTAATTACTATTTAGTTACACTAGTAATTAACATTAAATTACTTAGCGTCTTTATTATTGCACATTTCTGCAATAATTTTGTCATCACCGTATTCGTTAAAAATTCCTTAATGTAATGGTGTCTTTATAATTGAGGTAAGTCTTTGTTCACAGGTTTAAAACGTATTAATTAGTTTATTTTTATCCGGTTAAAAACTGATTACAGACAAACCACTAATTCGTACGCATCACCCCATCTTTGCATGTCCGAGCTGGCTTCACTCACACAAACACACAAGCGCGGTATTCACTCGCGAGGCAGATGTACGCTTTCTGACATTTCTTACCCTGCATAATATTGTTAAAAACTGTTCATCATATATTTTCTATGCTAAATATTTACAAACATACCGCCCTGAAAAATATGCAAATATATTATGTATTGTTGCAATACATAATAGCATTTAACAAGACACAGAAACTGCAAGTTTTTGAACACCACGCCCCAAATGTAGCGACAATTTCAACTCACACACTTTTGAAGTCGAGTTTTTATGTTTTTAATTACACGGTGTAACATGTGAACAGAAATTACACCAATTTTGAGTGTTTCGATGTTTCATGAGGATGGATCATTGTACACCTTACTCTCAAAACAACCACAGTAGAATAAATGGCACGCTGGCAAACTTGCGGGCCACGAAATGTTGCTACTCCTAAAGGTAACTAGTCAAACTGCATTCATTGATCGCCTAGCCCTGTGCCTGGTTAGTCCCCATACTGTTTGGTGTAATTTCAAACTTTTCTGCGACTTGGGGAGACAAAAATTAGTTATCATTTGGACATATTGCTCTGATAACGCGTGTCGTTGCTGATGTATTTCTTACGAAAGCGTACGAACACAAGTCAGAAAGTTTGCGAGTTGATATTAATTAATAGTGCTAATCCGGTAAAGTACAAGATCGTACGTATAGGCCTTGAAAAAGACACTTGAAGTTTGCTGGATCAATGTGTACGTTTAATACACAAAATAGATTACAAAAATGAACTACGATTTGTAGAAGTACCCAACCCGAGAACGACCATGAACGCTGGACAACAGGAGTTCGCAGCGAATAACCACCAGTCGCTGTACCTGATGGTGGTATCCAGAAGCAATAACCACCTATGTCTTCTGGACTGGATCATCGACGCAACCTATGCGAAAGTCGATCTTACGATTTTGTGTATACCAGATAAACTTTAGTATCTTTAAACTATAAGCAAATTTAAATAATCAATACACGATCCAAAAGAGCAAGGATGAAAGAATGTCACGCGATATGAACCTTGAGCGCTTGACGTCACACGCCATCAGAAGATGGCCGCCAAATTAGAGTAGAAAATCAACAGTTCGCTGCGCGGAAAAATTAGTACAGCTCGGGAACGCGCATGCGTAGAACATTATTTAAAATGCCGTTTTATAAAGCTCCACAAGTACTATAAAATAAAACAGTAATAGTGATAATAGTGAAAGAACCTAATAAATACTACAGTGATAAAATGTTGAACTTGGACAAATTTTCCTTAAAATTTCAAAAATTTCAAAGTATCTTCACAACAAAAAGGTAACTGCCATCGCAAATGCTTACAAAGTAAAAGATCAATGAATGCGAAATCCAAAAAGGCCTCTATGACAGCAGCAGATGAATGCGGAGGATGAGGCAGCGTAGAAAAATTCGAGGCGCCAGACGCAGCAACGCTTAACGCCAGTTCACAAACAACGAATGTCGACTTTGAGATAGAACTGATGGAATGCTTCGAAATACCACAATACACTTAACGTTCTCTAGAGATATAGATGTAGCATGTAAGTCTTACATATCGTACTACTCGTACCGTTGTCCTGTCTTTAACAAAAATTTTACAAATTAATCAACATTGTGAGAAACAAATAAAAGATACATGCAAATTTGTTAATTTTCTTTACTAAATCTACAAACACCCCGTCCCAGCAACACCGCGGAATTAACTTGAATTCCGACCCCTAAACAAACTAATAATACTTGTAAATTTGACATTATTTAAATAATTAAACAAGACCACAGTAGTGTACTTTAATAACGTCTGTAATTAAGAATATCTCTGAATAATTAAAAAGCCAGACTTTAACCATTTAAATAAAGGAGAAATATGGAACTATTTCGCTGCGACGCGTAACATCCGCGCGATTTACTGACCCTTCCTACATAGTTAGAGAGCAGAGATGATGCGTCATTCAACCAGTAAGCAGCTCAAAGCAGAGCGCTGTACAAAATATGTATTTTTGTTAAATGTGGTTATTAGTTTCAAATAACCGTGTGAAGAGTTATATAACGAGAATGTAGTGTGTAACAGAAAAAGGAATATAGAAACTTAAGTGCGTAAGGTGACATCTCCCAGTAAAAAATATAGTTAAAGTTATCTTAGTGTTGTATATGTAAATTCAGATACAACCGTACTATTACCAAATGTGATGTGCATAACTGTAAAATGTGAAGACGAAGACCTCAACTGTATTTACAATACCACCGAGAAACAGGACGACTTCATGACACCGTAACATCCGAATCAACATTAGTTGAGTCCCAGAACATTAGTTGAGACCTTCACCAGAAAGACTACCACGATGACAACCCACTACAGAGAGAGGACCGAAGAATCACGCGTGGAGGACTAGGACTAAAACCCTTAACTAAGAGGTGACGCGGAGGCTTGTCTTCCGTGGATATGTATCTTTTGAAATAGAAGTAATTGTAAACTAAAAGACTTTAAAATGACAATCTCTAAAGTTTAAGAATGAATGTTGTAACAAGTAACTTCAGTAACCTTAAGTTGTAAAGTAACACGTGTGATGTTGCGTTGGAACATTGCACTACTAAATGAAACCATTCCTCAAATGGTATAAAGAATAATTAAGTAATTCATTAATGGAGTAGAGTAAACTTTAAATTCCTAAGTAATCTATATAAACTCAGATCCGAGGTAAAATGCGCGAACTGTATTATAAATCTTAATGTAGACAACCCATTACAATTTTCACTGTAAGTTAAAAGTTGATATGTTATGTATAATCAAATAGACATAAATAAAGAGATGTCATCTTTAGTACAATAGTAAATTGAGTGCATACATCAGCAGACTACCCCCCCCAGTTCCTTGTATATTAATTGTTTTAGTGATTTGATTAATTTTCAGCTTGTTACAACGAAGGCAGCCTGTATAATTGGCAGAACCAATTAATACGGGTTCCCTATGTTATAACGCAAGAAAAGATTTATAGTGTTTTACATACAGTGATTAATTTATATTGTTGTAAGAAAAAAGACATAAGATATATATACATTAGTGTGCAGACCACCATACCCCATGAGGGAGAACAACGCGAAGATCCTTACAGTAAATACCAAACCAAACTAAGTTAACCCCACCCCTAAATGAAAACACGAATAACCCTTCACACTAATTATAATAAATAAGGGTAACACAGATCAGACTCGAAATAGTTTGAGGGAGGAAATCATGCTCTAGCAAAACCATTTAACTACTACCTCATGGTGTATGTCCGACAAGTTACAGAGTAGTCAGTTACAATCTTTTAATAACTTGAGTTCATGTGATTTTGATATATTTTCAGTTCTTAATACAGATATTTAATGTGAACACGAGGGTAGCCAGTCTATGGAGTTGATGTAGATTGAAGAGTGATAATTGAAACGTTCCCACCTGTGATTTTATGGAGAAGAACTCCAGTGATACCGTGATGAACAGTGTACTAGCAGAGTTGCAAATTGTCCCTGAACTACGGTGATCGTCTACTGGAACTCGTTCCGGAGATATCTGGGTCTTTCGATGTATCAGGTTCACTCAGCATTCCTCGGTCTGACGGCTTCGGGGAGCATTCTGTGGCACTGTTCTGCGGGTAGTCACCGGTGTTAGTGTGACTACCGCTCTTTTCCCTTTCTCCTGGCTGGTGCAGGGACCCTATAACATTTTATTGGGGATTAGCCGCCAGTTAATACGCCTACACATAACACTCTCTCGCCTCGGAACACAAACACCGCAATCACTTTCACAATCTTTTATTAACACCTTATAGACTCTAATTAATTCAATATTGCTTATTTTCATTAAATTATAGTAATTAATTTCAATTAGCTTTATCAGAATAAGTGTTAATGAGCAACAATTGTTTCCAGACAGGAAGTAACGAGTAGATTAAATTTTACAAGGCATAAGTTTTACAATAAATAAGTTTCACATAAGTCTGGGCCACACACACACGCTTACACAATCATAACACACATAATCCATAATTAACTAAACATAGAATAATATAATTAAGTCCACACAAACCTGTACGTCTTAACGAGATTACAGCCGCATATTAAGAAGATCTACACACATCCGGGCCGTCAGACCAGTGGAACGTTCAGATCGAAGGCTGGCAGAGAAATGACGACGACACAATAGTTAGTTGGTCCCACATCCTGCATAAAACAACCTGTCCAAATTTGCAAAAAGTAAGCCTCCGGTTAACCTAATTGCCAATAACGCACAGCCATCAGCTGACACAGAGACGGCTCATTCAATCGCGTCGCCGCTCCTTTGACAAATGGCACTGGCAAGCACTGCTGCCTTCTAAAACATCAAAAATGTACTGCAGGAATGGATAAGTGTACAGTTTCGATGCTGCTAAATAGTTTTTTTTTATTTACTTGTTACTATGGTAATTAATTCTGGTCTCCATCGAGTTGTTGACATCTTTAGTAGTAGTATTTAAAATATTTCATTACTTATTCATTGGATCATCAGAAATACGTATAAACATAAATTTCATAATCGTTTAAGACAATTACAAAATGTATAGACGTATCTGTATACAAAACTACTGAATATATCGATACAATCGCATATTAAAACCATAAAAACTACAGGAACGGATAAAGGTACAGTTCAGATGCCGCTAAATATTATTTGTTTATTTACTTGTTACTATGGTAATTCATTCTGGTCTCCATGGTGTTTTTGACATCTTAATACGCGTCAACGAAAAGGCATAAACAAAAGGGACTAAATCGAGCGAACGGGGCAAAATATCAAATTCCAAGTTAGACAGTATTTTTCGCATTGTGTCAAAGGTAACCTGTGCAAAATTTGGTGGCAATCGGTGTAACGGTGTGGATTTGTATTCAGTACCCATAAATCCTAAGACTTTGAGTTTTATATATATATATAGATTATAAGTCAATAATTACTCTGTTTACCGTGCTTACAAGTATAGTGTAATCTGCTTCAACGACAAATAAAATTATAAGAGTTTCTAATTGCTCACAAATTTACTCCTGTTCCTGCATCCAGCAGCATGTAGGGTTCGTCTTCGCCTGAAAGGTGAGGAGGTGAGAATCGTCTCCGTCAGAGCTTAAAGATGATGAGGAAATCGATGAATCGTTGGCTAATAAAACGACTACCGGCTGCATATCTTGCTGAAGCTTTTCGATTTTCCACATTTTCTTTCCTTCTTCTTCGATGTTGGGACAGTAGTTTTCCCTTTGTTGTGCAGTAATTTTTCTTATAGATTCTTTAATTTTTTAATTAGATGTGCGCGCGGGCACACACACACACACTCTACGCAGGTGTTCATAATTCTATTATTTCTACAGTATAGGCCTATATTAGGCCTGCTACTTTCACAGTCTTATCTTCATAGGACAAATCGGATTCATCTGTAATCCGACAACTAACCAGAAAACGAAAACGTCAGACAAGAGATTTTCTCAGCCTGACTTAATGGATTCTTTATGCCGGTTGCGAGCAGTGTAATGTTGTTTTGCTGCGGAAAGGATTTTATTCAACACATTACTGCGCTGCACTGTGTCAATTGTACGGAAATGTTTGTATCCAACTCAGCTGTGTCCGTTGTCGTTAGAACAAACTGTAGTGGCCTCTCAAGTACGTATCAAGAGAACTTGTACGCAGGCCTATCAATTAATTAGTCTAAACCTTTTTTAGAATGGAAGTATTGAAATAATACTGGGATATACCAAGTCTATGGTTTTTCTGCGTCTCTACGTATGAATATATAAAATAAAGAAAACGTAATATTTGCTTTTGAAATAACATTGCTAAAGATAGTACAAAAGTGACTGTTAAGTTATAAATACTGTTCTCCCCCTTTTTGGTTAACCTATAAAATATAGGGTTTCAGGTACCTTACCTTCAGTTACTACCACTTGCAGCGGACGTTAATTCGTATTTGATTCTATTTATACAAAAAGGCACTAATAGTATGAAATATAAGCTTTGTTGCGTTTAATTAAAGAACTTCTTTTATTTCAGTGTATGTGAGTAATATCGATAAGTTTATACAAAATCGCTGTATGTTTACGATGTCTTTAAACGTCAACTGATTAGCTAATTTGACTGACAATATATAAATTACTTTTTTTTGAAGCAAGATAACGTGACCGACTTTTCATCATGTATTATAAACTGTATTACAGATACCTACTGCAATTATGTAGAATACGGCGGGAGTAGGATAAACCGAACATTAAATTATTAGATTAGGCCTATGTGTGTTAATAAATTTCACGTAGATTAAATTTTGTTACAAAGCAGCTGACGTTATAGTTTCAGATAGTCAGCTCACCATCGCGAAAAAGACTGCTAAAAAAAGTTGATCACTGACCGTCGTTTTAAAGTTGACTTGTATTATTTGCAATTTGTATTCTGAACAACATATTTGTCTAGAAATTTGGTTTGTGTAGTGGTGAGAGTTTTACTTCTCAGAGTTTTCTAATAGGTTTGTTGCTAAAACTGTAAAAACTGCAGAAAAGTCTCCTGGTCAGAGCCGCCCCAAACCTTTAGGTCTGACCGGGCCGAGACACAATTTTGCGCCCCCCCCAAAAAAAAATTGTGATGCTTATTTTCTTATCAGTAAGTTACTAATTTAATAACATTATACTTTAAAAGTTTAATCATGAATATTTTATAATAGTGGCGGCGGTTAAGCCCTACACATAAAAAAACTATTCTGTAGGTCTACATGAAATTATTTAAAAAATTTAAAGTTTATACTATTTAACTTTTCAAATGTTAACAAATATTTTTTTATTTTTCTTGAAACCCATTAACTATCACTGTTTTTAAAATTTTACTTAATAAAGCTGTAACTTGACTCACCTATATAAGTGTTTCACATGGACGCTCAATGTGAGTGGAAAACATTAAATAAAAAGAATCAATTTTAAACAGTACGCGTCAGTGAGCGAAGCGCTGTCTTGCCTATCTTGTCGCCGTTTTGTGGCTGAACGTGAATGTCAAAATACGTCAAATAATACCGCTTTGTGAAGATTTAAATTGATTGTCTTATTATGTACCAAACATTGGCATTAATTGATAATAGACTAAACTGTTTAACCTGCTTGAGAGAACAACTTCATTTACTAACAATCATAAAGGCAAGAAAAACTTGACTTTTTTAATCCATTATTTTGGCGCCCTCTAAAAATCTGCGCCCGGGCCACGGCCCGGTTGGCCCATCCTTAAGGCTGGCCCTGCTCCTGGTAACCTGTAACAACATGAAATAATGATACAACACCAAAACATAACATAACCTCACTTTGAAAATCGTCTGTTAACCAGCTGATTTCTCTATTCAGTGATGGCAACATGACATAGGCTATTTCTGAAAATTTTTTTCTAAATACGTTGAAACCACTCAAAATTAAAAAATATATACACCAAATCATTATTAACAATTGAAAAATGAATTATATCAACAAATAAAAAGATATATGTCACAAAATATTGCTTTTACGTAAAAGTAGAAACCAAAAAAAATAAAAAAAATCACAATTATTCTAATAATTTTCAAACCTCTGTATTTTCATTTAAAGGGTTTTATCTTTAATAATATTACTGAAACTGGCCGTAGCTGTGTAAAGTACTGGTAACAACCCACAACGTTATAATGCTAGATATACCATTAATAAATTAACTAATAAATAAATAAATTAATAAATTAACTAAGTAATCATCTAACTAGCTAACTGCCTACTTAACATAAGTAATTATCATCGATGACTACGTTTTTGAAGATGAAGTTACAAATTGAAACAAAACTTCGAAGTCAAACTTTTAACGTACACGCATTGTGGCTACATTTTCAAACCAAATGGTTAGGATAATGTAAATATAAATGTTCTAACTTATAATTGTTCAGTGTAAACCTATAATTAAGTTAGCAGCATAAGTGTAGCTTTATAAAGAAATTAAACATTAACTTCTTTTTTTATATAAAATTTTATTTAATTTTATATATACCTAGGGGGCAAATAAAGCACTGATACACAATTCAATTTAACAATTTTGGAATTGACTGAAATAGACATACAATAAACATGAAGTGATAACATAATCCAGGAAAAAGATCATACACTTTCGGTTACCAGAAGTAAAATTGTAGTAGTAATACTACAAAAATACTACACAAGTAACATAACACAACGGTTATCATGAGTGACATTTAACAGACATGTGGGAAGTAAGCTGTTGGCTTAGCGAACGTAATTTACGTGATTAGTTTATAATGAGAGTATTAATTGGTCAGCAGGATACGGCACGTGACTGGCAAACTAACGTCTTGTTTGTGGGTTTGTTATGTAAACACTCCGCCCACTCCGCTTGGTACGCTAATTCCCATTAATAATGTTCTACTCGAGCTATTTAGTACTGGCATTCGAATATTTATAGTATTGTTGCTTTAAACGTTGTATGGCATTAACATGATTATCTCTTTTAATTGTTATAATCTTTATGATTTTCATCTAAATCCGTAGTTCCTATTTACGTTTCCTTCCTCACGTGGAAAGGTAACTAAACGTTGAATGACAGTAAAATAAAGCGGAAAATATTTGTCTCGATGTTTATTTACTTAATAAATAAATTTTGTCCAGAGGTCTGGTGATTAGTGTTTATTGATTCCTAGAATGAAAGTTGTTTCACTTTAGTTACATTGTCCTTAACTACCGGTACTAGTGAGCGTGTATCATGGTCTCAATTTATCTCGCACGCAAACACACACACACACACACACACACACACGCGCGCGCGCGCACACACGCACGCATAAACTCAAACAGGAATAAGTTGTTTAAGAATCTGCAAAACCAAAGAATATTATACGTCGCAGAAAATATTGATATAAATGATGTGTGGAAATTGTTGGTAGCAACCAAATTCAAATAACCAAACAGCGGAAAAATCGCTATTTACAACGTTAAAGGGACTCTTCCCTGTGTCGTCGTGATCCTTTATTTCACGTTTTTTGATTAGCCCAGACAGTCGCTGACTTGTCGTCATGAGACTCTACTGCATAAACTGGGGCATCTGCACTACTCTGGTGTCTTGGTGTTAATGACATTCGCTTTAGTCTACCTTCAGTAAATATTTGCACGGAAAACCTTATTCGGAAATCCTCCGGTGCTCATGATAGGCCAGGAAATTCGTTCACTCTATACTTGTTTTAAACACTTAAAGATTCTCACCGAAACGGTTAAGTGCATCGTGTCCTAAATCGAGCGCACTTCATATCGTGCGTTGCTGGTCCCCGTAACGTAATTTCAGAGGTTCTATTAATTCGGCACAAATATTCTGGCTGTTATGTGTTACTTCTTGTAGTAGCCTCCCGGCGAATCTTATTAAAGGGAGAACGAGTGTACAACACTGGTATTCGTACGCAACGGCTTCAAATTACCCAAGTTACGTCGCCCAGTAATGCTTCCTCATATGTTGAGACCTTTACATGAACTGGCCTGATACAAGCAAAGCCTATTTCTCTATTATATTTTCCATATTATTTTCTATCCTTATGTGTTTTTTGTCTTTATTATCGGACTGTGGGTTTAACGATTTGTTTAGAATTAAATGCTGTACTTTAATTAACTTAGATTTTGAGACTTCAGATTTTATTTATTTGTTCTGTCATATTTACATTTGATTCTTTCTTTACATATTCTTCTACTTCAGATGTTTTAACTAATAGTAATTGTTTATTTTAGATACTTTTGTACGCCTTGATTCTTCAAGGTCAGATAATTTAGTAATTTGTTTATTCATCTTACAGTGTAATATATTCAATTCTGGCCTGGTACATTCTTGTATCCGGTTTTCCGTACCTTCAAAAAGTGGTTCCTTTTCTCAGCTTCCTGCTTATATTCTTCTTTTTGTCGTTCCTTTGATTCAAGCAATAGCAATTTCTGGCATTCTTCTGTTTCCACGAGGAGGGCTTTCTCGTTATCGCTCCCCTGTTTTTGTGCTGTTATTTTTCTGTTTCTTCTGCTTCCCGTCGGCGTTTCTCACCCTGTTGTATATCTGCTTTCTCTGCTTCCCGTCTACGTTTTTCGTCCAGTCATTCTGTTATTATGTTTGTAGTAATACGCATAGAAAACTCCCACCATCTGACAAGTATTCATTTTTACATACGGTAACTTGTTTAAGCAACCAAACACATTACAATTTTAATAATATGTCCTTTCCCTATTTCTTTTGACTGTTGACGTTTCCCACATTGCGTTTCTGACACCAATGTTAAGACAGTCGATATAAACAAGATATCCGTGTGTGAACAGTGAATATAAAAAGTAATTAAACAACAGAGAAATGGATAATTAGAACTCTAGTAAAAAATAAATAAACATACAACCATAAACACTCATATGGAAACATTTCACCAAACATACTAATGTAACACTCAATAAAATATTACCTAATTAACTATGTCGCAACAATAATACATATCACTAATTATATATATGGCCGCACATAATAATTCATTATAATAATCGCTTTATACATTAAAACAAACCGCTATGAAATAACGCACTGAATGAATCTACCGCTTTCTGGATACTGGAGTAATTGAAAGCGCCTAGAAACCACTGACAATCCATACTACGTCACGTCAATGCCGACTTTATATATATATATATATATATATATATTGTAATATAAATAAAATACCTCTGTATGTATTTTAATTTAAATTTTCTTTTATTTATTTCTTTATTGGGAGCTTTTTTATTATACTATTAAAAATTATTATATTTATTCTTTTAAATTGGCACTCGTTGCCTTCAACCGCAGGTGTTAAATGTCCTTTGGGAAGAATCAACTCGTAACCAAGGGAGTTTAAGGGGTACCTAGCTTTGTGGTTTTATTGGGATTGTTATTTTTTTGTTTAAATATACTGACCTTGAGTCCTGTAATTGTTGGTTCCTGTAATACAATAACACACACTTATGCTAAATCTGGGCGCCACCTGAACACTGGTCCAGGAAAAAAGAATCAACTGAAATTAAATAAATGAACAAACTGATATTATCGGTTCCTAATTTTGTAAATAATTTTCTATGAATGAAAACAAGTTGAGTTGTAATTATATAAAAATTCAATTTATTAATTTTAAAATTGTCTGAAGGACGTTAACACACTTTTTAAAATTAGTTCAAAAAATTACAATGTTCAATATTCTAGATAACCCTTAATTATACCATCGGCTAAAAATTTGCTCAGTTGATCGGTTGAGTTTAATTACCTTATAATATCACAAGGTCGTGAATTCTTTTAACTTCCAAGATTTATCAAAATGATGCCTTACAAAATTACTTAAAATAGTCTAAACTTTATAAATTAACAATCTTCGTATTTGACTGACGTATTGCCAATCGATTTATTACTATGAATATTTTTGGTTAATTAACCGTCAAAGTTCTTTAACTACCAAGATTGTTTCTTTATTTGGTTATGAATTACAAATATACTGTTTGTTATGTAGTGTAGTTATTTGAAAAAAATACACCAGATCGTTATTTAAATATTTGGTTAAAAACTTACAGTGTTCGTTGAAATTATTTTCTTTAATTTAATTTATTTCTTTAAATAAATTTCTCACTAACACTCCACAATTCACTTCACTGATTTAATAAAATTTTATTCTTTGTTGGTACTCTTCACGTATTGCTGATAACTCGGCATTCTAACCACAAATGTGCTTCGGCGTGTAGTCGTCGATCAATTCTTCTTCTGCAAGTTCGTTGTCATGGATTACTCTACCACTCGTCGTTAAAAAAGTTTACTTTGTTTAATTATCACGCACTTGGTTTAATAATACTTCTTCTTTATTTAAAAAGATTTGAAAACTGTAGAGTCGATCTGCGTGTGTTCCGTCTTGGGTGATATTTTAGAAAAAACTTATGATTCGGCTTGGATGCGAGCCGTATTTATAGTCAAGCCAAATGCATTGCATTACCTGACGCTTATTACCTCATTTTTCTATTAATTCCGTACGCACTTCCGGTGTTTTATTGAAAAATTTGTTCGAGAACGTACTAGAATGTGTTCCATGGAATCTCATAGAACAAAATTCGTTTCCGCCAAAGCTTCCATAGCGTCTCCTTCTTCTTCTCCCTTTTTGATTAAATTTTAGAAATTCTCTATTCGATTCTGTTTTTTTTTCAGATAACTTTACAGGACTACTTACAATGTAAATTTGACTATTATCATTGGATTCTCTGCGATCAACTGATTAATTTGATACTAGTTAAGTCTGGGTTAGGATAGGTTAACTTTATAAAAATACAACAAGTTTATAAACCTACCTTGTGATGATTTACAATAATCCATCCTTATCCACTTATTTTGGATAATTAGATGTCTTACACCTTACTAAAACATGGATACATAATGTGAGTAATTATACAACAAAATTAATATCTTTACAATAACATAATATAAGAATAATTGTGAATAAACAACGACCTTGGCTTAGGCCTAACAATTTTTACATTAGTAATTATTAATTTGTAACATTATTGTCTTATGAAACAGGTTGTTCTTGGTGTTCAATTCTAGCTTAGGCTTTGGTTTATTATCATGACCACCTCCTGTTTCATAATATACAGTATTTTAAGAGCATTATATGTTAGCATCATTTTTTCCTCATCTGGGTTGGTCAGTTTGGTTTGGTCAATTATAACTTTATTTTTGCCATAATTCTTATCGAATTGATATTATTATCAACTGAGCAGGTTTATTATAGCTTGGTTTCATTTATTTACATATTATTTGCCCATAATTTAGGGTTTTAAACATCAAATATTTTAATTATGACCCATTTACTCTGTCTGTCTGGACAGGTTTACACTATGGTCAAGGTAACTTCTAATATATCTAATACATTCTGGTTTATTATCTAATGATATCTCTAGGTCTATTGACCTAACACTCTTGTGCAACTTTTAAAACTAATTTGGTTGCATTTTGATAATATATTAGTAATAATTTAAATCATTTTAGATGCCTAGTGCCTGCAACTCTTTTGACATGGTTTTTTAATATTTTCTTTGACTACCTCCTGTTTCATAATATACAGTATTTTAAGAGCATTATATGTTAGCATAATTTTTTCCTCATCTGGGTTGGTCAGTTTGGTTTGGTCAATTATAACTTTATTTTTGCCATAATTCTTATCGAATTGATATTATTATCAACTGAGCAGGTTTATTCTAGCTTGGTTTCATTTATTTACATATTATTTGCCCATAATTTAGGGTTTTGAACATCAAATATTTTAATTATGACCCATTTACTCTGTCTGTCTGGACAGGTTTACACTATGGTCAAGGTAACTTCTAATATATCTAATACATTCTGGTTTATTATCTAATGATATCTCTTGGTCTATTGACCTAACACTCTTGTGCAACTTTTAAAACTAATTTGGTTGCATTTTGATAATATATTAGTAATAATTTAAATCATTTTAGATGCCTAGTGCCTGCAACTCTTTTGACATGGTTTTTTAATATTTTCATTGACTTTAGGTATTTTAAAAGTTCCTTTTTTTGACATAAAATGTTCACCCTTATCTACTTGACATTCAAACATCATTATATTTTTGTTTTATGATAATTGATTTTTTCATTGTTCTGGGTGTTTGTCACATGCCCATTACATATTTGTTATTGCAATTTTCTTATATTTGTTTGCAATTTTTTTATGATTCTAATTATGGAGCTAAGCCACTTGGTAATTCTAGTTGATATATTTAACCATACATTGGTTTCAAATTGAGTAATAACTCTGTAACAATTCTGTTTTTATGCCCTTATCTGAGCTGATTCTTGTGTCATTGTGACATACATTTTGTCACTTAAAAAGGTTATTTCTTAATTCCATTTATTCCTATTGGTTTCATTTTTACACTTCACTTCTACAATCTATGGGGTGTCGTTATGGTCAAAGTTTAAGTCCTGTTTATTGGTTTTGTCAAAAATCCATACTTTAATACCAGTTGTTAGTTTGCTGTATTAAACCTGTTTGGCTTTTAATTACATTAATTATGTGATTTATATTAATTGGTCCTCTACTGTTTTATATTCTTTATTTGTTATTTGAATTCTTATGGTGTTCTTATTTTATGGGACGTCTCGTGACGTTACAATATATATATATATATATATATATATATATTTTCAATCACTTTCTGCTACAGTTCGTTTCTTGATATGTATAAAGTATTTAAAATTTATAATTATATTACCTCAAGATGTTCTTTTCCTTATTTGGAACATGTTTCGAGAGTTCCTGTTCTCTCATCTTCAGCCTTCGCCATCTTGATTTGTATTGACAAAACACGATGAAGAAGGCTGAAGATGAGAAAACAGGAACTCTCGAAACATGTTCCAAATAAGGAAAAGAACATCTTGAGGTAATATAATTATAAATTTTAAATACTATATATATATATATATATATATATATCCGTGTAACGTGCGTGCCACGCAGGTTGCTATCTCGGAGGTGTAGGCAAACTGTTAATAGCAGTGTAATCGTGTAGATTAAATATCCAGATCCAAGTAAATTAAGTAAACTTAGTTTTTATACCGTTCACGTTGATGTAGGAGAGAAAAATACTTAATGCCGGCACTCTAGGAAGCAGTAGGCCTATGCCTAACATCAGGCTTCAAGACCGCTTATTATCACCCTAGAAGTTAGAGGTGTTATTTCTAGATGATTATTTACAAAAGCTGCGGCTACACTTTGATATTGTAAGTTACTCTGATTATTGCTGTTTTAAGATTTATTAAATTATTGTATTAATATACAATAAACGTTTGGAAATCGTTTTTATTTCTTTTTTATCTCTAGTAACTGCTGTAACCTCTTATATGATAGAATCGTGGTGTGTGTGTGTGTGTGTGTGTGTGTGTGTGTGTGTCTGGAGGGGGTGGGCGGTAACGATTGACCTATAGTAATATTAAAACTAGTTTGATATTGACACTTGTAATGAAACGGAAACAACGTTGCCACACTCTGATCACGTGGTTTCTACAAGTGAATAAACACGAAACAATGATTCACATACAAACGACTTACAACAGATTCACGCACAAGGTCATTAATACAGCTTTTCAAGACATAATAGTTTACTTTTAATACATGATATGATATCTCTAATGTACTTTTAATTACAGTAAGACATCCAGAGATGTTTTTGTAGTGAAGTCGTATAGCTTATATCGTAGTAAACACAATTACTTAATCTGTGGTTGCAATAACATACACGTATTATACTGTACATTACCTTAATCATAGTGCACATTAATATCTTCACAATCACGTAAATTTTTTTTAATGAAACGACATGAATCATGTTACGTAAATTCCAGTTAAGTCCAACTTCGGCAATTTGATATCTTACTTAATATTTTGGTATGGATTTAATATCATAATATTTTTACTCAAACAAACGAATTATCTGAACTGCCCTCTAATTGGTACTCCGCGACCGAAAATACGTGTTTACTCTTTTACTGGGTGTATTCTCGGTCGACTACAATTTTTCCCAGCTTCCTCTAAGCATGAAAGTAGTATATTTAAGATGTTACAGTGTTAGCGTATAAAGGAACCTACATACAAAAAATCTAGTAAATACGAATATTAAGTTATGAAAAATTACTTTACGTTTAAAGTCAGTAAAAGAGGTTATCAAAATGTTCACTAATGTAGTAAAGTCTGAGACTGGAGATGTTAACAAGAAAGTTATATTAATCACTCGGTTTCAAAGTGCCTTTCCGTGTACTCAAATTTCATTATGGTCCTTGTCATAACAAAAACTGTTGGTAAGACACCTTCACAACTAAGAAAGTAAACTCGTTATAAATACCTAATGAACTACGCTTCGTAATAATTTATACTGAAAATTATTGAACTCATAATATACAATATTAAGTTACAATAATCCACAATAAATATAGTATTGTCAATATGTAGAAGCATATCGAAACAGAACTCGTGGTAAATTACACTCATTTCAGCGACACTTTTAATATTTTTGTCTTTAAAATATTGACAAATAATTTTGATAAATTGTTTTGCTGATATTTATAGGAATGCTGACTTTTGGAGAAGTCTTTTAGATATACGCTTTACAACACCTACTGTTTAAGGTTTTTGGACGAGTCAATTGTAAATTTACTTTGTATATAATTAACAGAAGAAACGATGAGATTTCAAATCGCTAGAGCAGGTCGTTCCCTTCAGAGGTTGGAACATACTTGCCTACATAGGGTTTCGCTTCTACCTACTATGACAGAGCAAACCGCTAGAGCAGGTCGTTCCCTCCAGAGGTTGGAACATACTTGCCTACATAGGGTTTCGCTTCTACGTATTATGAGATTTCAAATCGCTAGAGCAGGTCGTTGCCTCCAGAGGTTGGAACATACTTGCCTACATAGGGTTTCGCTTCTACCTACTATGACAGAGCAAATCGCTAGAGCAGGTCGTTCCCTCCAGAGGTTGGAACATACTTGCCTACATAGGGTTTCGCTTCTACGTATTATGAGATTTCAAATCGCTAGAGCAGGTCGTTGCCTCCAGAGGTTGGAACATACTTGCCTACATAGGGTTTCGCTTCTACCTACTATGACAGAGCAAACCGCTAGAGCAGGTCGTTCCCTCCAGAGGTTGGAACATATCTGCCTACATAGGGTTTCGCTTCTACGTATTATGAGATTTCAAATCGCTAGACAAGGTCGTTCCCTCCAGAGGTTGGAGCATACTTGCGTAAATAGGGTTTCGCTTCTACGTACTATGAGATTTCAAAATTCCTCCATCTAAAATTAAAGGTAAAGCATATAATTTTTAAACTGTTAACATATCAAAATTGATAGTCTCCATATTTCACAAATTTAAAATTTATTTTGACCTTACTCAAAGCTGAAAAAATATGAAAGAAATGAATTGTACATTTCAATAATTTATTTACCTGAAACCGCAGTAGCCATATAAAATACTATTATTTACATACCATTGGGTATGTTGTTAACTAACTTGCTAATTAACTGGCTACCTACAGTAAGTAACTAATGTGAACAACTTTACGCTTTTGACAATAAAGGTATTGGTAACTTTCAAAGTCGCAACACGCATTACCCTATGCCGTGGAAGTGTTGAATGGAAAGAAATGAAGACTGCCTTCGTGTAACTGACATTATTCTTGTTATTTTTGTGTTTTTTGAGATACATATGATTTCTTTAGAGCACACTAGTTCTAACACTTTTTATTCATCTGCATTTCTGTAGTGGTTAGTAGTAATTCTGTGCCGAAATTACGCGTTAAAAATTTATCAATTTTCTAACAAAATACAGTTGTTGCAACCTTAAAGCAAAGAAATAAATTAACAGAATCTTATTTCAATATAAATGGTAGAATTAATCGTATCCACACCGTTGGATATCTAGTCATCAATACGCGTTCTCTCAATACACGTAATGAACATCGCCGTGAAGTGAACAGTAATAGGTAGGAACACAAGTATATCCATTCACTGAAATCGATTTTCCTCAAACGCACAACTCTTCTTCAACCTAAATGGAGACAAATTGGCAAGAGGCAGCCGCCATTTATTCAGTAAAGGTCTTAGTGGTAATGAATACAGCAGACGCGTTAACGATATTGATTTTACTTGCTTGCCTCGTCACTAAACAACAATGAGGCTTGTCTTTTGCTTTGAATTCTGTGTTGTTTGTTGTGTATGTTTTACAGCTGTAATACAATTTTGCATTTTGTACTTGTATTTTAACTTTAAGAATTCAAAAGTGTTTAAATTGTTTCAATATTTTGCAATGTAATTGAAAAAAAAAATCATTTGTCAATTATATTTAAAATAACAATGGTTATCCAAAGTATCACAGGCGAGATAACGGCGGGATTATTGCACTAACAGGAATATCAATTTGATATTCGTGAAGTAGTTCCCTACAGTCACTTCCTAATTCTGAAGTACAATGCCCACATAAATGTGGAAATTTGTTTTCCTGTGCGCTCGGTGAAATACCTATTCAAATACGTGTAGAAATGATATGATTCAGTATGTATGCAATTTTAGGAAGCGTCAATGACGATCATCGACTGCAATATGATGAAACTATAACGTACGCGAATATGCAATACATCAGCTTTCATGAGACCATTTGGCGCCTTCATTCAAACGAAATGCACGATCAGTCACATACAGTAGTTTGTTTAGCTGTGCATTAAGAGGGATATCATAATGAGAACTTTCGGGCAGGGAATGAGAATGCTATCCAAACGTTGCAACAAAACGCACACCATTGACAGCATGATTTAATTCAAATCAACGTAATCCCTATGGTTGCCAGTACCTGCATACTCACATTTCAGGACCGATTTACTGACAATAAATGGGTTCCACGAAAAATAGACGGTGGCAAAGTTGTAAGGAGGGCGTATGTTGTCGCACCAAACGGTTATACCAGAATTTACGTACGTATGTTACGTACGTATGTTTCGAGCGTGGTGGAAACATTATTAATATTCCCAGCAGATGCATATTGTAATATAACAAATACGTGGAATAATAATAGGTTAATAAATTTTTGTTTGTTATTTATTTATTTGTTTTATTTGTTATTTTTAATTAATTTAATTTTTTTTAATTTACTTTAATTGTTTTTATTGTTTTATTGTCAATGTTCAATGAATAATAATACTGATTAATAACTGTGTATTCTCTGATGAAGAATTATTTGTTTCTTCACGTTAAATAGATTGTCGTGGCTAAATCGATTGCATGTAGCGGCCGATTCAGTACCTGTACTTCTTCTTCTGCTCGCTCCTTTTCTTCAGAAGTTCACGTTTAGCATTTAATAATTAATGCATTTTAAATTATGACTCAAATAATCAATAAAACAATGTTTAAAACAATAATTAAGTTTATTATATCCAAAGTAATTATTTGAATTGCCGCGACTAACTAGAGTCTGATTCGAGACTAGGTTCCAGGTCGATTATTACATATATAAAAGTATTCAAATTAAATTATTATATTATAAGGGTTCTTTTAACTGTAGAAATAGTCAGGAAAGGCAAGAGAATTCAATACTTACAAATTATAAAAACTTATTCATTAAACAGACAAAAATATAATAAAGTATAGTGTATAGTAAAGTTGATATTCGAACCAGCAGATGTCTGTGACGTCACCACGTCTCCTCCCAGGTTGAATGCGTTTGACTCAAAATGACAAGATGGCTGCCTCCATGTGTTGCTCTGCTATGTAAATTCAGCTCCGAGATTTCACTTCAAATAAACGTATCAGTTGTTTAATTCCTCCTCTGTGATGCCGCTATTGGAATATCCACAAGTTATAGTGTGTAGTTGTATTCATCCACTGGATTTTGTTCGGTAATAGTTGTGTTGTGTCAAATGGTTCCCTTCAATCAGTTTCTGGTTATATGAGTTTAATTTCGTTCTTCAGTCGTGTCCATACGTAGTGACAGCTCAATTTAGTAGTGTTTACTTTAGTTTTATGGTTTCATATTATAGTATTCTTTACTTTAATTTATATTCTTTTATCTTTTTATAAATTCATCATATATCTTGGTTTGTGTTAGTTAAAACATTCCGTTCATAATTCTCCGAAATGTATTCTGACACGTCTGTCCTGCTTGGCTTTTAACAATCAACTAAACTATATTTGTTCCTTCATATAGAAAATTCTATAAGATTTTGGTCTCATTTCTCATTGTTCCCCATCAGGTGTTCGTATCTAATAATTCAATCTTATATAAAAAAATGACATTTTTTATGTTTAATTGACTATAAATTATTTGTTTAGTACTTTTATGTAATTCTAATTATATAACAATATTCCTGCTTTTAATTTATACAAGTTAATACTAAATTTGACCTATTTTGGTTTGAATTAAGCTTATGAATTACATTCCTTGAAATTTACCTCTAGGCCTTATTTTGATTCTCATAATTACCTACTAAATGGTTTATAATATGTTTTATGTTACAATTTACCTCTCACTCGATTACTAATTAAATATTTGTAATTTACTTTTTATATTTGGCTATTATTCTAAACATTTAACAATTTATTTGTATTTTACTAGTGTACTTTACTGATTATGGCTTTATCTGGTACAATCACCATTTAAGGCAATTTTACATGCTGATTCTTTTAATCACTATTATAGGTTGTTGTTATCATTATGATAAAGTATTTGTATTCTGAATGGGATAATTTACATCAATTTAGTCTAGGTCCTATTAATTTATATTCTCTGATTTGATTTATATGGTCAAAGTTGAATTTGTCTTGGTCATAAATTTTCAATTTTCCTAGCAATGTTATTATTAATTCACCTTATTAGTTTTATATTTTCTGATTCATTATTTATGGGTTGTTTGAATTATTATTTTGCCTTTCCTTACTTCACAAAATTTCAACATTAATTAACATGATTCAAATACAATAAACTCTTACATACTAACATCTAGTATTTCCTACTATCAACATATTCTGTATGGTATACAAAAAAAAAAAAAAAATAATAATAACACATAATAATTATATAAATAAACACATTAAAAACTTATATTAATGACTGTCTTTTGTTGTCCTTTTTAAAACTGGTTTGGGGTGTTCCCCTCAATCACATACTTATTTTATTCATAATTCAGTTTACATTATTCTGATCATTTGTAATGGATTCTCTTATTTTGTTATTTTTTTGCTCTAAATTTGTATAGCTAATATGGTTTAAGTTCCTTCTTTGATGTGGTTTACAGCTATAGAGTTTTCTGTCTTGAAAATAAGTTTTTGTGTATCTTAATATTATTTCCTTTTAATTTATTTGTCCTGGGCTGTTACTCCTTACTACTCCGTATCTTACTGGGTCTACTAATTATTTTACTGATATGATACTCATACTATTTGTTTTTTAACACATTTTGGCTATAAATTGACTATATGTAATTTCTTTGAATCGATTTTTCTAGTTCTGTTAAGTCCTTTTATTTATGATTGTAATTACTTTTTTCTGTTATTTTTATTTAAGTTGATATTACTCCTTCCAGATGACTTCTTCCCTTCTTTTCCTATATGATCTTAATTTGTAGAATAAGGTAAAAACTTCGTTGTGCTACAATATACAAAGAAAATTTAATTGTTAACCATGTCTTTGATATAATTTATTGGATGGAAATAATGTAGACGAACGACAACTGTAGCCTGAGCAACCAGGAGGTGCTGCATTTACGTTCAGGGGATTCGAAAGAGTTACTGCAGTGTAGACTCGGTCATCATGAAAAAAATGAATCTCCAATTAGAGTACCTGAATTACGTTACATTCTCCGGAATTCCACCTCATAAACTCATCCTCAAAGTTGGCGCTATTGTAATGCTCATCAGGAATATGAAGTTGGATTCATGTTAATTAATGGTGCCCGCAGTGTGGTATGTGGATTAATGAAAACCGCAGTAAACCTGGTTGTTCTTACAGGTCTTGTAGGAGGCAATATCGTTTTCGTACCAAGAATAAAGCTGATATTAACCGACCCATGCCGTTCTTTATGTCAAGGTGCATTTCCTATTAAGAGTAGCAGTTGCTATTACCTTAAATAAATCCTAAGGCTAGACTTTTAGGAATGTGGAATCTCTCTGCCTAAGCCTGATTTTACTCATGAACCTGTGATTGTTTTTACTAAGCCTGTGTTGTTCATTCGGTTTAAGAGTCCAACAGATAAACAGGAAGCCATGAACAAAACAAGTGAGCAAGGCTAAGATAGTGATACGGCATATACAGAGAACATCATATATACAGAAACACTGTTACAGAACATCACTACCACCTAGGCTGCTTTTACGACTTAATACTAACAGCACAGAACTGGTACAATGTGTTTCTAAGTATATTGAAACATTAAATAAAAACAATTCTTAATAAATTTGTTTCTCATTTATTGAAATATCTTTAAACATTCTCAATGACTTATTGATGTTGCACCAACAAGCCACTAGTATTATTAAAACAAGGCTCTTTATGGATCTGAGTTTTCTAAAACTTAAGTAATTGTTTATGTACGATTAAAATTTTGTAATTTGTATTTTATAATAAATCTTACCTATTGTTTCAGAAAATGTGAGTATAATGTAATCATATCTTAAGAGACTTTCGTTTCTACTACGCGTATAACACCTCAGCTTTATAAGTGTTGGAAAACGTGTTAATGCCTAACTTATAAGTCTGTTCTCTCAAATACCTTAAAAAGGCAGACATGATAGTTGTCATATCATGGAGTTTACAATTTATTTTAATTTTAATTGAAATGCCCTTGAATTATTAAAGGCTGGTAAGCAGGTAGGTCTCACAAAAACAAACACAGAAACAACAACACATTATAAAACAGATTACGTTATTATTTTAATCTTAGAGTTCTGAAATTACTTTTCGTTTAGTGTTAATAAGTTATATTAGTTTGGTTACTAATGCCAAACAATACTGAGGGATATCTAGTGTTTTCATATTAATACAGTACTTGGAAAGGTAAAGTACAGTGATCTAGTGGAATCGGTATCATATCAAATGTTGGGAATGTCGCCATCCTAAAAAAAGTGTCTGTAATCTCAATGAAATTATACAGTCTTAGCTATATGTAAAATATGGCTTTGAATAATTTTTGCGATGACGGTAATGTTGCTTCTTGTACCCTCTGTCTTCTTTTAAGCTTATTCTTAATAACTGTGTTCAACTTTGTAAGTTTACAACGTAATTTCCAATAATCCATTTGTATTGCATTAATTTTACTTCTGTATTTTTTCTTGATTATCCAATTCTCAGTTCCATAGTTGCAAACTATGCGACAAAGTGTGCTGTCCCACAGTACTGGGCTAATTGTCTGATACTTGTTATTTCTTGGTATATAGTCTATTCTTGATCTCTTTCTCTGTTGTACCGTCCTTATGTAATATAAATTTTAAATGTTTTAAATTTGTCTGTGCCTTACATTTTTTTGTCCATTTCCATTTCTGTTTACATCTTCTCCACTGTCATATATTCTGATTTGTCTAAATTTATTTTAAACGTGTTATTCTTTTTACAACTTTCTTATAAAGCTAAGATTGTCCTGTTCAGGGACTACTTGATTGGTAGCAAGGCTCAAGGTTAAAGGACGGGGTCTTTAGCTGACATTCACATTCTTAAACATTAATGTAGCCAAACATTAATACAAACATTCTGGAATGCTTTATGCAGTATTTGACTACCAAACGAACTGACAATGGCTTCGGAAACCTGCACAAGAGGCGTAAACTACATGTTAGATATGTTTCTAATATTTATTGTTTTAAAAGTTGTTTCGTGTTTTGTAGTGACTGCACTTTATTCAGGTATTAATTTGTTACTACTATAATACGAATATTTTCTGATAACATATTTTATTTTGATAACACCAGAAAATACTAGCAATAATCATAATATCTGGGTAAAAATTAATCCATACAAATAATAGACAGACGGAATTATTTAAAAAGAAAAGGAAGTAAAAAAATTGGTTGTCTTTAAATGTAATAATGTTAATAGCAGTAGGCCTATATGAAGCATCTGTTCTTGTAAAATGTAAAAACTGCAATGTATGAAACGTATGTAATTAAAACAGTAAAAGCTTGGTGTGTCTAGAATTTATTTTTTAGTGTAAATGTGGTTTTTACCAATACTGACTGTTATTTAAGGATTTCAGTGACCACTGTTTATCTGCATTAGCTAGTAATCTGAATTGAAACTATAATGGAGTTGAAACTTGGTATTAAGGAACTGAAGAACAACAAAGGATCAGGGATAGATCTAATCCAAGAAGAATTATTGAAGAATGCTGGTGCAGTATATCTTAAGTATTTACAACAATCAATGATAAAGATATAAAATGAAGAAACCATTCCAGAAGAATGGAATCTGAGTGTGATATCCACAAGAAAGGTTATATATCTTGGACTATGCCAACTATAGGGAAATCAGTATTTTCAGCACTGCATATAGAGTATTCTCCAACATTCTATTTAGCAGACTGGGACCGTTTGTAGAGAAGGCGATAGTTGATTATCGGTGCGGATTCCGCCAAGATAGGTCAACAAACGATCAGATTTTTACCTTACGCCAGATTCTTAACAAATGTAGCGAGTATTGAATAGAGAGACTCTTTATTGATTTTAGATCGGCTTACGATAGTATAGACAGGAAATATTTGTATTCAGGAATGATTGAGTTGAAGATACCGGAAAAGTTGATCGCCCTAGTTAAGGTCACAATGAACACTTAATGTCAGGTAAAAATCCAGAATAGGCTATCGGACCCTGTGCACACGAGGAAAGGGGTCCGACAAAGGAGATTCTTTAGCTTGCCTTCTTTTTAATATTGCTTTAGAGAAAGTCATTAGTGATGGATGCATTAACATACGAGGAAAGTGTGTTAATTAACCTAATTAAGCATTAACCTAGTGCACCCAGTACTGACTTATGCATCAGAGATATGGACGCTACCTAGATCAGATGAGAGGCAACTAAATATATTTGAAAGGAGGATCGTCAGGCAAATTTTTTGACCAGTGGAAGAGGCGGGAGCCTGGAGGAAAAGATATAATTTAGAGCTCTATAATTTATATGATGAACCTGATGTGGTCATCTTTATTAAATTAAGATTAGATTTGGCTGGACACATTATACGTGTTTGTGAAAGCAAAGTTATTAAGAAGATATTTAATGCAAAGCCAGAAAGTAAAAGGAAAGTTAGAAGTAAAAAAACTGAGATGGAGGGACGGGGTGAGTCAGAACATCAGTAGTCTTGGAATTATAACCTGAAAGAATAGGGTATGACTAGAGAAGAATGGCGAAATCGTCTGAAGAAAACCAGCACCTACAAAGGTCTGTCAAGCCAATGATGGTGATGAATTGAACCAACACTAAAGATGAAGCTATAAGAAATGTTTTGATAGATTATACACCCTTAACCAATTTATTTTTAATAAGTTACATCAGAATTATTTAAGAATTTCATGCGAATAGGCTTTCTAAGACTTCAAAGATTTATTCTGGAAAGCCAAGCGGCATATTTAATTCCGTAGAACAAAAACTTTACTCCTACACTTAATGAAAACACAACACGGTTACTTTAAAGTCAACATGCTACACACGTTGAGCATTTTAAACAATTTTTTAATTTGTTCTTAACACGATACTTTGGTAACACTGCCGTTAATCCCCATTTTTAAGTACATAAAAAGGTACCTCCAGTTCCGTAAGTACAGTAATATTTAGTCTGTTTACTTCTCCTATAAATTGCTTTTTGAATATAAACGATATGCGTAAATTAAGCTTAAATTACTTTAAAGTATTATGTATTTGCTTTAAGGAAATAAAAACTCATTATATTTTTAGATTAACATAAAAGTAAGTAAAAACAATAGAAAACTTGTTATAGAAAATTATAATTTTTGTAATCACCCACTGTAAAGAATACATTACGACTACAAATTGGTCGTATCCTGAGTATTCTAATAATTACCCTGTTATTTTTATTTTATTGTTATTCTTCCACAAATTTTGTATGCAAATAATCTTTATTCTAATTCAGAGTTTTAAGTCACGTTAACTGAGCGAAATATTATTAATCTTTATCAATTTCGTATTAAATATTAAGTAATTTTTAAAATTAACATATAACTTTTAAAAGTTATGGATATAGCTTAAACCAGATCTCTTTAAACTACATTAGTACCTTGTCTCAAGCGTTTTGGTTCCATAAATTAATCTCTTCTGTATTAAGTGTCATTAAAAATAACTCAACGGAATATTAATGTTTGAAAACAAATAATATAATTTACACACGTGGATGCAAAATCAGACTAATTATTTTGTGATTACGTTGTAATGTAAGTTAGTAGCAGAATACGATTAAAGATAACTTGAAATCGACAAACCGGATAAGCGGGTATTAGATGAATTAACGATTCAAGAGTTGTAAGTTAGTTGTTCTTTTGTATTATTTATAATAGAGAAAAATACTGTATTTTCTATTATGGTATTGACTTAAAGGACGACATTTAATAAAATGTATAAGAAAACTTTGAACAAGACTGAGTGTGTGTGTGTGTGTGATAAAAACAGGTATAGGCTACATAGAAAAGAGACTGTAGGGTTTCCTTTAAAAAGAAGAGCTAACAAGAGAGAAACAAGCAAGCGAAGCGCTGTTGAAGCTTTGATGAGCAAGCAAGCGTATCGACTTTAATAAAACCACATGCAGCACCGCATAATTTAATTTGTTTCGCACTTTAACTTTGAAATGTTTAAGGTCGACCTACGTGTGCAGTTTATTTTTGGTAACTATGTTTTCATGTAGACTTACGTATGTTACGTTTATTTAAAAAAAAAAGGATCTGGAATCTGATTATGTAGGCCTATAAACTAAGAGGACCTATAAACTAGTAGGCCTTATTATGTAGGGAATTATAAACTAATATTAATGCTGTGTAACCCGGCTGGTTTTCGGTATGCAATATCATGTTTAATATACTCGTATATACTCTATACAGTGTCTAATACTGACATGTTTAATACAGAGGCACTCAAATAAGTCTAAATTTATTTCACTTTCACGCCTACAGTTAGCTCAGTATTTCACTTTCACGCCTACAGTTAGCTCAGTATTTCACTTTCACGCCTACAGTTAGCTTAGTATTTCGATTTTACTAATACAGTAGTGTAACGTATAGTACTCTCAGTTTACAACAATAATCAAATAGTCTCTAAAGTCAAATAGACGTCACACACACGAACACTCGCGCGCGAGCCTACAGTATTGAACGATATCGGTTTATTTCAAGCTGTTTCATATTCTAAAACTTACCTTCTAGAAGTCTTAATTTAATAATGTTCATAATGTCTGATATTGAATTAATATCACAATTTTAAGTCTCCACTATTAAGTTATCTTGCGTCCAGTTTTCCGTTGTGCCTGTAATCATAATCTTGAGAACATCGTCATCAATGTTAACTCTTTACATTCCCATTATAATACAGTTTTATTTCTGACACAGTAAGATCGCAGTATACATTTTCCTTTTAATTATTATGTCTTAGCTATCTAGAAACGAATTTATTATGCTACTGGGCTATGTTAAAAACTCAATATCAGTATATCAGTACAAACACTGGAGGTTACAATTTATAGAATATTTTTTGTTAAAATTGATAAAATTACATTTTCTAAAGTCGCAAAAACAGAACGATTTGCGTTAAAATTTAATATATTCCAGTTGTATGCAACCTACAGTCATTCAGTAACAGCTTCTGAATAATCTTTTGGATTGTTTTTTAATTTGATTAGGCGTAAATTATATTAAGTATACGATTCTTAGTAAAGTACATACATCAGCTAATAAAAGTTTTGTTTGTAAAGGTTCTGTACAACGTTGTGTACAATTCCAGTTTGTTTTGGAACTCATAAGTCTAATTCAACCCTGTACGCTGTTAGTATAAGGACTAGAGTTATAGGATAAAACTCAGCAGCATATTAATTATATGTATATGTAATTAATACCATTTTAGTTTACAGTATTTTAACTGCTATTGTTTTAATATTAGTACAACATTAAGTTGTAATACTGAGACATCTCATTAATGCATCTGCATTAGCAAATTTACCGAGTTTTAAGAAAGCCAAACAGTACTATTGTTTATATAATATAATGTAATATAATATATAATGTAATATAATATTATATAATATAATATAACTAAAGTTATATTTCTCAGTTGTTACCTATATCGAATTTTAGTATATTAAGATCAGCCCTTCTTTTAGTAACATAAATTTACACTAGTTGTTCTTTTTATAAAAGGATGAATTTCATATTTCATTCTTATTTCAGTTGTGAAAAGGTGAAATTTGAATAACTGTAAAACTTTATGCCCTTTAAAACATTTGTGATTGTACATAAAACTTAATGATAAATTAAAATATTAATTACTGAATGTTACTGCGGTTTAAACTTTAATATAACTTAAAATAGAACGTGAAATTACATTATTTGGCAGTAGCATATGTTAGATATATATTGTTACAACACAAATAAGCCACCCCAGTACCAGGGATAAAAAAGATAATATTAAATATAAATATACTTCATATTAAATAAAATGATTAAAAATAAATAAAATATAAAGACAGTGTCACGACAAACGACGACATTACCCAACCCAAGTGATTGACCAAACAAACAGGAACTAACAAAGAAAGGAAAAAACCAAAACCAAAGAAGAATAAAGACAATTGAAGGAAGTGAACGAATTCCTACAACTAAATAAAATCAAACCAGACGAGAAGGGGAGAACCGAATTAAAATGAAGCCAATTGAAAATGAAGAAGAAGAAGGAGAAGAAGCAGAAGAATGAAAAGGATACGAAGTGAAACCAAGAAATAAGAAACACTACATATAAAAGGGGAAATGTTACACTCAAATATAGAATATTGTGAATAAAACCAATAAGTATCCAATAATGGAAATAAATATTATTGTAAATGAAATAATTTATATAACTGTTTTAAACAAAACAGTAAAGCAATCTAATATAAAGAAAAGTACACTAACCCAAAAAATTAGAGTTAGATATAGTAAAATCTATAAAAAATATCATTAATACTATGTATAATTTATAATGAAAGAAATAGTGAGAAGGTGAGAAGGTGAGAAGGTGAGAAAGAGAAATAATTATAGGGATTACCCACTAAGAAACACTTAATGTAAACAGTTAAAAAGTGCAATAGTGAAGGTGTAAATACCCCAAAATAGTGAGTGTATCAGTGATAAACACCAATTCATTAAAGGTGAAAGTGATAAGTGAAAAAAGATATTGTGAATGATTAAAAGGTAGTAATAGATAAGAAAACACTTAGTAAAATCATTGATGAACCAATAAATGATTTAAGAGTGAGCTTATAAAAATTATATAGTTAAGGATAGTTAGAAATAGTATTTAAAGTAGAGATAAGTAAAGGATATGATGTTATTCAGGGAGAAAGCCCATGCAAAAACAGTTTGTGTTAACATGGAATGGAGAAAAGAATTAGTAATGAATTAAGAAATTAAGTATATAATTAATAAACACCCTACGTTATAAGGGAAAATAAATTAAATAAGTTTGAAGGAAGTGATGATATTTCTCACTCAAGATAATAGCAAAAGAATGAAATGTATGTTAAACCAACAGTAACTAATAACTTATAAAGAATTGTTCGTTTTAATGTTATGAGTAGGATATGGCTGAAAGAAGCTTACAGTCCATAGGCCTAATTGTTATATTTCAAGTATTAAGATATAGAAAATAATCTTGACATGTAATCAGAACACAAACAAATTCCAGACACAACAACCACTAAACAAATCAATTATACCAACAGGACAAAACGCTTTGTAATAAAATGAAAAATAATTAGAATATAATAAGTAAAAATAATCAATGGCTACTTAGGCCTAAGAAATGCCTAACGGTCAAAACCAATAATAACAAATTGTAATAAAATCCATAAGGAAATTTACAAATCTAAGGCAAGTAACTAGCCAATAATTATGTATAAATCATTTTAAAAGAAAAATGTTACAATAAGAGATTAAATTAAAAGAATTATGTAATTATCAAATGTCAACATAATTAGACAAAAGTTAATAACTAATGGAACATGACCTTATGAGGTATTGTTTTAATCTTTGAAAGGAAATAAATGCAATAGTGTTAATATTTATTACCCAGAAGGGAAGACAGAAGAATAAAATCAATCAGAAAATATATAATAAATTTGAATAAAAATTTCAAATATAATAACAATGCTTTTAATCTCGGCCTTAACCAATCAAAGGGGTTCAGTTACCATAGAAACGGGCCGTTGGTTACTAATTTTCCGTTAAAAATACTTACTTGGAAAAATGACGCTTGGGTAGTAGGGACGCAAGATTTTGTATGACCGAAATTTTATTTTAAAAAGTTTAAAAAACATTCAGAAATAAACAACATGAACCAGTGACAAGGAGATGAAGAGTTTCAACCATTAACAGATGTCCAGGAACCAAATAAACGAAAATTAAATAGCAGAAATTCCCAAGACAATTTAGAAGAAGATGCCAGCAGCCTAAGTCACTCCAAAGTTGATGAAATTTCCATTACCCCAGAACAACGACCTATCACAACCTTCTGAACTCATAAGTATCATTTAAATACAATAATCCCGGGAATAAAAGCACTTTATATATTTCTCATATCAATAAAAAACTCTCACTATAAAGTAAAAATAATTTTCTTTCAAGGATTGAATAATATAAACTTACGTAACAAAATTGTTAACTAAAAAATAACCTCGCACGAATCTGCGAAATTTGTAACAACTATTACTACACTGCCGAACAATTTGTAAAAACACTTTATACTATTTAAGTACGGATAAGGTACGGTAGTGTACTTTTTTAATGTAATCATATTTTATGTTTTCTTTATAATCCAAAGAACTCCACATTTTGAACGAGTCAATATATAGTGTACAAACAGAGGCCATGTCGGCATCAGAATAACTCGTTTCAAAATTAATTTCGTCAGCCGTGAGATTTGTGTTTCATGTTTTACGCCGGAGCAATTTTATTGGAAAATAACTTATAATATTATTGTCACATTAATTAATGATCAAACCATAATTAAAAATACAGTACAGAGTGTTACCATTGTTTTATTTCATAGGAAGTTGTATAATATATGTGTGTGTTAGCGATTTCACTGAGTAGACGACTAGCGCTCTTGCCATATGGGCAATACAGTAAGCTGTACAGAGGCGGGAAATATTCGAACGCTCCAGCTGTCAACGCTGATAACACCAATCTAACTTGTTAATTCACAAATTTAATTGTTTTCAAATAAACAATTTGGCGCCACCCGGGATTCACAACCCTTATGAAATTACAGGTAAGGTTGTACTGATAATTGTGACAACGCTACAGACTTCGTTAGCAACTACCATTAAAGTAACGACAGGTGTGAGACGAACACACCACACTAACACTTTCTACACATAAAAAACAGGTGTACACATTTTACAGATACGCATCAGTCTACTCATTCGTTGTAATATGTGTGTGTGTGTGTGTGTGTGTGTATGTGTTTCGCATAAACAATAACAAATTCATTTATGTGTGTATGTGTCCTGTAGTTTTCGTGTTTCGGTAACTAATTGTCTCTGCCGAATTAAGTTGCATGTGTGTAATAATAACAATTATTTAGCAGTATTATTATGACTGTTATTATTACCTTATTGTTTCAGATAAGAACCGAAATACGGTATGACGGCACCGAAACTTTGGTAAGTTGTGTTTGTGAGTGTTAATGGAAACATGTTTTAGCCTGTTTTAGACATGAACCTACAATAGTTCCTAAAATAATTACTCTTTAACTCCAACCTCTTTAAAAGTTCTTAAAATATGTTAATAATAGAAATAAAGTGTTGAGCTGGATATCGTAATTGAATATCGTAATATAAATAAAATAGTACGATGAGGTCTTCTTGTTTTTATCATCACATAATTTACTTTAAATGTTTATTACCATAAATATTGAAAGCTCACTGAAAAACCATAATTAATTAAACAGCAAAGCGGCTGTATTTTGCTGTGTGTATGTGTGTGTGTGGGGGGGTTAGTGTTTAAGATGATAAATTGATACTCATTAATTAACAGTAGATGCTCATTCCTAATTGATAAATAAATATTTGAATGTGGTTTAGTGCTATATTATGGAAATAGAAAAATACTGGCACTTTCATTATATACAAACATAATTCGTAAATTAATAAGAAATGTATTAAATTTATGTAAACTTTATTGTGTATGCTCTACAAAATACTGTTAAAATCATAAATAAAATATTGAAAGTTATTATTTTATAAAACTGATAAATGGGGGTGCTCGCTCATGTGTAAATAGACATTCCTATATTTTTAGATTATTTTTGCGGTTATTTACTACTGTTTCATATTACAAACGATGTTCCTCTCAACACAAAGCAAATAATTATTAAAAAATAAAAGGATTGGTCCACATTAACACACCACACTTGTATGCATACTTTTGCTAGCTAACGCTATCGTGTTGTTATTGATATTTGTGTACACAAAGATCTGTTCCAGCCGTTATACTGGCTTGTCGGTAGAACAGCAACCGGATAAGCAGTAGTCTGCAGATTGCTAGTTGAACCTGTATCTCCAGTTAAATAAAATTATAACAAACGTCAATATAATTTGTTTACTCAAATTTTATTACGCTACAATTTAATCCCTTACTTGAGCATTCTTCTTCAAGGTAGACTGCAAATAATATACATTTGTTTTTGCGTGCTTGAAGGGAATTCTAGGTACGCGAATGTAGTCATTGTGCATACATTCTTAGAATTTTGGTTCAGTTCCTGAAGTTCCAATTTCTACAAAGAAAGACAGGAATATCTAACTTTAATTGTTTCATATTCTGTATATTAAATTCTAAAGTAACATACTTCATTTTTTTACTACTAAAGTAAATGTAGTAATAGTAAAATATATAGGCTCTCTGTTTATTTTTCAGTTCTGCACGGATGTGTGGAAGGTGGAGTACTGCGCCCACCAAGGGGAAGTGGAGATCATCAGACGACATCATAAAACATACATGACGGCCATCTACACGGCAGGTGTAAGTTTATTTTGTTTTTGATGAAACGGACTTTACACACTATACCTATTTCATTGGTTTGGCCATCAAATTCATGAGTAATGTTCTGAGAAATTTGAAATTTCGTACAAACATGGTACTAAATGTATATTAAAAATTACTCTCATTCAGAAGGTTAGATTCTTGTTGAAAAAGTAGTCGCCTGCTTAGCTACTGTAACGTGTAGAATTTAGAGGTAAATTTAAAAGTAGACGCGCAGACGAACATGCAGCGTGTGCGCACGCGCAATAATTTGTGTCATGGTTTGAAATAATATTTTTGATTACGTACTTGGTCTATTAATTTAAATACGTAATCAAATTTTACAATTTTTCAAATCTCACAGGTATATTCCTAGTAATAAAAATTCTTTTTTCCGGAATATAAAGTAAAATTAATCTTTATTTATGAAATCAAATCTTTTAATACTTAAAACTAATAAATTGTATGTGTTTTTAATAAGAACAACATCTACTTAATTTAATTAAGGGGATACACAGAATTCAGTTTGTTCATTGGTTAAATTTTTGTTATTTTTTATTGCTTTTTTAATTTCTAAAATTTCTAACAAATCCATTTTTTTACCTTTTTGTATGTTGTGGAGTAGTGTTATGTTTTTTGTGAACAATAAAATAAAAACATCTTATAACTATTATATTTTTATTGTGCCTAATCTTTAAAACACTTTCATCATTAAAACTATTCTTAGTCATTAGACTGTCTGTTATTCTTAGGTTTTTTATAGGGTATTTCTCTACACTAATGGTAGTCCTTTTAAATAATTTTTTACACTATGGTAAGTTTTGGTTGGTTTCTACACTATTGGTAGTCTTTTGGTTTGTTTTTACTCTGTTCTTAAATTAGGCTTACATTTTAGTTTACAATTGTATTTTAATTGTATTGTATCCTGTAACTTGAGTTATTTGGTCTGACATTTATTATTGGTTTCAATTATGTAAAAATTGGGTATATTCATTCATCATAATGTTTTAGTGAATATCCTTTCTTGTTTATATATTCCTTTTTTGAACCTTGACATATTTTGTCTCTTCCTTCTTATTATATTAGTATTTCCTTATCTTGCGGTTTCATGTCCTTCTATTATTAATTCAATGAATCTGATTTGATTATTCGGTTTCATTTATTTTCTCATTTACAGCTCCTTATTAACTTGTTGTTGGTTTGTATCTTGGGGTTTTCTGCTTCTTGATTTAATAAATTTCCCCTTATTAATATTTTGTTTACTTTTTACTTTTGTCTTTTCATTTACTGCTCCCCAACCTACTGGGTATACTGCTGTTGTACTGGGGTTTTATATAGTTGGTTATTTATATATGGACCAAGAGTTTTCTTTGTTATTCAGTTTAATTTTATCAACATTTCATCGACTTAATGATCAGCTTCTTTAGTTTATTTTTAACCATTTATTTTTTCTCACTCACTATTGACATTTTCTTCTTTATTCATGTTGTATTAAGTTAAATTTTAAGATGATAATTCTGTTATGCTACAATATTCACATAAAAATGGAACATACAAAATAGAATCCAGATTGCAATAAATAAAGAACGTAGGCCAGTCAAAGAAAAAACTACTCGACAGATTCCTTCAACACCGCAATGCATTTACAAAACCAAATTTTTATAAATCTAGTTTAGCCACACATTGTCTAAATAATAGCCACCAATTTCAGGCGTTGAAAATACAAAATTAGTTAAAAACATACAGAAAGTTCAAAAATGAATATTTGGAAAAATCTTAATATTTACAAACACAATAACAATAATTTATTAATTAAAGAACAAACTCAAATATAAACAAAACAAGATGAACTATTTAATTTATAAATTTATTAAAATAAATAAAAATAAATAAAACATAAACATTAAATATTTCTAATATAAACGTCAAAACAGCTGCTTAAGTAAATAAATATTAAAACAATCGTTCACTAATCGACTTAAATCGGTTATCCGTTATTTTACATTAAAATAGAAACAAATTCGATTACTCGTTAGTTTTTGTATTAACATAGAATTATTTTGATTTTTGTTGATGTACTTACAAGTCTCTGATGATGCTGATATTTTTCAGAAAACGTGTGTCAGGTATTGAAACGACAAAAACGCAATACACTACTTTCAGAAGAAACTATATTGAATAATATCACAGTATTATACAGGGTTATTTAAAATTGCACGCCAATCTCTCGAATGCTGATTCTAGAGCGAAAAATAAGAAAAAAGTTCATTTGATCATAGGTCCTTAAATGGTTCGTTAGCGAGTTACGGCTCGCGAACCAGTTCGCCCTGATTTCTACTCCCACGGTAAAATGACGCCATACTGAAATTCTTAGGGTACAAAATAAAGCGTAAATTTAGTAGTTTCTTATGGTTTTTGATTTGAAAAATTGAATAAAAGAGGTCACAGAGCTCTAAGGCAATTGGTTTCTAAGAAAAAAACTGTGTTAGTCACAAAACATTGGAGTCGAAAAACACACTTTTTTAGATTTGGGATAAAATAACTTTGTTAATTCGCCAATAAACAAATACAAATTTCTAAGTAACGTTGTAGAGAATTTAATTATGAGAAAACTAATGTGTATAATGTCTATTAAAAATAAGTACAAATTTGAGAAATTTGACTTTAATTAAAAACAAAACATACCAAAATGCCCCAGAAAAGTGTTATAATTTTAAACAGAAGAAAGGTTTTCGTAAACGTTTTCACAACAAATGTAATGGTAAACAACTTGAAAACTTATATCATTGAATTTATCCTTCAAATGATTAAATATAAAAATTGTTAAATTGATGAAGCTGCAAACGTTCCTTCAAAGCATTTGTTCAATGTGGCCATTTTGTTGAATGCAGAATTCAGCTCGGCGAATCCATGCCAGCTGGGCACGTCTTACACCAACAGGATTGTTCTTAACAGTAGCTACAGATTCTACTGTGCAATGTCTCAACTCTTCTTGTGTGGCAATACGAGCGGAATAAACTAACGATTTCATCGAACCCAAAAGGAAAAAGTCTGCTGGCGTGAGATGAGGAGATCGAGGTGGCCATTTTACTGGTCCGTTTCGACCAATCCATCGCTTACCGAATGTGTTATTTACAATTTTCATCAAATCACGACGTTCAAAAACCATATCTGCACTCTATCTGTAAGTGGAATATCGTCCAAGAATTCCATCAGATTCCTTTGCAAAAATGTGTAAGTATTGTCTTCTATTAAGCCTTGGTGGTAAGAAAAAAGGGCCAGATTATCACCAAGAAGACCAAACCACACATTAAATGAATAAAGTACTGTATGTTGGTCAATGACCAATGGTCATGTCTTGTAGCAGTCTCATGTGGATTTTCTTTGCTCTTGTGTGGGTGTTTCGAAAGTTTACAATGCCATTTCTTGTAAATTGTAACACTTTTCTGGCGTATTTTGGTCTGTTTGTTTTTTATTAAAATCAAACTTTTTCAAATTTGTACTTATTTTTAATAGACATTATACACATTAATTTTTCTCATAATTAAATTCTCTACAAAGTTACTTAGAAATGTTTATTTGTTTATGCGCAAATTAACGAAGTTATTTTATCCCAAATCTAAAAAAGTGTTTTTCGACTCTAATGTTTTGTATTTAACACAGTTTTTCTTAGAAACTAATTTAAGGTAGAGCTTTGGAACCTCTTTTTTTCAATTTTTCAGATCAGAAACCATAAGAAACCTCTAAATTTACCTTTCACTTAAACCCCAAAAATTTTCGTATGGCGTCATTTTACCGTGGGAACAGAAATCAGGGCGAACTGGTTCGCGAGCCGTAACTCGCTAACAAACTGTTTTCAAACCTATGTTTATATAGACTTTTTTCCTTATTTTTAGCTAAAGAATCAGCATCCGAGAGGTTGTTGTGAAATTTTGAATCACCGTATATAATTGCTGCAAGAAACTTTGAGTTATGTATACAGAACAAAAAATATATATATTTTTTAAATGTTAGTCTGTTAAATGGAGCATTTTTTTTGTAAATTAATTGGACACAATGGTTAAGACGCCAATAACGGCTCGAAGAATTTTAACAAAAGTTTGTTGAAAAAGTATGGTGGACGTGACAGAGTGGAAGCTATAAGGAGCAGACCCATTCTCCTCAAGACAAATACACAATGTCAGAAAATTAAGCATTTATTTTAAAAGCCCGATGATATAATAAAAGAAAGAACACAGACGGTGATGAAGGGATCGACGACAGACAACACAATATCAAAGCTGCGAGTATAATGGCTTTGAAAACTCTCAGCATAATTTACTTCTGAAGATCCCGGCGCGTTTAGTCGTAATCGAGTCCTTAATACTTTTTTTAAAATTGAACTCCCTTACTTAAGGCTAAATATTTATGTAAATTCGAAAAAATTCTAAATAAGTTAAAAAGATACGACTAACTTCTGCGATTTTAAAGTTGGTAAAAGGCTTATTGGTGAGTACGCCCTAGTGTTTTTCTGCCGTTCCTATAACACTACGAAAATTAATGAGTCTTCTTTACAGCGATACAGGACGGTTCAGAATAATAGACTTCTATTAATAATTGACGAGTTCTGTTTATTTGATAAAGAATCGGATTTCCATCAATGAACGCTACATGATGTAGGCATATTATGTAATATACTACGATGGTACAAGAAAGGATGTGTGTTCCAGTACGTTACATTCGGTGTCAAATAATTCTTTCCTTTTAGTTTAAAGTCACTTAATTTAATTTAATGTATTATTGCTTTGTAAACACAGTATCAATTTAAATCTAATAAAACGTTTACATTTTATTGTTACATAATTGTTTACAAATCATTCTGCTCTATACACCCAATCGTGCAAATTTGCAGTTTCAGTACTCAAGACATAATCACCAAGCCCAATATTAATTAAACACAAACGAACTGAAAGATGTGTAAAGATAACTTATAAAATATAAGTTTTTAATATATTTGGAAGTAAGTACAAGCAAAAGTTTAAAGTTTTAAAACAACAATCAATCAACACAAACATTTAACACGAAAAGACGTTAACACAAAAGTGGAACACGGTTGGTGAAACATATACTTGATATAGCAAAAGTTGACAAAATAAATTATCCCTTGAACGAATGTCAGCACTGTAGATAACTCTCCGACTTAGTATATACATTTCATTTATTATTTCGCAATTCAACGAAGTTATGAAATGGATTTTTATCCAAACCGTTCACTAGATTTATATTAGTTGCAAAATTTATTACAAATTTTCCACATCCATCATAGTTTACTTGTAAATGTTTCTGAGGACATAAAGTACAGAACACTATCCATCACAATATTTAATACGTATTTCTTATTTATAGAAAATTTACAAATTTATTGCTTAAGTATGTTAACTTCTTTTAACATGCTTTTAAATGTTTTGAAAGATTGGTATAGAAATTTTTAATTTATTTCCGTAGCTTAACGTTGTTTTAAATTAGGTGTACCTATAGTTAAGTTACTCTTATCTTTACGTTTATTAGTTAAATTATAATATACGTAGGCCTATAATCTTAACTCTTTTTACATCCTTCGTAAAAATATTCAAAACTGCTTTTTCAAGTTAACGATATTATTATTAGTTTAAGATTGTTCTTCTTAACCTACACTACAAGTTGATCGGGTTACAATGTCTAAAAGTACTGGTATTTTTTTAACCATTTAATTTATTTAAATCCAAATATTGCACAGGGTCTCTGTTAGTTATTACAACATAAGTGGAAGGACAAACATATACTTATATAATGTCGAAAGCCTATTAATTTTACTTTAATCTGAGACTTAATTTTTTTTTTGCAATGGGTATGTCCTACAAAAAATGTGGCGAGAAAGAGCTAAGAAAGAAGCCCAAGCGTATCAGGAATGAGCAATTTTATTACTCTATTAGGGTATATAACAAGTTATTTTCTGTGTTTACAACAATTGTTAATTAATTCATTTATTTGTTTTATTATTAGATATATTTTAAAAGAGATAACAGTATACGTTTTTTACAAACATGTACTTTTAGACTTTTTAACTTTGCTAATCTCTGTAGTAAAACGATACGAGGCTTAAATGAAAAAAAGTGTTTATGTAAATTTTATAATAAATGAGGACAATAACATCGAAATGTTTCTTTTATAAGGTTAAAAATACTCTTGTAATTTTTTAATAATATAATTTACCGTATACAATCTACTTACTGAGATATGTGTTTGTTGTATTGCTTTTGCATTAAATGTTATACAAAATATTAATCATATTAGTTAAAAATATAAAGCGTTACTAACCATTTTTACGTAACATTAAAACTATATTAACATTTAACATTTTACATTAATATACACAAACATTCCGAAAGGTTTATAAATGATGACTTAAAACAAAAAATTATAATTGCAAATTACTTATGCTTATGGTATTACTTACTTAGTTATTTATGAGTCGGAATCATAAGAATACAGATACATTCAATTAAAAGAAAAGTAGATAACTAAATACAACAATGAATACCAAGTTACAGAACAGCATGAAAAGACTGGAGACTTTAGTGTCAAAACAATCGAAGAAGTAACGGTGACAAAGACAAATGTATCGAAGGGAAAAGAGAAAACGATTTAACGTTTTCATTATAATCTAAAGTACTAATAAAAAATCTAACAAAAGGAAGCCTTCTAAGTTCTCATAAAACGCCTCAAACAAGAATTTAGAATAATAATACAACAAAAGTAAAAAGTTATAATACAACAAATAATTGAATCACGTACACAAATAAAGAACGAAGAGTGGCAGAACAAGCGATATTAAATTCGCAAATTCTGACGAGTAGGCCTATGTCGTTTTTCGATGTTGTGTTCCATGTAAAATTATTCCAAATGTAGTTACAATAATCAAGATTATTGTAACTATAATAATCAAGATTATGTACTCATATTGGCTGATATATTGTTGAAGCTTAAAATTTCAGAAATTTGAAATACATTCTAAGTATCAATTCATTACGACCTTGTTTGCTTTGATGCCGTAATATTTTGCCAAAACGTTTATACTTTTATTGCAATATCCGTTGGCGCAGCTACTAAATAAATCAGAACAAAATGGATAAGAAATAAACGGTAGATATATAAAATGAAATGTTAATGGAAGTACGGTTACTTAAGATTAATACAGAAATGGAAGACACTAATAACACTAACTCTTTTGAATGAATGATGTCTTTTGTAGTTTCGTATTTAACTTCAATATTGTCTGTTGCAATCAATGTTCTGGCACGTTTGCAAAAAATTCACAGATTTTTGTTAATTCCTTTTCAGAATGAGTACCAAATATGATAGACTGTACGAAATCAGATTTATTTAAAACAATTTAACGTAGGATGTACGGATTTTGAGCAAAATCTCTTGTGTGTTTTCTACTTTTTAATTTGAAACCTCGCTTATATAAAAATATCCATTAATTGTTAAGCAACTGTACCTAATTAAACATCTGTAGCATCTGGAAATTACTCATTTTAGCAGTTGTATCTTTTTAAAAAAAATTTAGTAAACTTGTATTATTCATTTAAAAAAGTGGTATTTAGTCAATATGCTAAACGGAACTTCTTAAAAATAAACTTACTCACTTAATACAAGCAAATTAATAATTTTGTTCCAAACAAACTCTATTCTTCGGTTAACTCTTTGCGGCTGAGTTAAAAGTTTGGAAAGAGGATTTCCTTTCAAGATGACAAACTGGCTGCATTTAGAAAGTTGACGTCATCATATTACAGTCCGGATAACGTTAACTAAAACTCTTTTTTTCAATTACAGACTTGTGTGGTCGGAACTTTTATGAGCATTTGTTTTCATTGACGACTATGTTTTATTTATATAATCGTTAATACTAACGTTTTGTCCATTCTATATTGGAGCATCTTCAGTGATAAAGCTGAGAGATGAATGTTATCTTTACCAGTGAGAATTGCAAGTCATAGAATGGGCGGAATGTTTGGTATTAACAATTATATAAATAAAACGTGTTTGTTAACCGGAAAAAGTTTTGCCGTTAATTCTTTTACGTAGCTTGTCTAGGCGGAAGAATTCTTTTTTTAACTCAATAAAGGTTACATATGCTTTTGGTTCAATTTTTAGTTTTCTTTTCAAAATTAAACGCAAAGCCAGAATTGATTCCTTGGTACCCTTTCCTCGTCTAAACCCAAATTGATTATTATCAATATAATGTTCTGATATTCCTTTTACCCTGTTCGTATCAACGTTGAGTACTATTTTGAGGCGTACAAAGGAAGGAAGGAATTGTATAAGCAGAACAATTAGTGCTTCTCGTTTTAGGCAGTGTAATGGTTCAACTTTGAACAAAGTCGTAAGAAGTATGCCTTTCTCATATGATATAGCTGTCCGTGATCGTCAGAAAAAGCGATTCCATCACATGACTACTGACGGACTTTAAGAGTTTACAGGAAATGTTTGGACTTAGTGATTTCTTATCGTGTAGACTGTTCAGGGATAAATTAAACTCGCCAAATGCAGTTGGTAGTCTCTTCCTTGGCTCGTACAATGCTTCTCCTGCTCCTCTTCAATGTAGTTGGTGGTATATAATCCCTTCTGTAGAGGTCTTTGATATACTTCTTCCGGCGATTACAGACTTCTTCGTTTCTATTAGAAATTTCACTTTTGTCATTGATTATCGGCTTCTTGTTTTTGCTTCTATTGCAGATTCTTGATGTTTGAATACACCTTGTCCAACCCTCCTCTGGTGACGTCATTTTCTATATCTTTACTGGTACTTTTCTTTTCCTTCACGACATCTATATGTGATTTGCTTTCTAATAGTCTTGTGTTTCTTAGTGTTCCATACTTTCTCTCCTTATTTCTTTCCTAAATAAGGAAATTTATTTATCTTAAAATTTCCTTATCATCCAAGGTTTCCTAGGCACGAATTGTCCCCTATTCTACAGGAATATCCCCTGTGTCCCCTTCCTTCTCCAGCAGGTTCCTGTATTCTATACCTTATCTTATTCCACTACGCGCTTCCATGAAATAATTCTGTCAAATGACTGATTATCCTTTCATATGTTACCTTTGTCTCAGAGTCTTTTATACTCTATAAGTAGGATTTTGTTGAGTCGGTTTTATTTTCTTTTTGAGTTTAACGTCACACTTGGCTAGCCGTTGTGATCACTGTCTTATTCAGGATTGCGACAACTGCGACTGTATTTCATGTAATTACAGTAACGCTGTTTGGGCTAATATATCCTTACAGTCTATTTGAGCGTTTAGTATCTTCAAGTGCTTTCCAAGCGTACAGTCTTCGAAGGAGCGCTTTGAAGAATGTGTTGGTTACAACCATTTCAAGCTGTTCATTTCAACGTTAAAACTCCTTCTGTTTGTATTTCGTAATCCAAATTTTCCGTCATACTTAGAATCATTATTTAAAACAACAGATGAATTGAAGTCACCCATTATAATGATAACATTATCCCACCAGTTCTAGTAAATTTTCCAGTTGTTAATCGATTACCTCGTCCTCATTTTTACATTTTAATGATGGGGCAGTACACGTTAACGATAACTAGGTTAACTGGAGTGGCCTTTATTTTTATTTACATCAGTTGGTCACTTACGTGGTAGGTATTCGTTACGTTATTGGTCCATCTTCCTAGCAAGATTAGTAACTACTCAATTCTCCCCTGTCTGCTCATTTTCACTATGAATGACTCTGAATCCACATGTTTGTATTCCCCATTTTGTGATCATCTCGTTTTACATGTACCAAAATGCCGAGTTCCTTTCCTTGTTCAATGGTTTTTACTTGTAGTTTCCCAGGGTTTAGCAGCGTTCTCATATTCTATGTATCCACCATAAATATCCTGCGTTCATACCTGTAGGGATTTCAGTGGATAATGACATGAGAGGCCTTGCATTGCTCACATCCCCTGCCGGATATTGGATTCCAAATACTACGTTCACGCGTCAATCCATGGCTGCTCTTTTGGAAATTAGTGTACTGATTTCCTGTGGCCTCTTGAATGTTGGCATATTGTACAGCTGGTTGCCACCCCAACAAATCCTCTTTCTTTCCCATGTATGTTTAACATCGGACATTGGCAGGGGTTGTAAAAGTACGGAAGGGAAATAACTTAGGATATTACTTAGAATCAGTTACAGGGCTTCTAAGGTAAATTGAATTGCGATAGTTAATATATTGTGGAAGGAAAAGTGCACTCACTTTACTCTGCGAATAATCTCTTTTATATAGTATAGCCAGCAGCTATTTACACAAAGTTTGTTCATGCATATTACGACAACATAAATAATTACAGCCACAATAATTATAGTCATAAATATATGAACTCTTGTTTTATAATGAAGTACTAAATACAAAATATTTTATCTTGTGTGATTATTAACTCCTATCTGAAAAGGAATTCATTGTTATTTACATTTTTGTAATTTATGATAATAATTAGAGGTTAAACATAACAACGAATGTGCCGTAACAGAAAACAGCATTACACTTAATAGCTACGTTAAAACTAAGCTTCGTTAAACTAAAGTATAATGAGATAAATTCTCGTAGTTACGTGAAGAAAAATCAATTAAATAATTACTACACAAACGGTGGGAATAAATACATAAACAAAACATACTCGACTGGGATGCCAAAAATTATCTATCTAGGTCTCAAGCTATATTCTTTACTGGAGAGGGAAGTTAGTAGGGCCAAAAATAAGGATACGTCACTCAGAACGTTTTGTTATGTCTTCTATAGAAATCACTTTTCATACTTCTGCTCAGTGCCGGATTTAAGCATAGGCTGCAGCCTAGGGGCCCGCAACACAAACAAAATGAAAAAAAGAGACAGTCAGCTTGCATAACAATTATTTGGTTCGAGTTTCAGATTTCACAGAACAATAGAAGGTATTAGAGGAAAAGGTGGTATTATGAAAAGTGTAGAGTAGGGCAAGAATGCGTACTTAAATTTTAAATTCACGATGGTTACCAACAGCAGTGGTGAAAGATCATTTTTGAAGTTGAAACCTATTAAAAATAGGCTCCAAACAACCATGTCTGAAGATAGGCTGAACATATTGTCTCTTATGAGCCTATAGAGTGCTATTTTGAAACAGTTATCTTATGAAGATGTTATAAGTAAATTTGTTTACATCAAGTGTAGGCGCGTGCCAATAACTCAAACCAAATGAAGTAGTTTACTATAATCCTTTTATGATGCAGAAAAATTTTGATGTACTTACAGATTTCTAGAATGTAAATATACCCTAACACTTTTATGTTCTTTTTTTAAAATATGTATAATTTGTGATAATTACCTTAATTTAATAAATAATTAATTACATTGTTTTACTTCCCTTTGAAAATCAGTTGTTTTTATTTTTCCTACATTTATATTTTGTTTAGGGTCTTTTGAGTGTATCACAAAACAAGTGCAATCTTTTATTATTACTTTCATAGATTCCAGAATGCCGTTGTATATTGAAATACCTTAAAACTGTTAAATTGTTTAACATAGTATTGAAAAATAAAAAAAAACAGTGTATTCCAATTTAGTTTGTACACTTAACAATGATTTTATTTGCAGTGCTGGAAGATATATTTTTAAAGATTTTCCGTGGGAGGACCCGGACTCCCGTCTTACTGGGGAGTATTCCATACCCTCCCCGTTAGTTGGAGGGCCTGCACCACATGTTCAGCCTAGGGACCCTCTACCTCTAAATCCGGCTTCTGGTCACTCACTATGAATTATATCAGCCAATGCTTATGCTTACCAACGTTTCATATGAACAAACGCACAAACCCACTTAACAAGATTGTAGAATATTCTTAACTACGAAAATGATTAGCAACTGTTGTTTTCCATGTTTCATTGTTCCTGTACTCAATATTTGCCGCGCTATGATAAAGCATAATATTAACCTCTTTCAGAGGTATGCATTAAATACTTAAAATATTACTTTTTCCATAGCTGACGAAAGTGGTACTTCTATAATAAGTCGAGTCTCTTCTAAAATGTTTACAAAAACGTTCTGTTAATTTTCAGTAATTTTCTATCATTAATTGGTGTAAGGTGTTATAATTGTTTATTTATGTTGGGACATTGTTTTATCAATTTAGTAACTCGAATTACCTATTCTATAGTTAGTTTTATTGAATATTTAAAAAACAAGAAAATATAAGAAGAGAAGATAGAATATAAAAGAAAAGTTTAACAAATATTGTAACGACTTACTGGTTTATAATAGTTTATCTACCCTTTAAGTCACGGTCTTCGGCTATTATGGTAACACAGAGTATGGTTTTAGTCAATACTATTTACTAGTAGTAATCGTTAGAATATAGGCTACATAAGCTAAATACATAAGCTCCCTTTTATTAAACGTTTGTATTTTTGTACACGATGTTCATCATTATCATTCTTTTATTAAATAGTTCTCAAGTAACAGTCTTTTTAAGTTTAATTTGTTTCTTCCTTACGTAGGACATTTACTTTAGTGGCATTGTGAACAGTTATGAGTTATGTATAAGCGACTTTTCAAACCTGCGAGTATTACTGTAATATTTGTTAACAAACAGGACAGGTTCGTTCACAGATCTACGGTTTTAACAATAAAATACTGTAACAGGTATAATTTGACAGTGCTAACTCCATTTTTAACACCACTTGCTTCTCTTGTTTAGGGTTATTTAGGGCTATTAGTCTGAAAACACTCATGGCATCATAATTAAATTTTGGTAAATTTATTGCATTCAAAATAATAAGGTAACCGACTAAAATCTTAAATAAACTTTGATAAATTTTTAAGACAAAACCTTGCGTTTCGTTATAAACGTAGAATTTCTCTAGACTGAGTTTAATAAGGTGAGTCAACAGAAACTCCTTATTTTTTGTTGACTCTACTGATTTTGAGCAGACTTTTATTGAAGTAATAAGTCAATAACAGAATGAACGTGGAGTTAAAGAAAAAACAGACAATAAACATTGACGGTTCGCACACTTAGTGGTTGTCTTCTTCCTAGTATTAATACAAGTAGTTGTGTCATGGTTAAATGTAATGCCTGCAAAAATACGTTTATAAGTCTTTTAAATAAGTTACAAGAAAATAAGTATTTAATTACAAAAAGCCTTTTTACATATATATATATATCTCTCTCTCTCTCTCTCTCTCTCTCACACACACACACACACACACACACACACACACTGTTACAACACAAAAAAGCCACCCCAATACCAGGGAAAAAACTATGAATCAACTATATTAAACTAATGAAAATAAAAATGACTATGACGAGACAAATGACTATGACCCAACCCAAGTGATTGGGCCAATAAAATGAAATAAAATGAGAAGGTAAATGAAAAGGAAACAAACAAAAAATAAATGAAATAAAATGAGAAGATGTAAAAAGACACAACCAAATAATAAAGAACAGAAATGGAGAAAAATTAAACTCGAATGATAATGAAAAAGAATCAAATAAATAATAAATGTTAATGATAAATATTAAAATCAAATAAAGTAATGACAACTAAAGTACACTAACCAAAGAAATAGAGATATTAAATGTTATGAATAACTCTATAATGATATGAAACTTGTTAACAGTATAACTAACAATTATGAATAAAGCAATAAAAAACCCAGAAGTGAGAGATAGGTAGGGAGTGAACATGATTAAGTGACAAAAGAGAAATTAATATTAGGGAATACCCACTAGTAACACTCAAGTACCATAAAAAAGTGCAAAGTGCCAGTGTAAACCCGAAATAAATATGAAACCCTACAGATAAGTATAGACACCTAAAAACCAGTGATAAACACTACTGTTTAATGGTGAAAAGTGCCAGACAGTAAGAATATTATTGTTATTAGAATTAAGAGTGATTGTAGATTAGGAATACAATGGTATTCAGAGTAAAAATCCCATAATGATTCAAAATATTATTGTTACCATAGTTAGGTACAGAAAAAATATATAGTAAAGTTTAGAAGAAAAATATACTAATAAATACAAGTGTAAAATAAGTAAAACATCCTATGTTCAAAGGGATAATTAGTAAGATAAAATAAATGGTGTTATAATGTTAGTCACCAAAATAATTAAGAATAAACTAAATATAAACAAGATTAGCATAGTAACTGTTAAAAGATTTGTTCAATTAAGTTTATGAGAAGGAATATGGCTGAAAAAAAGTGTACAGACCATAAACCTAGATTTTGTGTTATGTTTTATAAGTAATAGTAAATAATAGACAAAGTATAAAAAACGGCAATATAGATAAGTAAGGAGATAAATTCTTACAAACATAATAATACTGGAAAAGCAATTAGAGAATAATAGACAGGCCATGATTTTATAAAATAATGAGAACATACAATTATTATAAAACAACCCAAATCAATTCAAAAAGTAAACAAGTCATTTGTGACACAAAGCAAAACATGTGTAAATGTAAAATAATCTTTAATTTGTGTAAAATAAGAAAAAATAGCCAATTACTACTTAGGCCTATAAAATGCCTAACTGTATAAATCCAAAATCAACCATTTGTAAGAAATTAACTATTGTGTTAGAAAATTCAGGGCAAGTAACTAGTTAAGTACAATTAGTGAATCATAGTAAGACGTAAAAGTTAAATTGAGAACATAAAATAAGAAAGAAATGTAATTACATAATATTAACATTATTGTCAAAACTTTAATACATAAGCAAACACAGCTTCGTGGGATGTCAAAATGATCTTTGAAAGAAAATATAAACAGTTGTGATAATATCTCATACATAGATAAGAAGACAGAAGAGTAATAGCAATCAGAAGATATTTAGTCATTTTGAATAAAAATTCAAATATCATAACAATAGACTTAAATTATAACAGCCAATGAGAGACAGACAAAACAACAGTTGCCATAACAACCGAACGTTATTTATTAGAATTCCGTTAAAAACAGTTAGTTCAATATTGACGCTCATGACCTATAGACGCCAAACCGTAATCGACCCAATTTTAATTTAAAACAGTAAAAAAATACTCAAAATTTATAACATGAAGAAACAAGAAGTCTGATGAGGAACTAGTCCATCCAACCGAGGCCACAGACCAGATTATTAAATTCCAAATTAATAATTTCGACCAACTTATCCGAAAAAAATACCAGGCGTAATTAAATTCATAAATGATGGAAGATTGATGACCAAGAGGACCCAACCTATTTCGAACTGAGTAACTCTTCACCTTAATTCAACAGATTTGATAAGTATTGCTGAATTTATGGAATAAATTCTTATTAACTTTTTCTCACAACACTATTAACTCTCACTACGAACTAATAATCAAATTTCTTTTAAGGATTAATTAAAAACAAAACACTAAAATTGTATGAAACCAGAAAATAACCTGGGAAAAAATTACTAACTTTTAACACACACTTTTTACACTTCAGGAACGAATTGTAATTAAACCTAATAGTATGGGAGGGGGGGGCACATTTGAACACTTTTTATTATTTCTTTTCTGTAATCAGGACCAAGGGCTAAAAAACAATTCTGTTATATGTTGCAAACACTTCATTCATTTTTGTATAAGATTATAAAACAAAATAATAAATCATTACAATATAACTAATTTTTTATAATTTTTTTAAAACTACAGTTTTTTGTTCAAACGTGCCCCATAGTGGGGCACATTTGAATGAACATGGGGCACGTTTGAACAATATGATTAATTTGAAAATTTTTTAAATTTCTTTGACATTTTATAAATGAAACGGTAAATTTTTGTTAACTTTTCAAATTAAAGTTACTCCGTTAGTGGCAAAGAAAATATCAAAAACAATAACTAAACCTAAAAACAAAATAAAGTCAAAAACAGCAACAATACAGATTTATAAACATAATTATTTTAATTCATTTTAATACACTTGTAAATTTTAATGTAAACAGTATTTTGAAAAACCATCTGGTTTAAATTGAAAATACTGATGGAATTGAATAACAAGCAACTATAGGCCTAAACTATAATTCACATCTAAACCTTTCTTCAACTAAACATACTTCATATTAGATTAACTTCTTAATTTGATAAACAGCTGGATTATTATTAAAATATAGTAGTGTATTAATATTTAATTCTAGTTATAATAAAAACTAGCTCTTAATAAATTGTTTTTAACAAAGGCAACAGCAAAGTTTATTAAACTGTACTTAATAAACAACGGTGAACTGACCTGACCCAATCTAAAGTTGCTTAGATTTACTTTGAAAGTCATCAGTCCCATTGATCGTTGAGTTGTACCTCTTAAAGGCTGTGGCAACACAGCTACTATGTCAGATATTTCAACTGTCCACTTATCTTCTTTTTCAGGAAAGAAAACTGTTACACTGTCTGTGCTTTTCTTTAAAAATTTAACAACACATTCTCCCTTATCTTTGTCTAACACTTCTCCAATGTAATAAATAATCTCTTTTTTCGTAGCAATCTTGACTAAAACATAATTCTTTACTTGAAAATCTTTGAAGTTTACTTTCTTCTCTGAAATCATATCATGTTCTTTACCACGTACGTCTTCATTTTCAACATGACTGGATTCTTCAAAGAATTCATCACTGCTAGATTCTGGTTCTTTTTCATAAAGTCTTCTTTTTGACTGCTGATTTTTAAGAAATACACTCGATTGAAATTTTTGAACTTTTCTTAACTTTCTGTCAGTTTCAGCCATAATTTTATTCTTTTCTGGTGTAGAAGTAAGAATTCTAGATTTGCCTTTCTTCCTTCCTCTTCTTGGTGTATCTCCATTTCTTTTTTCCTTCATTACTGACAAAGGATATGGCCAGGATATGGTGTACAGGTTTCATTAAAAGGTCTAGATGGTCCGACTTCGGTTGTTGTATCCTCTTTGTTTCTATATTTGTTTGGGGTTAATTCGCTATCTACCTGCTCGCCTGTTTTCAGACAAAATTTGTATTTTAATAAATGTTTTTTTAATACAAAAATGTCATTAAGGGGCAGTTTTGAACATGTTCAAATGTGCCCCAAATGCCATGTTCAAATGTACCCCCTAAGACATTCTAAAACAAAAGTGACTTGCACATAATTGACGTTAAGCAAACCATACAACTGAGTACATATAAATATTAAGAATTAAACTTACTTTTAATGGGCACCTCATTACAATGTTGTTACACTCTCTTGAATTCACCAGACTTTTACAAATTCAAACTTCGAGAGTCACAAAAATATGTCTAAAACAGACTTCTTTAAACAAATGTTTTCAACTGAAAGCAAAATGACTGCTGACTGAAGAGGTTTGTAGGATGTAGTGTTACCAACATACTGGTAAAACAGTTAAATCATTGCATTAGATAACTGTGAGAAATAGACACTGTTCAAATATATCCCCAGTTCTAATGTAACCCACTCTCCCCTATATAAGTACCATCAATGTAAGGTAGTGCACTTTATGATAATTATATTAATATTTTTTCGTAACCAAAAGAACTCAGATTTATTGTACGAATAGAAAAATAAACATTTGTCGACGCCATGTCTAAATAAAATCGTTCTGAATCAGCTTTCGCCAACCTGGGAAAATATTGTCTTTTTATTGCCGGAGCAACTTTGTTTAATAAACATATATAATTTTGTATAATATTGAAAAACAGATAATTTCAAGTTAATAAACTAGTACAGAGTTGTAACCACCGTTCTTTATTTCATAGTAAATTGCATTATATGATTTGTGTACTTTAGCGACGAGCGAAATTGAGGCAAGCGCTAGACGTCGGCAACTCGGCGAACTAACAGCGAGAATAATAAGCCCGCCAATTGCGTGGTTAATTCGAATCAACCATACCGTCTAGAACGACCGCTCGATTGCCATAATTTTTTAATTGTTTTCAGTTTAAACAATTTGGCGCCACCCGGGAAATACAATTAAATAATAAAGGACAGGTAAGGTTCACACTTGCGAGTACTGGTAATTCGTGAGATCGCGAAGGACATCGTCAGCGTTACAAAAGTAAGTAAGTAAACACAATGTAACGATTACAGCGTGTGAGGCGAACACACGAAACACACTTTTACAGATCATAGACAGAGCTAAACGTTACAAATTGACGTCCACAACGAGGGGCTTTAAGAAGACAAAACGTCACAACACACACACACACACACACACACACACACACACACACACACACACACACACACACACACACACACACACACACACACACACACACACACACACACACACACACACACAGTTTTCTCGTTTCTTGTGTAATACGTGGCCTTACACGTTTACCAGTCTTTGCGGTGTTTGCTCTCACCCGGCTTGTACCAATAGCAAGGCAGTTAACTAGTCCGATGACGGTATTTGCTCTCACCCGGCTTGTACCAGTAGCAAGGCAGTTAACTAGTCCGATGACGGTGTTTGCTCTCACCCGGCTTGTACCAATAGCAAGGCAGTTAACTAGTCCGATGACGGTGTTTACTCTCACCTGGCTTGTACCAGTAGCAAGGCAGTTACCTAGTTCGATGACGGTGTTTGCTCTCACCCAGCTTGTACCAATAGCAAGGCAGTTAACTAGTCCGATGACGGTGTTTGCTCTCACCTGGCTTGTACCAGTAGCAAGGCAGTTAACTAGTCCGATGACGGTGTTTGCTCTCACCCGGCTTGTACCAGTAGCAAGGCAGTTAAGTAGTCCGATGACGGTGTTTACTCTCACCCGGCTTGTACCAGTAGCAAGGCAGTTACCTAGTTCGATGACGGTGTTTGCTCTCACCCGGCTTGTACCAATAGCAAGGCAGTTAACTAGTCCGATGACGGTGTTTGCTCTCACCTGGCTTGTACCAGTAGCAAGGCAGTTAACTAGTCCGATGACGGTGTTCAATCGTTTTCCGGCACTGCTGGTTAAAACAACATCTATCAAGCCAAACGTGACCCGCGTATTAGTTGGGTGTGCGACTACCAACTTCGTCTCTTGCAGCATCACGTGTTTGCTTAGCGATATCAGTCTGCTTGTTCGGTTAACGTCGCTACTAGGTGGCCGGTCTTCGCGCGAGAGATTCTCGGGTATTGTCAAGTGATGTTCCTGGCTGCTGACTTGTAGTGTGTATCGCGTGTGCACACCGCAAGGTTATACCAAGTACAGTGTTTTTGGTAAAAAGTGTTGTGTCTGGTTTTTGTTGTTCTCTAATCTGCTGCACCTGTATAACTAAACTGGTACGCCAGCGTTTACTTGTTTTACTTCTTCCAGATTATCCGCTTGCCATCTCTAAGTTAGGACCTAGTTCTTAATTAGGTCCATGCCAGTGCGGCCGGCCATTTCCAAAACACCGTTGTGGTCGTTCCCCTAGACGTTAAACTAACTGGGAAGTGCCCTATACAGCAAAAAAGAGAATCGACGGTGTTGCTTATCGGATACAAGAGGAAGGACACCGATAATTCAATGTCGTTTACCTACACCGCCTGGCCAGGTATTACTGCGAAGACGGCTTGCCAGTTCGGAACGAACGTGATTAAGGAGGGGGCAGTGTTTTTTGACATGAAATACGATTACGTACACTCTTGAAAATTCGAGATTGTCTTTCTTCACGTTTCTCGACTAGCCTAGCGCATGCAGCCAGCACGTTGTTTTCAAGATCGGGCTTTTGACCTAGTCTCCAGAGTGTTCTAGCGACTGAAACTATCCAAATTATACTCCCCTTGGCGCCCGGAAAATGGTAGATTATTCTAGATTTCCAGGGGGTTAAAATATAAGCATACAGCGGCAGTTAACTCAGTTACACTTCGCGTTCTTAGAAGAGCGGTTCGGCGTTTTAGTGAGAAGTGATCATTGTGTTAATTAGTGCAAATTTGTAATAAGGTGACATTTATTTTCGACAAATTTAACTTGAATTATTGCATAACAGTGAATCTGTTGATTTATGACTGTTGTTTGTGTTTAATTAAAGTTTGTAATTAGTGATGATTTCATAGATGTTAGTTATTCCGTTTCCACTGTGCAAACGACGATCCGTGGAACGTCGTAGCAACCCCCCCACACACAGGGCTATATATATATATATATATATATATATTTGTGTGTGTATAATAAACAACATTTTATATTTTTAACAAGAATATATTTTTTATTTATTTGTAGGCTTATTTACACTGTTTCGACACCTTTTAATTTGTATTATTGTTACGTATTAATAAAAATAATAAATATATTTTTTGTCAAAAATAAGAACAGTAGATGAAGAATGAGAGTGAGTGTAAGGAGGGGAGAGAAGTGGAACGTATCTAATTTACAGGGAAAATGTAGAATACATGTATAGTATATTAGGGGTGCATGTATAAAATGCCTGATTGAGCATAGTGGAGGTGTATAAAATAGAACAACCAACTTATTTACAATTATTAAATTGTGCAAGAAAAAATATAAATTTATACGTGTTTTGGAAAGTTTGCGGTAAATACAACTAATTGAGATTAATCTATTATTAGACAAATTTTATGATATTACGAATTAAACCATATTAACAAGAATAAATAAATATTGGGAGAAGAAGGGGACGTTGGGTTATACTTTATAAAACATTCAAAAGTGACCATATTAGATCGTAGGACTTGTGAAAATCCTTCACAAGGATTTATTTATGACATCATATAGTGAGTAGACTTCAGTTTTACTAGGAAACTACGTCTTGTCGATATAACCCTACACTTCTTTTAGATATGTGCCTTAGTGTGCATGTCTTATGAACGTGTGAGTGGCATAACAACCAGAACTTGTTAAAATATGTAATTATTAGAGAATAAGTATATACGTGGAGCAGAGTCAGTGGAATACGAGAAACATTTGTGAATACTAGGTGTATTCGACGTAGCTCTTAATTTTCAACGTTACTGGAGGTGTCATGGAGCAATCAGTGTGCATTAATCTTTCATTTAATATAAGACGTTATGTTCTTTCCGATGTCAAATAAAATATAGACAATAATTTCTAGACAATAGATGTTATATTTATAGACAAAAATTTATTAGTGATACATTATTATTCACTGAAATGGTCGTTTGGTTTATGTGTAATATTAGATAATTTATTGGTATTTTCCAGTACTCACATAAAACAACTTAGGGGAACTTAATTTTATAGAAATAATTTTGTTAGAAAAAAGTTATGCTGTAAAAATTTATATAAAAAAATTTTAAGTATTTTGTACGTGGTTCGTACAAGGAAAGGTATAAGTATTTGCGCAAATTCTTCCATTTAGGGAAGGAGATTCTCATTATCCAGTGGATTGTAAGGAAAACGGTAGAGGAACATAATCATGACTGTGTAGCCAGAGAACAAAATTTAGTCCCTACTAGTAGCGGTTTCAAGCCACTTGGCAACTGAAATTAATTAATTGTATGGACTAATTCACTGCTTTGAATGTATTAAATTATTTTATAATGTAATTAAGAAAAATTCCCGTCAACCGTAAATATATCATTTTGAGCAGAATATACTATCGTTTTTACTGCAGAATTTAATCTGTTGTAGTTGCTAATATGATGAATATTTATATGTAAGTTGGTTCGTTTATGTGTACACTTGGAATAAGCGCAAGAAGAGCAATGCTTATATAATTGGTTTGCGTGTATATAAGAAAAAGCATAAGTACAAAATTCAATTATGAGAATATTTAGAAATATAATCGAAACGCCAGGCATAAGCTATGAGAAAAAATAGGTTACATTAAACACAGTAAAATTCGCGTTATCTAACGGTTGGAGGACACAAGATAACACAGACGTTCACGTTATGTTAAATAGAACAAAACAGGTGGACACAGGGTTACGTTAAGTCACGTTTTAGAAACACGAATTGCATGTTGATTCAGATTTTTGAAACACAAAAATGTTTTCAGGTAAGTTGTTTTTAATTACGGAGCAGTATCAAGGCTGACATGATTGCGATTATCTAGTTTCCGTTATAAATAAAGAGAATGAAACAATATATATACCTAAAGAAACAATAAAGTTAAAGATCTTTACAAGAAATGATGTACTCTGTAGTGGCCGTGTTCAACATTGTTCTGTTATATTAGCATTATACACACTGGTACCAATCTGAGAGCTTGACCTTGACGACAGCTGGCAAGGACAACAGCTAATTGTCAACTTAAAAATATCGTGTCGTTACTCTATAGGTGACTATTTGCATTACTTTATACCGGATCATATTTTAATATATTATATATTATTCATATATTCATATTTCCTGTCGGAACTGTTTCATGCGTCTGCTGTTACTTAACGGAAAGTATTGTATATGGTGTTGTGTGTAGTGATGATTTTGTGAATGCGATGAATGTTCTATTATTTTTATCGTCTACTGTGTCGAGTACATTCTAGCAACACACACACACACACACACAGAGGCACGAAATGATTGTGTGTAAGCATAAAATGATGTGAGCTCACGCCAAAATAATGAAATGATGAAATCGCATCAAACGGTGTGTCACATCGTAAGGTAGGTGTGAGCGGTAAGGAGTCAGGTAGAAGTGAGTGTGTGTAGGAGTCAGCTCAGTTCAATCCTTCACACTGAGAAAGTAGCGAGAGCAATTTTCAATAAGCTTCTTCACCTATCCTTAAATAATTTTGCCAGTCTTTAGGACGTATCTTTAACTCCGTCAAAACATTTATGTTTAATTATTATTTTGCTCGTTTTGAAAGCCAATCTTTAATCCGCAGTTTTCGTTTATCCTTCTTTCTGTCTACAAAAGCACAGACTACAGGACCTCGCAGTACCAATTGTTGTTCCGCTGACATGATACACTACAAAAACCAATTTTCGGGACAACACACAATTGCTACTACAGGGTGAATGCCCTGTCCTCCAACAGTATACGGAGATAGACTGAAGGCATACTGATGTGACACATCGATGTGACCGTGTGTAGGGAACGCATCACTTCAGTCCGATGTGGCACACACAAATGAACACACTGATATGACACACCGAAATGATCGTGTGTAGGCCGCTTAAGTGTGTCTATAATCCAAAATGGGTAATAAAGAATAACAAGACAACACATTTAAAAAGAGATAAGGCAAGGCACGCTAAAAAGGGACCGGTCATTGAACAAAGTACTGTTTCCAAATTTAATAAATCGTATTCGAGATAATAGAACTAAACAATTTATCTCATTACGATTATAATCTCTCTTTTGTATTGAACTATGTGCTGTCTCGTTAGGAACGAATGTCTGAGCTCTTCTTTGTACAAACTGAAACTTTAAAAAATTGCTAGAACTTGCAGTCCAATTGTGACAAAACTTGAACAGATTGTAACTTAGAATGTATTTAAAAAATTTCTAAACTTACATCATGAAATTTGTATCAGTATTACTAAAAGAAAATCTTATTAATTTTATATAAATACTTTATCTCGGTAATGAGAATCGGATCGGATATTGATAAGTGATTAGGATTGTTTTAGACCTCTTAGTCACTTTTACAAAATTGATATTATAGAATATCTACTATTTTACCTTGATTTTTTTAACGTAGGAGGGCGGCTTCTTTTTAGCCACGCTAGTATACGAGAGCTTCTCTACAAAGCCAATAGTCTTAAGTGAACTTGTAAAAGTGTGTAGTGTTAAAGCGGAGTGTCATAAAATTGTCTCTCTCTCTCTCTCTCTCTCTCTCTCTCTCTCTCTCTCTCTCTCTCTCTCTCTCTCTCTCTCTCTCTCTTCTGGAAAAATATAGAAAAACAAAATAAAAGAAAAGAGTGAAAGAGATCAGACTGGAAAAAATATTCTGCATGCAGAACAAAATGAATACCGTTTCTGAGTCCTTAGTTTGCCACACCCAATTGAAATTAATTAATGTATAAAAATAATGTAGTAAATACGTAGATTATCCTGGTATAAAGTCACACTACTGACGTGTTTTTTGAACTTTCCAAACTCTGCTGCTGTTTATGAAGAAAGTTGTAACCGTTTCCCGGTACAGCAACTCTCGTTCCTTAAACCAGCAATTTATATTCTTGTTTTTCTGAAACATAATTTTACTTTTACATTTACTTACTTATAATACTTTTACTTACTTGAACTTAATATTTAAAAATGTTACGTATGACCAGCTACTACATCGTAACAGCTATAGCATCACAATCGTATACAATAATTAAAGAGAAGATAATTTTTAAAACACAGTCTTGTTTGTAAACTTTCAAGGTTTTCATCGTTATTACAAATTCTGTTTTCACTTTAACACCCCGTTTCACTTATTACGTTGAGGCGTCCTCAGTCGCTAGATTTAGTCTTGATGAGAATGACTGATCGTACAAAATGACCAATTAAAACTTTAAAAAAACAAATTTGTTGTTAATTTTAAAATGTAGATGCTTATATTAAAACTTAATTCATCTTGTGTAGACTGAATTGAAAATGTTTAATAGTAGACTGGTTTTTAAATAAATGCAATGAAATTTCCAAGTAAGGTTGAAGAGCCAATATATGTACAGTCAGCACTTATTTCTTCTTTCCTCTTCTACTTTATCTTTTCTTCTTAAGCCATAGAAAACGTCTTCTAACCTGTCTAACTCCTTGATATCTTCATGTTAAACATTCCTTACATCTCGAGAAATTTATTTCGTGTATTCTATTCTTTCTTATCTTCTTCCATTTTGCTGTGTTAAGTAATCATATTAATAAGTGTTCTATTATTACAAATTATGTCCTAGACTTCCAGTCTCCTAAAAAAATAAATAAATCTGTTACTACTCAGAATGAGTTGTTCTGAAGTGTACATTCTTTTAAACAAATTATTATTTATAACATAAAGAAATAGGCTTTGTAATTACAAGTAATTTATTGAAAGCAAAGAATAAAAATAAAAAATAAATATAATGTTCAAATATACATTTTTATAATCTAAACTTACCAATAATTTTCCCAGCTTGTAAGTCGTCTGTAAGAGTTTCCACCTACAAAAGGATATTATAAATTGTAACAGGCCTACGTTCTAAATACTTCTTTTTTTATTTTTCAAAACTTCGAAAATTTATAAATTTTTGTTATATTGGATTCATGTATTTCTAATACATGTATTCATTCCCCCCACACACACACTCACGCACCTCCTTATGTAGGCATAATTTTATAACGTTCTTTCTAGTTCCAAATTAATAATTAACATTAACATAAACTGTTTCCTCTAACGGCAGACATCACCTTGAGTGTTAAAATATTTCTACAGTCTATTATTGCATATGCCTTTTAAAATAATTAAACAAACAACTTTTTCAACAAGAAAACTGGTTCAAGATACTTACCCTTTTCTTTACCGCAAAGATACAAACTGCTACATGTAACAAGTGGTAATTGGATAATTTATTGATGTGAAATGTAACTTTTGTGATTACAGACTCTAGTCTAACACTATTAAAACACATTAGAAGTACATGCATGAAAACATATAAAAATATGTCTTTATTGATGCGGAATAGATCCAAAAAATTCATAAGTTAAGAAAGTTATTTTATTAATTCTCTCTAAATTTTTAATAATTTATTATACTCAATTCCTTTTAAATGACATAAATAGCTTCTGAGTTATAATTATCCAGTAATTAAATAAATATAATATTAAACATAACAATCCTTAGCTCTAAATCACATGAAAATAATTAGAGCCAGAAATTAGTCACATTAAAATGACAAAATATTTTAATAAATTTCGTGTTTTTTGTTAATAATAACAACACTGTGTGTAGGTTTAAAACACGTAGTTTAACTTCTATTAAAATTTAAAGTTTTATCCATACTACGATAAGGGAAGTAGGATGTCTTATCGCAATATGAAAGAAACGTTTGGTTTTAATATAAATACAACGACGCGTGTTAAATATAAAAAAGTGTTGTTATTATTTTAATAACTATTATGTTTTAATTGGCTATTAAATTATACTAATAACAAATAAAAACAAAAAACAATAATAACAAAAATAATAATACAAACAATATATATTGTGTAATGCCTGATTCTGATCGATATCGAAAAATCTTTGTGGAAGTTAGTCCGCGGTCGCAAACGAAGTCTGTGTGGCGTGTACAGCTTCACAATTTCAGTGTGAATGGAAGTAACAAAAGGTTAAAGTATGTTACTGCCAGTGATTTATAAGAGCACTGCGATGAATGTTGTGATGTTTCCCTGAGGGCGGTGAAGAAGCTATCGTGTTTGCATTCACATCAATAGGAGAAAAAGCTCAACCGTTTCTCCATTTATCATTGGTTTCCACTGGACGTTGTTTTCCATACATCTTGTACTGTCGTAGCACTTAATAATGTATTGTTGTAACTAGCTTTGGGTTATGCTACACTCTTTGTGAAATGAAACCCAGGCTTATCGTGTGAAATATATAGCTTTTCGAAATTGTGTGTTACAAAGAAAGGCAAAATAATGTAATGATGATAAGAATAATGTAAAAACTTCAGGTAAGTGTTTTGTAGTATTAATTTTATGTTTAAATGTACGCCCACTCAACTCTAAACACGAAATACCAGGAACTTAGTCACTTGAGATGTCCATTCTGTAGCGAATCGACTTCCGCTTTGGCTAACGAGAACGCAGCCGACGATTTGGTAAATATTATTCGCTCTTAAAAAAAATCATACTTTCCTGCCACTGTGCACCATTCTACTGTGCGAGGACCCAGCTTGTCTCCATTGCAGAACCATTTCTTTTTGGCTTGCCGATTCGGTTCACCGAAAGTTCTGCCTAACAAATTTAGAATAGGTTACTCAGCCTAACAGAGTTCAAATGAAGTTATCTCCATTTAGTCAAAATGGAAAATAAACAATTTTCTTGTTTTAAAAGTTTTCCGTGCCAAAAAGCGCAAATTGTTGATGTTTGCATCAAGAGCCGTTATTAGTGTGTGGCATAGTTGAAAACTCACTATTATATATTGTATCGTAATCACCTGTTACAGAAACGTACTTCTAAGTACAAACACAAATAAATAAAATGGGAATACATTTTTAAAACTTTGTTATGAAATATTACAAAATGCGTTCAATAGAACTAGTAAAAAATATGGATTACCAAAACAATTACGGGATTTCACTAAAAAATAGCAAAAATGAACATTTGAATAAATATTACAGATGAAAAATTATTTAAAATGAGAAACTTGCGTACCTGCAAGTAGGCCATCGCATTTGCTATAAGTAGTCAGGCAGAGAATTCACCAACAAGATGACAGAAAAGTATCAGAGAGCACTTGCACACTCCAGAATATTAAAGTTTCTAGCTTACATTACGCAAAGGTGGCCATAATTATGTTTATATAAGTATAGATGTAGGCAAAGGGACTTAGGCATTTATTAGTAAGTGGCCATCCATTTAATAATATTCTGCATTTTATAAGATTACGATCTTCGCAATACTCATTTAAATAATGAGTATTAACCCAGAATACAATTTAATAAGAGTAAATTAAGTTGGAAATAGTTAATGTGATTAGTACATAGTTTTGTGTCAGACATTTCATGTAAATACGTCCGTGTACATACTCACTACAGTGAGTATAGTCTGTGTGTCTACTATACTACATACTGCTGTCCGCGCGAACACACTAGAAGACACACTAAGTCTCTCCTTGTCTCTTCCCCCTCACACACACACACACACACACACACACACACACACACACACACACACACACACACACACACACACACACACACACACACACACACACACACACACACACACACACACACACACACACACACACACACACACACACACACACACACACACATTGCGTGTTGGCATACCGTCAGAGTTCCATGGTGCTTTTTGCTTTTTGCTTCCAGAGACTTTAGATGGTGTATAATTGTGAGGGCGTGGGATTCCTTAATTACTGAGGGTAGCGCATATACATTGGTTTTCGCTGACCCTTCATCAGTATGTAATGAATGAGAATTATTTATGAAACTGTAATTAGATGTTATCTTTAGAATATCTGTCATGTCAAAATCACTCCATAATTTATCAGCTCTCTGTGTTAAACCAAGAAGTGAAGTGATATTCTGTGCTGTTTTTAACGTACGTGGTTATCCCAATATGTATTGTGAACAACCATACGATTAACAACAAATAGACACTACATTACAGTGTGAACAAAAAGAATCTGTTATATTTCATTTAGTGCCGAAAATAACATTAACAATTGAACAGTTAACAATGTGGAATTAAATTTGATTCTATGGAAACAGCATATATTTTGAATAAACAAATTTATTTCATTTTGACGGCAAGTTTTGCGTTAAGGTTTACTTTAGCACTGTAAGTAGCATAATTTGTTCCAGACACTTTAATAAGTCTTGTTATTTATAAAATTAATTGTTTACTCATACAGTCAGTAGCTCTTTAACACGTACATAAATTTTCATTTTCAGCTTTAAGTTATTACTAACATGAATGGTATTAAACTGGGATATAATGAATCAGATGACTCTGTATTAAGTTATTCATAGATTTAGTGAAATCAATCTTAAAGGATTTTTTGCTTAGAGACGAAATAAATTATTCTCAATGAGTTATAGTTAGCTCTTCAGTAATTTAAGTTTTGAATCAATCGTCACAAAAATACAACTATTTTCCACTTATCAGCACAACATGCGTTAACAATAACTTGTACATATTGGTCTTTTAAAGACGTTTGTAGCCAAGGCTATTAGAGTTCGTTGTTTATTAGTCTATTATAAATAAGACAAATTGTTAATTGACTTCAATTAAGTGAAGTGACTATAGATAATTTATAAACAATGATGACTTGTACGGTTTACGACTCCGCCACGGTTTTTGGCTATTTGCCTATTTACTAATGAGCAAATACATTATTTTTGACAATTTCTAAAATTTGTTGTAGCGTGTTTTGGTGAAATGAAAGTGAATTTTTATATTTATTACGGCGGTGTTTACGTTAAGTTTAGGAACCAACATGACAATGTCCAAGTCGTGATTATTCGGAGCTTAGGAGGGAAATGGAGCTTATTTATTTGCTGAAACGTTTTTATTGCTTCATCAGTCACGACTGGAATTAGTAATTTTTTTCAGTTTTTCTGTTAAAGTCCTTGCTGACATCTTATCATCTAAGATATTTCTTCTTGTGCAGTTTATTCATTCTTATGAATGTACATGAGTGCATATAGCAAATTATGGCCAATTCGTCTATGAAACCTCTTTCGTATAAATACTCTAAGACACGGAATATTTTAAACGTAATACCAGAAAAAGAAAGCAAACTCGTACTTGTTACAAAACACCGTATGATACGAACAGGAACGTATTAACAACAACAACAACAGCAATGGCATACAACATTGCGTAGTGCCGCTCACGTAGACCAAAACGAGTCATAGCTGTATTATTGTATAGGGCTCAGTGCTTTGCTTAAGAGGATACAGCGGTATCGATAACAATCTACTACGAATCCTACACGTGATTTCTACTGTGTATTCTGATTGGCGTGGAGTACATTCGCCTTTGTTAACAGTGTATACTTACTGAATACTCTTTGTTACCACGAGAACATAGGCTCTCATAACGTGCTTCATGCCATTCTAAATCTATTTTCCACCTCAGCCTACTTTGCTTTACTCACTCCAAGGCACACCTGAGCCACGTCTGGTTTGGTATATCCCTCTTCGTTTTACCAGTTGGATTCCAATTAAGTGCTTATCTTGTTATTATATAATCTTGAGGTTATTGGAGTGCATGGCCAAATTACATCCGTTTTCTTCTTTTAATTATTGTACGGACTGGTTCGTAATACGTTTTCCTTCACAGTTTTTTGTTCATTTGATATTTTTCAGGAAATAGGATTTAAACTCTTGCTGAATACCTAAGAAGTTTTTAAAATATTTTAGCAAATATTTGAAGTTTGTGTTTTATATTTCTTGTTACCTTTTCAGTTTCCGTTCCATACTAAAACACGAACAGTATGCGGCAGTTAACATTTCTAATATCTGTTCTTATAAAGAGAATTCCTGAATACCGTATTTTCTGTAGTGTATGAAATACGTTATCGCTTTTCTTATCCTTGTTTTCACAAGAATAAAAATCTTTTGTTTCTATCAAACCATAATCTCCAGATGACTGAAACTTTCTATATTTTACAACGCTTCATTCTGCAATGAGATATAGTTTTTCCCTGAGGCTTTCAGCCTCATGATAAAAGTTTGATTTGTATTATTATCCAGGTTTCCTGAATAGGCTCCTTGCTTTTAGCCGGAATGTTTGTTTTTATTGTACGACGTCTGATCACAAATTGTAGGCAGTTTTTGTTTGTTTTACAAATTATGCCTTAATTCATCGACACTTATACTGCCCTCTTCAAAGTAGTGTCAGTTGAATGTAACACGATTAAGTCTTCATGCAACACCCTTTTGCAGTCTTCAAAATCTTCAAAATATTTCAAGATATTTTGGTACAGCCTTGAGCTTGCTTAGAAATTTTTGTTTTACGCCTTCAACGGTCGTGAAACGTCCTTTTATGGAAATTATCACTATTGGGAAGAGGAAAGATCGCGTAGTGATACACCTGTTGAATACGGCTGCTGCCGTGTCATCGTTATGACGTTTTCTTTGCCTAGCATATCAAAATTCTTAACAAGCAATGGCGTGCGTCCAGGCGCATTAACCGGCTGCAATTTTTATAACTATTCTTCTGTAAATTTGGCCGTTTTTTACGAATAACTTTATAAAGATAGAGTGAAATGTTCGAATAGTACTCTTTATTTATCACTGCTCCTAGCGATGGAATTTCATGGAACACAAAAACATAATCTTCATCTGATAGCCACAAGATTCAACTAATTTACGGGAGTCTTTGAAGCTTGTAAACCGCTTCTTCACGCACAGAAGTCTCGCCTGATATCTTCTGAACACGTTTACCACGACAGAGCAGTTTATCTCACATTCCACAAAATTTAATCCATGTTCTTCAACTTGCATTGTAGAATTATAAAAAAAATCGCCTAATATACCTAAGGACGACTTACTCAATTAGCTATGAAATCTAAACTATGCTTAAAATATGGCTAAAATGTTAGATGTTTGTCACTAGCATGTGTACCAACATCACACAGAAACAGTTTTTTAATCGGACTCTTGTTACGGTGGAAATTGCAAAATTGCACGAAATGTTTTATCAAACGTCGTATATGTTGTCTAGTTATTTATATAAAACATATATTGTCAACAAAATCTAGGTCTAGTTGTAGAAAGTGGTTCCATTGTAATTTCGTTTTTTTATTTAGTCACCCTTCTCATCCTTCGTTTTTTATTTAGTCACCCTTCTCATCACCCAATTTGTCACCACAAGAAACAAAGTATCAATATGACCTGTCTTGACTCCGCTTTGTACTTTAAAAAATTTTTTGCCTTTATTATTTAATTTGCTAATATTTTTGCTTGATATTTTTATAATTTTGCTATATTTTTTGTTATTTTTTGCTATTGTTAATTTGAAAATAGATTTTAATGGATAACCGTAATCCTTATGGTGTTAATAATAAAGCTATATTTATTGTTTGTGACATTACTGTGTGTTAGAAATTATCTAGTTAAAAATATTACATTTGTTTTTTTTTTAATTAGAATTAAAGTTGTTAATAGCGATTTCATCTGGTGTCAGTTATTTTGTTTCCACTGTGCACCACGACGTTCCGTGCAATCGTCATAACAATATTTATGTTTGTACTTAGAAGAAGGGATTATTTACACGGTATGCATGATAAATTTATAGATTACCAGGACAAAATTAATGTTATGCAGAATAAAGTTAACACTTTGGAAGACAGCTGTGCTTATAAGGAAAATGAAAAAGAAATTAAGATGTAGTTAAATGTTATAGAAAAACAAGATACATATTATAGACAACACAAGAAAAATATAACACGAAATATGTAAAAATGAAAACAGGGGAATGAGAATGAAAAGGAGAGTAAAGGAAAGAAATAACGGAAATGCATTTGTATAGAGTAAACGGTAAACAAAGAAATAATACTACAGAAAAGTATTAGAATGAAAGTATATACCTACAGTAAAAAAAATTTGAGATTTCATGGAAAAATGCATAAATGATATTTAAACATAATATTGAAAATTCTGAAATAATAACGCCAACAGAAGAAGCAAAAAATTAAGAAAATTAATTTTATGAAACTTTATGAGACATTCGTAAAATAACAAAAATCGCAGTGGCAGCAAAAGATCAAAATAGAATGAGAAGAATAGTATAAAGAAGAATAATTATAGCAATAAACCTAAAGAGCGGATTATCGTCTTCACGCTGACAATCAGTAAAGGAGATGACTGAAAACAGTATAAAAATAGAAACTAAAGAAATAATGTAACAGAAAATTAAAAGTAAAATGAAGAAGAACGGGAACGGAGTAGACGAGATTGTAATGTAAGATTAAGCCACTGAAGATACTAAACAAGAAAACAAAGACACGTAAACGTTTTTTTGCAAACATGAATACAAATTTCTAATTTTATGAGTAGTGGCCATCCCTGTTGATAAATATCGGTAGTAGGGTGGTTTGCAATACAGTAAAACTAACGTTATTATCGAAATTTCAAAAACAGTAGCGAAAGTTGGTAAAGTGTATTTAGAAACGAATGTGTAACTCCTGAGCTCGACGTGTCCTGTGAATAAATATGTTTTAATTTCTGTAGGCTTTTATTGGCTACTGAAAAATCTAACTAGTGCTGAGTGTGTCAAATTGCAAACAAATTATGAACAACATATACTTCTGTTATTTTAAAAAGACGTTTAACAGACACTGAGTGGTTTGAGAGGACCTTTAATGAAGTAAACTGAATTAGGAGGACTGCAAGAGAAGAGTCACGAGCGTTTCCGTTGTATGATTCCGCTCACGTTCCTATACCTACGCAGTACCAGACCATAGTCTTGTGGTGTGCAAACTGTTACTATGGTTACTAATTAAATGTGCGAGTATTTTCCACTTATCTTTTTGTTTGCTTATTTGTTTATCTATTTCCTCTTTCTTCTACACACGGAATCATTGAAACTTCCTTAAATCGACGTTATACAGAGGAAAAATGCTATATTGGTATTACTCGTTATAAAGAATATCCACATAATATTTATACATAATTATGTACGTGATTCGATTAAGTTCATTAGTAAATACTTTTTACGCCTTCTTGTAACAAATATATGCTTGTGATTTCTGTATTTTTATACACATTTATATTTTTACTTCAAGCTCAATTTGGAAGTAATAACTTGTTACATAATAACAATAGTCGAACAAATTATAAATTATTTGCTTTAAAAACTATTAATACATTTACATAAGACAGTCGAGATATCTTGAACAAAGTAAATAAATTAAATAAATCGTATTTTAACATGGAAGAAAGAATTAACGGGATGCCAACCATTTCAAACGTAATCTAGAAGTCATGTTCTCCTTTGCTTAATTACTGACAATATAAAGAAAGATAATAAAAAATATAATGCTAGTTTCTTTAGATGCTGTTTTTTTTTCAGTAAACGTTTGTAATCTGAAAAATATTAATTAAGAAAAGACCGCCTTCACTAAAGATGTTACTTTTAAATATGTATGTCTTACATGTTTTTTTAATTAATTGACACGTTTTATTAGTTGTATAATTGACAGAGTAAAATTGTAAAGTAAATTACTTTTGGATGTGCACGTTTTAATTTTGTATCACTGTATATGCAACTGAGGTACGTTTCACACATTCATATAATCTGTTTCTCCAGAGGCTTTAATCATCATCATCATCTATCTGTCCAGGATTAGGCAGGTTGCCTGTTCCGGCTTCACCATCTCCGTCTCGGTCTGCCAACATTTCTTCTTCCGGTTGGCATATAATTCAGGATAATTCTTGGAATTCTTTCTGGAGACATGCGCATAACATGGTCTTTCCATCTTTTTTATAGTTTTTCGCTAGTTCCGTTACTGGTTGTACTTTTAATTCCTGTCTTATATCTTCGTACTTTATGTGATCTAATCTTATACAACTTTTCACACGTTTGATATTTTATTTCAGACGTTTCCATTTGTCTATAATCCTTCTTTCTTGGTGCCCATGATTCGGACCCGTATCATAGCATGGGGACTGCTAGCATCACTTTATAGAATTTTATTTGTGTTTCTTTCGTGGTCTTTGTTTTGAGTGTTCTCCCACTTATTCTTTGGAAGTTGCTGTAATATCACATCCTAGGTAACTGAAATGTGATACTTGTTCTAAAATTTTATTTTCAATTACAATTTTTGTCCGAATCTAATCTTTTCCTAGGAATACCATGGTCTTAGTTTTCCTATTGAAATGTTTAAATTATAACCTTTTGATAACAGATTTAGTTGGAGTTGGAGGAACGAAACCAAATAAGTATCATTAATGTAGATGAAAGATAACACACAACCATAGTGTTTTCTAGTGTCTTTTACTAGAAGAAAGCCTGTACCACATGGACTATATCTCAATTGAGACCATAAGAAAATATATTCATGAAATATATCCAGAGAAGTAAACCCCGAAATGAAGAAGATTATGAGATGACGTTTAAAGTGATACAAAGAGAAGAGATTAATTGATGACGAAGAAGAATAAAAAATAATATATTAACGAAGATGATCATGAGAGTATACCAGTGATGAAATGTAAAACAAACTATCCCTGTAATATGTGAAGAATTTAGTTGAGTTGAATCAAGAAGAAGAGAGTATAACAATGGATAAACCACAGATGCGTGAGATAATCCCAAGGATATTTATTATTTGTCGAAAGAACGACCACTTTATATTTTTTGATTATTTGAGATGAATTGACTGATGGATAATGCCAGCATTCATTTATTATTATTGATGGAGATAATGTGCCTCCGTATTTATTGATATTAGTATGGCCAGTGGAGTTGTATGCCAAAGTGAGCCGCTCTGAACTGCCCCAGCTAAACTTATGTTAGGGAATTAGGGAACTAAATAAACAAGGGAGATAAGTACATAGAAGATAAATAATTATGATTCAAATAGAAGAAAGTGAAGGGATATATATAAAAAAGCATATGAGTCGACATGGAACGTACAACAATTGATGAAATCTTCAATAAAAGAAATAAAAAACAATATAAATATACTGATTCAGAGTTAATCAATTCTTATAGGAAGGCATATGTAACGTTACCAAATTTGGTAGTTACATAGTGTAAACAATTATTACGTCAAGTGACGGGAAATCATGAAAATATTTCTAAATAAGTAAAATAATGTAAACAAGAAGTGTGTATCTACAGATATATTATTGTAAAATTCCAACAAAGAAGAAGGAAGTGTAATATAGCAGCATCGAATACAAAAGAGAGAACGAAAATGACCATGAGCCAATATAAAATGTTAGAAACCAGGCCCAATAGATTCCAACAGTGAGGGGAAACAACAAAAATAATAAATATGTAAGATGAAAAGAAGACAACAGAATCCCAACAGTGAGGGGAACCAACAAAACAATAACTATGAAGAAGAAGACAACAGAATCCCAACAGTGAGGGGAACCAACAAAGTAATGACTATGCAAAATGAAGAAGAGACAACTCAAGAGCAACAACAATGATGGCAGACAAACCAATCTATTTATAAATATAAATACCATGGAACAGCGACTACTACAATGGAAATATTGAAGAAGACGTTTAAACCAAAAGAAGAAAGAAAGAAGAAGAGCAAGGAAAAATGACATGAAGAGTGAAAATAATGTATGAACAATACAAGAAATCACCATTCACCAAGTATACAAGGAACTATACTAGTGACCGGAAGAAGAATCACGATTATCAACTATGAAGAAACAGTGTTTAGCATATTAAAGAAATCACAAACAGTAATAGTGAAAATTTAATGTAAGTGTGAAAACCTGTAACAAGTCAACCAATTTTAACTCAGATAAACCCCACAGACAATACAAGTGAGAAAGGTTGATAACAGAGAAAAATGTGTTACCTTTATAGTGGAAACATCAAAGATTAAGTTGTTAAAAATGCACAGACAATTAGTGTGACCAATTTAATGAAGAATATAATCCAAAATAGATAATCATAAGACCACCAAGAAATGTAAGATAGAACAATAGAACCATTGTTCATAGAAACTGATAATAAAAAAAACTTTGTAAGTTTTTAAAAAGAAATACAACTGAATGCCACGACAAGACAGAATACAATATAAAGAAAGCCCAGAAAAAATAATAACAAACAAACTAGTTCGTTAAGTATCAAATAACCAATGTACCAGAAATTAGGTACAACACTACAAAAAATGTAATACCATTAGATTAAGAATATTTGTGTTATTGTTTAGAGAAATAGTGTAAACATGTGTATTAATCAACAAGTAAACCGTTGTAATAGAATACCATAATGCAGTCATAATAGTAGAAGCATATACTGCATAAGAATATGCTGCACATTGATACATAACCCCAAAGAAAATGCACCTATAACACAAAAAATCATATATGTTAATTAAACCAAGCAACCATCAACAATTGTTTCAATCAAAGATTCATAAATAATGATGCACGCTAATAAATAATATTTGATACTGAAATACACTGCACATAAGGCAGATTAAATATAATAGCACAAAGCTAGATGAAAGGAAACCCAATATAACAAGTTAGTTAAGTAAAATACAGTATTAAAACTTGTCCAAGGATTAATGAAAATATTACCAGTAGTTAGAAAAACATCTACTACTACTTTGAGAACAGATCACCATTGTAATAATAATAGTTTCATAATCAAATTATTGAAAACTAACTGACTATGAATGTATAGCCATATGTAAACAAATACAATGTGACGAATTAGTTAAGCAAAATACTCTATTAAAACTTGTTCAAGGAGTACTGAAAATGTTACCAGTAGTTAGAACAATATCTAATACTACTATGGGAACAGATCATAAGTATAATAATAGTAGTTTTATAGTCAAATTATTGAAAACTAAATGACTATGATAGTGGAACCAAATGTAAACAAACACTATGTAACCAGTTAATTAAACAAAATGCACTATCCAAACTTGTTCAAAGGTGGATAAAAATGTTATCAGTAGTCAGAGAGATATCTGAAGCTACTATGAGAACACATATTAAATGTAATAATAGCAATTTAATTGTTAATTTATTAAAAACCAACTGACTGCCATGTCAGGACCTGATGTAAACAAACCCAATACTGAGGATTGGAAAGCTTTCAGATAGCGAGAGACTAATAAATATATTAAATAAACTAGGTACTATAGTTGTACACTATTTGCATTTTAAACATTATATACCTTATGTGGAAAAATAATTAACAATGTGACAATTTAAAAGAAAAGAGAACAGAAGGTAGTTAGATAAGAACATTAGTATATGAAACACAACATTTTCATATAATAAAGTGTAAACCGAGGTAAATAAATGTATATATTATTGTAAGAATACCAGACAAATATCATTAAATAAGAAATAATAGTGTTATAAGCGATTATAAATAATCGAATATGGACGCTTGAGACGCCGTTATCAAACATTGTTTGAATAAGTAATTACACCTATTTTTTGTATTAAGCAATTGAGAAATGGACTCAAAACGTTTAATGAGAAGTGTTTTTGTGTATTTAGAGTAAGGTAAGGTGAAATAAACTTATTAATATTAAGATTCACCATAGGAATTTGTGAAATCGTTGTAATAAGTTAATAATGGACGGATTTTATCCTTGTTCGGACTTTATTTAAAGCCCAGGGTGTCCGCGATCTATTGCCACTAATTATTCAACGATGTGACAATTAATAAAAAAGTTATAGCGATTATAAACTTTTTAAACATTTTGTGTATCAACGCTTACGTCACTATAATCTCCAACCCATACACGAAATTGGTAAAAAATTAAAAGTTTTATTTAAACAAGGTGTTTTGGGTTAGAGAGTTCGACAATTTGCACCAATCGAATGAATGAAATCAACCAGACAAGCCAGAGACGCTTAGGAGAAGCGTAACAGTCATATCATCCAGTCGTCAAAGTGTCTACTAGCATAATTCAGCGAGCAAGATTGGCGAAGAAATGTATTAAGTTGTATTTGAATTATGCGCGACACATTACATAAGTACGCTACAGACATAACCTGTACATTTCACAATAACAAATCGAGTGTCTAGTGCGGAGTGATTTAAATAATAAAATACGGCCAGTGTATAATATCGGTCGTATTTTCGAGTTTGTGTCTTATAAAAAACCAGGGAGTACTATATTTTCACTATTTAATAAATAAAATGGAAATAATAATTTCTATTATTAAACAAAAAATTATTGTTTGGGTACTACTCTAGTCAGTAGTATCGAAGTGTATCAATAACGATGAAAATTAACAGAATTCGATAAAAGGGATTATTTCGCATTTTATTAATTTAAAACATAAATGTTTTACGATTTATCGTAATTAAAAAAGTCAAGTTTAATTTAAATATTACCAATATGAGTGCCACGAATAGTCACTCATTTGAATCATTTCGTTTGATTTGACTAATAAATAATTTTTTTGCGAAAAATATTCTAATGAACTGATAGTTACACATCAAATGAATTATGAATGAAATATATGTATTTAGACTATTAAGAATTCAATGAATAATAGATTTATCAATCATAACTACTTACGCTTGGTTAACTAACCTAAAAATAATAACGACAATTGTCACCTTTCCATAATTCTGTTCTCAAGTAAGATAAATTAAATGAAAGCTATTTCAAGAGTTTTTTGTTTATTATAAACTTTTTCTCTTGCCAATGAATGATTTTTATAGCCAACTAATGAATAATAACAGTAATTTTTAACAGTACTGCACAACGCACGTGTTTTCAATGTAACTGCTTTGTCCTTGTATCCAGCGTACGATAGTACGATAATTATCAATTATATGGTACCGACTTTTATATTTAATGTTTGTTTGTTTTTTTTGTATTAATTATTTCTTAATTATTGTTATAAAAGATAACATCTTGCATCTGGCATCATGCAACTTCAAAGATCACACGAACTTGGTAATTTAACTGTGTAAAGAGGACATAACCTCTATAACTAAAATTATTGTAACAACCTTCAGTGTTACCAGCCTTGAGGTTAAAAGAGTTTCTTTTTAAAAAATTGTTCATAGTAATTATTTTTCTGTAAAACTATTAGTGATTGATTGTTGATTTAAAGGAGTTAATGGCATATCAAAACTATTAATAAATCTCAATTATTTTTTACCAGTAGAAAGAGTTTTTAATTTCAAAAGTTAAAATAGTTTAGTTTTCATTACTAGTTCTATCATAAGGTGGCGGCAGAATTTGAATATTTATTATAATTCAAATCATAATTAAGCCCTCAATTTATTTATTTGTGCATATATATTATTTAGGATATTCAAGTGGAATATCCACATGTATGTTTAAAGTGTATGTTACAGCAGAAGCAGTCATCAAACAGAACAGTAATATCTTCCACATATGGTAAGTGGGGAGGTGAACAGTGGAGTGCTAAAATACTTTTTAAATTGAAAGGTTTAAACGGGAATACCCACACAATTGACAATAATCAACACACTAATAATAATTACATTTTAAAATTTTATTATCTTATATCGTTGTGGATACCGGAGCGTATCTACAACAATCACATACTACTATACACTACTATCCTTTTATATATCGTTGTTTACGTTACAAGCTTTAGGATAATGCAACGTAGAAAAAGAAAAAGAAAAGAAAAAGGAAAAGGAAAGTAGTGAAATGAAATTATTAACAAAGAAGTAAAAGTAGTTTGAACACACTGGTGTTGAACACAGCTCAACAATAAATCCTCTGGCAGTAGACAAAGAAATTAAGGTAAAAGAAAGAAAGCCAATATATTGGTAACAGCAACACTGATGGCAATTCGGAACTGGACGAGCTATTGAAGGAAAAGGTTGGACGTTTATTAAAAATATTAGGAAACATTGTGAAGCAAATACCCGCGACAACAGTGGCTGGAATTGATTGCGTAAAAAGAAAGCTGTAAATGGTATAAATAAAGAACAAAGAATAAAAAACAGAGAGAGAGAAGAGTAGGAGAAGGAGAGCTCATGACATTCTATTTGCAAAACGTAAAAATGCAGTCAAGCAATTTAAATGAGGAAGACAACAGGCCGGACTTATAAATAGCAGACTTTGCGATAAAGAGGCTTAAGGCAAGTGTATTATTTAAGAGTATAGAGAGTATGAGGATATCTCATAATTTAAAAGAGAATACGTAACACTGGTGTTTAAAAATGGAAACACACGAACCTGGTAAACTTCAAAAGGATTAGCATAAATGCAACATTCAGTTGGCTGTACATGACGGTCACCAGAGAGTTAGTCGAAAATGAATAGTTAGTATACCCATGTGGATTTAATGCTGGAAGTTCGTGCACTGTCATCTTACTTTTTAAAATAGTGATAGGAGATAAATTGGGAAACGGGAAGGAGGGAGGTGTTGTTTAGAGACTGGACAATGGAGCATAACATTGTACCCGTGCAGAAACTGTAGGATGCACTAAGAATAGCAGACATCTGCTGTATATTACTAATTGCAGTGTAATAATTATGTGAAAACAAAATAAATCTAAGTAAAATCATAGAGTTAAAAGTGGAAAACAAAAAAAGAGACTTACATGTAAAACATAACGACAAAATTATAATTTGTGACAAATGTAAGTTAGAGTCTAATAATAGCCTAATTAGCCTAAGTAATAGGAGTAATAGCCTATAAAGACGGATGGGACGGAAAGACTTGGTCAAGACTTGGAGAATAGCTATGAACAGAAAAACAATTATTTGGTGGAGAAAGGAAATATCAAACAGAGCAGACCCATAATTTACAAAGCAATTGTTAAAACTACAATAATGCTCTAGGAACACGAACGTAGAGTAAAGCAGATAAGAAGAGATTAAATATGTTCGGAAATAGATAAGCCTACATTACTAATATGCCATACAATACCAAGAACTGACAAAGTGCCTCACGAAAATTAAGGAGAATTAGTGGGTTACAAAGACACAATAACTGACAATACAGAAAGAAAACTGTTACTCTGGAACGAACATGTGGAAAATACTGGAGGATACGTTACCTAAAATGACTCTTGAATATACCATTAGAAAAATCTACCTTGGAAGTCTAACAGAAACCTGAGATCAAGGAATTGTGCAGTTATGAGGGAAATCAATTTGCGAGAAGTAATATGGCGGCCCAAAAGAGACTTGAAGAAAAGTATAAAGTCGGAGAGCGTATTTGGAGGCTGTGAAATACAGGGAAGGATGGCAGGTAATATTAATGTCTGCGTATGATAACAAATATTACTAACCTAATAGATTATATAGTCGTCATCCTGGAAATCACCACCAGCGTGTACAGCCTTAGTTGGCTAGGCTCTGGTGGACAGAGAAGACTGGAAGAAAAGTCTGGAAATCAAACACACAAGGTGGAAATCATGGCCACATATCATTATAACAGTTAAAGCAACGTCTTGTTGAAAGTTCCCAGTTGTGAGTTCCCAGTTTCAACTAAACCGTTTGGCATTTGACTGTCTGTCTCTCTGTTTACCTCTCTATCTGTTCGAGGTGTCTCACGGTAACCTTTAAATGCATCAACCTATTTTCATTAAATTGGGTACCTGTGTCCACAGTTTTATGGTATAGAATTCTATTGTTTTTAAGTATCCTCCACTAAAAATAGGGGGCAGGAGTTGAAAAATTGTGAAAGATCCTTGTGGAGCATTACGTTAATGGGAAATTCAACCAAAATCTGAATATAATAGTCAGTTTTCAAAATTTGAAAATTATTGGAAATATTTAGGGCACTGCAAGTTAAAAAGAAACCAAAAAGGCGAACAAATTGTAAAAATTATACCAGGGGTTTGACTATAGGAAATTGTAACCTAAATTCAAATAGCAATTACTATGAAACTTATTTAACTTTAGAGGCTCGATGGGCCAAAAACGCAACTCAAAGACTTCAGAAAATTATAAAAGTCTGTGGATGGGATGAAATTATGAGGAATCTAATTAAAAATACTGCTCGGTATCTTTAATGAATGATCAAAAATTAATATCCCTTAACATTCCTTAACAATTTTTGATAACCTTTAAAGTATTTGGAATATACGTTTGCAATTATTTTTATCAGTGTTGAAAGTATTAGATATAGTAGGCCTATAGATATCAATGGTAACATACATAAACGTAAAAGCTAGAACTAAATTATTTGTCATTTAGTTATTTGTATGTTTATTATGGTTATAACTTAACTAAAGTAAAAAAAATTTATGCAGAAGTTTAGAATTATTAGTGTTCATTGTAAAAGTGTTTACTTTACAACTAAAAGCGCTAGGAGCTTATTGGTTATGGCAGTGAAGAAAAGAATATGTACATAGAGCAGAGAGTGGTGAGATGCACGGTGTGATGGAAAATGAAGCTGCTAAACTCATTTTGTACTAAGTTATCGACAATGTTTGAAATATAGTAAAAACTTACATATTATAGCTTCTACAAAACAATGAAATTGTTGACTTTAATGAATTAGATTTATAATGAGGAAAACCTCTCAAGTATTTTATGTAGAGACTATGAGTCTGAATTATTGGCAATTCGGAAGACAGGAAAGAAAAACTAATGCTTATGACGCATGTTGATGGAGCAGAATGAAGAGATTATCACGGATTTATAGGATAAGTAAACAAGAAGTGTTTGGAGGATATACGAGCTTCAGCAGAAGGAAATTATTATAGCTAAGGTATTCAGTTGGTGAAAATAACTGTACGATTGTTGATTCTAAATCGATACTAGAACATTCATGGATGATAGAAGCACATATAGATGACTTCCAAAAATGGTCATTCACTAATTTTTGGATTAAAGTTGCAAAAAGACGATGATGAATATTTATCATCACCTGCATACTTACAAATATCAAAGTAGTAAAATTAATATTGCGTCACTTCTAGTATTTATCGAAATCGTAACACACATAATAATCGGATCACATAGAAACTGAAATCGAGGGGACCATCATAGTAATGTTCACGCTTTCAGCCTAAAAAAGCTTTACTTCGTTACAGTTTAATTATTAATTTTAATTATCATTGTAATTTATTCTAATATCCGCTCGCGCGTGCCTTTTTAGTGCAACTCTTGGTTTTAAAGCAGTTATAGTTTATTAATTTATAATAGAAGATACCTTAAACCTATACAGTTTTAGAAATATTTTTTCTGAGTTAGGAGATTTATTTTATTTCAACTCTCACTGGTATACTTTTGATACTTTGCAAAGAAACGAATCGTTTTACAGTTTATGTTCTGTGAATTACGTGTATAAAAATTAGCGAGATTATATTAACAAAGAAAGTGTTTCTATGGAAATTCAAAATAAATTATTTTTAGAATTTTATTTTAAAAAGAAATGGTTTTCAAAGCGAGCTCAAGTAAGTAATTACTTTTTCAGGAATTGTAACTATATCTTTCAGTCAGCATACAGAAAACACATGTGTATAAGTGTACAAATATTTTGTGTAACATTAATTTCACAGTGTATTACTTATTTTGTATAATGTGTGTAAATATTATTACGATTCACCGTCTTTAAAAGCAAATCCTTAGGCATGTCTGAATCATAAATTATTCTTTACTTTATTTTAAAAACGTGCAAATTTTAGACTGTGTGCGTGTTGTAGTCTAGTTGTATCTGAAGGCATTCCGGAATTATATAAATTTTTTCAATACCTGTTTAACGTGGGATATTGTTTAAATAGCCTAAGTTTATATTTAAATGAATCCAGTGCTTACTGTGATAGTGATTTCTTTTATTATCGAGTATTTTTTAACTTCTAATAAAATTATTTAAGTAATCGTGTATGTATGGGCTTAATTTTATTACTTTTTAATCAATTTTTGTTAATTAAGGTATTTGTACGTGTATGCGCGTGTGATCATGACACAATAAAATTTTATGTTTATTACAGTTATTAGAATAATTTAACAATAATATATAAACTAACAAATAGACCACATTCTTTATACGTTACCTATTTGTAATAGTCTTACAATTCTCACTAGTTTGTACAATTTGTGATAAATATTTGTTTTTGTTGTGTTACAGATGAGGGGAAGCTTGTGGGTGAGCATTGCCTATTTTCGGAAGCCGGACGGCCTGGCGGCGGTTCAGGAGGTAATTTGTCTCTATTATATGTTAAACTCCTCCTCCTGGAGTCGTCAGTCTTTCGACTGGTTTGTACCCGTGGCGGATGTGTTACGGAGTCTTACACAGGTATATGGGACCTACAGTTTAACGCCGGATCCGAACGGCATAGTTGGGGAGAGCTTATACTAAGCAGGATAACTCTCGCTGGTTTGCAATCGCCTTGCGAGGGGAAATGGTCGTATATAAATAAAAATATAGTATGGTAAACTAAGAAACAAAAACAACCGATTATAATCCCACCGTAAATTGGAGAGCATTTTTTTTTTTTAATCGGCCATCTAAGGACCACATGCCAATTTCAATTCTTCATTCTTGATTCTTTTCTTTTTCTCCAATATTCTTTCATCTTTGCACTGTGTCTCTTCTTCTTGTCTTCAGTCCACTTTAAACCTGCTTTTTTCTATCTCCTACCCTGGACTCCTTCCATTTTAACACTTTTGCCTGTCTCTTTTTAACATCTAACTTTAAAACGTCTCTTTTAATTGGTCTTCTGCATGTATATTATTTTTTTCTAAATCCTTTTGGACTTCTTTAATCCAACTTGATGTTGACTTCTTCCCCCACAGATATTTGAAGATCTGCTTTGTTAACCTATTGTCATCCTTCCTGTATAAATGTCCACAAAATAAAAGTCTTCTTTTTCTCATTGTTTCTGTTATATTTTCTATACTTTAATATATTTCATCATTACTTCTTAATTTCCAACCGTCTGAAGTTTTTCGTGGGCCTAATATTTTCCTAATAATTCGTCTTTCCAATATTTCTAGTTTGTCTAAATTATAATTCAATGCTAGACATTCACTTGCATATAGGCATTCTGGCTTCACTACTATACTGTAATGCCTTATTTTTGCATTTTTAGATAGGCACTTTTTATTGTAAATATCTTTAGTTATACCATATGGCCTTTTCTTATGAATCCTTTCTTCTATAGCACATTTTTCTAAACCATTCTCTTGAATTATTTCTCCGAGGTACTTAAATTTTTGAACGCTCTCTATTCAACCAGTGTCTGTTACCAGGAATTTTGGGCATTTTTATTTTGGAGAGAATTTATTATTTAATACGTTTTGTTATCTGTGATTAACAACTAGGCTTACGCTTCAATGTTTCAATAAAATACGTATTTCGAATCGCAGCCTATAAAATATGTATTTTCAGTAAAGGGAAGTTTATGCAACGATGGTATATGTCTGGGGTAAGGGAGGATTAATTGGAACACCGTAAAATATTTATTCAGATTAATTAATAATATCTGAATTTTAAATTAACCTTTTTCGTAAACAGTTACCATTTCAGTATGTTGTACGAGATTAAATTGCACAGTTTGTGACGATTTAAATTGTACCAATAATCAAGAAAATACAAAATTTTAAAAATTAAGGTTGCGAGCTCTTAAGCCATTTAAATCTCACTGTATTAATATAAAATACCTGTATGTACTCAGTATGAGAGGAAGCAGTAATTAATTAGTTATTTAGAAGATACTCTAATAAAAAGAAAAATTGTAAAGAGTTATTAATATCGTATTTAACCCTTTGCTTGTAAGCAGGCGCTGTCCTGTTGATTCCAGACTCGACATGCTTTCAGAGTCTTGTGTGAGTTAGAATAAGATAAAAAGATTAATGTTAATAATAAAAAAATATGAAGACATAAATAGTCGCTAAAACAACTGATTTAAATTATGTATATTTGTTTAGGGATAGTTTGTATAAATAAAAAAATGTTAACTTAAATATAGTTAGGAACTATATTCTCGCGCGGAAATTGTCCCACTAACTTTTGCCCAGTACCAGGCGAAGGGAGCGGAATCTCTCTCTCTTGCAATGGTGACTTCGTACTGTACAGACGTAGGAGCTGTGCGCTTAAAATATGTTAACGATATTTTGCTTCACCTTAAGATGGTGTACCAGATGTCGCTGTTCAAAGCATCTGGATGTATTAATTAATGTAGTCATGTGAATAGACAATAAGTTTAAAGTGATGTAAAACAAAAAGTATCGAAACGTAACAAAGAGTGTAACACAAGATGACATCGTGCTTGAACAAATAACAACAATTCCAAAGTCATACCCGGAGATGTGAACTATCAGAAGCCACAAACTCTACTGCACGTGACAGAATATGCAGATCAGGACATCAGAGAACCTACAAGATCATCGTAGATATCTACACGACATATTGTTCAACCTGCGAACTTTTGGAGCCCTTTACAGAGGAAGGCCAGACCGAGATGACGACGTAGCTGTTCCTGTTTCCCAAGACGGATACCCCAGGACGAGTCTTCTGCATACCAATTAAAAGGTGACTCGATAGCCTGTCTATCGAGGGTTACTAATATTTGTTACACAACACATCTTGAAAGAGACTTTTCAGAAAATATTAATTTTGTAAAGACTTATAAATTAAATATAAGAATTTCATGTAACTATTCTAACTTCATACGTTGTAACAGTTTATATGCTAATGTAGAGTAATATAATTCAAGCAATAATACCATTATTCCAATGGTTGAATAAAAGAAAGTCTTGCAAGCTAATATCATGAAATGAGTATAATTAAAGGTTTAATTGCAGACATACAGAAAGTTTACCCGGATCCGTGGTGTAGCTATATAAAATCAAGTTGATCTCAAAGTTTAACGAAACTTTTCAAGTAACTTAATAATTGAACTAGTAAAGTCATGGGATCTGTCAGTATATGTTTTTAATGTTAAATAAAAGAGAAGTCTTCTTGTTACACACATATGATGAGTGCTTAAATCAATTGTATACCTTGCCATTGTTTTCTTACACAGTTAGTAAGCAATTTGTTACATTAATTATTTGTGATCAATTCTGTTACAACGTAGGCAGCCCATCTAATTAACGGAGTTTAATTACGAGGGGCTCCCTGGATTTGTAACGCGTAAAATAGACGTTACAGATATGCGCCACTCTGCTTACATGTAAAAAAAAAAAATAAAAGGGTAATTGTTTACAGAGTGTCACAAAAGTGTGCCACTATGCTAAATTTTATAAAGGTGTTGTAAGCAAACAAAATTGGGTCATTCAAAAAATAAAGGAAACAAAGGAAAGAGTTTTAATTGTGTATAGAGTGTCACAAACAAAATTGCATTCACTATGCGTGGATAAATTGTAAGATCAATAACTAAATATATAATATTGATATATGCACTCAGAAAGTTACTTTAATAAATGTAATGTTCAAAACATATTTAATACACTATTAAATAACGTAATATGTATTAAGTTACGTAGATGGTAGAATGTATAAGTAAAATGTCATTAGCGTCATACAATGTAAAATGCTATATGCAGGTTCCTACCGGCACAACCTGCATAATTCGATGTAAGTACTTCCATACATGAATTGTGACCAAGCATAACAATTTTGGTCAACCGAAAAATCTGTAACAGGTTTGTTTACGACAACCTATGACCTGTTGTTTCCTGAATCATTCTGCACAGTGTATGTCCAACTATCTAGCTTACATACACTAGTATGTGTTATAAAAAAAATTAATTAAAAATAACTTTGTTAATAATAATAAAGTAATAAAATAGAAGTCGTGATTTAAAACTTGTGAACAAAATAAGTAATTATTTAATTGAGAAAAGTTTATGAATGAACGGAGCCAAAGTGTTGCCAAGCGTAGTAATAATAAATGTGTTGTCTAAGCGGAATAATAATAATAAGAAATAGATTGTGCTCCCCTTCTCTCGTGTTTATACCCGTTTAGAGTACGTATACAGTAGTTGTGTTATTCAGTCGCTTTGTGTGGAGAACAATAAGAGTAGAACCCCCTCTCTCTCTGACACACTCGCGCAGCCCTCCTTTGTTAACTAAATATGTAGGCCACCCTCTGACCTACATTCCAGTAAACAGCTGATCGGCTATTTAACATTGAAAGATATGTGTGTGTGATTTCTGTCTCTCCCTTAGAAGAGAAATTGTTCTTTTCTAATTTGTGTAAATTTATTACTTATGAATTTATTATATGTATATGTAATATATGTGTAATATACTAGTATTAATTTTAAGTACGTGCTAATGTGTTAGAACAAAATGGCCCAATTTAACCCGGATTTGTTATTAAAAGACGAGCTGTCTTACGAAGCCCTTTTGCGTGGACTACCCCATGCTGATGTAACAGTCGCGGAATACGAAGTTCAATTCGCGAATGTGGATTTGATGCGCCCGTGCAATTAAACAATCTAAGCCAACTCGATTATGAAAGCGAGAAAGAAATTTGTAATGCCAAGTATAGTGAACTATACTTATTGTCTCAAACACTCCAAGACGAGAAATCTCCGGCAAAAATTTTGCGGGCTACCCAGAGAATAGAGCATTTAACCAGGCGAATAAAAAATTTGTCGATCTGGCCGAATCTCACAGAAATACCCGTTGATGTACAAAAGCTAGCAGACGAAGCTCTACGCCGCTTACCTTCAATTATCAACGATTTAAGACGAAAATCCGACTCATTCAGGATGGACGAAATAGAGAAATCATTAATGAAATTACACATCTCCCCAGTACAATCCCCCACCACTGGTTTACCTCCGCCTAACTCGGATCGGAACTCACCTATCGTATCGCAAGTGCAAGCGAACCCAGAACAAAAAACTGATATAGATGTAAATGTCCCTCCTCCCGAGCATTTTCAGTTTCGTCCCGGAAATAATGAATTGACCAACACCCCCAATGAATCTAATCACCCTCATCGAGGAATTACCCCTATTAACTATAACGCAGATCTATACGGAAAAATGACACCCTGTGGAGAAGATTTTAACCGAAATCCCTTATACAGATGGTTTAAATGTTTCCAAGTTACTAACATTTATTAGTTATCTTCTTCAGATAAAGGATCTACAGCAGCTGAATGACTGGCAAATTTTACAAGTTCTGTTACCAAAGTGTAAACCCCCGTTAAAAAATCGTGTGCTAGAAGCCCTAACCTCTACTTTCCCAGTAGAAGAGCTACATAGCTCTTTAATAAAATACTTTATTCCCACCGGCATCTATGAGGAAATAAAAAGGAAGGCAGTACTCCGAGTACAAGGACATCAGGAGAGATTAGCTCACTACATCTCCGATATTAGGGAGTCCTCTCGACTACTACGTGTAAGCTGGAATGAAACACAACTGGTGGACACCATTTTAATAGGAGTGTCCCCTGAAGAAAGATCTCGACTATCATTGATGAATAGACCCAATACAATTGCTGATCTAGAACAGTACAGTATCCATTCTTCAAATGTATGGTACTCAGATCAAAATAGAGAAGCAATGAAAACCTCTGGAACTAATAGACATCAATTGCGAGCACTACTGCCTGATGTAACAACCTCGTATGAAAGACAAGTTTCTAGTAGACCTCACCATGTGCGCAAAGCTGGTAAGTTAACTGTAAACCCAGATAAAGCGGAAACCAAGTAACCACCTCGCAGAAAACCCACCTGTTATAATTGTGGCAAATACGGGCACATAAGAAGAGAGTGCAAAAGTAAGCCATTGGAACGGAATAACCCCAATTCAAAAAAACATGTAAGGCAGGGAGACCCGAAAACCTGTGTCTTCCGCAGCTACTCGAAACTAGGTAAACTAAAAGAAACCAATAATAATAAGAATGAATTATTCTGTAACCAAGTGAAAAACAAAAAACGTGCGAAAGAAATCGACCCCTATGTGCGAGAATTTCGTGAAAAGTGTAATGCGATTAATAGATGTAAATGGAAAAAAAATCTACTACCATTAATACAAGTCGACTTAGGCGTTACATCCCCCATCGCCTTAATTGATTCGGGATCTAGTAGAAGTTAATCAGCCAAGAATTAGCGGACATGTTAGCTAAACATCATCTAGTAAAACGGAACCAACCTGTGAGTATAAAGTGTGCTACCGCTGATAAACGTAAAATAAATATAAACCTGAGCATTACCGTTAAGGTTAAAATAAAAAACCTAAGTTGGATATTTACAATGTTAGTATGTAAAGAATTAGGACCTGATTTAATATTAGGTGCAGATTTTATTAGTAAGACAGGAATGATTCTTGACATCTACGAGCGAGAATTTTATTTCAGATTTGACCGTGCAAGAAAACATAAATGTGTACAGTATAGTAGTTCAAGTTTTCCCCGTGACGGCAATTAAATTCTGTAGTGACTTAATAATAAATTTATAATAATGATTAAAGTGTGATAAATAAATATGGTGATTAAATAGACGATAGTTCTAGGAGCGTTTCTTAAATTCCCAAAGTAGTTTAATAAATAATAAATAATAAAGTGAATAATAATAATTGATTTAGATACTAGAGCTAAACAAATCCTAAGTTATACTAAAATTGTGTGAAGTGTAGAAGTAAGTAGGAAAAAGGAAAATAATAAAAAAAAGTTCAGTTGCATATTGTAAACACTCCCTGTGGTGGCCAGTAAGAGAAAATAAAAGCGTGTTCAGTATTGTAGGAATTGTACTAAGCAGCCCCGAACGCACCCCTCTATTGTGATAAACCGGTGCAGGCCTGAACAATTGAGAAACCACCCCTAGTGAGTATGACAATGCATTTGTGTAAAGTGTCTCCCCTCCCGCATAGTTTGTTTAAGTATTGTAAAAAGAGATAAAAGAGAATCATATTCGTGAGATTCCGCTTCTCTCAAACCAGTGATCTAAAGTGGAGTATGGGATCCTCTTTAGATCACATTAGAAATAAGTTTATGAGATATAATCAAGTAGTGATTATAAATGTAACGTAACAGGTCACAACGGCGCCGACTGAAAGGGTAATGATAGGGCAGAAATGTGCCAAAGATCATTAATAAATGCTGAAAGCTAACTTCCGTAGTTAGAGTAAGCTGGTGTCAGTCGGGCCGGGATGTTGTGAGTTACGGATAAGTAGGGATCATTCCAATCTAAGGTTTGGAAATTAGTATTAAGATTAAAATGTAAGTTAGTTCTTAAGAAGTAAGAAAAAGGGAATTTCACGAAGGCGATCATTTAAATGAACAATGTCATTTAAAGAGAATTAGAAAAAACAAACTGTGCACTAATAATAAATAACTTCACACACTGACACTAATCGTACCCCCAAGCCCCAATTGTGAGTTAGACTCAAAAGAAAAAACCAAAAAACCGTAGCGTGCAATTTAAGCGGTGGAGTCTGTGACGATTTAAATTGTACCAATAATCAAGAAAATCAAAAATTTTAAAAATTAAGGTTGCGAGCTCTTAAGCCATTTAAATCTCACTGTATTAATATAAAATACCTGTATGTACTCAGTATGAGAGGAAGCAGTAATTAATTAGTTATTTAGAAGATACTCTAATAAAAAGAAAAATTGTAAAGAGTTATTAATATCGTATTTAACCCTTTGCTTGTAAGCAGGCGCTGTCCTGTTGATTCCAGACTCGACATGCTTTCAGAGTCTTGTGTGAGTTAGAATAAGATAAAAAGATTAATGTTAATAATAAAAAAATATGAAGACATAAATAGTCGCTAAAACAACTGATTTAAATTATGTATATTTGTTTAGGGATAGTTTGTATAAATAAAAAAATGTTAACTTAAATATAGTTAGGAACTATATTCTCGCGCGGAAATTGTCCCACTAACTTTTGCCCAGTACCAGGCGAAGGGAGCGGAATCTCTCTCTCTTGCAATGGTGACTTCGTACTGTACAGACGTAGGAGCTGTGCGCTTAAAATATGTTAACGATATTTTGCTTCACCTTAAGATGGTGTACCAGATGTCGCTGTTCAAAGCATCTGGATGTATTAATTAATGTAGTCATGTGAATAGACAATAAGTTTAAAGTGATGTAAAACAAAAAGTATCGAAACGTAACAAAGAGTGTAACACAAGATGACATCGTGCTTGAACAAATAACAACAATTCCAAAGTCATACCCGGAGATGTGAACTATCAGAAGCCACAAACTCTACTGCACGTGACAGAATATGCAGATCAGGACATCAGAGAACCTACAAGATCATCGTAATTATCTATACCACATATTGTTCAACCTGCGAACTTTTGGAGCCCTTTACAGAGGAAGGCCAGACCGAGATGACGACGTAGCTGTTCCTGTTTCCCAAGACGGATACCCCCAGGACGAGTCTTCTGCATACCAATTAAAAGGTGACTCGATAGCCTGTCTATCGAGGGTTACTAATATTTGTTACACAACACATCTTGAAAGAGACTTTTCAGAAAATATTAATTTTGTAAAGACTTATAAATTAAATATAAGAATTTCATGTAACTATTCTAACTTCATACGTTGTAACAGTTTATATGCTAATGTAGAGTAATATAATTCAAGCAATAATACCATTATTCCAATGGTTGAATAAAAGAAAGTCTTGCAAGCTAATATCATGAAATGAGTATAATTAAAGGTTTAATTGCAGACATACAGAAAGTTTACCCGGATCCGTGGTGTAGCTATATAAAATCAAGTTGATCTCAAAGTTTAACGAAACTTTTCAAGTAACTTAATAATTGAACTAGTAAAGTCATGGGATCTGTCAGTATATGTTTTTAATGTTAAATAAAAGAGAAGTCTTCTTGTTACACACATATGATGAGTGCTTAAATCAATTGTATACCTTGCCATTGTTTCCTTACACAGTTAGTAAGCAATTTGTTACATTAATTATTTGTGATCAATTCTGTTACAACGTAGGCAGCCCATCTAATTAACGGAGTTTAATTACGAGGGGCTCCCTGGATTTGTAACGCGTAAAATAGACGTTACAAGTTGACGGTTATTATTTGCCCAGAGATCACCATACCGGTAAGTGGAAGAAGATACGCTAGGATCGCGGCAGTTCCTCAGTTAAACTGATTCTTTAATGAGTAAAGATAAAAGGGGGGAAACGTATAGTTGACATCCTTTGGAAATCAAAATCAAATTTGAAATGATCGATGATGAAGATCATTCAAAGCGGTGGACTGATCACGGACCAACTTTTTACGTACTTAATGCTTTGGTTGGACGGAGGACAATGTGTGTACCCAACCGAACATTAACCTAGTGAACAAATTTAACATATTATAAAAAGAAATTTATATTATCTCCCGAACCGTCACCAGGCTAGCTGCCTTCCGAGATTAGGCAATGCCTACCCACACGCCTCCCCGCCATCTGTAACAACAGAAAAATCAAATATTTCTCACGAATTGCATTAAATACTCAGAGTTTATAAGAACACTATAAAGGATGGGGAGTAAAATATTAGTTTATTGATTATATTATTTTTAACTTATTCTAATAACTGCAATAAAAATAAGCTTTTAATGCTTATTACATATATATTGCAACGTTTCGTACATGTGAGAGTGTTTAACACACGCGCGTGCGGGTGCGTATGTGTGTGCGTGTGTGTTGAACGTATCCCAACCAGGCCGTGGAATTTGGGTTTATTTCAGTTTCACCCAAGCACTACGCCACAAACAGAAAACAACTCTGCAGATAGAAGAGAACATCGTGAAATAAGAACTATACATCTGAAAAAAAAAATACAATTATCCTTTCATTCCATAATAAAAGGGAATAAGGAATACAAGTTCAAAAAATATTCCTGTTAATAAGTATGGAAGTACATGAAATATGTATATAAATAGTCATTATATTAATGTATAATAAAACATAAGATTTACATTTACAGACCACTTATTAACATAAGATTAAATTAACAAAATTTACTTTCCGTTGGGTAACTAACAAAAAAATATTAAGTAAAGTAACATTACGAAAAATAAAACTCATTCTAAAGAAAATATTCTGCACTATTGTAATATTTAAAGACCTATCGTTTTTAAGACCATTTAAAACTTTATTATGAAATTTCTCAACTTACTGTCACTTTTCAAAAGTTATTAAAGTAACCATTTACAAATTTACGTTAACTATTTTTGTGAATTAGTTAGTTACAAAAACGTATGTTTGCATACGCTCCATAGAGAGTTTGAAATATTTCCATAATGGAATTAAAAATTTATGAAGCATAGAAAATATAAGCAGTCATTGTTTTTATATTGATTGACGAGCTAAGAGTTAAATCCAGCCCGCTATACGACACCGCCTTGAACATGATATCAGATAGGACGAACAACCGATCAGTGGTCGACCAAACGTGATTGGATGCGCACCTACTAACGTGTAGACTACAGTTTAAATGCGAATTTGGTATTTAAAGAAGTGACGACCACATAAGAGCGATTTTTTACAATCTGACGATGAAGCATATGCTTTCAAACGCTCCATTTACAAGAAAGTTTTTATACGCGTGTTTTTAGACTTTATCAAGGCACATTAAAAAGGTTAGCTTATCAATTTATACAAGTCACTTGGATACCAGAGGAAACGTGCGTGGTAGAAAGGAAACGAAGACTGGTGTGGATGCTATCTTCACACTTGAGGAAATAATGAAAAGAAAAGATATTACAACTAGCAATACTACTCACTTTTTGTAGGTATTGAAAAAGCGTTTGGTAATATTATCCGTTCTAAGCTACATAATATATTAGAACGAGCTGGAATTGTATACGTTATTTTATTAGCAATCCTGCAATCTTTAACAATGAAACAATCTTTACATATAGCAAATGTTATAAACTTACTACAGCTTATTTGTAATTGTGCGGATACAGACAAGTGAGAAACGTTACAAAACGCAGTAACGTATTGTGTTCAATAAAACGATAGAGAAATTATGGATTACAGGTAGTGACCAAAAAGTTGAAGCTGATGACAATTAGACTCAAACACACGGTAAGAACAAAGACGAGAGTATGAAACTGTATAATAAAGGAAGTCAACAGTTTTAATTATCTGGCGTCTAATAAATCGTATCATAATAAAAAAAAAATAAGTTAAAATTAAATTCATAAACATGTTTGGAACAATACACAGAACGCTTGGGAATAAAACACAAAAGACAATGTGAATCACGTTATAAAAGGAGATGGCTATCCGGGAGTAATGTACACCAGTGCTATATGGGCAGTTTCACGACAAGGTGAGAAGAAATTGCAGTCATCAAGACGAGATTCATAGGAGGTACCTTAGGCTGTGCATTCTTAGACAATAAAAAAGAACGTAGATATAAGGATCGACCTACGAGTAACACTTCTGAATGAAACAATATAAGGAATTATTAGTGTACCCAACTATGAAGAGTATCATGGAATAGACAACCAGTAGCAACACTAGAATATAAGCCAGTAGGAAGAAGAGATGTAGCTAGGCTTAGTAAATGGTAGGGAAAAGCCTGGTGGGCCCAATTCTCTAAAGTGCAGAAGATCATATATTGCAACATTACAACTTTTCTAAGACGTTTCAGTGTTAATACTGAACGAAACGGTAGTGTATTAACTACCTGCTAGGTAGTAGAATTTTGTGTGTATACGTTCAATATAACTGTTGCATGAAGAGACCATGTTATTAGCTGAGAAGAGAAAGATTTTAGTAACTTACAACAACTACTTAAATATGTAAAAAAATATTTTCAAAATTCTATTTAAACATTTAAATATTGACAAGAAAAAACTATAATTTAAATATCACTTCTGTAAGGATCTGTTTAGAAAGCATAAAGACATATTACACATATTACAAACCACACCTGCATAATATACAACAACAAATATAAAATAGATAGGCCTATATGTAAACAAATATAAAACATATTTCAGCTATTTGGGTGCCTGACATAAAATATTAAAATATTGCAAATATAAAATATAAAAATTACTTTAAATATTGCAAATTGTACATATAATACAATTGAACAGTTTATTACATCAAAAGAAGACGTTTAGTTGTGGTACTTTAATTAAAACTAATATTTAATTCAGTATAATAAACATTAATTACTGCGTACCCGTTTTAATCATTATAAACAAATATTTTAAGTACAAGTCCAATGCACAATCATTTAAATTATTGTATTAACATAATTATAATTATGTTTAATAATTATAATTATCGTAATTATTGTATTATTGATTTCATATAAGTTATGTGAAATCATGTATTCATATGGCCTTTCCTTACCTTTCCTTATATCATTTATCTCTTTATTTACTGTTTGTTTTTATTAAATAATTGTTCAGTTTTCACCTGTTTTCACTTTCTGTATCTTTGCAATATATAAACCTGACACTTATTGAAAGTTCTAATGTATAAAATAAGAGATCTGATTTATTATGTGCTGAACACACGATTATCATTGAGGAAAGTGTGAATGATCAAGAACTTATTGTCAGTAAATTACGAAATTAGGTTTAACATCGTATTAAGACGTTACTGACATAAAATGTAGTGTTGTGTTTGTGAAAAAGTGTCTGAGTAAAATAATGAATGGATATACGCGTTTTGGTATTTTTACTTCCATATTCCTTAAGGAATGGAAGTATGGTGATGGCAAAAAAAATCGTGTTCGAGATTATTGCAGATTCTGATTCTACTACACTCAAAACATGAAAAAAAGTCGTTTTCCGAAAAGTGTCTGTGTGTGTGTCTGTCTGTCTATCTGTGTGTCTGTCTGTAGATTTTTTTTTCTATGGCAAACGATAACTGCCGCAAATTCAAACAGAATCAAATAATTTTGTGCATACAGCCCTGATTTGTAGAGTACTCACGACCTATTGTTTTTGGTGAAGATCGGTTGAGGGAAAGGGGTAGTTTACCTGCAACGGTTTTTTTTTATCAAGGGAAATTTTTTTTTTTTGGCAAACGATAACAGCCGCAAATTCAAACAGAATCAAATAATGTTTCGCATACAGCCCTAAATTGTAGAGTTCTCAAGACCTATTGTTTTTGGTGCAGATCGGTTAAGGGAAAGGGGTAGTTTACCTGTAACGTTTTATGTTTTAACAAGGGTATTTCCTATGGCAAACGATAACAGCCGCAAATTCAAACAGAATCAAACGATTATTTGCATATAGCCCTAAATTGTAGAGTTCTCAAGACCTATTGTTTTTGGTGAAGATCGGTTAAGGGGAAGGGGTAGTTTACCTGCAACCTTTTACGTTTTAACAAGAGTAAAGTACTTGAAAATTTATTTAAACTTTTTGAAACAATGGTAATTGTTAAAAATAAAATAATTTTGTTGCCAGGGAATAAAATTATAATTTTTTCATTTTAATGTAATATAATATTTTTCATTTAATACAGCAATAAAAAGGCAGGTAAGACACAGCCTGGCTGTTTGGCTGAAAATGATTTTAAATATAAATCTTAGAATATGGAAGTCATGTATGGTTCTCCATACCGATATTTTAAATATAATTTAACGCAAACTCATGTAAAACGAATCATTTAGTTATCTATAGTATTTCCGTTCTTAGTTCAATCCAGATGTAAACAAGCCCACGTGGGAAATCTGAAACGTTATTGGTCAGGGGCGTTGACACTGTTCACACAGTAATGTATTACGCGCACGTGCATAATACCTGTATAGTCATGTGAGAATTTTGTTACCACTTAAATTGTGGCACGTTGTTTTAAGACTTTCTTTTTATCACTGTATTCTGAATCCTACTGAATTAGTATAGAGCCAGTTGAAAGGATATGTTGCCAGTCACAACACAACGTGTAGGCCTATAAGGTGGCTGATATTAAACAGCTGATAGAGAAGGAGGTAAATGAAACAACGGCAAAAAAGTGGCGTCATTGTATCCAGCATATACTCAAGGAAGAAGACAAGCTTTGGGAACTAGGCCACATTACGACGTCGTTGTGAACAGTCGTATCAATAATAACGCTGACTCAAGTGATGATGCAAGTTCCGACACAGATTGAAAGAGATTGAATTACTCTCTGACAGCAACTGTGTCGTCACATACAGTACACTGGTAACTTACCACAGCTTATATTTTCGTTTTAAATAAACTTTTCTCTTTTGATTTGTTGCGATTTTTAAACAGAGAATAAAAAACCATTAACGGGTGTTATAAAATATTAAACTGTCCGTCTGACACACAAATTTTACTTTTGGTCAGGACAAATTATTACTATTTACATGTCTTTATACAGTATCATTATTATACGTACCCTGTCTGTACTTCTTCTGTCAGAGTGACACGCCCCTAATTCAAGCAGCAAATATTGTTTCAGATGTGCCACGCCTGTTAGTTTACATCAGGATTAAGCTAAGAACGGAAATAGTATAGATAACTAAGTGATTCGTTTTACTTGAGCCTGCGTTAAAATATATTAAAATAATACCATTTCCTTATAGCAATTATGTGACTTTTTCTAATAGTATATAGGAAATAGCAGTGGCGGCTGGTGGTTCCACATTTTGGTGATTGCAGATGTTGGTTGAGTGGGGGGGGGGAGGTAAAAACACATTAAACAAAAGGCAGACCTACTACATATTTATGTGCATCATACATAGTGCTTCCGTATGGGGGAAAATAGAAAATTACTCTTTTCCAATTGTTTGAGCAATTAATTTGTAGGAAATTCCAAGTAAGTTGTGATGAGACAGTTCATCTAACAAGCATGATGCAAGCGACTGAGCATTCTGTTTAGGAGGAGCAATGAAACCCAAGAATCTTCAACCGGTTTACCTTTTATTATATAACGATACACTATGACCATTTGAAAAACATTAGCAATCAACATCAGTGGTCTCATGAACAATTACAGCCAAATAATCCGCTCAAGCTCAGAACTGAAACCAATTAAGCCTCGAAATACGCCAGGATCTGATAAAGATTCAGTCTCATCATGACCCCGCAAAGCTAATTCAAAAGCTCCACAGTAGCGGATACAATTTATTATTATATTTAAGACGTAACGTTTATTGCGTACTCTTTTGTTGTGTAAAACAATATTTCGTCTATATTCACTGCCCAGCTGCTGTGCTATATTAACTGTACCAAAAAGAGAACACTGAAAATAATTCTTTATATGTAGGCTACACTTGACGCCTGATGATTTCTTATTTTTTCTGCTAGATGATTAATATCTTTCTTTTAGAATTTTGTCCAGGGGTCCTCTCCTCCAAACAATAAACATGAAAAACAAAATAACGAATTTCTTTCGTCACAACCACACACCTAGTCGCTATTTTCATTATATTCTAGTTTAAATGATCGATTAAATTGTTGACCGCCTGATTTTACAATTTGATTTATTGCTAAGGGAGGCTTTTGGCGTCCTAGTCTATTGGTTCTTAACGCAATTCATTTTGAACTAAATTAATAAAAAACACGTTGTTTAAAACCACGCAGAATCACTAATCCAAAAAGCACCAACACAAAAGCACACAGCGGCACTAAACAAGAAAAAATAATACTTAACACGCAACTTATTCAATATAAAGTCGATTGACACTTTATTATCACAATCGCAGTTATACAAAATTATTACTATAATTTTATAAATTCAAACATTCGGTAACGTCTACTGGTATCTCTGATATGCGTGTGCTGTACTGCACAGCAGCGCTTGCGGTGGCGGTTTGCAGTACTCCAATGCACCAGCTGAACGTATTCGCAACCGCCGTGTATTTTATCCCTACCACCGTTTTTGTCACTGTGCTGTGTTCAAGTCGTATCACGACGATCGCGTTTGCTGGTTTGCAGAGCTCAAGCAACCACCCGCGTGCAAACCAACTACCGGCAGCGCGCGTAACTTACTCGTCTGTAATGTGCTGCGTTAAACATTATATTTCGACATTTTCCGAGCTGTAGCTAAATAAGTTCGTTTGAAAAATAACTGTGAAAAATAAGATAGTCTACATATATACATTGTTATGTTAGACCTATAAATACTGGTGGTTGTGCAACCTTACAACTTTAACACCAGCCGCCACTGGGAAATAGTATAGAAGTGACAAAGCTTCAAGATGGATATTATGTGTTGCTGGAGCCCTGTAGCCTACTATGTAATGGCACACTGTCATCACGCGCGTGAGTAGATGAAAATGCAGATTAGATTGTGTTAGTAATAACTTGATTTATAGATTCTGCCTAAATAAAAATATTTATTTTTAATATAATAAAAATTGTTTGGTTATATAGTGTTGATAAGGAAGTCGATTGAAAAATTAAACGTTATTAAGCGATTTCATAGACGTAACAAAATGTACAATGACAAACGTTTGTAACATCGCGTTACCGTGTGTTTATTTACATGTTGAGAGCACAGAATGTTACGGACATTATATCTCTTATACGTATGTTTGATCCTTTTCAGTGTTGTCATACAGTGTGATAAATTATTTTTGTCCTTTCTACTTAAGGTATAAGCTATAGGATAAGTGGTTCGTCTTATTTTTAACAAGCCTTTATATTCGTAGGAAATATCAACTCTATTAGTATACATGTCACGCTTTTTAAGTGCTTGTTTGACTATTTCTGGGTTTCTGTGGTAATACCAAGTAACACATTACCATTGCACTATAGTTCAGCTTGTTATGTGAAAGTGTAGGATAATATCAAGATAAACAACCAATACATTTATTTCTGTTTAAAGTATACTTGCGTTGTATATATTTTTATAAATAATGTATAATCAATTAATAGGTTATGTATTTGAATAGATTAAATATGACTTTATCTTTTAACTTATCTTAGTAACTTATCTTTTATTTTACTTTTAATGAATTTTTGTACAGTTTCATAGGTTTGGTGCCATTGGACGCGGAAATATGGGGTGGGAATCTCATAAAAATAATAATTGAGGTAAATGTAAAGTATTGTACATTATTTACATGCTATTTCATAAATATTCAATATTTTATGTTTATTATACTTATTGATGTAGTTACATGTAGATATCAACGTTTTATATTTAATTAGTTAAGTTATTCTAATAGACAGGTAATTTATGTAACACAATAGCAAACCAGATTTACTTTTAATCGTTCTCGGTCAGTTGCGACCAAAACGACGTTTTAACCTTGTTGTTACCTAGTTAGTTGCATCCCGCACCTTCACTTGCCCGCAACAGACCGAATCCGTGGCAACTAGTAGAAAAGTCCTGTTCCAAACTTTGATGAGGTAAGGCGGAGGCTTATGAAGTTATTCTACAATGGGAAAATAGTTTGTAACATAGGCCTATATATAACAATGAGGGATAGAAATGTTGTGAATGAGATGTCTTATGTCTTGTGATTATTGGGTTATGTAGCTAGAAATGATCTGCTAATGTTTTGTAGATGATTGTGAATTTTGTCATGTGGCGGACCCACATATGACACCCTCTTAGCTGCAAGCGGAGCGAGCAGAAACAGCTCGTTTAAGGGCCAATCATCGCGATTTCATGCTTTGATGTCTGTTACACATAAGTGATGCTTTGAGTATCCCCGTTAATCGATAGGCGGGCGAAGGTCGCCGTTTCGATGTCTATAAAACGATAAAGCTAGCGCGGAGAACTGTTACATATGGGTTCAGTATGTAGAGTGTGAATATGCAAAAATATGCACAGAGAAAGTTGATTGGTCGCAACAATATATAAACATTGAAAACAGCTGTACGCATCACCATTCAGGTGTGAGCATTCATCTCTTGATACGCCTTTGATATACGTAGTCTGACCGGGTCCACAATTGACCGCGGTTCCTTTCAATTTTCAAAATTATATAATTCGATGAGTACAATATAAATAACAAATATAATTATATTTACTAGGAAAATACCCATTTCCCAGTGGTCCTAACCAACGTTAAGTGCGTGAACTTTAGATGCATACTATATCCTCTACGTGGCCTACTCCTGTAGTTGGGGAGGGGGCGCTCGGTGTGAGTCATCGCACGGGTGGCTGAACCCCGCCAGGTGGACCTGGGGCTGGAGATCGCGGGCTGGAACTATACCACTGATTACCGGTGGCTCCTTCTTCCAAAACACCTGCCCTGGCACATGCTGCCTTCTGGGGCGCAGAGTTAACCGATTTTCGGCGGTATCAGGGCTGATAATGGGAAAAAAGCGTGCGTCCAGCGCTCGGTAGCGCGATCCGAGGACCTGGTCTGTGTAACCGGCGCTGCAAGGGTTTGTATCTGACTCAAATCGAAGGGTTGCACTCTTCCGTCATACCGTCTGGGTACCAAAACGATGCCTCCACCAGGCCCTTTGGGCAACGTTATACCTTGTATAAAAAGTTCATGTTTTTACATTCCATAGTGCCGAAGTGCGTTAGTCTCCTTATGAGGAGAGAGTTCCAGCCGCCTGGTTGACGTATCCAGTAAATGGAAAGAGAGGCCCTTCTCTGGAAAGCTTATGTGGTTTGCAGTGATGGTACTGTAGAAAGTAGGGGATGGAAAAGTGGTGTTCGGAACTGGTATGGGCTACGTACCCGAGGTACAGTGTCGGCGCTAGGTACCCTCCACAGTAAGCTTACATGATAATAAAACATACACCATATTTGTATAATTAATGGCTTTTTCAAAGCTCATTTATAATGTTTAATTTTCTAAAATTTGGAGACTGATTTTTGAAGTCAATATAACTAGGATTGTCACTGACACAAATGGGCGAAGCATTTGATATTCGTAATAATTTATTTATCAATATTTTAAAAATCAACCGTCTTTGATTCGTTAGGTAAATAGAATCGTAATAATTTATTTATCAATATTCTTAGAATCAACACAATATATACACTTTTATGATACACACTTTTTATTGAATACGCTACATTATAGTACAATATACATTAATTGTCATTAGACATATTCCACTACCTTTGCAACTCATCTCTACGATCAACCATTGATGGACTTCTATTAATTTTTAGCAGTCTATCAAAATTAAACGCCGGTTTTAATAATAATTCTTCTAATGTTTTCACTCTTGAAAGATAATCAAACCTGAAATTCATCGTCTCCTAAATTAACAATTCCTTTATCTAATGTTATCCCTTGCGGACTATGTATACTAACAGCATATGCTAACATTAACGGAAATTGTTTTCGAGTACAAGAAATTTCATTTTTCTTGAATGATGCCACTACTGGTACAATGGGTATTGAATTCTCGTACAGAATCGGTCTGTATATTTTTTGAAAGGTACAAGTGTACATATTGGCATGTGATTGTTATAATTTTCGCATTCCACTGCCGGGTCATAAATAATGTCAGTTACTGTCCGTTGGGTAGTCCTTTTGTGACCTAAAGATTCTTCTAAGGATAACTCGAGCACCTTTACATAAACGTAATTGGGTAACCTGAGCATCGTCAGATTTTGCTAGAGAGGCTTCTGAGGAATTATGGATTGCATTGATTAGAGCTACGGGTTGTTAATTTGCTTTCTAGTTTTTATGATTAAAGCGTTCGATTTCAGCATTTTTCGACATTATACAGACAGTGTCTTTGAAATTGTCCCCGATATTGTTTACATAATATGTTTTAGATAAGAGCCGATAATCTTGTTCAGTGATTGTTCCACTTGCGACTCTATTTAAAGTATCTCTGAAATGTTTTTGATCTTCACCTTGCTGTCTCATAATCTCCCTTAAAAAGAAAACTTTTTTGAAATGTTTACATAAAAGATGCGATTGAATGGTCTGAACATTATTACCAATATTGTAAAGACTCCTGTCACAAACCGGTGGAAGTTGAGACCAATCACCGACTAAATACACTCAAAGGCCACCAAAAGGACAGCTAAAGAATGCTGCTTTGGTTGTTTGAGTCGCATATCCACTATGAAAAACGAATTCAAACCCAACATACTGGCTTCATCAATAATAACGGACCTTACATCTTTTAATTCTTCTTCAAAAGCAATTTCGGATTCACCTTCTAAATCTTTGAAAGTTGAGTTAACTCTTTGAAGTATTTATTCTTAGAGCTGAATGAATAGTTTGTCCAGCAATATTGTTAGCTGCCACACCAGCAGGAGCCATTAAAAGAGTTGCATCGCAGCCGAAGGGGGCAAGGAACTAACAATCTCCGTTATATTTTGACCAATATTTATAATATTTCCCTTATAAGCATATTGACCGGTAAAGCCTCTCGATTTCACCCTATACACACGCATCACTGGTTGTACTCTTGCTATCAAGAGTTATTCTACATAAGTGAGATCCATCAGTTCTATAGGTACATCTTTAGGATCCATACGATTAACTGGAATAAACGTATTTGGGTTTCGCTTACACTGGGGACACATATTAAAAAATGTTTGCTGCATCAACACTCGAGAACAATTTACATATTAATAGAATTCTAAAGATCGTATATCTTCAAATTCATTCTGAAGATTCCTATATCCTGTGTTGTTTTGATCATATAACACATGATTCATGTTATGTTCTGCAGGGCCTTCAACAGTTGCTGCAGCAACATTTTGTCGCTGTCTCATCCGTCTTTGATTTTTAGTTAAACGAACAATATTTGGACCTCTTCTCCGTCGAGACATACTATAAATAATACGTATATATAAATTGATGAATAAGAATGTATAACAAAAAAAGTACCATGGTATAAATACCATTAGATCACCCTATACACACGCATCACTGGTTGTACTCTTGCTGTCAAGAGTTGTTCTACATAAGTCAGATCCATCAGTTCTATATCTTTAGGATCCATACGATTAACTGTAGTAAACTTATTTGGGTTTCGCTTACACTGCAGGCACATATCAAAAAATGTTTGGCAGCATCAACACTCGAGAAAAATTTACACATTCATAGAATTCTAGAGATCGTAAATTATCTTCAAATTTATTCTGAAGATTCCTATATACTGTGTTGTTTTGATCATATAACACATGATTCATGTTATGTTAGGCAGGGTCTTCAACAGTTGCTGCAGCAACATTTTGTCGCTGACTCATCCGTCTTTGATTGTAGTTAAACGACCAATATTTGGACCTCTTCTCCGCCGAGGCATACTATAAATATTACGTATATATAAATTGATGAATAAGAATGTATAGAATATGCGTATAACAGAAAAAAGTACTTAAATAAAAAGTACAAAATTGAATAAGAAGTATAATGAAAAATAATTTTAATAGAATTTGGATTAAAATTTACCTGAACTGTGATTCGTTGCAATATGTAATGGAAAGTTGCAGTTGCATCAGCGACTACATAGATTCTCGTCTAAAAATTGACACTTGTTCAACACCTAAGACCCATTCGTACATCTGGCTACACCATAGAACAATGCTCTACTACTGTTTGAATTAAACACGTGGGAGACACGAATACAGAGTCTCAGCAAAATATACAATAAAATCTTATCTTATCGAGCGACAGCCAGGTGGGCCACGATATCTCTATCTCTCTTCCTCTCACACGTTTAAGCTAAGGTTTTCTTTTAAAAATCGTAATGTCTTTTGAACCAAATAAGTAGAGAAATAAAAATTACATGTGTGCACCCTACAATACAGACCGGATATGTATGCACAATTTTATAACATTCGGTTGAGTAGTTTCGGAGGAGTTCGAGGTCTAATTTGTGCATCGAGTCATGGATAGGGGGCTATACCTGATTTTGCTACGCTCATCAGGCTCCGCCCAATTATGCTGGTATCAGCTGATGATTTCCCACCTTAAGTAATTTGATGACATTAGCTTCTAGTTCTCTTGCATATAAAGGGATCGTCCAAAACACGATTAGAACATTGTAGGGAATTGTTTTTTATTTAAGTTTTTTTTGATAAACTCAGATAAAAATTGTTTAATTTAGTAATGCATCAAAATTAAATAGATCACTTAAGAATAGTATAAGGTGACCGGTTTATTTTTACACTTGTTACTAAACTTCCTAGTGTGTTCTGTTTGTCCATAAAATTATAAAATTCATTTTATTTGTAATAAAACGAAACGAACTTGTTTTTTCCTATTGTATTACGTGGTAGTTCAAATACGATAATAAAATCTGATCGCTAGGTAATACAATGTGTTAAATTAGAAAGTTTAATGTTGCAAGCAACGAATGTGTCATGAGAAACGTAAACCGCGTTATCATGTATTACGTGTGTCTGTTACAACGTTTTATTGCCACTGCGTCTCGTTATCGCAAAGCGAGGGTGCAAACTGTCATACGTGCTCAGTTTTATGTCTCCGTTTGTTTTCTGAGATACCACTCAGACAAACGTCTTTTGGAACATATTAAATCCTTACAATCTAAAATGTTATAGCAATAGAAGAAAAGGTTTCTTTTCTGTAGGCGGTCTTATCTACCGATAACTCGGTTCTAAAAAGAGAATTTCTACGATTCATAGAACTTGATTGGCAGGCATGACTTTATCAATACAAATAAAACATTTAATTTTAAAAACAACAAAAAACCGACATACAATCAAACACTATTAAAAACATTCAGTAGTAATAAAAACGTATGGTTCTGATATAATCGACGTATTACTTAATTAACTTAACAGGTGACTGTACGTGACTAGAAAGAGCATGCTTTGTAATAGTGGCGTCATTGTGTACACTCAACAAGTAGCTGCTATTGAAAGTCACGCTGTTAATGTGGAGAACTGCTTGTGCTTTACACGAACGTTGGTAGCACATTGTTGACCAACATACATATTTAATATACACATTTGAAGTACACAGTTTACAGTTGAAGCTAAAAAATTGCAAACGGGTTAATACGTAATTTCGTTGAAACAGGTAGTTGAAGTTATATACTGTGTAAGAATGATTTCACACTGCAAAAATAATACAAACCTAATTTTGCATGCTTTGTTATATTTCAGTTTTATTATTCGCATTTGATGGAGTTTCTGTGTCAAATCACAAAGAAGCAATGATGATAGCCTACACTAGTTTTGTTGATACATTTGATAGTGTCAACGGATCAAAATTTATAGAGTATATTGAGAAGAATATGTTACCCACTGTACTTTATTATTAGAGCAATGCCTAAGCATAACTAAGGGTCACCTTAGGGTCATAGCAAAGATTAAAAAATTACAGTGTTAAATAAAGAAAAGAAAATGATAAATTTCCTAAATTTCTAAGAAACGAATTGGCTAAAACAAAAATAATTCTGTAGTCATTGATTAGGAATAAATATTCAACTTCCTTGGATATGATATTTTGCACGGATTTGGAGGGATTTCAAAAGTTAATACGTGTAGTCGTACTAATTTATTTTATTACATTGGGTCGTAAGGAAGTTGCCCCATTGGTGTCTTTAAGCAAAAAACGAGAGACACAAGAATTACGATATACAAAGCGGTTCTTGTGCAATAATTGCTTTCTGGAAGCAAAATTGTGTTTTATTACTAAACTATAGTGAAGCCACTTGAAGGCAGTGGAATAAATGTTCAGAAGAAATCGTTAGAGAACGCTCATGAAGAGTCAGAATGCAAAGTGTAGTCATACGACTGTCACTGAAGTTGTGCAGTTTTCATGAGAAAGTAACAGAGAATAGAAAATGGGTTGATTATGTGCATTTTCTTAAACATTTATCGGAATTGATCCACACAGACTTTCAGTCCAAGTCAGACATTATAGGCTTACACCATTTTTAAAGAAAAGTCGTGGAAGGACAAGAAAAAGATAGGTACTGTACCTGGCATACTACGTATTAATACCTTTAAAGTGAAGAAAAAATAATTTTTATATATTTTTTTAAATTTTAGTTGTTCTTTAAAATCAAAATCTAAGCCCTTACATATTTTCTATTGCCAAAAGAAATGTTGCCAGCCGTACTGATTGACATTAAACACGGTTTTTACACTTTATAATTTAATTAAAATTACATAATTCACGAGTCTATAAGAGGACAAATATTTAATGGTTTGTTGTGGAGAAAAGAGAAAGCTGTAACGGTAAATTAAATTGCTAATCTCTTGGCAGATGCATAATCTCTACATAACAGAGTTTACTGCGTGATATATTGAAGTAATTAATCAACTGAGCTCGTGATACAGTCAGATAATATACGGTACTGCAATCACAAGTGACACATTTGTAATCTGTTATTTAGTGCTTTATCCAGTAAATAGTGTTTCCTACTTTGTAGCGCTCAGTATTATTAAGGCATTAAGTATATGGGATACGGCAACATGTCGTTTCCCACAAATGAAATTCTTAACATTTTAACAAAACAATTTACACACTTTTGTAAGTTTACAACTTAAAATTGCATAAGCCAACTTAATTTAGGTTTTCATAAAGATTGAGTTTGATAGTATATAGTAATTTGTAGATTATATGAGCGAAAACGAAATAAACTACAGAAATTATCTAGATTGTAAAAAACAAAGGGTCTCATTAACTCAGCATGATCACAAGGTGCTTATTATTAGAAATAATTATGGCTAGAAAGAGATCTTGATATGCCAAACAATTTTATCTGAACCATGAAAAAACTAATGTTATTAAGTGCCTTACGATGAATTTAAAATTACAACATTGATTATATGTTTACATTTAGTTTGAGTACTTTTATCTTTATAAGAATGTAATAATATTTAGTATTACAACCACATCGTTTGTTTACATTCCCTGATTCTTTAATCCGCAGCGTAAGTCATATTAAAGTATACATTACACATTAATATAGAATTTTAGAAATCAAAAAAAGCATGTTTAGCCATGCAGAAGGTGTTTTGAAGTACACAATAAGCGCACTGAATGTCTATATATTCTCTAGCTTTCTGTTAAGTCTGACTGATTGTGAGAAACACCTTCGTGTAAATTCAGTACCACACATTTTCGTCATCAGTCATACAAAACTTGCGTTCCACGGAGCACAAGGAAACCTGCAATGACTTTTTTGTTGGTTTTAATTAATTTTATGCCTGCCCTAGAACACTTAATATACAGTCTCACAATAAAAGGGAATGTTATCTATAGCTATGTGTTTGTAATAAATTGAGGAAGTGTTTAGGCCTATTAGACAGATTTTATTCGCCATTCAGTACCCCAATTTAAGGAAGAGAATCGGCTGATATTAATCCGTTAGTTTTGTGCTTTCAACAAAATGAAGTGGTATGTCTTCCAAACATGAAATTTACAAACGCTAGACCTGTGGCAACGGCCTTCAAAATTGGCAGTAAATCGCAGACACACTCGAGGTACCTAAAATGAATATTTCTTCATAATTGTGTAACTTTACTAACATAAAAATATAAATAGTTAATGATAAGTGTACTTCCTTAAAAATAATATTAAAAGACAAATAGGTATAGGCGTGTGTATTAATCTGAACGTGCAAGGCTCTATTCTTCAGGAGAACAAAAATTCAAGGCCCGTTTTTCAGTTTGAGACCGAATTAGTCTGTAAACTAAGCCTAAACAGATGCTGATTTTAATAAATTTGTTGCTTGTTTATACAGGCGTAACATTCCTTTTTTTTAAATCGATTCTTACATTTAATCTTGCCTTGCCGTATAAGCAACAAATTAAATGGTACTCTTTCCGGATCGTAACAAAGCATCTGTACAACACAGGAAATTTTATTGAATCAAAGATTATTTGTAACAGATTTTTGACGGTATTGTGGCTACACCCTTGAAACACCACGACATTCATTTCGTGCCTAGTAGATACTGTTATTAAACACATGTTTCAAGTTATTCCGTATTCAATTTAGTGATGTCAACTGACAGTTTAGGATTAAAAAAAGGCTTTGGTATAATCTTTTTTGTTTGTGTTGCTAAATATTAGAGTGGGTTTTGCAAAAAATCTCCACAAAATTACCATTCTTCGGTTGCTAGTTTAGGGGAGTAGAAAGCATTGGAAAGATTGTATCCACGCGTACAAAATAAATAACTCAAGCTCTAAATTCTCTGTATGCTCGTCAATGTAGTTAAAGTTCTTTGACGTTGCGTACTTAAATATATTCCATGATGTAACTGGGAGAGTGTTAGTGAATTTGAATGACATAACAAAAGTCAAAGTATGGCTGACTCAAGCGATTCCCTTTAACATATGATTACGGAACATTAGGCTATAATTTATTTATTTGTTTTTCTTTTTCTTCTTCTTTTTCGGAATGGTTGAAAATTCGTCGACCACAGTTTTCTGTAGGAAAAGTTCCTATCTTCTTTTCTCCTGCTTTCTCTTTTGTAATTGTGTCACTTTTTGAGGTAAATGGTAGTAATAACGTAATTACTGTTAATTATTGTTAACTTTAAATTGTGTTAATTTTTTTAATTTGTCATAATACTACTGAAAATTAATGCACAATACTCGTTGAAACATATCGAAATTAAAGGGAGAGCCTATATGCAAGACAACTAATTTCTACATATATGCTCTGTATAAAATTAGTTAAGAAATATTATTTTACAGTGTTGCAAATTATATCGTTAAATCAAAATAGGTAAAATTTACTTGAAAATGTTACTTTTTAAATTCTTTATAATACTTAAATTTTTGATGATTGCAAATTGATTTGTAGCGTATTTTTTAAGTTACTAATTAATAGTGTTACAAAATATGGTAACACCTGTTTTAACTTATGGAAGTGAAACTTGGACGATGACAAGAAATGATGAGGGAAAAATACAAACAAGTGAAATGAAGTTCTTGAGAAAAACCAAAGGTTTCACCCTTAGAGGGATAAAATACGAAATGAAGCTATAAGAACAAAGGTAAAAGTATATTCTATGTCCAGCACAATAAGGGAAGGATAAATAAAATAGAGGCAGCGCATGGACAGAGTGGAAGACATGAGACTACCTAAACCACAGAATAATATGATAAGACTCAAGGAAGACGAGATATACAAAAGGAAGAGATGGCTTCAATAATGGCGGAATAGGCTGTAAGACTATACATTGAGGTGGAAAAGAAGAAGAACACAAAATGTTGTTGAGTTTTATTTCTTCAATTATTTTTCAAATCTGAAAATATGTTGTAAACAAAATTAAGTAAATTCAACTATATCTGAGATTAAACACTGTAGATTAAAATTTTTCAAGTCACTCATGACTGTAATATCTTTGTGTGGCTTAATTGTAAAGGGTAAACAAGTCACAATCTCATTTCAAATCAGTTTTATGAATTTAATGTGCTGTAGAATAATGACATTTGCTAACACCTTCCTCTCAAATCCATGGGGGGATGGTTTTGTTGTTTATGTTGGGCGATACAAACACCGTTTTAGCCCGCCAAATAATGGTAGTACGGTGGTAATGTTAATACGTACGTTTGTACGTTCGAAAGCTTTTTTATGTAAAGTAAATAAACTCTATAGATGTTGTCAAAAGTAATAAATTATTTAGTATAATCATAGTTATATGAAGAAATACTAATTTTTCCGCGACCTCAAGTTTTAATTAATCACCACTTTTTACTATACCTTTATCAGAGACTGATGAATTGACCTGAGGAAACAATGATGAAGTAAACTGAATTAGGACCAGTGTCAGAGAACAGGCACAACGGATTCCGTCCTGCGATTCCATTCACGTACCTACGCAGTATCAACAGAGTGTCTTGTGGTGTAATAAGTACTTCGCTGATTACTAAGTGAAAGTTTTGTTTCTATCTCTAAATGTATCTCTGGCTCTATCTTTATATCTATTTCCAAAAGTGTTACTATTTACTTATTTCTTTCTCGGATCATTGAAATATGCACAAATCGAGAAAACGTGTGCAGCTTACGATTTATACAGATCTTAAGGTGTAATTCACATATACTATGATGATGAGGTTGGTGACGATAAGGACGACGACGAATACGAGATATTCAAATTATCTCCAGTTTAGGATTTATACAGATGTTGAGGTGTAATTCACATTTACCATGATGATGAGGTTGGTGACGATAAGGACGACGACGAATACGAGATATTCAAATTATCTCTAGTTTACTATTTACACAGATGTTAAGGTGTAATTCACATATAACATGATGATGAGGTTGGTGGGGATAAGGACGACGACGAATACGAGATATTCAAATTATCTCCAGTTTACGATTTATACAGATCTTAATGTGTAATTCACATTTACCATGATGATGAGGTTGGTGACGATATGGACGACGACGAATACGAGATATTCAAATTATCTCCAGTTTACTATTTACACAGATGTTAAGGTGTAATTCACATATAACATGATGATGAGGTTGGTGGCGATAAGGACGACGACGAATACGAGATATTCAAATTATCTCCAGTTTACGATTTATACAGATCTTAATGTGTAATTCACATTTACCATGATGATGAGGTTGGTGACGATATGGACGACGACGAATACGAGATATTCAAATTATCTCCAGTTTACGATTTATACAGATGTTAAGGTGTAATTCACATTTACCATGATGATGAGGTTGGTGACGATAAGGACGACGACGAATACGAGATATTCAAATTATCTCCAGTTTACTATTTACACAGATGTTAAGGTGTAATTCACATTTACCATGATGATGAGGTTGGTGACGATAAGGACGACGACGAATACGAGATATTCAAATTATCTCCAGTTTACGATTTATACAGATCTTAATGTGTAATTCACATTTACCATGATGATGAGGTTGGTGACGATATGGACGACGACGAATACGAGATATTCAAATTATCTCCAGTTTACGATTTATACAGATCTTAATGTGTAATTCACATTTACCATGATGATGAGGTTGGTGACGATAAGGACGACGACGAATACGAGATATTCAAATTATCTCCAGTTTACTATTTACACAGATGTTAAGGTGTAATTCACATATAACATGATGATGAGGTAGTGACGATAAGGACGACGACGAATACGAGATATTCAAATTATCTCCAGTTTTGTTAGTTTTATTAGCAGCCATCTTAAGACCAACTTTGTCACTACTTATTGCCACACTGCTAAATACTTCGTTCTTGACGAGGCCTTTCGGTGTCTCCATCATCTTCAGTATCTCCACCACCACCTGAACATGGTGGAGACAACGAAAGGCCTCGTCAAGAACGAAGTATAGCAGTGTTGCTAAAATTATTTGTCAAGTGGAGAATCTGTCAAATTATCTGTCAAATAATTACTGCAGTGTTATTATTGCGTTTACTCCAATAATTATGATATTAAATGTAATTGTACGGTGGCTGAAAGTGTGTAGTTGTAGTTGTCGCAACAGATTAAGAAGTAAAAGCATAGGGGACGACTTAAATCTATTCAGCGTTCATGACATTAAGTCTCGAGAGCTATATAATGGGCAGATATGAACGAAAAGAAATTGGTAGTTTAACCAAAACCGAATGATGGCGTTGCATTGGTAGACCCCAAGAAGTGTAGCCCTAGATATCGTAGCAGGCTGAAAGCCTAGTAGGTGAAGCGTAGATGGTGTGAGTAACAATCGTCTTGGACAATTCAAAGACGATCGGTTACTATTTGCAATATTCATAAATCTAGATTACGCAAAGGAAAAAGCCATAAAACATTAACTTTGATGCAAGTTGCCAGTGACAATCAGTAATTAGTTTGATGCGGTAATCTTTGTTCACTTATTAATGTTTTATTATATAATTATACAAAAATATGTCAAGCCTAATCTAATGCACTATTCACCATCGGTCCTGATTGCACATATGACACGTAACATTTTAGATTAAATCCATAATAATGGAAACAGAGAAAAGTTTCAGAAGGGAATTCTCAAACTGTAAGAAGAATGAAAAAATGAAATAGTATAAAAATACTAAAACTGCAGCAGTGACAGCAAAACACTTGGACATGGTCACTTTATGTATGTTGCAGTAAACCTGTGGCTACAAGGGAGAGAGCGCAGAAAGTCTTACTAAATTCACCTGCATGTCAAGAACTGCGAGGAACGTTAAAGAATAAAATCGGAACAAAATAGTGTCAGTGCCTTCATTTTTGGATGGTTGAGAAATATGGGTATCAACAAAGAAGATAGAAAATACACCATAAGAAATAATATTTCTGAAAATATTAGGCTAATAGTGTGAAGATACTGAGCCAAACCAAAAACGAACATATTAAATAAGCTTACAAATGTTCAATCTTAATAGATACACTTAATACAACAGAAGTCGATAAAACAAAGCAAATAGAAAATGGTTGAGGAAAATTTAAATAGGGATAAATATCAATATTGTAGCGTTACAGATATAAGCATAATATTGAATGGCAATTGATCATTAGAATAATAAAGTTATAATATTTAAATTTGGAAGAAAGCATTAAGTTTAATATAAATAGATTAATTCATAGCAACTGTGGAAAGAAATCATTATTATAAAGAAAATACAAGTTAAAATAAAAGGAGTTACTAGTGATGAGTCATCCAAGACCAGTCTCATAACCAAAGGTTTTCAAGGTATAACCCAGGAAGGTAAAAAAGTAAATAACAAAGCAGTACTGAATATGACCAAACCCACAACGAGGGAGAATAAATAGAATAGAAACCCTAAAATAAGCCAAGATCAACCAATACAGGTTGTGTATTTCTGAAATAAAAAAGAAGATGGAGAAGATCCCAAGAAACCTGATGGCATCAAGAAGACGATGGAGAAGATACCAGTCCCAGAAGGCAGGAGAAAAGAAGACTGATGAAAGAAGAAGAAGGCAGCATCCTGAAGAAGATGTCATGCTCTTATAAAAGACACCCAAATCCCTATATCCCCAAAATAAATATTTAAAAATAAAAGTATAACGAATTGAAAACCATATGTATACAAATTTAAGAGAGGGAAGTGTATAAAGTAAAAGTTGCCTGTGAACTAAGATGAAACAATAATATAGTACCCATGGAACAAATCTCCATTGAAAAAACGCTAACCAATTTATTATGTTAATAAGACTATACGACCATTTAGCATTAACATAATATATAAGTGCAAAGTGAACCAGTGATAGTTTTGGGTATTATAAAAAATGAACCTTGTGTTTCATTCTTGGCAATCACAAACATTGAATGCAATGAAATATGCATTTTTCAATGACTTGAAATGTGTACTGTGACAATATGTTGTTCATGAGACATGAATCTGTTTAAAATAACATTTTTGTTTTACATGAAAAAAGAAAAAACAGATTTCTTAATACTTTTTGAACAAGTCATACTATTTATTTATTAATGACAGGGTACAATTCCGCAAAGACAATGGGTAAAAGACGGTATAAAAACTGTAGAATCCTACTTATAATAATAGTTAGAAACAAGAATATAAATATAAGGTTTTTATGTATATAGTAAAAGAATGTTTAAAAATGTTTTAGATATAAGGCCATTTGTTTGGGTCTGAAACAACTAACATCAGAACTGTAAAAATAGTTACCACTTGTAAATAGTAGAGAGTAATTAAGATGTTAGTTAGTAAAAAACCTTTTTTGTAAACCATGTTTCTATGTTGGAAATGGGGATTTTGTTGCAAAATGTCTGACTTGAAGACAACCATTTATTTAAAAAAAAATATTCTTTCTTTTTGTTTAACTATTATTTGTATTGTAACCAATACTAATTGTTTTTGTGTAATTTGAAAACATGTTTAATTTATAATACTATATGTAAAAGTCAGAGAGGGTATCACACATCATATATTGTTTGTAAAATATTTTGTAAGAAAAATTGTTAAAAAATCATAGGCCAAAAGAATGGAAACCAAACTTCATCAAAACAGAGAAATTACTCATTTAAAAGCAAATAAACAAAAGGGGTTTAGACAAAATAAACTTGAGATCATGCCATATAATTGCACATACCATTTAGAGAGATTTTAATAAATATATTCAGAATTATAAATAAAAATGAAAATGACTAAACTCAGAAATTTGGACATGGGAGTCATATATTCCTGAATAATGTTTCAGAATACAACTAATTCAATTAATTACCAGAAAATAAGGGAATATGAACCCTTTAATACAATATAGGATTATTAATATTAAATATAACTGATAAAATGGCTGAATTTATATAATGACAGGAAGTAAATTTTGATGTTTTGACTTTTCAGAGTATACCAAACTGAAAGTAAAATTACTATTTTTTGAACAGAAAACACTATAAAACGGCATTATTTAATCTGAAAATAAGCTGAATGAACTGAAAGATTAATTTAAATAACATCTAGTGAATAAAATTGATAAATAACCCAAGTTTAGGTATTTATATAGTGAAATATTAAAGTGTGCACAGGATATGAAAATATATTTGAACAATGTTAAGAATAATATTATATGGGCTAAGAGTTTAATTGAAACTGAAGGAAACAGTTAGTTGATTATTGGTATTCGAACGGTTAACATAAACGAGAGTTTTGTGACGATCTAACCTATCTTACAACGGTGAAGTTAAGCGGCGAATAGTACGTTACTGTGAAATCGAGAGTGACTTATAAAATCCTTCCAGAACATATACATTGTGGCAAAAACAATCAAGAAACACTAATTAACACTAAACAATACATATCTACTCCGAAAAACACCACAAAACACCAGAAAACTGTATAATACCTTAACCAAATTAGTGGCGGAATTGGGAAAAGTGTTTTGACTTATAATTACACAGATATACTAAATACAACCCAGAAACATTACACCAGTCACTACACAACATTTAACAAGAGATTTGCAGACACCAGAACAGGAATATTGCCAGAAAATACATTATTTGGAATGCAGCAGGAACGAGCGACATTTTGATCAACTTGACGGCAGCCATCTTTCTTTGACAATTCCAGTGCCTTCTCCTAGTTCAACACAGCTGTTTGGTGAAAACAATTATTTTATTTTCAAATTATTATTCAATGTTTGTGTTTAGTAATAATTATTCATTTGATGTAACGTTATACTTTTAAATATTAGCCCGATTTCTCTGACTTTGATAATAACTGGCTGTTTAAAGAACCCTGTATAATTTTTATATAATATACTTTGTAACTTTTTCGATATCCTGAGAGTCGATAATAATCGATAAGAGTCAAATTGCTATTAATTAATAAAACATTAATATTCTTCAACACTAAATAGTTCTTCATTTCATAAATATTACTAGTTATCACTAATATAATTATAATTAATAATCTATCAGGACTTTACCACCTATAAGTGAAGATAACCTAAAAAATAAAAAGGTAAACAAGTATCGATTGGTTTGAAGACAGTCTTATGAGTGGTGATAGTTTATTTAAAATATACCAAAACTTTAATAAAAATTTTCAGAAGAGCATTACACTTTTTAAAACTTCACAGCCCTATATTAATTAATTGATCATAATTAATTAATTAATAAAATTAAAATTTTTTTTTTAATTATTTTTTTTTATAAACATATTTTTTTTTTAAATTTCCTTCAAAACAATAATTTTTGTTTTGAAACTTTCGGTGAAGCTGAACATATATATTTCTTCATCAACTTTACGCTACTCGACCGGTCTTGCTACCATTGGGACTCGACCAGCTGGGAAACTTAAGGAAGTGTTTCAGGCCAGTAAGACGTCGAGAGCCACACCAATTACACACCAATTTAAGAACATACACACATCAATCCTTTTATTTTTATTATTACAAATTGGCGCACAACTTTAGGGGCTTTAATTAGCGATTGGAAGGCCAATAAATTCTGCCCAATCACTAGTTGGAGCTAGGCAACAGCTACAAAGCCAGAGAATTTCAAGGGAAAATGCAACGACGTGCGACATCTAAGAAACGGGCGGCGGAGGCCGAAAAAGAAATAGAAATCGATATGGATAACAAAGAGGCGACACCAGTAGAGGCGGAAGAGTCGTTGCCACCGGTGTTGTCCAAACAACCTGAACCACCAGAAGAACAATCTGAGATGCCCACACAGACAGGGGAGGGCAATCTACAGGAGAAGCAGATGGAAAAATCCAAGACAACGGAGGATATTAAAATGGACAAATACCTGGAAATGTTCCTGCAAAGGATGGAAGAAAAAATTAACAAAAATTGTAGGGAATTGACGGAAGACTTGAGTAAGAAAATGGACAAGAAAATGGACGAAAATAGTAGGGAATTGAAGGAAGACTTGAGTAAGAAAATGGGAAGCGATAGCCATTCTTTAAAAGAAGATTTAGGAAATAAAATCGAAACAACCAATAAGAAGATAGAAGAAAATAGTAAGAAGATGGAAGAAAACAGCAAGAAGATGGAAGAGAAGATGGAAGAATTGAAGAAGGATAATCAATCCACAAAAGAAGAGTTGACGGGGATGAACCAGAACATAGAAGATTTGAAGGAAGACAACAAGAAGATGGAAGAAGAGATGGGGAAGAAGTTAGAAGAATTGAAGGAAGACAACCAATCGTTCAAAGAAGAATTCAAGGCGACTAAAGAAGAATTGATTAATAAAATTGAGAATACTAATCAGAAAATCGATGAAACCAGGAAGAAGATAGAGAAGAACAACCGACAATTGAAGGAAGAGTTGAAAGAAGACAACAGGAAGTTGGAAGAGAAGATGGGGGAGAAATTAGAAGAATTGAGAGAGGACAATCAAATTCTAAGAGAAGAGTTAAGGGAGGTAAATCAGGAGAATTTGGACAAACTGGACGAAAGGATGGAATTGTTGCGAGAAGAATTGAATAAAGAAATCACTGTTAACAAAAAAGCTATGAATAAGAAGATGGAAGAAGAAAATATAATGGTCAATAGACAGATTCGAGAGATTGATGGAAAGTGCAACCAGACCGAAAAGGAGGTGCATGAGTTTAAAGAAGTGGTGAACATCAAGTTCACAAATATCGAAGAACATAGTCGTAGGAAGGTAGAAGAACAGAGGAAGGAAAATCAAGAAGAATTCGGAAAAGTACGCAACCAGGTCACAGAACGATGTATTGATATACAAGAGACCATGGCCAATATCACTGGTCAGGTGCGACAAAGCCGAGAGGAGATGGAAGCGATTAGAAACAGACCGACTCATTTCACCGGATTACCCGTTAACGAAAGCCGAGAGTGGCTCAACTTCCGGCAATACAAACGCAAGCCGATGGAGTTCCTGGCTAGGGTAGAAGAATATTTGACCAAGCATAAAATTACTCAATGGAGCCATAGCAGGGAGGTATTCGACGAGTCTTTCCGAGACATAACAGATAATTGGTGGATGGCCAACCGGAGTGAAATTTCCGACTACCAACAGTTCAGGAAAATGTTTAAGACAAAATACTGGTCTGAGACCACCCAGAACTTGATCCGTGACAATATTTGTAATGGAAGATACAGGTCACAATTAGGTAGCAGTATGACGGCATATTTCTTGGGGAAGGTGTGCATGGCAAAACACCTCGAGCCAGCAATCCCAGAAGAATGTCTAGTGAACAAGATATCGTATCATTATGATGAGGACATTATCAGGGCCCGGAGAGGTAGCCAGATCAAGACGATCCAGGGAATGACCGAGTTATTGGAGGGATACGAGAACGAAGAGTATTATCGGCAGAGCAGAAAGAGAAATGAGAGACCAGAAGCAAGGCCGACTACCTACCCCAATAACGGCAATAACCATGCAAGTAACCGGAACCAGCCCAGTAATTACGACGGCCCTAACAACCAGCCGCGTAATAACCAGTTTAACGGTAATTTTAACGGCGGGAGGAATAACAACCCCTACCCAAATAATAGAAACAATTTTTATCAACAAAATCATAATGTCCCATACAGTCAGAGAAATCCATATCCCAACAATAATGGTGACAGACCTTACCCACCTAACCGAAATTACTATAATAATAATTTTAGTAATAACAATAATAGCAATAGTAATAACCGAGTGTCGCGCCCTAGGGTAAATTTTATAAGAGCAGAAGATCGCGGACCCAGGAGATATTATCAACCGAGGAGGAGCAGCTTCCACGGCGCCGACCGAAGATGGCGGAGTGCGGAACGAGACGGCCCAAGATACGAACAGGAAAGACGAAGTACCAGCCTGGAAGATCTTGGCAGACAACCGAACAGGGCGTTAAACATCAACCAGGGTACAGAACGTCAGGAGACAAACCAGAGTTTCCCGAACGATGTCTCGGTCAATAATAACATAAACACTGACCAAAATACTTTAAACGAGAGGAGGCAGTAATCAACAACGATGACCCGTTACTGCTTATACTTCCTGGGTTAGAAAAGGATGATTTGCAACAAGCAAACAATAATAAGAATATCACTATCATAAGTAACCATTATCTGAAAGACATACGAACTGAACTTTTGGAAGAGAACGAGAAGAGTCTCAGCAACAGTAATAATGAGATAATTTATATAACAGCGGAGGTGGAAGAGTTCCCTCTAAAATAATGATAGACACAGGAGATAATATTTCAATAATAAACTCCAATGAGTTGGAGAGAATCCAGAATAAATGTGGAAAAACCTAACATTTGAAGGAGTAAGAGGAGCTAACCATCAAAGAGCGACATTTAGAAGAGAAGGCTTTTATAAGGAAAGAAAAAGAGAAGATCAACTTACAAAAGTATAAATAATATGGGCCAGTGTAGAGTACAATATATGCCCATATGTTGTGGTAAATGATAAGCATAACAATACATATGAGTTGAAGGAAAAATCAAAGGAGTGTACAATCAAGCTTCTATGAAGAAATATTATGAAGAATGAGTTGTGAGATTTAGAATTTTAAATTTTATTTTATAAAAAAATCCTAAAATAATGTAAGTACATCTTACAACCTAATATTTTGAGAAGAACATTTTGGAGAATTATAAGAAGAAGGAATTTAGAATTTTTATTGAAAAAATCCTAAAATAATGTAAGTACATCTTACAACCTAATATTTTGAGAAGAAAATTTTGGAGAATTATAAGAAGAAGGAATTTAGAATTTTTATTTAAAAAATCCTAAAATAATGTAAGTACATCTTACAACCTAATATTTTGAGAAGAACATTTTGGAGAATTATAGGAAGAAGGAATTTAGAATTTTTATTGAAAAAATCCTAAAATAATGTAAGTACATCTTACAACCTAATATTTTGAGAAGAACATTTTGGAGAATTATAAGAAGAAGGAATTTAGAATTTTTATTTGAAAAAATCCTAAAATAATGTAAGTACATCTTACAACCTAATATTTTGAAAAGAACATTCTGGAGAATTATAAGAAAAAGGAATTTAGAATTTTTATTTTAAAAAAATTCTAAAATATGTAAGAACAACTTACAACCTAATAATTTGAAGAAAAAAACTTTATGGAAGAAAGAAAAAGAAAGACTTTTGAATTGAAATATAATTATAAAAATTTAAAATTGAGTAAGTACATCTTACTACAACCTGATAATTTAGAACAAAACTTTATGGAAGAAAGAGAAAGAGAGAGAATTTTGAACTTAATTATTTAAAAAATTTAAAATTAAGCAAGCACAGCTTACTACCACTGAATTATGAGAAAAACATTTTGGAAGAATTAAGAAGAAAGGAATTTTGAATTTAATATACAAAAAATTTAAAAATGAAGCAAGACCAACTTACTATAACTAAGTTTGTGAGAAAACTTTATGGTAAATAATTAAGAAGAATTTGAATTTGGAGAAATACCGAAACATTCAGAAATAATAGTAAGATAACAGTACTATGAACAATTCTGAATGAAACAATTCTGGGAATAAATGAATTAAACAGAATTTGAATATTGATAGAACGTCAGTACTTTGAAACAAGATAAGATCAACATATTACAAGAATTTATGAGAAATATTTTTCAATTAAATAAAAAGAATAGTTTGAATTTTACATTAAAACTAACCAAGTTCCAAAAAATAATTATGTGTCAATTATAATTGAATTGAGAAGAAAATAAAGGGATTAATTCAGGAAAGTGAATTAACTTTAATCCAGAATAAATGCTAGACATTCACAATAGCATTTGAAGGAGTAGAGAAGACTAACAAAAAAGAGTGTAATATGCCAGAGAAGGAAAAAATTTGGAAGCAAAGAGACTAATTACCTATGAAACGATAATGAAAACAGTTAATTAAGAGCGAAGAAGAACAACTCATACCAAACAGATGGAGAAGATGATTTCGAACAAATGATAATAATAAGACCTATATGAAATGCAAAGAGAAGAAATACCACATGAAATATAATATAAATGAATTAATGTTAATGAATGCGAAGGCGGATTAATAACTTTCTAAGAGAAAGGAAAGAACCAAAATGTTTAAGTAAAATGATCAATATAACAACCTGTATATCTAATGTAAAGATACAAAGTTTAAAAATTTTAAATATAATACATTAAGACCATTCAAATAATGAATAAGAAAGACTATATATAAAGACCATGCTAATACTATGAGTAACCAGAAGAAAGTATAAAGAGAATTCAGATGGAGAAGAAAGTGAGTTACACTGTAAACAGTAACCAGAATTATTAAAAGAAAGATTTTCAACCATAATAAAAATAAATATATCAGACAAGTTAAGGGTTTTGAAAAAATATATATATATATAATGAGTATAATAATAATTATGAAGATTTATTAAGATAGGAAATGTGAGATAATCTGAGAGACTACGAAGTGGAGAATCCAAAGATATTTTTATTAGTCGAAAATGAGACTTCTTTTTATTTATTTATTCGATGACTGACTGAAGATAATTCCAGCAGCATTATGTTTTTCAGCAGGGATGGATATGCCTCTGTACTCAATTTATAGAAGTGGTGTATGGCCAGCAGAGAAGTAGCGTACAGTGCCCCTCTGATCTGCCCCAGCCCACGTGATAGGGAATGTTAGGGAATTAATATCCCAAGGATGCAACACGAAGTTGATAAAGGAAGAAAATGTATTACAATAATAATATATCTCAGAAGACACTAACTATCCGAAAAGGATCAGTAGTAAAACAAATAATTATATATATAAAATTAATTAAACTCTAATTATAAAAAAGTCGATATAAAAATGGAGAAGAAAATGAATTATAAGAAATGATGAAATTATCATAAGAAAATATTTCATCCATAAACATGTCTGAAATAATTACTTCTGGAGGAGAGCAATCTGTAGCGTGACAGATATAAGCATAATATTGAATGGCAATTGATCATTAGAATAATAAAGTTATAATATTTAAATTTGGAAGAAAGCATTAAGTTTAATATAAATAGATTAATTCATAGCAACTGTGGAAAGAAATCATTATTATAAAGAAAATACAAGTTAAAATAAAAGGAGTTACTAGTGATGAGTCATCCAAGACCAGTCTCATAATCAAAGGTTTTCAAGGTATAACCCAGGAAGGTAAAAAAGTAAATAACAAAGCAGTACTGAATATGACCAAACCCACAACGAGGGAGAATAAATAGAATAGAAACCCTAAAATAAGCCAAGATCAACCAATACAGGTTGTGTATTTCTGAAATAAAGAAGAAGATGGAGAAGATCCCAAGAAACCTGATGGCATCAAGAAGACGATGGAGAAGATACCAGTCCCAGAAGGCAGGAGAAAAGAAGACTGATGAAAGAAGAAGAAGGCAGCATCCTGAAGAAGATGTCATGCTCTTATAAAAGACACCCAAATCCCTATATCCCCAAAATAAATATTTAAAAATAAAAGTATAACGAATTGAAAACCACATGTATACAAATTTAAGAGAGGGAAGTGTATAAAGTAAAAGTTGCCTGTGAACTAAGATGAAACAATAATATAGTACCCATGGAACAAATCTCCATTGAAAAAACGCTAACCAATTTATTATGTTAATAAGACTATACGACCATTTAGCATTAACATAATATATAAGTGCAAAGTGAACCAGTGATAGTTTTGGGTATTATAAAAAATGAACCTTGTGTTTCATTCTTGGCAATCACAAACATTGAATGCAATGAAATATGCATTTTTCAATGACTTGAAATGTGTACTGTGACAATATGTTGTTCATGAGACATGAATCTGTTTAAAATAACATTTTTGTTTTACATGAAAAAAGAAAAAACAGATTTCTTAATACTTTTTGAACAATTCATACTATTTATTTATTAATGACAGGGTACAATTCCCCAAAGACAATGGGTAAAAGACGGTATAAAAACTGTAGAATCCTACTTATAATAATAGTTAGAAATAAGAATATAAATATAAGGTTTTTATGTATATAGTAAAAGAATGTTTAAAAATGTTTTAGATATAAGGCCATTTGTTTGGGTCTGAAACAACTAACATCAGAACTGTAAAAATAGTTACCACTTGTAAATAGTAGAGAGTAATTAAGATGTTAGTTAGTAAAAAACCTTTTTTGTAAACCATGTTTCTATGTTGGAAATGGGGATTTTGTTGCAAAATGTCTGACTTGAAGACAACCATTTATTTAAAAAAAAATATTCTTTCTTTTTGTTTAACTATTATTTGTATTGTAACCAATACTAATTGTTTTTGTGTAATTTGAAAACATGTTTAATTTATAATACTATATGTAAAAGTCAGAGAGGGTATCACACATCATATATTGTTTGTAAAATATTTTGTAAGAAAAATTGTTAAAAAATCATAGGCCAAAAGAATGGAAACCAAACTTCATCAAAACAGAGAAATTACTCATTTAAAAGCAAATAAACAAAAGGGGTTTAGACAAAATAAACTTGAGATCATGCCATATAATTGCACATACCATTTAGAGAGATTTTAATAAATATATTCAGAATTATAAATAAAAATGAAAATGACTAAACTCAGAAATTTGGACATGGGAGTCATATATTCCTGAATAATGTTTCAGAATACAACTAATTCAATTAATTACCAGAAAATAAGGGAATATGAACCCTTTAATACAATATAGGATTATTAATATTAAATATAACTGATAAAATGGCTGAATTTATATAATGACAGGAAGTAAATTTTGATGTTTTGACTTTTCAGAGTATACCAAACTGAAAGTAAAATTACTATTTTTTGAACAGAAAACACTATAAAACGGCATTATTTAATCTGAAAATAAGCTGAATGAACTGAAAGATTAATTTAAATAACATCTAGTGAATAAAATTGATAAATAACCCAAGTTTAGGTATTTATATAGTGAAATATTAAAGTGTGCACAGGATATGAAAATATATTTGAACAATGTTAAGAATAATATTATATGGGCTAAGAGTTTAATTGAAACTGAAGGAAACAGTTAGTTGATTATTGGTATTCGAACGGTTAACATAAACGAGAGTTTTGTGACGATCTAACCTATCTTACAACGGTGAAGTTAAGCGGCGAATAGTACGTTACTGTGAAATCGAGAGTGACTTATAAAATCCTTCCAGAACATATACATTGTGGCAAAAACAATCAAGAAACACTAATTAACACTAAACAATACATATCTACTCCGAAAAACACCACAAAACACCAGAAAACTGTATAATACCTTAACCAAGTTAGTGGCGGAATTGGGAAAAGTGTTTTGACTTATAATTACACAGATATACTAAATACAACCCAGAAACATTACACCAGTCACTACACAACATTTAACAAGAGATTTGCAGACACCAGAACAGGAATATTGCCAGAAAATACATTATTTGGAATGCAGCAGGAACGAGCGACATTTTGATCAACTTGACGGCAGCCATCTTTCTTTGACAATTCCAGTGCCTTCTCCTAGTTCAACACAGCTGTTTGGTGAAAACAATTATTTTATTTTCAAATTATTATTCAATGTTTGTGTTTAGTAATAATTATTCATTTGATGTAACGTTATACTTTTAAATATTAGCCCGATTTCTCTGACTTTGATAATAACTGGCTGTTTAAAGAACCCTGTATAATTTTTATATAATATACTTTGTAACTTTTTCGATATCCTGAGAGTCGATAATAATCGATAAGAGTCAAATTGCTATTAATTAATAAAACATTAATATTCTTCAACACTAAATAGTTCTTCATTTCATAAATATTACTAGTTATCACTAATATAATTATAATTAATAATCTATCAGGACTTTACCACCTATAAGTGAAGATAACCTAAAAAATAAAAAGGTAAACAAGTATCGATTGGTTTGAAGACAGTCTTATGAGTGGTGATAGTTTATTTAAAATATACCAAAACTTTAATAAAAATTTTCAGAAGAGCATTACACTTTTTAAAACTTCACAGCCCTATATTAATTAATTGATCATAATTAATTAATTAATAAAATTAAAAATTTTTTTTTTAATTATTTTTTTTTATAAACATAATTTTTTTTTTAAATTTCCTTCAAAACAATAATTTTTGTTTTGAAACTTTCGGTGAAGCTGAACATATATATTTCTTCATCAACTTTACGCTACTCGACCGGTCTTGCTACCATTGGGACTCGACCAGCTGGGAAACTTAAGGAAGTGTTTCAGGCCAGTAAGACGTCGAGAGCCACACCAATTACACACCAATTTAAGAACATACACACATCAATCCTTTTATTTTTATTATTACAATATAAATGAAAGTATAGTACATTGACTATTTTGTTTAAGTATATATTTGTCAAAGTTCGGCAAATTAGCTGGAGCGATTTAATAAAAATAGAATTAACGTGTAGCAAAGGTATAAAGGAAACGCTACTGTCTTTTCATGTAAGTTAATTTATCTGAGTAGAGAGCGTTGAATAAGGCTATTTCTTAGTCAATAAGTCAGGTTGTTAAGTTAATGCTGAGATACTTCCTGAGTGCCTCTCTATTTATAAGTCTTCCTACTTTCTCTCCTTCTCTGTTTATCCCTGTCTTTGTGAAAGGAAAACTATGTTTTGGGAATGTAAGTTTAAAAGTACTTTAACTAATGCTACACCAATGAGATAGATAACCTGTGTGACGTGAGGCATTTTTCCGACGTATGTATCTGGGTCAGGCATTAACATAGCACCTAGCGATTTCAAGAGCCAGAGCGCCTGTAACCATGGAACTGTTGACGACGCGTTGGTCGGAAAGTGTTAGATTTTTCTCGTACCTTAAAAGCTCCCGTTTGTTCTGAAGGAAAAGCATTTGTTGTAAATAAACAAGATGTAGGAGCAAGTAGAAAATACGGAAACAGACGAGTTTGCAGATGGGATGACGCTTGTTACAGAATCAGAAAATGTTGCTGAAGAGGATGTTACGCAAGAGTTCGGAAATGGACTGGGAAAACAAACAATTAAAGAAATTTCGACGAAACCGAAACATCGAAGCATGCTAATGTTTTTAGGCTTTTGAAACGTATAACCTGCATATAACAAATATTTACTATATAACAAATATATTTACTATATAACAAACATTATCATGTTAAAACGACAGAGACAGAAGATTTCTAGGCTGTGGGGAATCGAAAGTGTGGAAGCGTTACATTTTTCGATGACGTTACATTTTTGTGGAATGACCCTCAGCCTAAAAACATTATCATGTTAAACAATGATGACGTCATACAGCGTGACGGTAAATAAAATGTTACAGAAAGTTTCAAACGATATCCAGCTAAAAGACATTATCATGTCAAAAGAATCGAAGAAGGGGTGATTGATTGTGATGGAGGAAATGCTCTGGAAAGAGGTGTTTTAAGAGTAAAACGTGAAACAACGAACAGAATAGGGTTTGCCAGTTTGGGACGAACAGGTTTAAAGACGGGGAAAAAGGCTACTCACCCTACGTGACGTGACGACTTTGGGGTTAGGCTTTGACATAGCTTCTAGCGAGTCTCAGAGCTCCTGATTATGCGCAACTATTCTCTATGCGTTAACCAGAAAATGGCAGATTTTTCTCTAACGTCAGCGGTTTATAAATAAGGAGCGAATGGCTGGCCAGTTCAGTTCTTGGACCAGCAATATTACAGTGCCTTCCTTAACGTTGCTGTTGTGATTTGCAGTTTAATGTAAAGAGATTATTGCGTTACTTAGTATTAAAGTGACATTTATTATTGTATGTTGGGGACGTTTTAACTCGAAGAAATACATAATAGTTTGTGTGTTTATTTCTAACTGTAATTAAAGATGTGATTAATGACTGCATCTGGTGTCAGTTATTCTGTTTCCACTGTACAACACGACGATCCGTGCGACCTACGTAACAACAAATGTGGATCCAATACAACTGTTTGTTACGTGGATGTCGAATTCCACAACTACTGTCAATGCCCGTGGATCAGCTGTTGACGATTCACTGCCCGTTGACCTTAGCGTAGCTCACACTGACGTTTCACACACACGCCGCGGTTATCAAACTGTTATTGTTTATTAATTTATCTCAGGATTTTTTTAACGTATAATTAAATAGATTTGTGTACTAGTCTTACACAATCCGGACTCTTCAAGTGTTCTCGCGTCAATCAGTAATATCACGATAGGTATTGCTGTCCTGGGCGGAAAATCTTGTACTAACGCGTAAAGCACTAATATTGGTCTATTATTAACTTTTTTGAATTTGAGTTCTTCGATTCAAGACAACGTATACGAAACACTCGTAACGTATACCTAAGTTCTACGTCACTTATAGAATAGACGCGTCCTGACACGAAAAACTCGCGACAGCCAGTACGATCTTCTATTCTCCAAGCGAACTGAATGATGTGTTCTCTGCAAAGGAGCAACTCGAATAATTTTTAGAACTTCTGATTGGTTGAAATATTAGATACATCATAGAATTTTCATCATGATAGACTGACTTCAATTTAAAACTATGTCCAAGTCTGCAAAGGCCTGTCTAGATTTAAACTACAATTTTTATTACCCTCTTGGAGATGACAATTTAAAAGAAAAACTAATTTCATAAAAATAAACCATATTAAAATTATAGTTCTGCAGTACTGAATATATGAAAAACGTAGCCTTCAATACAGTGCACACTCTGCCCAAGTGGTATAAAGAAATGTGAAGTTATTCAATAAAATGTAATCACACGTGCACACGCGCACTCGCGCACTAACATTGCACTGGACATGATAGAGTATAAAATTATGGGTATTTTGACATAATTAATTTTTTTACCGACATCTTAATTCAAAACTTACATTTAGTTTACAAAAAAGAAATAAAATCAATTTACAACTTGCCTATGATCGTCAGAGAATGTGTTATAGCACTAATATCCCTTATTGCTGACGATCCTAGCACGGTTCTGTCGCTATATATATATTGTAAAAGAACGTGTTTATGGTGTTTAAATATTGGTGTTGTGTTACAAAATATATTAATATGTGTTCGTGTTAGAAAAATAAAAATTGTTTGTTTAAAAAAAAAATTTATAATTAAAAAAAAATTCTTTTTTTTTATTGATTAATTAATTAGAAACAATTAATTAAGTGAGTTTCGTGAAGTTCCGAAACGTTTCTCACTTGTTTAAAAAATTTTATTAGCTTTTCTGTATTTTTGAAGAAACTCCAACCACTTATAGGATTGTCTCCAATTACAATCGATCCTTGTTTACTTTCAGTTTTGGAGGTTATCTTCCTTCTTGTGGTGAAATTCTCGTAGTAGATGTTGTTTAAATTATAGTATGTTTAAATTACTATCTTTAGAAAAGAAAGAACTGTTTTAAGATAAAAAGTATAAATTATTTTATTAACAGTTGTTTATAAAGACTCTTGTCGATTTTAAAATCGACTCTCAGGGTATCGAATGTTACAAGTTTTTATATAAAATACAATAAGGTTCTTTTAACAGCTATTTATTGGAAAAGTCAGAGAAATCGGGCAAAGATTAAAAAAGTATAACGTTACAAGAATAATTCTTAATACTAAAGTACATATATTCAATTGAAAAGATTAAAATAAAGAAATATGTTGCGAACCGTGTCGCCGACAAACTTGATGGCCGTGTTCCGTTGATCGTTGATGAAAAGTAATGGCCGCCGTCGAGGTTGTCAATCGTCCCTCCGTAGTTTTGGCGTTCCATTAAAGATATTTTCTTGCCGAATTCACGTCCTGGTGTCTACAAATCTTCCTTCTGATGTTGGTGTAGTGTCTCTGGTTAAGTTTTGGTGTTGTATTTTTAAAAGTGGTGTATTTATAAGTCAGTTCACTTTTTGTCGATCAGGCACTATTGATGGTTATGTTATATACTGTTTTATGGTGTTTAAAATGTTATTTAGCTGTATTTTCGTGCTATACAATGTTAGTTAGTCTTTTGTAAGTGTTTAGGTCACTGTGTCGAAGTTGTGAAATGTTTTTTGCTGTCACTCGCGATTTTCAAATTCGAATCATACAATTGCTCGCCATTACGGTAGTCGAAACTAGGTTAATACGTTTTTAAATGCTCATCAAGTGTCCCGTACAACGTTCAATAATTAACTCTCTACTTCCTTCACTTTCGACTAAAACCTTAGCCAAAGCAATATTATTCTTTACATTGTTCGAATTTTATTTTGCATCCTGTGCATGTATTAAAGTTACATTATATAACTGCTTAAACTTTGGTTATTATTCAAATTTATTAGCTAGTTGTTACTCAATTTTATCCTTCAGTTCATTCGGCGTATTTTGATATCGAATAATGCCGTTTTATTAAGTTTTTTATCTAAAATTGGTAATTTTACCTTCATTTTGTATCTTGTAAATTTTCAAAATCAGCTTCCTGTCATTATGCAAATTCTGCCATTTTCAAGTTATGTTTATGATTATTAAATCTCATATTGTAATAAAAGGTTTATATTCCCTTAATTTCTTGCAATTATATGAATTGGTTAAGTTTTAAAATATTATGTTGGAATATATGACTCCCCTTTCCAAATTTTTGAGTTCAGTCATTTCCATTTTTATTAATAATCCTGGCTATAATTTCATAAAATCTTTCTAAGTTATATTTCTAATTATATAGCTTTGTTTCTGATTTACCTTATCTAAATCCCTTCAGTTTAAATGTATTTAAGTACTTAGTTTCTCAGTTTTGATGAGGTTTAGTTTTCATCATTTTGCCTAGATTCCTAACAATTTTTCCATACAAATTTTTATATAAACAATACATATTTAGTTATACCCTCTCTGACTTTTTAACATTGTAATATAAATTAAACATTTTTTCTATTAAACATTATAACAATTAGTATCTGTTTCAATACTATTAGCAGATAAGAAATAATTTTAAATAATGGATGTCTTCAAACTAATTAGACATTTTTTATACAATCAAAACTTAATACTAATATAGAAATATTATTTACAAAGAATGTTTTTTCCCATGCTAACATCTTATTTAATTATTACCATTAATATAAGTAATAAATATTTTTACAATTGGGATGTTAATGGTTCTAAACTGGTTTAAATGTTCTTACTACTAATGCACTTTTAAAATTCTTATTTTACATAAACAAAACCTTATTTCTATATTCTTATTCGCTATTTCTTATACTGTTTTTAATTAATCAGTTTTTAACTGTTTTTAATATGGTTTAGGGTAATTGTACACTGTCACTTTGTGTTTTAATCCTGTGTCTGCTTCTGTTTTCACTCATCATTTACATAAAATGTTATTTCAAACAGATTTACATCTCTATATTAACATATGTATTCTTTTCACTCTGTACAAATCATAAGTCATTCAAAAGTTGTATTTTTCATTATCTACACAGTTTGTGGATGCCAAGGTTGAAACATAAGGTTTATTTTTTACAATACACAAACTAGCACTGGTTCACTTTACACTCCTTGATGCTATTTCTAAATGGTTGTTTAGTCTTATTAACATCAAGAGATCTATTTGTGGGTTACAATGAAGATTTGTTCTTTGGGTATTATATTATTGTTTCACCTTGGTCCACTGGCAACTCTTACTCTATACACTTTTATTCTTATTTCTATTGTACATATGGTTTTTGTTCATGAATACTTCGTTATACTTTTTATTATTATGGTTTTTATTTATTTTAGGATATGGGTATATGGGTGTTTTTTATAAGAGCATTCCTTCTTCTTCTGGATGCTGTCTTCTTCTTGTTTCTTCAATGATGTCTTCTTTTCTTCTGGCTTCTTTGAATGGTATGTTCTTCATCTTCTTCTGGATGTCATCGGGTTTCTTGGGGTTACTTCTTCATCTACTCTTCTGGTTTCTTTAAATACATCACCTTTCATGGTGGATCTTGCCTTGTTCTGGGTTTCTATTTTATTTATTCTTTACCTTCGTTGTGGGTTTAGTAATACTCTGGGTTGCTTCCTTATCGACTCCTTACCTTCCTGGGTTATATTTTTTTAGCTTGAGTTATTAAACTGGTTTTGATGATTCATCACTAGTAACATTGCTTTTATACGAACTTATACTTTTAATATCAATGATTGTTCTGCACGGTTGCTCTGAATTAATTCTTTATATTATAATGCTTTCTTCGGATTTGATGTTATTATATTATATTATTTTAATGATCATTGCCATTCATTATTATGTGTTTATCTGTCACGCTACAATATATGTATATGTATATATATATATTAATTTGTGATGTTATTCAATTTGTTTCTTCTGCAAATAGTATAAATTTCGTATATTCTTTTCTTTTATAAAAGAATATACGAAATTTATACTACTTGCTGCAAGAAACGTCGAGTTACTTATATAGAAAATTATATATATATGTGTGTGTGTGTGTTTGTGTGTGTGTGTGTGTGTGTGTGTGTGTGTGTGTAATTTTTTGGACCTGTATTGCTTAGCACTGTATTGGCGGCTCAGTAGACCAGTGGGTATGGCACCTGGCTACTAACCTATAGGTCCCGGTATCGCACCATAAAATCAAGGTGCGTTTTTCACCCCCCCCCCAGGTCGACTCATCCTGTTAAAAATGAGTACCTGGGATAACATCCTGGGGATAATAATGGGCGGCTGAAGCTTAGTGCTGGCTACACTGCCTTCCTTGGATGCCATATGGCAGCCTACCCTGCCTTCTCCTAAGCTACTTTGGTGGTACACATGGGAGCCATTATTATTATTTTTGCTTAGCACCTGGTAGCTACCTATCTCTCTGGTCTGCTACTACGGAAACGTAGTAAACTATAGTCGGACAATTAATTACTCTTACAGACGTCGGAACACTTTGGCCCGGATTTTTTAACTAAATGTTATTGAGATTTACTGATGGTGTTTGTTGGCAATCTGATAAGAGCAGAAGAACTTATTTTTCTAACTGATAAGAAAATTTGTTGTGCTATGATATAAATTTCTTTCATATGAAGGAATCATACAATTTAAAAGTTGAATAGTATAGGAGATTAGAAAATCTTTTATTATTTTGTGTAACGACATTTGTTGTCGCCCCAAAATAAAGTGTATCATTTATTAGTGGCTGTCATATTTTTATATTTGACATTTTTACTTTATATAGTTATTTGCATCGAAGAAAGCTATAGCTTTCCATTTTATGACATGTTAGCTGTGACACAACGACAAACAGTTAGCAAGCAGAGTAATACAATATTTTGATTTAGAAAGTTTAATGTCGAAAGAAACAAATGTGCCATCGTGAAGAACGTAAATTGCGTTGTCGTGTGGGAGTTACTACGCTTTATGGACGTTACCTGTCGCTTTATCGCAAAGCAAAGCTGTAAACTCTAATACGGGCTCAGTTTTATGTCTGTCTAGTTTATATTTATTTATTCAAACGCCAGTGAGACAAAAGTCCGCTAGAATATCTTGAATCTTTACAACCTGAAATGTTATTGCAATAGAAGGCTTGATTCTTATGTGTAATTGTTTATGACGTTTACGACGATAACGAAGCTAAGAGTTATTCTAACCTCTAGAACTGAAAGATTCATTTTTAGACATGTTGAACCGTCCACACACACACACACACGCGCACACACACACACACACACACACACACACACACACACACACAGCATACATGTTTACATGTTTGTATCCCATATCAACTATCACTGAGTGTATTCCCAACCGTTTGTTAAGTTTGACCAACGGTTTTGGAAGGAATGCACCCCTGAATAAAGGTTACCACTGACTAATATTCACACATATTCAATGGCACACATACACTTATAGACTCATTTTTAAATTTATGAAATCTTACTAGACAAACAATTTATTGTATGTGAACCCAAATAGTACAAAAAATGAGCTTCTTACTCAGTACACATAACGTTAGAATATTTATTCGCCCTAACAATTTCTATTACCTTTATTTACCGTACTTAAGCGTTCTTAGTTTAGTTTAAAAATCTTTTTTTTTACTGATGTACGGACAACATGAAAATGTGCCTTAATATTCTTACTACACTAGTACACAGCTGTAAATACTATACAATTACATGTACATAATAACAATGAATGGACAGTCTTTTTTATTCAGAAATTTATCTTCATTCTATATGATTAGGGGCACAAATATAGTGGAGTTTCTTACCTGGCATGCAAGCAAAATAATGTATTCTGCAATAAGTCATTTGTTACACGTGTTATTACTGCGCGCTACCGACTGTCACTCAAGACATCGCTTCCAGCAGGTGATTCAAATCATTGAACATGTGTCACTTTCCGCTGACGTATTTCACTTTTACTGGCTAACGTGTTGTTAGTTACGAAGGTAAGATTATTAATAAATTATAAAATTAATAAATACTAAGAATAAAATACTGTAGTATGCTATTATGTGCCTAAAGGAAATAAAAGGATACGAGATGATAATCATACCATAATATTTTACTGACTTTTCGTTTAATTACTATTTGCGACTATTAACACTAATTACAGTGTCAATTACAGTTTACAGTACACGATTACATGATCACATGATTACAGTACGAATTACTGATGTTTTATTACTGTTTATAAGAAAACTTCAAATATTCTAACGTAAATGTGTTTACTCCTTTTTGTGACTAATTTCTGGTGTTAAAGTTTTTCAGTTCTTCTACTTTACTTTGGTATAAACTAATTTTAATTTTGTTTTTATGTGGGGGTACTTTGAAATTATTTGACACTTTTCATGACAATTCACTGATGTTTGTCTGCCTATCTGCTGGGAGTTCTGTAAGTCTTTAAGGGGGAATCTCCATAATATATAATTTGAATAAGTTACACTCTACAAAGAAGAAAGAAATTTCTCACAAGGTGCGCGCGCCATTGTGTATTGTTTAACACGGTTTTACTACATTTTCTCTATTTGTTCTCAAAATGCATAAAAAAGATTTAAATTAACACAAACGCTTTGTGGTTTTTATTCTTAAACTCTGACAACTGTTTCAGCCGATTAGGCTATTCTCAAAGAGGTGATAAGAATATTTTTATAAATAAGAGTGAAATGTAAATATAAGAATAAACATAATATCTTTTTATGTAATATGTTTTACGAAGTGCCCAACGAGTCTTCAATTAATATCGTTAAAATATATTATAATTATAGTAATTGAAAACTACTTCCTCAATTTCTTTTGCAGGAGGATTACGGGATTAATTTAGCTATAATTATTGAGATAACAGTTACAACTGGTGCCGAAAGCACCAGTATGTATATGTTCGATATACATACTGCCATCTTATGGATAAGCGTAGATAAATTAATAATACGGAGACAAATACATGGAATGATGGTTTATTAAAATTGAATTATTTTAACATTAGTTACATTTTAAAAGACCTTATGCCAATTTCCTTTATAAAATACTGCGTTGACAAACATTAAATGAACTAAATTTAATTGCCTTTCTATAATTTTGTCTTTATAAAATATTTTAGTCATTAATGTTTTTAAAAATTTATGATTTGAATGTTTATATCAGTGTACTATAATTTGAAGTGACCTCGTAAGCAAACTGAAGAATGACGCCCGCTCGTGGAGTTCTGTGACCTAATGATCTACAGTCGACACCTCCGACAGGGGTTTTGTACACTGTAAGAATGCAGATGTAGAGTTCCTGAAGGTCCCTTTCGAACTGGTGGTGGGAACGAAATTTTACAGTGTATACTCGATACGAATCGCTTTATCTACCGCAAGTGTATTAGAGATTTACGAAATCCGGTAGGCTGAGATTAGGCCTACTCTTTCCCAGATTCTGACTGAAATTCAAATATCTGCTTGGTTAACTGCTTACTGTTTCTCTACAGGAATCTAATTGAAGTGGGGGGATCAGGATGATGTAATTTCGGTCTATTCTAGCCATGAGTTGTTTAGGAAGACATGGATTGTTCTGAACCTGCAAATAAATAAATAAATATTTTTTTTCTATATAGGTAACTCGAAGTTTCTTGCAGCAATTATATAGTGTTGTAATGTTATTATATAGTGTTGTAATGTTATACAATTTGTTTCTTCTGCAAGCAATGTAATTTCGTATTTTTTTTAACACCTGACCCACGTTTCACTGAAAAATATCAGTATCATCAGAGGTTTTGTAAGAGAATTAATAACAATTGAAACAAATTTATGTTAATGTAGAAATTAACGAATAATCGAATTTGTATAGATTTTAATGTAAAATAACTGATATTCGACATATCAAACATGTATACAAACATTCCCATTGAAGAAACTATAAATATTATAATAAATCAACTAAAAACAAATAACGAAAGTGACACATACATTAAACAGTTAACTAATACTTTAAAAATAATTTTAAATCAAAATTATTTTCAACAACAAACTGTACTATTAAACAGATGGCCTTGCTATGGGAGCAGATTATCTACTTGAAACAGGACTATTTATAACTATTCTAAAACTACTATTGTTATCATCCACATCGACTATATACGCATAAAAAACAACGTTCACAAAACATCTAAAATAATACAAAAACAAAAGGAAAATGAAACTTTATAATTAACTTAAACTTTTACTGACTATTAAGTAGTATATAAGTCTGTTAAACAATGTTAATATAGTAATTCTGTACATAGGTAGTGACGATTCTGACTGAGTTGCTAAGGGTGAATGTGTGGCAACATATCGTGATAACTGAACTGGAATAAATGTCAGTTTTTTGTTATTTCCTGCAGGAAATAAATCATCATTACGTAGGCTATCACGGCCGGAGTTCAGCCGTAGTCGAGTGCTTTGTTCTGTCATTATCTGAACGTTTTGGCCACCTACTGCAAGCCTTCTTCAGTAGAAAAAAGTTTACTTTTGGTGAGAGCAGCGCCAAAAGAGTTATATAGGCTATTTCGACAAAAGAGTGGAGAGCCGAACGCACCCCTAACGAAGGTAAAAGCAATAATGATTAAGTATCGATAAAACCTCGGTTAGGGGTACATTAGCTCTCCCCTCTTTTGTCGAACACTTAAAAATTTTTTCTACTGAAGAAGGCCCCCATTGGGTGGCCGAAACGTTTAGATAATGACAGAACAAAGTACTCGACCACAGCCAAAGAGCCTTTATATAAATTCTTTTATCAATAAATCATCTTATTTGGTCTTGGGTATGAATGAATGGTACCTCCTAGCCGTGCGCTGCACTCACCAACTCATTGTAGTACTTGTGGATTATTAGAGATCGGGGGATGTACAAGAAGACGTGGTGGTGGGGTCTCAAGATCGGTGTATGTTGTGGTGGACGCTCTTGTAGGCCGACCTGTAGCGTAATTTAGTGGCCTCTTGTGAGCGATTCGTCTGTTGTTACACAGACCGTGGTGTTTGTATGTTTCGAAGGATTTTCGATTTTTCCGTTCACAATGATTTGTTTCTTCGTCTATTGTTGGGGGAGTGTAATCGCTTCTGTATTTTTATGACATCAGATAATTTTTCCTTTCTTCACAGACCTGATGTGTACTTTTAGAGCTCCTGGACCATCCTGTTGGATTATCCGATATAAATCTTACTACACGAAATCTCGCGCACAGATGGGCTACGCTCGACCCGTGTGCTTCTCAAAGCCAGTTGTCACTATGTAGGTGACTACATAGACGAAAAAAGATTAAATCGTTCTATTTACATACACACGCTGCATTTAATTTACATAATACTTAATCGTGTTCTATAGAGTAAAAGTTGCTGTGTCTAAAAAGCACTCACCGTCCTACTTTATTGCTTATCTCGTAGTCTATTAAGGCCAGTACTCACAGTTGGTCGTTAATTATGAATAAAGTAATTACCGTGGTTCATATGACTTTTAGTAACATAGTCTCGTTAACCTTTATTATTCAACGACAATAATCACAGCAAAAAAAAGAGAGAAGAAATTTATTAAGGTTTTATTTCCTGTTTGTATTTATGGAACTTCCGGTTGGAAACTTCAACATGTGGAAACGACGTGGAGATCGCAGTGAAATTCTAACTTCAAGTCCGTTCAAGCTTCGACATGAAGAAAAAGCAGTAACAACAGATCCCCGTACAGTCCATAAAATTTAAAATTTATGAAACGAAATGTGTGAAAGGATCCAATAAGAAGAATACGGGCAATAAAACATCAAAGAAAGATTGAAATTTAAATGTCAGGGAGACGAAACTACTGACTGCATCATATGCGCAGAAAAGTTTAATGAAGACTGAATCCAGTGCAACGTATGTAAGGGTTGGGCCCATGGAAATTGTGCAAATATCGAAGGTGTAACGTTACCAAATATGGTAGTTACATAAAATAAGCTAATATAACGTCAAGTAAGAGAAAAGCATGGAAGTATGTCTAGATAAATAAACCTAAGTGTATAAAAGTGTGTATCTACAAATATATTAATAAAATAAAAATCCAACGATGAGGAAGATAATATTAACATAGCAACATCAAATACGAAATGAAGAAAGAAAATGACCATGAGCCAAAACAAAATATCAGTAACCAGACCCAATAGGATCCAACAGTGAGGGGAAACAACAAAATAAGGACCAATAAACTCCAACAGCGAGGAAAACGAATAAAGATAGTGACTACAATGAAAATATTGAAGAAGAAGGAAGAAGAAGGACAAGGAAATGTACCATGAAGAGAGAAGAAGATGGATAGACCATGCAAGAACTCAACATAAACCAAGTGTAATAGAGACTATATAAGTGACCAAAGGAATAATGATTATCCAATATGAAAAGAAAACAGTGTTTAACAAAACAATTACAGTGTGTACTTAATATAGATGTGAAACCTGTGAATAGTTAACTAATTTCTACTGAATAAACCACACAAACAATCCCAGTGATGAAGTTTATAGTGTAAGAAGATATGTTAAGTTCATAGTGAAACAGCAAGAATTAAAATAGTCAAATAAACACAGACAATTAGTGTGACTAATTTAATAAAGACTGTGATCAATATAGATAATCAAAAGACCACCAAAATAGAATAAAATCGAACAATTATATTATTGTTCATAGAGAACTGACAATAAATAAAAAACCTTTGTTATGTATCAAACAAAGTGACAGGAATTAAATTCCACCAATGACCAGAGAGATATTGTAATTAATACAAAAAGATTTGTGTTATTGTTTAAGAAGGAGTTGTATAAACATGTGTAACAAAATAATTAAAATATTATGTTAAGATACCACACTGAAGTCATGTTAGTAGGAGCAAAATACTGCATTAAAACATGTTGCACAGTGTTACATAACCCCATAGGGAAGACACCTATGAAACAGAAAATCATACATGTTAATGTAAACAAATGACCATCAACTATGATATCAATCAAGAATTTGTTATAAATAAGAATAAATCCTAATAAACAGTGTATTATATTGCAACACAATGTAAATAAAACAGATCAAATGTGATGGCACAGAGATAGAAGAAATGGAACAAGTATGCCAATTTAGTTAGACTAAATACAATATCAAAACAAATACCAATGTTAATAAAAGTATTACCAGTAGTTACATAAACATATGGTGCTACTTTGAGAACAGATTCTGAACATAATAATAACAGTATTGTAACCAAAATATTGTAAACTAACTAACTATGTACATATAACCAGAAGTAAGCTGAACCATTGTATAACCAACTAGTTAAGAAAAATACTGTATTAAAGATTGGACACAGATTGTTAAGAGTTTTACCAGTAGTAAGAGGAAAACCTCATGCTACTTTGAGAACAGACTATGACCATGAAAACAGTCATTTTATATACAAATAATTAAAAACCAAATGACTATGATGAAGGAACCCAAATGTAAACAAACATTAGGAGCAAGTTACTTATGAAGAATGTAACATATAAACTTGTTTAAAAGTAAATGAAAATATTATCAAGAGTCAGAATAATGTCTAATACTACTTTGCAAACCCAAACCAAATGTAACAATAACAATTTAATTTTTGTTTTTATGAAAATAAATGACTACCATGATATGACACAATGTAAACAGACCCATTACTGAAAAATTGAAGGGTTCTGAACTAGCTAAAAGCTAACCATTACATGCAGTGAATTAGGTACAATGTGTGTACACTAATTACAATTGGTACATGATATAATTTATATAGAAAAAAACAGAAATAAGGTAACAATTGTATAAGAGAGATAGGAGGTGACTAAAACAATGTAAATAGTAGATTAAATACAGTCATGTACAAATATTCTAGTGTAAAACTATGTAAATAGACGTTTCTAGTATGATTAGATTGCAATATTACTAATATTAAATAAGGAAAATTAGTTTTAAATACATTTATGAAAAATCAAATATGGACGCCTAAAGACGCCATAATGAGATATTGTTTAGGGAACAATTATTCCCAAGTTTTGAATCAAACCAGTTGAGGTATGGACTCAGAGCGTTTATTTAAAAAGTGTTTTAATATAAATAAGTAAATTTGGTGTAATAGACTTATAAATATAAGATACACCATAAATAATTAATAAAATCGTTATAGTGATAGAAGTGATGGACGGATAATAATCATGTTTAGACTTAAATTGAAGCACAGGATGTCTGCAATTCACTGACATCAACTATTTAACGATAGGACATAGATTAAGAAAGTTATTGTGATTTTAAACTTTTCAATTAAATTTTTGTACCAGTGCTGACGTCACAAAGCCTCAAACCCAGAACCAGATTTGGTAAAAAATTAAATATTTTAAGAAAACAAAGGGCTTTGGGTCGGAGAGTATAGTGTTTTCAGCCAATCAAATGAATGAATTTTGGCAGACGAGCAGGAGACGCTTCGAGGAAACAACACAGTTCACGATCAGTCTTTCGACGGAGAGGTCACGTCACTCGACGACATGAAGAAGTTTTAATTTTTGAATTGTGCGCGATACAAAGACATAAGTAATTCACATACACATAACCTTTATACTACACCAATATATACGAGTGAAATGTGCGGAGTGAAATTTTATTCAAGTACGATAGTGTATAATCCCAATCGTACTTGCGAGTGTTGTGAAAGATAAAAACAGGGAGTACAATTTTTTATTTTAAATAACTTTGAAACAGAAATATTATTTCGTAAATAAACAATGTTGATACTACGCAAGTCAGCAAACAGCGAAGTATCAAATACTATGATTGAATTATCAGAATTAAAAGAAATATTAATTCACAATTATTAAAATATTAAATAAATATTTTAATCATGTATCACAATTTAAAGAATTATGTTTGAAGCATTTATTACTAAATACGAGTAATACCAATAGTCACTCAATTGACTAAAATTGTTTTCTTGACTTTTCGATGTTGTAAAGTAAACGTTATTAACTTCAAGCGGAAGAATAAATATAATACTGATAATTACATTTCAAAATATTATGAATAATGTGTTTATATCTAGATTAAGAAATAATAAAATATTAAAAAATAATTAACCATTATAACAATACCCGTTACAACATAACCTTAGAGTCGTAACGGTAACTTGCCAATTTCACTGTTACAAGTCTGTTCTCAAGTAAAGTCCAAACCAGATGGAAATAATAACGAGAGTTGTTTAATGAAATTTTCTCTTGCAAGTAAATAATTATCAAACGAATTATTAAAATAAAGTAATCCATTTCAACCGTACAAGCCAACGAGCTTGATAATTGTAAAGCAAGTACTAGAGGTTGCGTGCGCATTCCCGCGTACGATAAAACCATAAATATCAGATATATGGTACTGATTTTCGATTTTTATATTTGTTTGTTTATTATTAATTATTGTTCATTCTATATCATTATTATTATTACATCTTGTACCTGGTATCATGCTACCTAAAAGAACCTTACGAATATGGTAATTCACTGATACAAGAGAACATAACCTCTTGAAATTAAACTATTGTACAACTAACAGGTTTACCAGCCTTGAGGCTGAACAGAGTCTTATTTTGTATTTTATTAATTGCAACTATTATCTAAAAGGTTGTTAGCCATTGATTATTGATTGTTTAGAAATTTTATAATATCTTGAATTGTTAATAAACCTTCACTTTTTATTACCAGTGAATTAGAGTATCATTTAAATTTAAATTAACTCACTTATTTTAATCAGTTCTACCAAGGTGGCGGAAGAGTTTGAATAGATCTAATGATTCAAAACATTATTTAGATATTATACCATTTATATTGTTTATGTGATAACCATATTGAATATTCAACCTGAATATTATTTTGTGTGTAAAGTGTATGCATTTCAGCAGAACCGTCACTGAACAGGACTTAAATATCCACGTGTGGTAAGTGAGGGAGGTATATAACAGAGTGCGCGAAACATTTAAATCGAAGAAGTGGACTATTAATACGCACCTAGTAAACCATACAATCACACTAATAACCATAATAGTTATAATTAGCACATTTTATAACAACATTATCGTAGATACCGGTGCGTATCTGCACTCACACTACTACACCACTATATCACATCATTATAAATACTACTTGTACTTGTAAAAGTTCCATTACAAGTTGGCGCTCCATCGCAGGGCAGAAGTGAGTGAAGATCCACTAAGAAGAGGTATAAAATATTATCGTACTATCTACGAATCTATCATAATAATATCACACCATTATAAATATATAGACACTATATCAGTACTTGTAAAGTAACATTACAAAGGTTATCCCCTTTTTTATAAATATGATATATGTAAAGCAAAATTATGTTATAGTTTGTTTGAAATAAAGTATATGTGATAAAAATTACACTGTCCGATAATGTACGCCAATTTTGTAAATCCTTAAAAAACGGATGTTTTTTAAATTCTTGATTACTTTTTTGTGCTTACTTAAAACGTATTAATGTTCAATTACAGTTATAAAGCGATTAACAAGGAACATAAAAATTGTCTAATCATTTAATTTAATGCAAACCTAGAGTTGTTACGCCAAAAATGGCTTAGGTGTCTGATACTGTCAGACTGTCCCCTACTGTCCAAACACCTGAAATGAAGCTTCACGACTGCGCTGTCGTTATACTAATACAGTACTGTGTACATGTTTTCTTCACATATTAACCATTGTCACCTACTGTAGGTATTAATGTTCAAATTCCTATTCAATTATAGTGCTATCAAAACTTTATAAAAGAGTAATATTACAATGCTAATACTGAATTTCTATAAATGAATATAGTGTAACCTTATTCTGTTGAAGTCTGGGATGTAGTCTACAGTCTAGCCTCTTACAAATTTTGAAGTCTGGGATGTAACAGATTAGATGTATGAAGAAGTCTATGTAAGATGTGGATATTTCTTGATTGTATTATTTTGCAGCTGTAGGGTTAAATAGCATGTTTTGTCTATAAAGTATGTACTTACTAATTAAGTAATTAGCATTCATAATTGTTTCTCCAGTTATTATTCATTTTGAGTTTTACTGACATTTTATCCTGTACGTTTGATTTTGTTGTAAGAGCCGGTATCTGGTCTGAGAGTGTCCAGGTCAGTATTAGCTGTTAGCTGCTGGATTAGTAATATTTTCCGGTTTCATATGCAAGCTGACTTGTAGAATAAATTTTCTAAAATAATGGCAACTTGATTCTATAAAGTAATGGATGTGACGATGTCAATGTATGTACTGAGAAAATAAGACAGACCAAGGAATCAAGCAGGTAAGATGAAATATTTTTTGACATGTTAAGAGTTGAACTGGAAGGAATAGAATACCAAACGAGCAAATTACATCAGCCCTTGATATTTATAACATCATGAATAGAATAGATAAACTAAAGTCAAGGTGAAAGAAACAGATTGATAGCAGGGATCCATGCAGACTACCAAACAACTTACACAATAAATTACAAACTGCGAGGAAACAGTTAAAAAGATGTAGACGGGTAAGAAAAATCGAGATCTCGCAAAGCGGGCAAAGAGTGCGTTTAAAACTGATCCCTAGTTTGATGAGGAGAAGAAAACATGTTAACTTGCAAATTGTACAATGCACGTTTTAAAATGGTGTATGCTGTCTGATGAGCAACACGGCAATGATGAGAAAAAAAGGATAAACACATTAAATTTGTCAAAAATCAGTTTCATAAAACTAAATTGAACAATCAGATAAGTATCTGTACTGGGTTCAAAAGAAAGGTACAAGGAAAGGCCAAATGAAAATGTGTTGCTTAAGTGACACATCACTACAGCGTAGAAGATTTTTGACCACAAATGTACCCAACAAATACCCATTGTTACAACCTGTTAGAACCTGTTTTTCTTTCTCCCATTGTTGCAGCGCATACAAGAGAAATAAAAAAAGAAGAGTAACAACACATAAGCTCCGGCTGCATTATTATACAGTGTGCTAATTTAACTGAATATGAAAACGTAATAAAGCTTTATAATTTAATATAGTAGAATTTAATTTGTGTGAATAATAACGTTTTGTAAAATGTATATGTAAAAATAATAACATTTGTATCATATATTTTGTATACCTTTAACCGTAACATTACTAAAAATAAGCGAAAAATTTGCTTAGAAGAGTTAATTGTATTAGTGCTTGTTTTAAGTATTTATTGCTGTTGTGTACTTTAATAAAAAGTTGTGATAGCAACATTCGTTTATGTAAATTTTGTACATTTACAAACTTGGTAAGCCATGATTCATCGAGCTCTCAACTTCAACGATTAAGCTGGAACCTGTAAATAATTTGTCTTGCCACCGTTAGTGTAATATTTCTGTTTATCTTTCTGTTGGTTTCAGATATTATTTGACTATACGTTATAGACATACGCAGAACTTGTATTTTATTATTTTTTTATTTTCTTATGTAAGTACTTTGTATATTCTACATTTGTTACTAACGCATGACGACGGTAACTCATATAATAAACAATTGTTGGATATTCTTTTCTGGAAAGATCTACACGACTGTAAACATCAATTAAGTTGTTCGCTTGACGGGACTTTTTTTCACTCTTTTCTTTTTTAATTATTTTGGTGGGAGGCGGCGAAAATTCCTTTGCCACAGGCGTCAGAAAACCTAGCTACTCAACTGTATTCTCGGGAGTCTGGTAATTGCTTTAGAAATGTGATTAAATATGTTTACGTTCTGCAGCTATATATTATTCCACATCATAAGCAGCTGAGACAACTAACTACTTGTATTCCATCTTTGGGAAGAATATGTCCCTGGAAAAGAAAAAAAATCTTAGCCCAAACTATAGTTTACACGAATATGTAAACCAGCTTCTCGGCCTATCGGATAAGACTAGTAAATAATATCTAAAACAGACATGTAGTCTACGCGCTGTACAAAAATAAAGCCAAAGAAATTATGAGATGATTTTTTTGTGCTTTCACCTTACTAGACTTAAAGGCTTTTATCTTTCATGTAATATTCTATTGAGTATTAAAACTAAGCTCTGATGTGCTAAAGACACTGTGACAGTATATTTCCGAACGGAGCAAAAATATGACTAATTAATCTGTCTGAAAAATATGACTCTGTCAAAAGAATCTGTTATTGACAAAGAGTAGTTATTAAAGAAGAAAAGGTAGACTCGACTAGATTGATATGTAATATTCCATCAAATAATACAAGAAATAGAATTATCAAAACAATAGTGGAATAGAATTCAAGAGGAAGAAGAGGAACTGCAGAAAACTCTGGGTTAATTGTGTAGAGGATGGTATAAACAAATATGGTCCTGAAGTAGAAGGGCATAAGCGGTAGCATAGGTAGGCCTATAAACACCGAAACAAAATCAATGTTGATGTATTTCCTATTTAAAACATTTTTGTATTTGTTTATAAAATGTTTAATTTGTTAGATATGATGAAATGTGGCAGATATTTTATCGTGTTTAGTTCGTCTTTGTAGTCTTTGCGTGTAGCAGAATCCAACGGATACAACAGAACAATAGTCAATAAACTCCTACACAAAACACAAAACAAACAACAGACAAAGGCAGAAAACAACAAATTCGAAACACTAACATACATCAACAACCACACAGAAAAAATAGCCCACAAATTTAAAAAAGCAGGATACAGAATCGCATACAAAATCAATTTTTATAGAAAATAAGTCTTTATACGTATGCACTTAAATAGAATATATTATTGTAAGACACACCGTATGAGGTGTCATATTTAGTTTGCTATCTAGAACATATTCACGCTTATAATATTCGTAGCCCGACCAAAAAAGCATTATAAGCTTTGCATATGTTTATCGTGATATTCAGTAGCCTTAACGTGATAGGTTCACAGATAGATCTAACAGCTGCAACTGTTACTTACTGTCGGAACACTTCAACTTTATCATACAATCGTAGTGTTGTTAAAATAATTCTGAGGAAGTAAGCCTAATGAATCTTTAGACCTACCAGAATATCTAAAATATACCAGATGTGTCATTAAAAGTAGGGGTTTAAGCAAGAATGAATACTTAATACGTGTTGTTACGTGTATAGAGACCTCCAGTACTATATTGCTGTAACCGTTTGCAGAAGTTGTTTATAATGAGTCAGAGAAAATATTGTTGCAATCATTTCCAGTTCACTTGTAGGCCTACTTATAGGTAGTGAGCTCTCATATTTTGCATGTAATAGACAGTCAATATTTAAGCACATTTAAGAGAAGTGGGTGTTTATATATCGGTACATCACTTGCTGAACACCTACTGGTAGATATGTTGTACCATGTACCCCGTAAAAATGTTAATAGAAATCAGTTGCTTATTTGTCAAGTCACCTTAGTATACGTCCAATTTTACCGGTAATGTAACTTGTTATGTAATGATGTACAATGTAATGTATTCCTAATAATGTAATTTGTGGTCTGTAATTTGTTTAAAAAAAATCTAATTTACAATCAACGGACAAACAGCCTTTGAATGTTACAAGTAAGCGTATATTTACATAAGTTGATTTAATTTTAAACGTCGCTCAAAATTTTTCTTAACATTATATCATGTGTACAGTATTATTATGCTGATTAAACATTATGAGTACACGGAGTACAAAACTATTGGAAAATACGGGAAACGTGAGGAGATTTTTTTAAATTTGTCGTTTAACACGTAATTGTTGGTGTAATATTTTCTTAAAATATGAGGTATGCGTCTGCAACTATTGTTACAATGACATACACATGACTCATACAGTGTCAGGTTTAAAAAATACTTTACGTCAGAAAAGTTAGTTTGCGACAACAAAATAGGTAGTTTTTGTGCGTAGTTTCTGAAAATATGGTGTTCAAACCAAAACTTCAAAAATATGGTGTTCAAACCAAAACTTCAAAAATATGGTATTCAAACCAAAACTTCATAAATATGGTATCCAAACCAAAACTTCATAATATGGTGTTCAAACCAAAACTTCATAAATATGGTGTTCAAACCAAAACTTCATAAAATCAGTATATTTAATATTACGGCAATGTTTTTAATATTTATGAAACGTACTGTATGTTTGCATTTGTTTAGAGAAATTTAAATTTGTATATAGGCCTATTTATAATTAAAATTATAATTTAAATATATAAAGTCGGCCTATTTGTAAAGAACCAACAATTATTTTAATTTTAATGAAACTCACGTTGCGCTAAAGTTTCATTGTGTAGCTCATATACATGTGTTCACATTTTCAATATTTTCAATCCCCCCCCCCACACACACACACAAAGCATTAAACATGTTTAAATATGTATTCCGAATTTGAGAGATACGATACGCTATTTGGATTTCAGTTAGGGTTCAGGATTTCTATAAGTAAAGTAATATAGGAGACTAATGGAGGGACTTAGAAATCAACAACTATAAATACTTTTAGACTGGGATCTGGTGTCTATGAATAAGTTTTCTTACACGTTTACATTTTTTGAATACTGAGTAATAGATAATACTGTTACGACGGTCTGGTCTACTGATCGTCGTATGGTACAGTGGAAAACAAAATTATTGTACAAGATACCAATTAAGTCACTAATCACCAGCTTTAATTATCACAATTAAATAGTTTATAATCAAAAAGATAGTCTCTCACAACAAATCAAATAAAAATTGTTCACACGCAATAATAATGTTAATTAATAGAGTCCCGGACAATTATAAAACACATAACACTTCGCCACAATACTTCAAACCGCACTGGAATAAATCGACACTTAAACTGAAACTGAGTGCCGCTGAATGCCTATATTTATACCCCGCTGAAATTCCAGAATAATCCATACTACGTGCCAGCGCTACACTAGAGCGTATTCGCTTGCGGCCGGCGAAGTCTGGAACAGTCTGGCTAACGCACGTTGAGATCACGTACGCACACAACATTATAGCCGGGCTCCGCTGGAATAGCTGACAAACACGTAGCATGTTCTGTAATGTCGTAACATTCTTTTGGAACGAATGTACTTTCTATGTAACTGTGTCTGTGGCATTAAAGATGGCTTTATCAAAACATCGAAACATAATTAAATAAACATACATTTTTGTAAAAAAGTAATATTTATTATTCAGTACTGAACATTATTTAAATAGCCAACATACGAGTATAACGTAACCTATTTTAAGGAGTGTGTAGTATTCCTGTACCTTCTACAGTTGTCAAAGGAGGGTCGATTGCAAATTAACAAGTGACTTGGAGAAGGGAGGAATTAGAAATGCGTAGGTAGATGGTATTACCAGAGTTTGTAGATGAAGTGATAACCAGGTAACGTAAGAAATACGAACACAATGTACTTTGAAGAAGGGGTAACCTGCATTGAAGTCTGAAAATGATGATTTAGTAGGATTTGTATATATGGCTACATATAAACAAGAAAGTCATGGAATTTAACTATACACAAAAAAAACTACAGAAGTAATTAAAATAATAAGTATAAATTAACGACGAGTGTTACTCGGTTTCAATGTCCTACTACAAATAACAACGATTTGGGGAAACCAGTAATGTAATTCATTTAAAGAAAAATCAAAGTAAAGAATTTGAAAATATAAGATGAACATTTTTAGAACTATAAAAAAACTATAAACTTGTATGAAAAATTTTAGAACTAGGAAAGACAGTAGACTAGAATGAAAATTGTAGGACACTTTGGAAATGGAGAGAAAAAATAGGAGAAAGTATAAGCATCTTAGTATCACAGGATTTGTGTACGTGTAATGTGTTTTGCAAGAAAAACGTGAACAGAACCTAGACATGAAAAGCGCAAACACAATAGTGCGTAAAGAATAAAATATTTTGTATAATATGATTAATTTGTCAAAATACAGCTTAAAATATCTGGGTATTAGCAGTGTGTCGACATTTTAATGTGTGCTCGACTTGTTAATAAAAATTTTATAGTATTAAATACAATTATAGTATTATTTTTGTATTGAGATAGCTACAAGTCTTAAATTTCATTTGGGATTTAAAAGTGTTTTACCAGATATAAACGTCGAAACAAATAGTTCAGTTTCATAACTTTCAGTTATTAGGCCTGTTTTTAGCTGGGAACTGGTGGCAGAGAGAAAATAAAAAGAAAGAAAGAAAATCAAATCTCTGTCCACTCAGTGTGTACGGAATTAATGAAAGTTGAATTATATGTGGGGTGACGGGTCTCATTTGCGGGGATGGCTGTTGCGAAGGGAGAAAAGCTATTTGACAAGAAGAAATCATTTGTCAAACCGTTAGGGAGTCTTGTAGTGATTATTGGTTGTGATCTTCAACAAAATCTTATCTGCTCCGGTGCGAGTGGGTAGCTAGTTTTTCGTTTAAGGGCGTATCCGTATAGAAAGGACGTCGCCTTATCGGGGTGAGTCAATCCTATCATGTTTAAAGATCGGTAGAGTGTAAAATAAAATAGATTCTTCCTCTCGTACTCTCTGCGCATGAAGTGAACAAATTTTACGCTTACTTTTAGTAATGTTCCGATTAAAGGTACACAAAATTAGTAACCAGAAAAGAAACACACATCCCTACTCCCTCAAAGAAGTTTTATTATTATTTATAAGAAATCATTACAATGTAAAAAACAGTCAACTGTATATTAAATAAGTATCAATGCTGTAATGTTACATAATATCACGACCACCAGGATCCAAAACAAACAACAACCAACAATAACAAATCATAAGGAATACTACATTCAAACTTTACTGTTAATAACAAAGATAAGTAGAAATTAATTTTAAAGGAATAAAGAATACATCTTTAACAAACTGATGAAGATGATCAAAGAAATATTGACAATGACTTAGACGAGACGTAAAGTAGTTGACAACTGACCCAATAGATTAGGTAAGAATGAGAAAACCAAAGACAGAGAGAAGAAATTATAAGTGGAGTAAAGAAGAATACTACAAAACCCAAATAGATACAAAAACAGGAAGAAATAAGATATGTCCTACACTAAACAAGAGAAGAATTAAGACAAGATTCATGGATAACAAGAAAAGCCCAGAGTAAAGAACAGAGTAATAATGAAGCCTGATAAACTAATATAAATAACTATGCTGACAAAGAAAAATTATAAAGTAAATGAATGATATAATGAATAAGAGTCAGGAGGGTGAAGTAAAATTAGTCTAAGTATCAATTAACTGTGAATCTGGAAGAATAACTAAAATGAATCGTGTAGACCAGCCTTGCAACCAGAGCAAATGTAAGGATATAACTTATAGAATGATATCAATGAATACTGTTTTAAAAAGGGTGATAAAGACAGAAAAGTGTATAATAAACCTCAAGTAATAAATAACCTTATTAGTACTATAATAGTGTGAAATGAAAGACATTGAAATCATAATAAAATAAACACATTGTTGTTAAACCAAGATAGGACTCATAACCTCACTCAATGTGAATTGTGCACCTAAAATAAAAGAATTAAGTAACTAAATGACAAGTAATCCTATTTCTGTTGGAGGGTAATGAACCTAAATGTTAAAAGGGTAATACCAACACAAAAATAATGTATAGAATAATTAGAATTGTATTGTAATTAGTGTAAATTCAAACAATGAAATGGACATTCTGAAGTTACCTAACAAATCTTTCAAAAACTTTAACAATAAGGGATAAAAGGGATGAGACATTAGTGTCAATAGAACCAGCAAAGTTCACAGTCACTTATATAAAGTAAAACAATTGTAATTAGCCTAAAAATATATCAGGATAATATAAAATAGACATACTTGTATCTTGAGACCAGATGCAAGACGTTTTACTGAATTAACAGAAAAAGGTTATATCATATTACCAATCAAATGATTGTAACACCTTAGAATAATTACTATCACTATTTTGTAAAGGAGAATGATCACTAAATTAAAAATAATTAAAAGTTAAGAGAAAAGATGTAACACCATATAGTGGCCTGAACTATAGGTGAAAGTAAAGAGTATAATTCCAGGGAATAATTGTATCAAACCCACTAAATGGAATAACCAGAAGTTGTAATAGTTAATTTAGATAAATAAGTAACAATATTCAGAAGTAATCCAATAGCAATGAACAAACCACTTGTAAAATTAACTTGGGTGGTAATAGGCCTAAAGGGAGCCTAGAGACTAATACTAAATACTATGTTGAACAGAGTATCAGACTAAACCAATAGTAGTAAACTCATAAGATAAACAAGACACCAAGTATTGATTAAAATGTAATCGATACAAACAATGTATTCTAAGATTAATAGCAGAATAAAAATAAGACCTAGGTGTGCCAAACACTAAGTATGTCAATAACAAAAAAATACACAAAAAAGTACATCAATTAAGTCAGACAATGATGACCAGTAGTTGAAGAGAAGACTTAAGAATAAATGTGAAATGTAACTAACTCATAAAATACCACCAATGAATTTTTATCAACTAAATCTAAAACATAATGCTATCTGTACAGCAAGATTTATACTCAATTTTAGAGTTGTTTTCACCCATAACTGATTATAATCTATCTAAAGAGCAGAAAGAGATTGAGTAATAGTGAAAATAATTAGTAGTGAAGTTAAATTGTAAATAATATAAAAGTAAGATAGTTTTAAATAAAAATATTGTAATAGGCATACGTTGTGAAAATAAGAAATTATCAAACATGAACAGAATTATGGCTTGAGGGGTATCTAATTAATCTAAAGAACAATTGCTGAAATCTAAAGAACATTTAAAATATTTGTGTAAATTGGAAGAAAATATTTTTCATACTCTCGACATCAAAGACCGACGCCGCCGGAAAAAGCCAGCGATGTGTCATCGAGCTTTCCACCAATCAAATGAATCATAGCGAGGCTTGGCCAAAAAAGAGACGCCGAGCTAAACGTCATTCTTGTACGATCGACTCAGGAAACAAGACGAGAGTTCTCGACGCCAGAAAAGTAATTTAACCTAACCTGTGCGTGTAGTGAACGTCATATTTTGGTTAATACAACTCGAAATGTCTAAAAGCATTAATAAAGTTATATAAACGAATTAATCAAGTCTAGTGAAAGTGCGAATACGATTGCTAGTGTACAATCCCAGCAATCGCGGTCATATAAATGAAAAGGGAGTATCGTGAATTAATATTATTATTATAAACTTATGAAGTGAACCATAACCCGACAATGTATAGAGTTAAGGATATACAATGAACTTTGAAGAGGCATTAACCCTCGTAAAGTCAATTAACAATTAGATTAGGGATAAGAGTTAATGAATCTTATTCACACTAATTATAAAATGATTGTTAACCAATTATAAAAGGACAGTATGCTTTACTGAATCTAGTAGGTTAAGTCAGTGTACAACCATTTCATAACCCACTAATATGTTGTTAGAATTAAGAAATATACCTGTGTAAGGATATCCCATCTAGTCGTATAACGATAGTTGAATGTGCTGAAGACGATTATAACTTTAGTAAACCTGAATTTTCTTTGTTGATTGATCATTTAGAATTTTAATTAACTTAACTGGCATTATACCAGACACGCCAGGTCTAACCTAGAAGTTGACGCAAGCCGTCTGTTAAAGTTTTATTAATGAATTGAGATTTTAGTTATCCGAGGTGACCACTCTCCTATTAAATAATTATAATTGTTGTGTTGTATAAAGGGTTAGTATCTTGTAAGCTAAAAGAACCCATGTTGATTAAAATGATTGCAAACAAAAACATCGTGGAGTGTTTTATCCACGTATGCAGCTTAACCACCCTGAGATTTTAAGAAGAGTTTTACGAAATGAAAAAGTAATTATGAAGTCTGACTTTCTTATGTTAATGGTTCAAGGAAATTAATACACAGACTTTAACGATAAATAAATTATGTGTAATCTAACGACTAGAGTTGGCCCAATTATTTCACGTAGATAGGCATTTGCAGGCTCGGTAGATGATATGCAACGGTTGGCAACACGACGGCGCCACGAGTGATTTTGAATTAATTTTGTTTTTAGATGAGCTGATAACCAGGACGTCACTCAAAGTAAGTACCGTTATCCTAAATTCTCTTTGATTCCAGTGAGAACCAACGCAACCGAATTATATCTACTAGTGAAGAAGAACCAACCTCTGCCCGATACACCACATCCGACGAACGATGAACAGTTTACACAATTACAACTCATCTTGAACACTTTAAACCAACGACTTCATAATAAGTAAAACAGAACCAACTTTAAGTAAAACTGAAAACTTGCATTAAACTTAAACAAATAACAAATAAATAATAATTAATAATCATAATAATAGGTCTACGAATCGGCGAGTCTAACGCGAGATTCAAAACGTACGAGACCACGTTAATTACAATGTATATGTTCGTATCAACATAATATTACATAACCATAACTTTGGAAATTGATAGAAGATAATAGAAGTTAAGATTGGATTAGCATTCGTGATTATAATACGTAGACTTTAATAGAAGGAGGAGGTTGCTCTCCTGATCACTGAGTAAGAGGATAACGAAGAGGCTGACATACGGAGTGCAACGTTGCGGTGTTTACTGATGACGAAGGATGTAAGATGACCGTAGCCGGTGGAGATGTGGATGTAGCTGACAGTGGACATGTAAGATGGAATGATAAAGTAAGGGATGAAGAAGTACTGTCAATGCTTGTTTAATAAAAACAGATTCTCACGGGAATAAGGGCAAGGAGAGTGAATTGGTTGCAATACTGAACGAGGTGACACTGCCTCCTGAATTCGGAACTTGGGGCATGGTGAGTCGTGTGGAGTTGAAAGGGCTACTGGAGGATTAAGTTGAGATTGAACAAGGGTAAGAAGAATTTAGGAAGCTGGTGCAGATCGGGGAGACATGGAGGGGTGTCCTAAGTAAACCTGTCAAAGAAAGGTGGAACATTTTATCGATGTACTTTCACCAATTTACTGAAACATGACCCCATGAGTAATGAAAGTTCCGGGTCATAGGTTTGATATATGTTGGGAAGTAAATATAACAATTGGGTTAATAGCATTAGATTACCGTTGTGTTGTATTCTGTAATGGCGCGATGGAAACGTTACACGTGCGATAGACGAATTCACGCAACTCTGACTGTGTACAATTACATAAGCGTCATTGAGAACCGCGTGTTGTGTATACACAGTGGTTTGTGTGTGTTCACAATCTGTTACCAATATTACATTCCTTTTATTCATTTCGGTTATAATTACTATGTGCTCTGATGTAATATTTAACGCCTTATGGCATGCAATTTATATTCTAGTTATAATATTGTTATATAACGTAAATACGACGTTCGTCACTGTGTTAATGCCCCGCGGTAGAGCGCCAATTTGTAAGTTAACGGGGTATGCTTCAGTTAAAAATGTGGTTATTATTATTGATTCGGTTGTGTGTTGGTTAAATAAAACAATTTCTTTAGTATTGGTCGGGTTCGCTGAGTTCGTATTCGAATTTTGACCTTCGCTCGTTGCTAAGATGAACTGATTTGTGTGGCTTCTCACTGAAAATATAAGTATTTAGTTATACAGTTACTTACTTGTGATGGTGTTTTACTAGTAATGCGGATGGGTATTGCTAGTCATAAAATTAAAATTATTCAAACCCACTTGTTGCCGCCACCACTGCTGCCAATCATGGATGCCGTTCACCTTAGCTGCAACGTCTTAGTCTAGTAAAATAATCAGTCAAAACTCTTGTATGGATCATAAATTAACTTTATTCTCAGAATTCATTTTTTAATTATCATTAACATACAATAATATTGTTTAACTTCCTTTAATTCAAGGTTACTGATGGACTCTTTAAATTTATTATCCCAGGGTTGTAAGTCTGACTCAAATTGTTCGTCGCATTGGACGCTAATAATTTCGTTACATTATCTAATAAATAAAGCAGGTTCTTTGGGACTGCAAGATACAAACAAACTAAAGTAATGCACTACTATTATGGTTTAGTAGTAGGAGAGTGATAACATTATTAAAATTCCTTAACGAATAACATCAAAAGTGAACATGTGATTACTATTGAAATTTGAGGTTAAACTGGTTTCATTGGAACATAACTTAATCAACTTTAAATAACTAATATTTCTTTAACGATTCTAACATCTTCGTACTATACGGTTATGGATGTAATCTAGTGATAAACTTCATTATCTACCTTCTTACATTGGATAAAACAAGATTAACAGGTATTTGGATACTCCCCACTAAAAGGGTTGAGAACTATGACACATTTAGTAATAATCTTAATGTTAAACACAACATAATGCTTAATCTACAATAGTTCAAAGTTTTCTTTTAAGTTCATTATTAAATGCTTGATGCCTCTTATCGGTAAGTACATCGAGCTAATTCTAAAATTATAGTTTGTTTTACATTGGTTTGTGGTTGGTTATATGTACCGTTACAATATTTACACTATGAGATCTTCTGACTTAAAAAGTAATATCTCCCTCTTTTCCTTATCAATTTGGGAAAACTGATAATATCCCAGTGCTTCGGGAATTCTACCTTCTTTCTTCCTTCTGAGATCACCATATCATATAAGTTTTTTTTATATCTTATTTATATCCGAGGTCTCTCCACTTATTATATTTACTAATTGTTCATTGATAATAATAATAATAATAATAATAATAATTACTAATGGTATTATTTCTACTTTTGAATCCTGGAATTATTCGTCGCTCTTCTCTAATAGTTCAAGTCTGTCGATATCAGCCTTTCTAATACTGATATGGAATTACAGTACTCACCTAACCTCCCACCCTCTATCCCATACATAAACGTTAAAATTTGAGTTTGATGTCTCTCAAATATTTTTCAGTTATATCACCAGGGCCGCATTTAGGATTTAGGCTCCCCTAGGCACTTCAAGGACCGGCGCCCCCCACTCCCAATTAATTGTCGTCGTCGATATTTATTGCCTATTCTCACATTACACTCGTTTTTTAGACTATTAAATGAGCACTGCCATTAGGATTAGGCCTATAAATAAGTAATAGAATTCTCTTTGAGTAATAATCGTTTTTAATTACATTTTGAACAGTGATCTATTACAAACTACAATACATAGTAATTAATTGTTTAAAAATCTACAAAAAACTACTAAGTCTATTAATTCAATATCAACATTTTTTAGTCACAGCATTGCAATCTTATCGAGTAGGAAATCCACGAATATCTACGTTACTTTTTAACGTTTACGTTCAACAAGTCCGTTGGTGGTTTCTAATGCACAGTAAAAAGTCTTTACTTTTTCAATTTTTATACTGTGATCACTTTTCTCCGCGGCTTGATTTTAACAAATTCCTCTATAACTTCTTGGAAATCCAGCGCTTCAGTCATGTCACTTTCGATCGCCATGACGGCTAGAGCATTCAGTTTAATTTCTCCCATTGAGTTTCGCAAGTAGTTCTTAACACGTTTCATTGTAGAAAATGAACGTTCACCAGCGCAATTTGTCACGGCCATACTTAGAATAATTCTAAGGATAATTTCTACGTTCGGGAAAAAGTTTTGTAAGTTTCCTTCCCTAACTGTACGCAGAAGATATGAGAATGATCTTTTATTCTTTTCTTTCTTCTCTTTCTCTTTTTGTCGTCAGTTCCTGAACTTTGCTTAAAAAAAGTCGCATGAGGTGTGTTCTTCAGGAAGTATTTAAACTGTACACATTCATCAGGAAACGTATCCTGCAGATATTTGCTATATATTTTCACAAGCTCCCTGCAGCAAGAAAGGATATTTTTATCGTCAAGTGTTAGCAGGTTTAAAATAAAACCAAATCTCTTGAAGATCATTTCATATGCTACCGCTCTTCTTTGCAGCTCTGCAATTAATCCAGACATGTTGGCAGCGTTGTCATAGCTTTGACCTCTACAGTCTTTAATGTCGAGGCCAAAAGTTTCCAGCGTTTTCAAGACAGCCGTTGTCAACTCTTCTGATTTATGTCTTGTATTTGGTAGGAATTTTAAAAATCTCTCCACAGGTTCACCGTCTTTTTTTACATAGCGTACGATTAGAGTCAGCTGATCAACATGCGCTATGTCAGGGGTTGAATCAATAACTAGAGAATAGTACTTGGATTCTTTAGTCTCCTCAATAACTTTTTGGAAAACAGTGTCCCCCATAATCACGATAAACTCATCACATGTGAAGTGTGAAAGGTATGACGTACTTCCTTGCCCTTTGTTCCCAAATCTAGCTATGTGTTGAGAGAAAAAAGGGTCAAACTCAGCTAGCAATTCCAAGGCTCCTGGATAAGCTCCATTTCGTGAAGAACCAAAAAGGTGATTCGTCCCACGAAAAGGGTAGCCTCTTGTTGACAGATATTTTACTGTGGCAATTACACGCTTGAAAACGTCTTTCCAGTACTGATCTTCAGTCTGGCGAGCTTTAATTACTTTATTGTCAATGCGGGTCTCTGAATTAGTTCGACTAATATAAGCTAATATGGGCTTTCTGTGTATAGCAGAATTTTCATGGGCTTGGACTACGCTACTGGCATTCTTCCAGTCGTTAAATCCCTCCTTGAAGTTGGATGATGTGTTTGAATACAGTTTACAGTAAGCACAAATTACAAAACCTTTTGAAGGTGAATAAACGAGATATTCACGATTCCTCAGTTCTCCATTTTGAAGCAGTTTATTTAACACCCCCGTACCCGTAGTCACGCTCAGACCCAGAAAAGCCACTTTCAGTGTTTTGTTTAAAACCATTTTGTGCAATGTACTCACGTGTGAACTCATCTTTTCTCCAAAAGGCTGGATCCTTTGAGACACTTTGCTGGTATTCTTTCCTTGTTGAATTTTCAAGTTCATAGGTCGCTGAGGGTTCATTTTCGACGTGAACTGAAACATCAGAAGTATGTGTAGGCCTATCATGGTCTTTGTTTACACATTGGTCCAACCTCTTCACTTCACTAACATTCCCTTTAATTGCACTTGTGCTGGGTTGAAAAAGTTACTTATTTTAGGGACTTTTGCTAAAACCTTTTCCTCCTTCTCATCTTTTTCTTTTGCCCTTTTCTTGAATTCAGCTCCACTTGGTTTTTTAAAGATGATAATTATTACCTCTTGAGCTCACTTCACTAAACATAAAATAAAATTTATTTCACTATAGTTATTTACGTTACAAGGCCGGGAAAACGAACATTTCGCAGTAGGCGCGGCCGTAGGCGAGAGATGAAAAACTCTGATGGCGTTTTGGGGCACGAATGAAGTAAAATATATTTACGATACTCTATTTCACTTTCACTTGCACAGACAAATAACTACTCGTTCAGCAATAACAGCACCTTGCGTCGCGCCAACTGTAACTAAATAGGTTATCTTACTGTTTACGTCTCGCTCTAGTCTTGACGTCACTGATCAGGAGTCTGGGCGAGTCCATATTGGTCATAATGTGGGGAGGGTAAGTCGCAAGTGCTATTACGGAGGCGCGTAGTGGCGTTGCGTCGGTTCGCAGAGCAGGCGCTTTTGCTGAAAGAAAGACAGCGTCTCTGGGTTTTCGTTCTATCATTTTCTTAAATGCAACTGGAAACTTTATAAAACAGCGTTTTAAATACCTACCGTATTTGTCTTTAAAATTGTGATTTAATTTTTTCGATTAATTTCTGATTTTTTTTATACAGTTCTCAAAACTTAGCTTATCTCAATATTTTTCCTCTTTCAAAATTTTGGGCTCTAGGCACGTGCCTAGTCTGCCTATTGATAAATGCGGCACTGTCTATAACATAAAAAAACTCTCAAAAAAATGTGCAACAATTGTTAGGCCTATATAGAAAAAATATTTGTTTTTTAATAAAATGCTTCAAACGTTTTCTATACACGTTTTTAGTTTATTTTCATACGGGTTTTCATGTATGTAAAAAAATTAATCATTTTCATGACCCCATATATATAAGTGAGTTGTTTACGATTGCACTTGGAGTATATATTACAATTTGTTAACCACTTACTTTGTTTCGCTTTGACAAACGATAGTCAGAAACAATTCAAATACATCCTCTCTGTTGATGTCATAGTGCGTGAGTTTAATGTGAATGATGCTGGGTAATGAAGACACCAGTTTGTTACAGAAAACACTGTGTGGGCGCTGCGATTACATTCCATGTCGCTATAATCAACACAGGCGTGCTCACTGCTTATTTCACAGACAAAGGTTGAGTAATTAACCTTCGCTTTCCAAACGATGGGCGTGTTTGTTTTTGAAAGCATAAAGTACTTCGAAAGACAATCGAGTCACTGTACGTCATTGTTAGTCATTTTTAAAATACAGAATTGATAAGCGTGATGTTAGTCTGAAAGACCGACAGTAGAGCAGTAGACCTGAAAACTGTTGTAGAACGTTACGTACGATCTGAATTGAGCACTTCCGTAAAATATTTACAGTGTAAAAAATTAATTTAACATATAAAAACTCTGCGTTATAAGAAGTCACTTATTCAGTCACTGTAAGTGTAATAAAAATTAAAGCAATTTGTATTTATTTTAAAACTTATTTGTTTACCCACATATACTTCATTAAAATAATTTCATCAGAGTCACGACATTGTTTTTGGTGTTCGAAACACTTCTGACATGCGTGTTCTGGTATATCGTTGAGCATCGATAAAACAGATGTTTGGTGTGTTTTTCTATCATTAGCGGTTGGAAAAGTTTATCTTTTCATTGTTTTTGCACTCTGTCTGTGAATTTACATATGGTGAATTATATATAGATATAATTGCAGTCTAAGCTTTTGCAGGAAAGTCTTAAATAAGCGATGACGCAGTGTCGTTTTACTAACTTGTTCCAGTGTCTATAAAATTGTATTTCATAAACATGAAACTTCTACAAACAGCCAGGCTGTAGACATCACAGCTGATGTCAGTTATCTGTACTGGAATTTCAAGCAAATAGGTAATAATCTGTGGTCTAATGTATTCTGCAGGACCAGAAATAGGAAGAAATCATGGCCGCTTAAGCAGAGACAAGACAGACACTATAACAAACAAAACGCTGTACTACTCTTATTATGGTGACAACAACACAGTAAAAAAATGTTTCTCACAGTTCTGCACAAAGCGAAATATACTCTAATTCATACGTATTTTGACTGTACTCACAAATTGCATTTTACTTATTATAAACAGCAATTATTAACAAAAGTAAAATGACAAAGTAACATAAGTTGTTTTGTAATAATTTGTGTATCAAATAATACGATATATTTATAAGAGCTATGTGTACAGTAGGCTTTACATCCGTTCAAATAACACTATACGCTCTTGTAAAGCACACTGTTATTTGTAAGCAACGTAACTACAATATTTTAACCATAAGAGACACACAATCTTTAGACGTATAGTGCCAAATTAAGTTTTAAAAACATGCTCTTTAATTTGATTAAATTTTGTCTTCAAATGGTTAAATACACTTTTATGTACAAGATTTCCAAGGCATTAGAGTACAATACAAGCTTAGTTCAATTTCAGCTGAAAACGTTCTTCATACCATTTCCAGTAATTTCTTATATTTTTGTGTTATCATTACGCTTCCAAATTAAAATGTTACATAAGGCTAAGCCAGTTAGTACTGTCTACGTGTTGCAATTATGACACAGTGGAGAACCGTATATTCCTTGATTCTCGAAAATTTAATGTTAACTTGTCAAATGTAGTATAACAACACAAATTCAATGTAATTTAATTTGTGGAGTTCCACGCTTTTGGAGCGCCAAATTATATAACAACACAAATTGAATTCATGGGTGTAATCGTAATAGGAAGATGATGCGTTATATAATTTTTTTTTTAATTTTTTCATTATTTATTTTTTTATTAAACAAAATTCTTTCATTTCGAACAACAAAATAATACTCATTATTATTCGTTTGTATGAACCATTCGCACATGACTTATAGCTAACAAATTATATATAACATGGTACGCATAAACCTTATCATCTAATCTTAATTAATTAAATATTTTGCTCTCGGCTTAGACCTACTCATTGTGTAGTTATCTTTGTGATTTCATATTATTTTCTGTAATTCTGAATTTACTGTTATTTTAATTTATTTAATCTTATTTGACTTTCATTCTTTACTATTGCATATGCATTTTACTTTATCAAACAAAGACTTTATCAATTACTCTCATTTATTTTAATTTAAACTCAAATATTTCTCTCTTAGCATTTATGTTTGATTCAACTACTAATTCCTATATATGAGTTATTATTCTACATTACAATCTGCTTTTGCATTTATGTACATTTCTTTATGATTGATTAACTGTTAATTAGAGTCTTTCAATTGTCTGTAATTTAACAAAAGTGGTTTTCATCACCTCATTTGATGCGATACTATCAGTGTGTCCTCCTCGGTCCTCGGTCTGTGTCCTTCTCGTTCTTCTGGTCCTCTTCCAGGATTCCACTGCTAGTGCTGTTTACTAGTTGTCTCGTATCATCTCATGGATCGTACGTGAGTCCATCGAACCTCTTCGTAGGTGCTCTGCTATTCTGGTTAAACTTCCAGTTCGTCCCGTGAGTCTCACTGTAGATTTAAAATAGCGTCGTCGACTGACATAGACTTCTACGGCAACGGTTGAAAATAGAAGAAGGAACTTTATTAGCGCGACCTGGTATTTATAGCCAGGTCGTGCAAAAGCTCAGGTCTGAACAATTTTCATCTTGTCAGAGTTTGTCGAAGCGTTTTTACCCCCACTCTGGTTCAATTCACTAATTTCGCCTATCTTCGCGAATTACGAATTCTGTTTCACACTACTCGATGCTCAATCGATCGCTAATTTTTATATGTTTATTATACGTAAATTACGCTTCTTTATTGTAATTACAAAAAGAGCTATTCACTTTTGACTTATAGTAATTGCACTTTCTGTCACTTTGTCACTGTCTTTTAACCCTTTGTTCACCTTTATTTTCTACACCCTCTGGTGTCTTTCGTTTTTGCAATATCGTACATATTTTTCTTATAATTAAAATAAAACATAAAATCTATCAATATTTGAAAAGGAATGGTTACTGTTCAGGAACGGACAGGCTTCACACACACAAACAAAATACACGTGTACACAACGCCAGCGACAGGTGGGCCAGATATGCGTGTACATGCATGAATTGTGTATTCCCTATTTTTTTTAAACAATCCAGCTTGCAATCTGAATCATGTCTATTCCATAGCTTTATTTATTTGTATTAATTATTTATTTATTTATTTTTGCAATGCACAGTACCGTATCTTTTTGTACTGTCGCAGTAGATAAAATATTTAACATGAAAGACAAAGCTAAAAATGTTTCACCTTTCAGTTAGCTATATTTCTAATTCAGAAAGAATGCATTGTTTTAAATCTGTAGTGACATGTATAATGCTGCACGCGTCACATGTGTAAACTGTTACAATTTTGTATCAAGGTTTTAATTTGGCAGTCACTTTTTTTCCAATAAATTTACACGATGGAAAAGTTGAACATTACCATAATCTGGAAATCACGTTTTACTTACTCTCTGTCATGAATAAAATGTTCTGTCTACCATTACACTCAAGATACAAAACTTAAATTTTGTATTGAAAATAATCTGTCACATCTATTAAACACATGAAAAACTAAAGTTATGTAGAAAAAGAAAGCGAGTCGTCGCTTATCAGCTGTTTGATAAGCTTACTAAAAATTGTAAGATTCTGATTCTGCAGTTGTTAAGTAAACTTTTTAACATGATCGTTTTACACTTCGCTTTCACAGGGAGTTACATATATTTCACTTATAACAATAATCGTTCTGTCTCCAAATTATATTCGTGATGCCGTTCCGTTTTTGTTTCTATATAAGATATCCTCTCATTCACGTGAATATTCACAGCTATTTCCTAACAAGATCACTTCTGCCTGCTCGTTTATTCTTTGCTCCTTTGAAGAATTTAATTTTCCTACGTTACCTATCATCTTTCTTGTTCCTCTGAGGCATCAGATAATCTCTAACACAGAATGTTGTACAAAAATTGTCATTGTGTAGGGGTAACATTGACTATCTGTTGACATCGTGTTAACAAATTGACACATCGTGTTATTGCCTATTTTATTCTTGTAAAGTCTGCTACTTGTTTTACGTATAAAGTCCTTACATTAGTTTAAATTTTGTTATTCTTAAAAAATAGCTAAGAATAGCCAAAATGCTGACTTCTTCTATTTTGTCTGTAATAAATTTAAAAGATCAGATGGACTAGCTGAAAAAGCAAAAAATTAAAATAACAACTTTTCTCAATAAGAATTTGTGTAAATAGAATTGTAGTCCATTATAAGTAGCTAAGAATTAAGAATTCATAAATTTTGTAGTGATTTTAAAATACTTGTACTTGCATTTTTTGTCTTAGATAAGTATTGGGATCCATTACAATATGGATTAAAAAAAATGAGTAATGATGTTTCGGATTATTGCACACTGAATTAGTAATTAAGACATAAACCTGTAATTGAAACCTTTTTAAGAAAACATTAAATTCTGTTAACTTTTAGTGTCAAATAATTGAGATATAATTGACAGAATAATTGCAAAAGAGGTCTAATAAAGTAGGGTTATATTACATACTGTCATGTATGTAAGGAAAATTGAAAGGTTTATTGTTAAATTAAATTAGCAATATTGCATATAACAGTAGATAATTAAATTCTACATAACATAATACTGTGTATGATGTAGTGAAGTAATTAATCATTTCTGTGACACTGGCACTGTTGTAATTCGTTACTCAGTGATTTATTCTAGAAATATCTTCTACTCGCAATACCGGTATTTTTCAGTACTCATCATTAATTCAGCTGTTAATTCTTAATTTTACAGTGAGAAGACGTATCATATGCTATTTAGACAAAATAAAAAAGATTTAACTGTAAGGTTACAACCGAATTTCATAAAACACAAAAAACGAAGTTTTTCATATCTATACTACGCTGATGAATATAATAAAAGCATAATCAGAACTTAATCATAACACCTATCGTCGTAGTTATTACGTTCACAATTGTCGTTTATACAGTGTGTACATTTTACGAACATGTATAGGTCTATAGCTTTTTATGCTAATAGTTAACGGGTTCAACAAAATTTCATCATAACCATTAACATTTTTTGTATTTGTCATAATACTATTTGAACTAAAATTAATTAGATCAGTTTTTAGATATTGCTTAATAGAGGGAGTAAGGTAACTTGTTAGGTGATAACTCTTTCTATCACATGGCTTTTTTTTAACATCTTTTCTCTTCCCCCAACACTTTCTTTCTATTCTGCCAATGTTTACTCCAACGATTTTATGGTTTTATTTTATCTACAAAATATTGTAGGATATTTACGGAAGTAAGGAAATAAAAAAGATAATGTTCTTTATTTATAGGTACTGTTTAAATGGATCCGTTCAATTTATACTCCAGGATATCAGTCCCTGTAAATAAGCACATGCCAGTCTCAGGTAGATAATTATCTATACTGACTGACACAAGAATTTCAGTTACCAGAAAACCTCTTCGTCTTAATGCTGGAGAAACTGGTATATATATCTGGAAATTCCAAAGTTCTGGACCTGCAGATAATGAGGAGATCTTATAAGAGATAAATTAATTACTCAATATACTATTACGTAACACTCTCAAAAAGTCGAGAGTATCGTTCTAAACAATTCTCGGCTAGTCGAGCAAGTGCAGCGTCTCTGTCAAGGCCGTGAAGTCAAGTAATACTCCAGACTGTTCTAGTACTTGTAACTACGCAAATTATGGTGGCACACCGTCAAAAGAATGGAAAATTATTCTGGAACATCTGCAGGTTATATATAAGCAACAGCGACAGGCTTATTTAATTAGTTACACCTGGCAAAAAGGTAGAGTGCAGATCAAGTAATTGTTACTGATTAGTGGAAAGTGATTATCGTGTTAGAAGAGAGCGGAACTCTAATAGTTGACAATATTATTGAGTGTGGACAAATTTATCTAGAATAAATTATTGTACGAGAGTACTTTGTTGATTGCACACTATTATTTATGACTAATTGAAGCTGGTAGTTGGTGACTTCATTGGTGTGTGTACTTTGATTCCACTGTACCATACGACGATAAGTGAGACCGTCGTTACAATATTAATTTTATTTTGAGATAAGCTTAAAGAAATATTTAGGTTGACATGAAAGGCGCCATGTTTAACAAACGCTGCAGTGTTTAACCTAAGAAGACGATTTCAATATTACTGAAATAAGGGTTGAAGAATTTGGAGGAAGCACGGACATTGCGACTACATGTAAATGAAAAGAAACAAGTGAACAAAGGGACGTGAAAATTTTAACACAGTGACTCTTCAAGAGATAGGTAGAAACTTCGTAGATCTTAGCTCTTTTAAATAAAATCAAATAATGGTTATTATTATTATTTTTTTTTTAATAGTACATGAGATAAACAGGAACACATCGCAATTGTATAAAAAATTTATCGTGTACTGTTAGGAAGTTTCTTACTGTTAGGCAATTTATCTGTACTTTCAGTTAGGAAGTGCAGAAGTAGCAACCGTGAGTCTTGTCCTCGTGGAGACAGATGCCACCATTTTTGTCTATTTAGTCGCTACTATATGATGCTTCCATTCCACAGAAACGTTGTCGGGCTATACTACTTTACGGACTTTACTTTTTCTGTGTTAACGTAAACCAGTGTATTTCTGGAAGCGAGTTAATTAGGAAATTTTAAGGTTGCTAACTCATCGTTTTAAAATAATCAATTTGGTTGATTTTTATTAAAATTATAATAACGCTCCTAAGGCATGAGTTTGATAAATGTTACTTACTTTCTTTTTAAGTACTACACCTTCGACAAAGTGTAACCGCTATAACGATACTCAAACCTTCCTCTCCAGTAACATTAACTGGAGCGTAACATCCCTGAATGCTTACAGGGATGTAACTATTAGGGCCTATATTATATAGAAGGGCCTATAAGCTTATTTTGTTACCGGAAAATAATAAATTGCACCCTAACATGCTAAATCCATATTAGCGAGAATATATCCTCTAAGTAGAGTTATAAAATGTAAGTGATACATATAAAGTTTTTACAAACTAAACTAATTGTAAAGAAGGCGTTACGTGTAGTAAGAATGTTATCTCAACTATATTTTGGGCGATTTACAACTATTTCTAGTCTCTGTGTTTCCAACTTCTGTTATCGACTATTGAAGAGTTCTCATTTTAGGAATAGCTTTGTGTAGTTATAAGCAAATACGAATTTATTTATGTTCTCGTACATACATTATGTAACAAGTTTTCTTAACCCTTAACTAATTTCGCTATTTAGACTTATATGTGTAGCTTCGTGAGGTAAATCTCTACCCAAGACAAAAATTGCAAATAATTTTAAAAGTGTGACGTTATGAAAATGATGTTTTATCAAAAAATAAACAAAGAGCATATACTTAAGCAAAACTAAATTTATTATAAACAAGAATTGTACTTTTCTTTACAAAAATGGCACTTTATTTACCTGTCCTCACTTTTCAAAACGTAAAAACTAGTTTTATGATAGTACATAGAAATATGTCTTAAACTATTGTGTTATAAAAATTAAATATAATATGAAATACAAAGGTTTTGTAAAATATATAAAAACACTTGGTAAGTTCACAAATTTTTTTAATTAACTCTGACAGCTGTTTCGACTAACTTAAGCCATTGTCAAAGAGCGAGTGAATGAAATTACTGAACACAGGATGTTAGTGGTGTGTAGGTGGTAAACATCTGTTTAGGGCGTATCTGGGACATCTGTGTTGTGATGGAGAGGGGGGAATGTGTGCATGAGACAAGGGAAGGTCAGGTGTCTTTAAAACTAAATACAATCATGAATGCAAAATATAAAATTAACTGAACTAAATATAAACTGAATGCAAATTTTAAAATAATGATGAACATTCAAAATAATATAAAATAAACTAAACTAAATAACAGATTTTAATAAAGGGGATACACAAAATTCAGTCTGTTCATTGGTTAAATTTTTGTTATTTTTTATTGCTTTTTTAATTTCTAAAATTTCTAACAAATCCATTTTTTTACCTTTTTGTATGTTGTGGAGTAGTTATATACAACATACAACATTGGTTCTTTTACAAAATTGCAGCTAAGCAATTTATTTTTACTGTTACCGGGCCTTTGATACCAGGTAAATGTAAAACGAGATTGTGCAACCTAGTTCTTGAATGTGCTGGTGGAAATTTCAACCATTTATAACGGTTTCTCCCATAAAAATAACAAGACTCTCTTACTATTTCTTGCTCTCCTTCATTTCCATTCTCTTCTTCTTGATCATCATCTTCCATTCCACTTTCCGTATCGTGCTCAGACACTTCAGTAGGAGCATCGCTAAATTCACTGTCATCTTGAAAAAAAATCTGGTATATCTGGTTGCTCTGACACATTTTCTTCTTCCAATAAGTTAACAATTTCTTTTTCAGTCAAATATTGAGCCATTTTATCTAAATAAAATAAAAAACAAAGAAATATGAGAGTAAAAATAGTTAACGTAAGTGACTTCGTGGGGTATATTTCTACCCCACTACATACATACCTCCGATAATATTGGTCACAGCACACTTGGCTTCCGCTCATTGCAAGAGCACAGTCGCTACTGAGATTACATGGAAAGGGAACGGCAACGTTCCAGTAGGACCACAATAATAAACAAAAGTGTACCACCTGGGGTAGAAATCAACCACACAAAGGTACTTAAGGGTTAAGATTTACAAATCAATACATAATTGCTTGAAAATTATAATACATAATTCTTTTGTTGCGTTTGTATTTTTACATTTAATTCTGTACATGACAATGAAAGGAGTTAACACAGGCCGTTTATGAAACTATCTCCTACACCACTCTAAATCGACTCTCTGAGAGTTAGACATTATTTGGTCCTCAAGATGCTGTTTGTTGTAGGAGATGTTGTGAGACGATAGTGGATGTCCGTGAGAGGAGAATCAAAAGTATTACTTAGGTGCTCACACTTTTGACGAATGTTTTACTGAATCATTAAGTGCGACAAGATTACTTTTCAAACGGTGCCAAAAATTATAGCCTATGCTTAAGTTGTATTTTTATACTCAGACTGTAAATTTCATCATTATGAATGAAACGTCCTTATTGATAAACGGATCTTTTGCATAGTTCATATAAAAATATGTGTTGTAAATGTTTCAGCAAATTTTATTCTAATAATTTTGGTTTTTTAGCCGTACATAATATTTGGCTAGATTTAAACTACTTGACTTGCCTAATCTAAACTATAACATAATACAACGAAATAAAACATACCATTACCTTGTAATTCCTCGTATTACGTGAAAAACAGAAATAAAGGTTAGATAAAAGGAAAATTACCAACTTACGTTGGTAATTATTTGTTTGGTATAAGAATTGTAATATGTCGCATCTTTCAAGGCTTTCGAATACCTAACAAATTAATACACTTGGTTCACATGACCTGAAACATACAAGATGCAAAGTAAAATTAGAAGGAATATTAACAGAGGATTTCCAAGTTCAAAGAAGAGTTAAACAAGGGGATGTCTTATTTACCCTCCTTTTCAATATATGCCTAGTGAAAGTAGTCAGGCACCTACCGATAAACCCTGGTAGCACAATTATGAATAGAATATCGCAGTGCATAGCATATGCTGATGATATTGTTCTGGTGACAAGATATAAACTGGAAGAGGAGTACACCTCTCTGGAGCATGCTTCGATCAACCTAGGGCTGCAAGTTAACAGCCGAAAGACAAAATGTATGCCGATAAAGAAGAATGTCCGAGAAGAAAAAATCCCTAAAAATTAAAGTTAATGGTGGTGAATTTGAGAGAGTAGATAGTTTTAGATATCTTGTGTCCCTCTTAACGTCAAAAAATTAGATTGCAATGGAAATTGAAAACAAACTAGCCATGGGAAATAGGTGCTACTTTTCTTTGCTGGCTATCCTAAATTCCAGAAACATTTACAGAATTTCTAAGGTCCATATTTACAAAACCGTATTGCAGCCATTAGTACTGTATATGCTGCATAAACCTGGACTATGACCTCACCCTAAGAAGATATGATAAGAACATGGGAAAGAAAGATTCTGAGGAGGATATATGGAGGTGTACTAGATGCCGGAACGTGGCGTATGAGGACAAATGTCAAATTGTACGAACTACACAAGGAACCGGACATCTTCACAGTAATAAAACAACAAGGTTGAATTAGGTAGGCAGGTCACGTACAAAGAATGACAGAGGAAAGGGCAGTGAAAAAAATATTCATTGGAGGACCAGGAGGAAGAGTCGCACATGATAGAGAGGAATGGAGTCACGTCGTTCTGGAGGTCAGGGCTCTTCGTAGCGCCGTGCAGTAGTAGTAGGATAAGAATTGTAACTCACGTAAAATATGCTGGATTAATGCTGTATGTTTGAATTGATATAAAATTATGCTCTGTGAATACTTACTTTAGTGTATTTGTGACGTACACTTTTAACAATTTTGTGTGCATCAGAACATAACACAACGTAACGTAACGTGTTTTAAAAATTAATTATAAACTAATTAATTAAGGTACATATTTGCCTATTATGTACATAATTGCTTATAGTTTTTTTCCATTACAATTAACGAGTTAAAGAGTGTTTCAGTGTTTTTAAGCGGTTAAATATATTTCAAGTAATGTGTTTTAACCTACACTGTAAACTAAAAAAACTCAGAACATTTTATCTTTTTTCAAACCTAAGAAAAGTTTACAAAAATTCGCGTCCATTGAGTACACATTATTTATTTTAATTTTGATTACATTCTAATTGCTTACATTGTAAGATAATTTATTAGAATACTTTAAAAGCTCCTGTAAATCATTAAAACATTCTTTGCATTATATCGTTGTAAGAGTGGGAGTCAAAAAGTTAGTTGTGTTTGAACATATTATTTTTCCTAAAAGTGATTTTTAAATGAAAATTGTTGGAAAAAATGTAGTAACATTTTGCCCCTGTAGTAACACTTACTCCTTTGTTAGCCGAAGAAAATGTCACGTGATTTGCAAGTAGTGTCCGGATTAGAAATCCTCCCAGTGGCTCGATTTCTGTAGGCAAGGAGATATAACGCTACTGAAATTCATTACCAGTTGAGGAACATGCATGGTGACAGGGCTTTCTCAAGATGGTGTGAATTGTTCGAAAATGTCCCTACGGATATTGAGGTTGAGTGCTGAGAGGAAAGGCCATCAACGTAGACAATGGATGACATCGTTGAACTTATTCGCCAATTGTTGCTTGCAAATAGCGAAATCACAGTGGACAAAATTGCCGCTGAATTGGGTATTTTGCATGGAAGTGTGCACATCATCTCTGAGCGCCTGCAATATGAGAAAATATGCGCGGATCATTTAGCACACGTCACAAAGGAACTCCTTTAATTCCTGACCTTACGCCGTACGATTTTAACTTTTTAGGTCCTGTGAGAGATGTTGCAAAGCGACAATATAACAATACTGAATTAATCCAAAATGCAATTCTGGAATGACTATCGAATGTCGGACGCGAATTTTTCAGCAACGAAGAAGTCGTGTCACGCTACGATAAATATTTTAATAAACTTTTCAACTTTGTAGGAAAGTAGATTTACAATATTGTACTTTCAGATAAAATAAATCTGAATTGCATTGCACTTTCAGATAAATAAAAGAAATTTTGTAAATATTCTACATGTTTTTTATGTTAGTGCAACTAACATTTGTTTTCTCGAGTAAATCGTATTCTGTTTAGTCTAGCTTTATGATAACCTTGCCTTTAAAAATAACGACTTGTAAATATGGTCGCTCCATTGAAAAAAATGTGCCATGATACAAAAAATGGGTTTTATGATAAAGGAGTAATGCTAATTGTAATTAATACAGTTGCTATAGAGGTGTAAAACAAATGTTAGTTCTAACTAGTAAAGGTTCTTATAAAATAAAAACTATGTACAAACATTAACACAATTTTTCATGTTAGCCTTCAAACAACACTTTTAAAAATAATACAGACAAAATGTGGAACACTACAAACAAAATAATGAAAGACTGTAACGAAAATTCATTTAACCAGGAAAGCGAGTTCTGTTTTAACTCGACCATTTGGCATTTGTTTGTCTGACAATATGTTTATGGTATATCTCATGATAACTTTGAAAACATTAATCGACTTCATAAAACTTAGCGTGCATGTTTTAACCTTTAACTAAGAGAGGCCTATTGTTTTTGAGTTTGACCTCCCTAGGATGGTAGAAAGAGTCCCCTAAAATGTGAAAGAGTAAAACAAAATATCGCAAAATGTCCATGTGGCGTATAAAATTAAAGGGAATTTTAACCAGAATCTAAATATATTATTCAGCTTAAGACATTTCACAATTTTTGTAGATCAAGGCCCCAAAACTTGCCAGAATTTTGAAATAATTGCAAAAGTTCATGTTTTAAATCAAATTAAACTGAATGTTATCTACAATCTGAATATAATCAGAATGATCACTAATGCACACCACTATATAAAAATTATCCCAATTAGCGCTTTCAAGCTTCACAGCCCATCGTCAGATTGGAATAGACAGGAAATATGTAAAACAAACCCTTCACCCCTCTCCCCCACCGTGCTCACACACAACAAACTATAATATAAATGACCTTTCCCCACCCCCTAAACACTGTCCCACCATCTGTACATATTTTTCTAGCAAATTCCTTGTGTTTTAGTGTTGTGTGTGTGTGTGTGTGTGTGTGTGTGTGTGTGTGTGTGTGTGCATCCTTTTAAACTTACCCTTTTCTTTCCCCACCCCCTATACCCTGTCCCACCAGGAAAAGGGGAAGGTCGTTTATATTATAGTTTGTTGTGTGTGAGCAGGGTGGGGGAGAGGGGTGAAGGGTTTGTTTTACATATTTCCTGTCTATTCCAATCTGACGATGGGCTGTGAAGCTTGAAAGCGCTAATTGGGATAATTTTTATATAGTGGTGTGCAACAGTGATCATTCTGATTGTGATTTCAACCACTAACACAAATTTCTTCATTAAAAATCTGAATATAGTGTTTAGGTTTAAAACTAAATATTCTTAGAGCACAGAGCTAAAAAAATGTATAAAAATTGTAAACCTTTATGCCAAACATAAGACTAAAGGAATAATGTTAATCCAAATCCGAATGTAATGTTTACTTTGAATATCTTAAGGGCAGGACATGCCAAAAATGGAAGTTGCGATTTATTAAAAGTTATAGGTAAGCGTCTGACCGATTTCCGCAACTCAGAGAGCTTACTATTGATACATTACTAAAAAAGCTTATAATAATACATTTGTCAGTTATAATTTATGTAACTTTTGTTTTAATAATACCTATTTGTGTGTTGGTTGGTTGTTGCTGTGGTTTCCTGTTGGCTTCTGGTGCTTTAAAATGGTATTATTGTGATTGTGGTATATATAAGAGTATTTTGTGTATTTTCTATGTTGAGTGCTTTGAAAATTGTGTCGTGTTTTGTATTGATTTGTATTTGTTCAGGTATTAGTTTGTGTTGTGTTTTATGTTTGTATATTTGTAAATTTTCCCAAATGTTCATTATGGTGCTTTTGTGTGGTATGGGTTTGGTGTCATCTTGGTTATGTCTGGGAATTCATGTCCAGTGTTTATTGCATGTGTGGCCAAATTAGATTTATGTATTTCTGGTTTTATTGTACAGTATGCATTTAGGTGATCAAAATAACGTTTTTTCAGCTGTTTTTTTGTTTGTCGTATGTAACATTTATTGCAATCTTGGCATTCAATTTTGTATATACCATTGGTTGTTGTATTATGTTTGTTGTGTGGGTTATTTGGTTTTTGTAAATTATTTTATTAGTTTTTTTCAATCACTTTCTTCTACAGTCCGTTTCTTGATGTATATAATACTTTAATATTTATACTAAATTTACCTCAAGATGTTTTTTCTATTTGGAACATGTTTCGAGAGTTCTTGTTCTCTCATCTTCAGCCTTCGCCATCTTCAGCCTTCGCCAGAAGATGGCGAAGGCTGAAGATGAGAGAACAAGAACTCTCGAAACATATTCCAAATAGAAAAAACATCTTGAGGTAAATTTAGTATAAATATTAAAGTATTTTATTAGTTTTGTATGCTATTTTAATGTCTGTGTTTTTAATTAGTTTTGTTAGCTTTGTCAGTTTAATATTTATGTATATGAATGTGGCCTATTTTTTATTGTTGTTATTATTTATGTGTTGTTCATTTTTATTAATTCTTAATTGTTCAGTTTTTACTTTATATTTGATTTTATTTTCTATTTTGTTTACAGTATTTTTATTGTATCCATTTTCGTAAGCAATTTGGTATATTATATTTCTTTCTTTGTCTGTTTCTTGTTTCTTTAGGGGTATTTTGTACATTCTGTTAAAAAGTGAATAGAATGCTGCCATTTTATGTTGTAGTGGGTGATCAGAATGGTTAGGTACAACGATGTTAGTAGAAGTTGGTTTTCTGTATATTGCATATTGTATGTGGTTGTTGTTTCTTGTGATGGTTATATCTAAATAGTTGATTTTGTTATGTTTTACTTATTCTTTTGTGAATTGTTTTTTGGGTGTATGTTATTGATTTGTTTTAATATGTTATCTGCATTTGTGTTTTTGTTATTTGATACATATAGCCCATCATTTACATATCCATATGCCATTTGGATCAAATTAATTTATAATATTTGGTATTTTGGTGTCTACGTGTTGTAAGAATATTTCTGCTATTATGCTAGATAATGGAGATGATCCCATTGCTAAACCTTCTTGTTGTTGATAAATTTTGTTATTGAATTCAAAGTAATTTTGTTTTAGTATTAGTTGGAGGCTATTTTTTATTTCAGTTATATATTATGTGTCTTCATTTTGTCCTTTAAGTTTGTTTATTATTATGTCTATTGTTTCATCTACTGGGATGTTGGTGTACATGTTTGTGATATCATATGACGTGAAAAATTTATTTTCATTTATATTTATAATTTTTAGTTTGTCTATTAATTCGTATGTATTTTTTTATGATGATTATTTGTTAGATGGTTACTTTTTTGTTTGTGTGCTATTATTTTTGCTATTTTGTATGTAGGTGCTTTTTTGAAGTTGATTAATAGACGTATTGGTTTAATTTGTGTATTTTTATTAGGCTATTCATTTTAGGTGGTTCTGGATTATTATTTATATATAATGCAACAGTACAAATGTATAGGATACTGTGCATTGCACAATTAGTTTAGATAATTAATATAATTTAAATAAATAATCCATATTGTTAGTAATAATAATTCAGCTTTCAATCTGAACTGTAAAGTGAACACCAAATTTGCATGCTTGGACAGGTTGGTCACGCCACTCAGCTGCGTCTGTGTGTAAACGTGTATCTTACATGTGTGTGTGAGACCAGTTGTCAAGCGTCACCCCCAAATGAACGCTATTAATTATATGAATTATTTGAATGGTGATAAATGTATATGAAATATCACAAAACCAAATACGCCGTAGTGTGTATAATATAAAGACGCACGTGTGTATGAAAGATGGTGCGAAAATAATAAAAAGTGCGAATCCAGTGAAAATAAACATAAATAAAACCCATAATAATCAAGATAACGAGAAACGGTTTAAACACAGTTGTACACATAAAAATTACCGACCAGATGAATATCGGGTAATTTGCAAAAGACTTCGTATGTTGCGAAGACAAGTGAATAAAGTGTGTGAATAATCGTGTTTGTAAAAGGACGCTACGACAAATCTATTCCTGCAGAGAATTGTCGAAACATGAATTTTGCGCCCTAGGCTATAAATAAGCGAGGCACATCAGCCTTGTTCTCCTTCTCATTCAACCACAGAGGCAGCCGGAGGCTCTGCCCGGCGACTTCAACTCTTTCTCGTGCAACCACAGAGGCAGATGGAGGCTCTGCCCAACAACAACAACAACAACAACGACAACAACAACAAAAACAACTCTTTTTTGACTACAGCGGCAGCCGGAGGCGATGCTTGACAACATCATCAATTTCGGGACACCACCGTTGTAGCCAGAGACCATTACGAAGGACAAGGGAACAGCACACTACATGGAATAAATTCCAGACGTAGAGGACGAGTCATCGGACTTCCGAGACTCCCCGGAGGACGAGGAAAGGATTCACGACTTCACGACTACGCAGAATTTACCAACAAAGGACTCAGGACCAGGAGAGGGTACGCTGAGGAACCACTACAATTAAGGTGAAAGAAAGCCATGTATTCTTCATAACAAAAGACTTAATCAAAGACAGATAAACATTGTCAAAAGAAAGACAATAATTTCTAAAAGTGTAATTTATAACTTGTAAATATAAATGTCTTGTATAGTAATTATAGCATAACTTATGAATCAATTATTTATTGGAAATATTTAAATTTAAATTGTATAGTAATTATGAAAGCATAATTTTTGAATTAATAATTTATTGAAAATATTTAAATGTAATTTTGAAAGAATAGAGAATTACTAAAGTAATTAATCTAAATGACAAATGCATATGCAATAACAATAAGATTAGTTTTAAAAAAGAAAGATTTCAGAATATAATAAATTAATCATAATATACTGAGCAAGTCGAGAGCATATTATTACTAATCAAATGTATTTATAATTATAAGAGTATTTTATGTTTGTATGGAATATGCAATATTACGTGTATGTAATCAATAAGTATGGGTACTGCGAATACCCATACACATGCAATAATAATGAAGTTTTAATTCGAAATTTATTTTGAAATTTTAATTAATAAAAGTTTTAATTATTTTAAACAGTTTTACGTTGTTGTTATTATTACGATTACACCCATTGAACATTTGTAACGTTATAAATATTTGTGCTACTCAACAGGGGGAATCAACGATATATACAACAGAATTAACGTTATAAAATATTTGGCTCCCAAAAACGTGGGACTCACAAATATTTAATGTTATAAATAAGTCTGCATTTTTATTGTTTAAAATGTTTTTAGCTGTTTTATTAGTTTTATTGTTAGTTTAAGATATTTTTCTGTTGGGTCTTCATTTAGTTGTATAGATTTGTTATTGTTGATGAAGTCTTCAGTTTTATGATGTAGTCTGTGTTGTCAATAATTACTGTTGCTTGACTTTTTCTGTTTAGTTGTGATTAAATTGTTGTTCTTTACTTTACTTTTAAATCTTTTATTGTTTTATTATCCTGCTTTTTTTAGATTTGTTTTTTATTTCACTAGTGATTATTTTTTTATTTATATGTGTTGGTTCTGTTCCTTTTTCTTCTTGTATATTGTCTTGTATTAGGCTAATGGCAAATTCTGTTTCTACTATTAAATTTTGTAGGTTTTTGTTTATGTTTTGAATTAGGTTAGGTTTTGACATATTGTTTAAATATTCTGTTTCTTTTTTGTTAAACTCTGTGTTGGTTAGGTTAATGGTTCGAGGATAAAATGTGTGTATATTTTTGTTTTTTTGTTCTTGATTTTCGTTGTGTTGTTTTAATGTATTGAGTTTTTGTTGATTGTATTTTTTTTTTCAGATTTTATTTTACTTTCTATACTATTGTATTTATTATTCCATGTAATAAACTTGTTAGTTCTAAGTATAGTTTATATATGTCTAGTGTTATGCTGTTTTCCTTTTCCAGACATAACCAAGATGACACTAATAATGCACATACCACACAAAGGCACCATAATGAACATTTGGGAAAATTTGCAAATACTAACATAAAACACAAAACAAACTAATACCTAAACAAATACATATGAATGCAAAACCCGACACAATTTTCAAAGCACTCAACGTAGAAAATACACAAAATACTAATATTGTAACGGTACATATAACTCACCCAAAACCCAATGTAAAATAAACGGATTAAAAATTATCCAGAACAAAATAAACAACAAAAGAAGAACATGTAAACAGGAACATAGGATGAATTATGATTAAACTAAGGGAATCAAATAAATTATAATTAATAAGTAATGTATTATAGAAGAAAAGAAGACACGACTAAAGACAAGACAATGTTGACCCAAATACCCAATATATCAGACAGTGAGAAGAAGATTACAACACCCATAACAAGAAGAAATTTATTAAGGAGTATAAAAGAATCAGTGCAAATAGGGAAAATAAAATCAAATCAGATACAAGAAGGAACTAATAATGACAAGAATAAAATAAACCATGAGAATATAAAGTATTCTCATGATAAGGAGATACAGAAGTAAAAGAATGATAAAGAGAACAGAAGTAATTTAAAAACTTGATTTAAAACCCTAAGCTGTGACTTTCCACTGACATAAAACCATCAATAAACTAACTTCAATGACTTGACGGTACAACCAGAACTTAAAAGTAAAACATTGATAATAGAAAATAAGTGGTAGAGTGAATATAAGAATTGTAAATGTATAAATTAGTAATGTATAAAAATGACAACTAGATAATTTCCAAAGGACTAGTAAAATTTGTAAAGTAGAAATAAAATAATAAAAGACAACTATTGTAACGTCACAGAACGTTCCATAAAGGAAATTATTTGCATAGTAAATTATCATAAGAGGAAAGTGAGGTGAACAGTATCGAACCCAAGTAATCAAAAAAAAAAAAGTTGTAATATTGTCTGATAATTAATATCATTAACATGAAAAAATGACAAGACTATGTGACTAAGACTCAAACCCCATATATATTATTTAAGTGGAGAACAGTGTAAAACTAATAATATACTATAAGAGAGACAGATAATCTCAGAAATAACCAAAATGAGGTCATTACATATTAAGAAATGTAACTCTGAATAGTATATAAAAAACTATTTATTGTGAATTAATGGACAAGATCCATTATTATACTTTGCAATATAAATAAAATAAATGTATTAAATGATTTGAATACATTATTAAAAAGGATGTAAGTTAAAATAAAAAAATATATAAATATTATGACAAAAAATCTATGTTTAGGAGCCGAGTCCAATCACTCAGATTTTATGTGAAAATTAATTATTATAGAATTAATATAAAAACTATATGTAAATGTCAATTAGACAAAGTCGAACAAATTATCATAAATAGAGAAAGCTGTAAATTGATTAGAAATCAATTAAAATAGCCAAAAACAGTATTAACTGAAAACATGTGATGGACGTATAATATTGTAATATTTATGAATTTAATGTTGACAAAATGCAACCAAATTGTATTATAAAGTTGAAATACAATACAATGTGACTATACTTGTATATTTGACCAACTAAAACACTTTAACAGTCGAGTTGGGAAACTATTTACCTATACCATACCAGGCTGAGGCCAAAAACAATCACAAAAATAGTCATATTTGACAGAATAATTGCAGAATATTAGCAAAAATAAAGGAAAAAGGTACAATCCTATAGTGTACTATAGAAACAAACTTACTCAGTTGAAAACAAGCTTAATTCTTAAAGAATTTGAAGTAAGAGAGTGAAATTTGTCACACAAAGAAAACAACTCATTTATGCAAACCAATATGATGCTAAGTAATCTTACAGTACAAATAATATGTATCAGGATAAAACCAGGTATTACCAAGGATAAACAATATAACAAACTCTCAGTGAATACCCAAAAAATCCCATATATGATACCGAAAAAGACAAATTATTGTAAAGAACCAGTGACAAAAAACCTAGGCCATATGTAATGCCTATACAAAACTGAACTTATTTATATGTTATATGTGTTAATATTTGTTTATTTTGTTATAAAAAGATAATTATGTTATGCATTAATGTTGTAGAAAGAACCAAGCAACTTCACAACATTTTTATAAGTTGAAAATTGGAATTTTGTGAAAACATTCGAAGGTAAGAGTTGTATTTTATGTTATTTTATTAGAGTTAATTTGTTCAAAACCAATCGTAATTAGTATCATTATATTCAGTTGAAAGCAGAGAATCCAAAAATAGTAATGGCATGCAGATTGTAAGTAGTTATGTAATATTGTTTGACAAATACCAGAATAATTTCAGTAATATCCTTTAGTGTGAAGAATAAGAAGTTTTTGTTCTAAAGCTTCTACGGAAGTCAAATTTGTTCTATGATGTTCCAATTGCATATTCTCGAACGTTCCAGAAGAAAATTTTACTCAAAAATACCGGAAGTTCATGTCAAAAATTAAAACAATGACCCTTACAGAGTATAAAAGGAAGACGAAATTTGACCAAAAAAACACGACACGAGAACACAGAAAGGCTTTTCCCGTACATGACAAAATACTGACTTAACCTCTACAAGGAGTATACGCCAACGTGTTGTTGAATAGAGCAGCAACACGCCATATTTAATAGAACGCAGGCAGCCAGAATACTAGCGGCCCTGAAAAGGACCAAATTTTAATAGAGAGAATCAATTCTGCTGGTATTTGCTAAGACAAACTGACTTTGATAAAATCCCCAAACAATTTACTGACACAAGCCTTTCAACGTTGAATCTGGAACTAGCGCTGTGACGGCCGAATCGAGAAACCACGCAGACAGCTGATCGCCGCCGCCGGAATTCAAAGCATAGATTCAGTGCGAAACTTACTTCAATCGTGCGGAGTTTTAAAAACCGTATTTTGACTTATAAATAATTACCAGTGCACGAGGAACGTTAACACGAAGAGGCAAGATTGAAAACGTCCCCAAGAGAAGTGTCCATTGCAGGAAATAATTACCCACCGGAACGTGAGTTGTTCAAAAGTTAAAGTCACTTTACCTGGTATCATTTGTCACACAGTTGTACTACACATGTCACACACCTTCAAATCACACAATTTTTGTAAAGCATCCTATTGATTTGTCTTGGTAGTTCAAAGGAGTCACGTCCTGAGTATAAAGATTTTTCATACACTAAACTCATGCTATTCAACTGAGTAAATAAATATATTAGCCGATACTTAATCAAAAAATTTGTCAATAAGAAAAATATTTTTTGTAACCCTGCAATTTTGTTAATTCGAGTGTTAGTCCTTCAGACGATTTTTAAAGTTCATTAAACATACGTTATTTTCAATTCAAACTGTCTTGTCCACATTTTTTTAATATAATTAATTTAAGAAATCAGAATTTATTTTCAATAATAATAATAATAATTTCTTAGAAAAAATATCCAAGTGGCGCCCACATACATATAGTAGATTAAGTTGTGCTTGCAGGACAACATCGTCGCAGAGGAACCAGCCATCAGTAAGTATATAAAAGTGCGCGGAGTGTGACACCCGACATATCACAAAACGAACAACATAACACGTAAACAAAGTCTGTCTTTTACTATTAATCAACAATGAGATTGAGATAGTAACCAAAAAGAAAAATAACTATAAACAATAAAAATCAGCTTTAAGTAAACGTAAAGAATCAATGCAATATGTAGAAAACATAATCTAAGGTTTAACCATTGTTGGGGATCCAAGATAGGACATAACCTAAACTGGCCAACAAGTTTCCAATAGAATTGTAAAAAACAGTGACTGAATGATCTCAAAATAAAATTTATTGGAGTGTAAGCAAACTAAAGACTATAAGGAGCATTCCATTTACAAAAAGTCATAATATAAAGGAACTTATGTACAGTATAAGTGTAAATTAACATGATCAAGAGTACAATATAGTATGGGTACTTTAAACAATCACACATAAAACAATCATAAAAGAGTAGGGACTCAGTCCATGATATTGGCTGAGACGTAGTACTATTCATGTGAGGCAAATCAATGTTTACTGCCATAAAATTAATAAGAACAATGTATATTATATGTAAACCCTAGATGATACTAGATGCAGGAAGTTTTAGATAGTTGCCAACAAATGTCAAAATACAAGAGCAGAATTAAACATTGCCAAGCATTAACATTGCTATAATAAAACTGATACAAACTAAACCTAATCAAAAGATGAAGGTGGAAACCAATCAATAAGAAAAATTGTAACACCCAAATATACTGAATAATAGTCAGAGAAAAATTTAAATAAAATAAAATAAGACAATACTAGCTAGTACTGATATAATCAGAAGTGGAAATGATTAGTTCAGTATAAATAGGCCACAACAAATATGGGTTACAAACCCATAATATTATAAAATAACTAATAAACAATTAGCAAGGCAATAGACCAAGAGTCTAGCCAAAAGTAAATTAATTATTATGAATAATAAGTTAAATAATGATGTAAAAACTATTGTGCAGTAATGATAAGCTATCACGAAGAACAAAAGTAAAGAATAATCATGTAATAAATATAAGAATCCTTAATATAAGAAGGAATAACGACATAGAAAAAATATTGAAGTAGGCCTAAACGAATAGTGACAATTTTAACGAATTACCGCCTGAAACTTTAATGAGAAGGGGTGGTAGTTGATAACTAAATAAAAATGATAAGTATTTATCAGAAAATGAACATTATAAATAGAATAAGGTAGAATATAAGATATGTAAATAGTTCATAAGAAATATTAAGAAATTTATTTTGTTAATCCTTATCAAAACTAAATGGTGTGGGTAACTCGTGAGAAAAAGACAAAAACGATGCTAGTAATGAAAAAAGGATCAGTGTAGTTATAAATGAATTATTTAAATTATAAAAAAAGAATTAATTACAAGCCCGTGGGCGTACAAAGAGGAACCAAAAAATCATAGCCTCAAACCCAGTCAAATGACGTCAAAGCAGCGTCTATTTTGCCGAGTGATACCGAAAGTACACGAAAATTAGAACAATTAGCCAATCATGGGCCATTATTAGTTACTAGGTATGGGATCTCGACACAGGTAAGACCATCAGTTCATCTCAAGCTTTCGACGCAGACTCCACGCTGGTCATCGTAACCAAAACCACTGAATTGATAGCCGACAGCTGACGAAAGTATTCTAACCTCGAAACGCGAAGTTGAGGTTAGGTCGAATAAAAAGAGTGAAAGTTTTCTTTAACCAGTGATCTAATCCGGAGTATGTACGCATAGGAGAATGTAGTATGAGTATGTATAGTAGTGAGCGAGAATGAATTATTAAAATAATTTCATTCAAATAAAAAATTGTTAATTAGTGAGATTCCAAGAACGACTTAGTACGCAAGTATAAGTGACAATGACAAAATATTTTAAAATAGTAATTCAATAATTAAGTAACGCTATCAGCGAAATTAATTAATACAATTAGATCAATTATTACCCAACATAGATTGAAAAACTATTTTAATAATTAAAGCAAACCATTGATAGTGAAAGATTCAATCTTCAACAAACTTTAATTTTATAATTAATTCGATGGACTTGTCGAAATAAGAGACATTAGATATTCAATGAGTAACTTAAAAGAAACATTGTACCGATAATAGGCTAAGCATTATATTGTGTTTAAACTTAAGATTATAACTAAATGTATAATACTCCTCAACCCTAGGAGTGGGTAATTTTCAAATACCTGTTAACTTTGTTTATATCCAATCTAAGAAGATAGATAATGAAAGTTATCACCAGATTACATTTATAACCGTATTACACGGAGATGTTAGCATAGTTAAGGAATTATTAATTATTTAAAGTTAAGTAAGTTAGGTTACAATGAAACCAATTTAACCTAAAACGTCCATAATAATCACGTGTTCAATGTTTATGTTTTTTGTTAAACAATTTTAATAATATTATCACTCTCCGAATAATAATTATAATAGTATTGCATTGTTTTAAATTGTGTGTATCTTGCAGACTAAAAGAACCTGCTTTATTTATTAAATAATGTAACGAATGTTTAACGTCCAGATCGACAAATAGTTCGATTCAGTCTGGTAACCCTGAGATACAATTATTTTAAAGAGTCCATCAACCACATTGAATTTAAACGAAAGTAAACAATATTATTGTAGATAAATAATCATTAAAAATGAGTTCGGACAATAAAAAATTATTTCATAACCAATACAAGAGTTTGACTGTTATTTTACTAGAATAAGATGTTCTAGCTTAGGTGAACGACATCCATGGTTGGTAGCAGTGGTGGCGGCAGTCAGTTGATTTGAATAATTCTAACTTTATTACTAGCAATACACATCAGTATTACTAGTAACCAACCGTCACAAGTAAGTATCTGTGTAAACCAATACTTATGTTTTCAGTGAGAAAGCACACCAATCAGTTCATCGTAGCGACGAGTGAAGAGCAAAATTCGAATATGAACTTAGCGAACCCGAGCTACAAAATAACCAAATTATTTTAAATGGAACAACATTCAACCGAATTCATAATAATAATAATAATAATAATAATAATAATAATAATAATAATAATATTAACATTTAAACAGAAGCATACCTCGTTTTATAATAAATAGGCACCAGCAATTACGGGCTTAAACGGGTACGACTTCGGCTCTTTATAATATATACACCACAATCACACACAATAACACCAATTTAAAGCACCAGAAGCCAACAGGAAACCACAGCAACAACCAACCAACACACAAATACCTCACAAGGCTCAAAATCAGGAAGGCTGAAGATGGGAACACAAGGCTTCCCGAAAAATGTTCCAGATAAGGAGAAAACATCTTGAGGTAAAGTCTTTATAAATACTAAATATATTTTTAATATTTTTAATATGGCGAACTATACGTGACCAGAAAGCATGCGTCGTGGTGACAGCTTCATCATGTAAACACATCACGTAGCAACTATTGCACGCCACGCTGACAATGTAGACGTTGTGGTCTTGCAGAAGTGTTGTTAATCCAGTTTGCGGTTTCAGTAAACACATTCAAGTACAGTGATCACAGTTGAATGTTTAAGGTCTCGAATCCGTTGCTTTCTGTTGTCATATTCTATTCCTGTATGTTTGCCACGGATTTTTCTTGTTATAGTTATATAACTAATATTATTATGATACCACACACACACACACACACACACACACACACACACACACACACACACACACACACACACACACACACACACACACACACACACACACACACACACACACACACACACACACACACACACACACACACACACACAAATATATATATATAACATTTATTTATTATTACTGCTATTATAACTACGTTGAACGTGAATCGTATTCTATAGGAACATGACTCGATTTGGCCGGTCTGATTCTTGCCTTTTTTAAGTGACTGTCTTTATGGTTTTTAAATCGAAAGTTTATGCATGCTTTTTAAAATCTTTATGTTTTTAAAAACGCTTTATGCATGAACGGGAAGCCCATACATCTTGCCGCAAGACTTACTAGAAATCGGCCAACACAATAAAATCTAGTCATGGCGGCTTAGGCATGCTTCGGGACTACCTCTAGGCATATTGTCGGGGGGGGGGGGATGGATCTTAGCTGAAGCTCTTACTCTGGTTTAATGGACTTTTTACAGCATTATTTGCACATATTGTCGGGGGGGGGGGGATGGATCTTAGCTGAAGCTCTTACTCTGGTTTAATGGACTTTTTACAGCATTATTTGCAAGCATCCCAGTCGAATGTCACTTTGTAGCCTTTCCGGCGCCACCAGTTTCATCACAGCTACAGCAAAGTACATTGCATGCATTCCTAGTTGGCAGCATACATCCCAAACTACTCTCTGTGACATAATGGCTGCTGGGGAATACTGCCTGAAATCTTCGTCGTACCTCACTGAAGCAGGCGGGAGGTGAAGAACATGTATTCCATTTTCTCAGTCATATTGTGGCAGATTAAGCAACTTGATTTCTACTCATGTCGGAATTTTTGGAAATTACTCAAAAGCATTCATGTCCCGACAAAAGCTGTGTGAGGTGACAATTAACTTCTCAATTTCTCAAAATAGTTTCACATATTTCTACATTTGGTATGAGTGTAGGATTACATTCCATACTACGTCTGGTATAGCCGTGAGTTTATTTACTCTTTTGGGAGTTATTACAGTAGGCCAACACTTACCGCTGTTTAAGACTATGTTCGTCTCCTGAGGGCAGTAGGCACCCCTAGCCGTCTGTTTGTCGAGTGCTGCTTGTACATCCTTTGCCGCTCTACTGCCAAGATGTGAGAGGGGCAGATTCCTCCGATAACGCACACTGCATCCTCCGACAATGTCATATTTTTTAGCTATGTTTTTCTTTTAGGGTATCTTCTTAGTACTTTGTAAACCACTCTCCCCTTCTTCTTACTGCTTTATCTTTTTATGTTAATTTCTCTCTTAACTTTTTGCATTAGATATTTAAATCCTGGTAAGTATTGTTTTAGTTATTTCATTTGTCTAATTTTTCCCAGGTCTACTATGAGGTCTATGGTCTGTTAATCTTATAACTTTCCACTTTGCTTTGCTAGCTTGGTTGAGTTTCTTTTAGATTTCTATCCATTTTTTGATGTTTCCTGTATACTCTGGTTTTATATGTTTTCAACTTCTGAGATTTCGTTCTTAATTCAGCTGTTAACGCTTTAGTAGTCGTTTTGTAAACACTAAACCTTGTACTTTTCTCTGCGAGTTTCGTTTAACTTTACATTTTTCCAATTATATATGCAAAATTTCTTTTAAAAATAAGTAATATGTATTTTAAGGTGCCCATACCTTGCTCAACTTTTAACGAATTCGGGGATTTAAATTTTCAAATGAGGAGAAACAGTTTTATAAATATTGGAGGACATCTACAAAAACAGGTAAACGCGACAAAGACAAAGAGAAAATAATAATAAGAAACTTGACCGTTCAAACATGGAAGAGAAGAGTGAGTAGAGAACATTCCAAGAAAACTGATATTTATAAGATAACTACGGATCCTGGTAAAGAATGAGGTCACGTAATGTGGCAACGAAAGGAAATAGTTTTACAGAGAGTAACACGTAACAGGTTAAAGCATAACAGTTGTACAATGTAAGACAGACTACTACCGCCAGGTAAATCAACGGAAATTCAATAATGAAACATTTCAACAAGGAAATACATGACTATGACAGAGAATGTGCAAATGTACATACATGAAAAGCTGATAACGGCTATGGTCTAGTGATGCCAAAGATAAACATCTGTAGGCACAGTAACGTTTATTGGAAACGTGTAAAAATTTGTTATTTTGTGAGTCGCGTTAATTCAATTGGGGACTACAGATAGAAATGTTGATGTTTTAGTTTAATTGTTCATCGTGTTTTGCTGATAATAAATATAATTTAACGATATTGTCAGTAATAAAAAAATACTCATAATTCTTAAACAGCTAGCTTGTATTAAAAAAATACATGTTACTTTCTGTATCACTGGAGAACGCTGTGATATTTCTGTACAATGGTATTTGAATACCTAATCAGTGTCAAGCTGTATATTCATTACACATTCAAACGCACTGGGCATTAATGTAATGAAAGAAATAAAATATGTTCTTCTGAATACACGGTTATCAGACACAGAGAAATGGTTCTAGAAAAACGTTAATGAAGTGTATAAGGTAAACTGACTTACGAAATGTACTAGAGAACAACCACGAGTTGGTCCTTGTGTGAATTCTCTCATGTCGTTATTTGTACCCTGTATGTTTTTAGAGTATCTGCTGGTTTGTGAAGTGCGAGGTTAGTTAGTATTTGAGTACCGTCTTTTATATCTGTATTTTTCTCTTGTTCTTCATTTATTTGTTTTCATTTTTCTCTTTTCCTCACACTTGCAAACATTAAAAATTCGTCTAATTGACATTGTATAGAAGGGCAAAATTATGTGTTACTGACGTTTTACGTCACTAAGAAAATTCACATTAAAAAGTTATATATAATTATATATAAATAATTATACACATAAATATATATGTGATATACAACAAAAACTTTTGATATCGGTTAATTTATTAGTAAGCGTTATTATTTAACAAAGCTAATTTTGTTCATTTACTTTTAGTTAAAAATGTAGGAATTTTTTAATTATTGGATTGAAAAGCTGAATAGTTTTATTGAATTAGTAAGTTAAATCTAATTGATTGTAACAAACAGTAGCAGTAGTCATTAGCGGTACAAACACATACACAATAAAGTTTGTTTGACTTACAATAGAGCTTGTTTTTGGATGAAAGTCGTGAAACTTCAATAATAAACATTACAATAAATAAATCGTATCATGAGGTATAGGCTAGAATATTAATATGTAATATAACGTCACTAATGCAAACGCATTCTAGAGTTACGTTTCCTTAACGTTTATAAACATCAACGAAAGGGAGCCATCGACATTTAGGGTTGCTTCATAAAAAAATGGTGACAAACGTTTGTGCTAAAAGGTTAAGTTTGGAAAGGGATTTTCCAACTAGTCATTAAAGATATTATTTTTAACAGCTTTATAATATAAGAGTGATATGATGTGATCCGTTATAATTTTTATTGATAATATTACTTGCTGTAAATCCTTTCCCACATTCTTAAGCAGACACCAGGTTTTCTTCCATAACTGTTTATGTTTTACAGTAATACTTGCTTTGCGTTAATTGTATGTTAGGTATATTTTTGAAGGGGAGAAATGTTTATAACATACTTTGTATTAAAGGGAAAAGTACATAAAAAGAAGGAATTGGCAGACATTTCAATTATTTAAAAACACTGCGCTAAGCAAATGAAGGGAATATAATATACAGCGTCTAACAATGTTATACACAACAAAAATATACACAAAGCAATCATAAGTGAAAAACTAAAGTGAATAAAACAAACTGTTCAGTAAATGATTGACTTTGTATCTGTACGCGCGCATATTTTTATGAATGTGTGAGATTCTTTTCTGCAAATAAATTTATATATGCAAAAACAACACTAATTATAGTCCATGTATACAGGCTGCCACCTTAATAACAGGAGGGAAAAATATAAAGTCAGTCCAATATGAAAGGAATACACTAAAATTATACTTTACCAAGAGTGTCCAAATTATAGATGTCGGCAAAAGTATCTTGAACCTTGTTATTTAAAAAAAATTGCCACACGCAAAAATTTGGATAGAAAAATATTTTTTTTTTAGAATGGAATTTGAAGTTTATTTTAACGCTCACACGTGTCCATGTATAACAAATGTATGATAATATACTTGTGTGTGTGTGTTTATATATATAAAACACATCAGTACCTATAAAATCCAAACACAAGTACACATATGTAGGTCTATAAGTTGTAAAGGAGGAAAAGGGTGCACGTCTGTTTTAGAATTCTGAGTACGATATTAATGACACGTTATAAAAATAAACAGGGCCAGTTTCAAACAATTTATTGTTATTAAATCCTGAGCAGATAATTGACAAGAACAACGTCGGAACACCTGAGCTCCGCATACGAATGGAATTAGTTTTCAATTACTGCGGATACACTATTTGATTATGGTGATAAAATACTGACCATAATTTACAGACACGTATCCAAGAAACTGTTAGTACACACCAATATTGTGGAAGCTTAATTTAATTTCTCTCACTGACTCTCTCTCTCAACCTCTCTCTGTCTACCTATCCACCTTTCTCTCCCTCTCCTTCAGAAAACGAACATATATTTTCCTGTACATCCATCTTCACAAACAGGGGTAGGCCTACATATGATCCGTCCACAAAGCGGACATTATATCCGTAAAGATTACATTATAAAAATTAGTAGGCTATAGAAGAAAAAAGAAGGGCATGTTATAGGTTACTTCCAGGTACAACAAAACAACAACTGGCTTTATTAAAGAATAAGAAACAATATCATTATATTTGTTTGCGCAACACTAACGCTTGTATGTTCTTTCAGGCATGACAGAAAGTAAACGGGTCGTAAAGTAAAGAAACATTTACAGCATCAGGAAATCTGTAGGAAATTATATGTAATCAAAGTGTAATTGGCTAGAAGACTGCAAAATATTTTAATTCATTGAGTGATAACGAAGTACGTAGCAGCTTCATTTCTCGTTTGCAGTTCCGCAGAAATTCAATGGGATTTTCCCATTTATGAACTTTGAGTACCAATTTTATGCTTTCATTCATGTATGTCAGATGCACAATCATTGATGATAGTCTTCTTCTGTTTCTCTTCTCAATCAGTCTACTTCTACTCTTAAATCTTCTTTAGCGTACTTTTTCACCTGAATAGTCTTTTTTTAATTTGTGGATTCTTCTACTGCAGTTTCCAGTGTAGTAATTCTCATTTCTAATTAATGTGTACTTTTTATCTTCGTTTATTGTTCTTGCTCTGATATTCTGAATGTCCCATTCTCATGCTCGAGTGTTCGGGTAACTGTTTAAAAGTGCGCCTATTGTAAATTATGGTTCCAAATTTCCTTTCAATCTTTATAGCTTGTTTATTAAGTGGCTGTTTTGCTCTGGTATTGGTTTCGTTACGTTTTGCCATTATCTTCTTAATAGTTTTATTTAATTGTTATATTAAGTTCTCGTTGCTAGCCATTAATTCGTCATTATATTTTGGTACTCAGCTTTAAATTTACCCAGTGCTTCTTTATAAGTCCTTTATAATTCAACTTGCATTTTATTACTATTATCACTTAATTGTTCCTGGATACTTTCAAATATAACCTGAAAATCGAATTCTTTCTGTTGAGTAATCTTACTTTCAGTATAATCCATATCTGTTAATATGAAAATTTGTCGTTTTACGTATTGTTACGACGGTCTACTGCTCGTCCTCGTATGGTACAGTGGAAAACAAATACAAGACACCAATTAAGTCACTAATCACCAGCTTCAATTATCCCAATTACACAGTTTATAATTAACTCGTACAATATTTCCAGTTAGATTTGTCCACACGCAATAACAATGTCTATTAATAGAGTTTCACAAAATTATTAACACAATACTACTTCACTTCAACAAACACTCAATCCGCGCTAGCGAAAATCGCTCACGTAACTGAACTGACAATCTGGCTGCTATGGCTTTATATAGGCCCCGCAGAGGTGCAGTACAGCTTTGCCTCCTTACTGCACGCCAGCGGCTTAATGCGTATTTTTAAGTGTTCCTGGAACTCGCTGGAACCAGGAATGATGCAACACAAGCCACACTTGTCGGGGGGAGGGGAGAATGTTCTGGGTTGTTCGCTACGCTTCTCGTAACAGTATACTGTTTTTTAGCTAAACTCTGATTCTACTGGATGTTAATTTAGGGTTCTTAATTTATTATTATTATTATTATTATTACCATCATCATTTCATCACACGTATCTTCTCATATCAGTAGTATTTTGTTGAGAGCCAGTTGTGAAATACACAACAATAAAAATAATACACGAGCACAATTATAATATAAATTCTCCATTATACTTCTACAGTGACAAACATTATATAATATCTTTAATATATCATGACTCCTGTTGATGACAACGTAACATTTTATATGTGAAATGTTACGTTGGTGATTGTCTGTTGAACGTATTTCTAATACGTACATTTATATTCCCAACCAAGCCGTGAGATTTGAGCTTATTGGAGCCGTTATTTGAGCTTATTATAACACTACGTCACATAGAAAGATTAAATTTGTAGAGAGGATAGAGTATTGTGCGGTGAAATAATTAAAATTAATTTAAAACGTTACAGTTGTGTTTTGTTTAAAATAAATTTTAAAACAAAAATAAAAAATTAACAATTTAACTAAGAATTCAACACTTAAACATTTCTGATAATAAATGTTCAAAGAACATTATTCCAACCAAATTGCACCCAAAGAATTTAAATGCTTAGCGAGTCAATAGAATTTTTATATCAAATTTATTACTTCAGATTCTCAAATAATAAAAGTTATATTTTTTTGATTATTTTTAATTTGAATGACAATTTGCATTCTTATACTTTTTACAAATTGTTTCTATTTGTTTCTGTTTTATTTCTGCCTCCGTTTTGTTTATTTATTTATTTTTTAAGATTAATTTAGTTTATTGTCGTATGGTCCTGTAGATCACTCCACCCTGGTGTGTGTGTCCTCGTGACCATTGTGTATGCTTGTGTAAATGTGTGAGTGGTCAAGCCTTGTTGAACGTCCCAATAACAAGCTCCACTCGGCGACAGTCAGATAGCAAAGAGAGCATGTGGTTCATCCAACTTCGCGTTATATAGTCCTGGCATTACAAACCTGTCAAGAGATTGATTAAACACTCCTGGGGTTGTCAGTAATTGTTCTAACACGCTCGGTGTCTCTTTCACAACATGAAAAAATATGTTTCTCTCAATTATTTATGAAGGCACTATGCTGAAGCTGTAATGTGTCTCTAAAGGCGGAAAAATATCTTGTTTGTGTTCATACAAACAGGAAACACATTTCAAGTGTTTCTCCACTCGTCATTGACGGGTGCTAGTCGTAGTTTGTCTCTTCCTCCCTCTGTGTAAAATTATTATTGGGCCCTACATTTTTTTATTTTATTACATCTTACTTACAAAACGAGTGTAATTACCTTTTTTGAGAAGAATTACTAAATTACTACATTACAGCAGGTTGGATACGGTTCGGCCACAACTAACAGCATCATGTAACAACTGACAGCATCATGTAACAACCGACACGTTCGAAGGTTATAGCCGTAAACTGTCATAAAAAGAATATTATGTGTTACACGATCAGTTTATTACTACTGAAAATGTAAATATTAATAACAAATATGGACGTTTTACAAACATTACAAAATTTAACAAGTATGAGTACATTTCGTTGCCCCTTAGTTTCCAGTTAAAATTTTTAAGTGTTTTGATGAAGAAAGGCTGTCTATATGATCGTATGATCATAAAGGTAGACCATATGATTTCTATACACCTATTATAATTAAATGTGTTTTATGGTTTGTAATTTCAAATGTTTTTCACCGTGTTTTTAAGTGTTTTGATGAAGAAAGGCTGTCTATATGATCATATGATCATAAAGGTAGACCATATGATTTCTATACACCTATTATAATTAAATGTGTTTTATGGTTTGTAATTTCAAATGTTTTTTAACGTGATTGCTTATCACTTAAATAAAAAAATCGATTCGCTTTCGCAACATAGAGATGTTAAAACTATGGCAAAATAAAATCTTAAATAAAAATTTTTAATTATATAATTTTAATCCAATGCAAAAAATCAACAATTTAAAATCTGAACAGAAGTTAATAATCCAGAATGACGCAAATACAAAACTCATGTATGTGCGTATGTGTTATGTGTCGTACAAACGTTTATCAATCATAGTGTGAGGAAATGAAATATTAATTGTTTAAACATATTTGCTCAAATTTTATTTATATATCTGTAGATTCCTAAGGTAGTCATGTAACATTCTCCCGATCGGGAGCAAACAACTTTTATACCAGTTTGATTGGAAATCCAATTGTCTTCATAAACGGCGTATTTATAGTATCTAATGTGTTCTATTCAGGAAGCACAGAATATATTTTCTGAATGCGACACGAGTTTGTTGACGTTAGTTGTTAACTAACACGATACTCTCGTTAGTTAATACTGAATACTCTAATATGAAAGTATAATTGTAAATTGTATACGTTAACGCACACATCTGATTGCAACAAACACTCCCGTGATCTGAATATGTGCACAAGTGTATTCATGTTTGCACGATGGTTAACGTGTGCTAAATAAAACTAGGAAAGAAAAATGCACTGAAAATTGTGTTGGAAGATTTTCAGAATACTTTTTTAACTTCATCCATAAAATTTGTGTGTGTGTGTGTGTGTGTGTGTGCGCGCGTGTAAATTTATCATCGTCGTTGTCGTCGTCGCCGTCGTCGTCGTCGTCGTCATCATATCATCATCATCATCATCATCATCGTCATCATCATCATCATCACAATATTGTATTCTAGAATGTGGCAGGATGTAAATATCAAAACCGTCATTATTCTCTTCCACCATATTCTACTGCTACATTAATCTTCTACTTTCACCACATTCAGTTACGGCGGTGACACCGGATCTCGTGGCCACAGCGGAAACAGAATAACTGACACCAGTGAAGGCACTAATTACTACCTTTAATTAGGCAAAAATGCAGTTATAAATCAACAAAGCACTCTTACACAAAAATTCATGATAAATTTGTCAAAGAATAAATGTCACCTTATTACAATTTTGCACTAATTCACACAATAATCATTTCTTAATAAGCTGCAATAGTTCTTTCGAACGGCACTTTCAAAACCGCCAAGTGTAAATGAACTTGGGCCGCTTCAGAATCCAGTATTATACATCCACCGCCTTGCAATGTAGTGAGCAAGCAGGCCTCGGTGCAGGTATTATAGTCGAGTAACGCCTGGAAGGGGAGTTACATAATAATCTGTAAGGTACTGGAACAGCATCGCGCACCGATGCATGCTAAAAATCACGTTGGCATTCAGCGAAGCGGCACTATTTATTTGCTCAGCGTAGCACTGCACCACCCTTAAGCCTGTTCGTCCAGAACTGGCAAAACGTATTTGCAGTAACACTTGGTCAAGCTGTCTAGGTGAAGACCTTGAAAGCATCATTGATTCCCTTTTTCACAGTGTAAGGGCCTTTCCAGTCAGTTTGTATCTTGTCACCAACCTCTTGCTTAACGTCCTCCTTAGCGAATTTCCCCCGGACGTTTCCTTTATCTCTGGAACAAGCTAGAGCCTTTCCACGATTATCATAGTAGGCATTCCAAATATTAAACGCCAGATAAATCAATACTTGCAATTTTTATTAACACATTTGTAAACATTCACACTCTTAATACAGAGCAGACACGTGTGACTCTTATGTTATACAGTTGTCCCGTTCACACTATCACAATAAGAAATAAAAGTCACCTAATGAAATGAGTTACGTACATATCATCCAAAAATATGCAATGAAAATATTTATTTTTAATAAATATGAGTTACTCTAAATGAATTCTCTTGTCATAGGTCTAACTACTTGGCGCACAATCATCTAAACTTCCTTCCCACAGACTAAATAGGAGACGCATGTCTCCACACAATACTCTATTAATACGCGTATGTAACTCAACCAAAGTCACCTGTTGTGTTGTTTGGTGAGAAGATTCTCACTAAACAATGGAGAATTTAGCATCAACAATTTACAAGCATCAGCTACTTTTGAAAGACACTATTAGAATATTGTGTCATCTTGATGATCACGCAGGTACCTGACAAACTTCATGTAGGCTTCGCAATTTCAACACAACACATCATCTAATATTCGTACATTATAGTTATAGGGTATGTTGTGGGAACTTAATGTTTTTGAAAAACAAGTATATCCATTTATACAGTTATTCTGCTCACACACTGTCAAAAGAAATTAAGTAGAGTTTTATTCTCGAATAGCTCTGGGGTATTAGAAACGAATAGCCAAGTTAGAGAAACCTGCAGGAATAAATACAGGGTTAACTTACGTTACGGACTTAGCTGAAAACTTAGCTACGCTAGTTTATTCTCAAGACGTCTGTTAATTGCAATTAGCAATCACAATCACTTTACAAATGTGATTAAATTTGCTTACTTTCATTAGGATGTGATATATTTCTTCGTATCCTAAAGAAGATGAAACAGCTGACTACTTCTATTCTATGTTTATTAAATTAAGAAAATATGTTAATCACCCGAAACAAAAAAAAATAATTTTACGTTAAGCAGTAGTCTATATTCATGTTAACAGCTTCTCGGCCGTTTGGCTAGGTTCAATGATAACTGAAAATTACACGTAGTATATTACATATAGCTAAATATTGATAGGCCTATAGGGGCATAAACAATTGTTTATTTAAAACCCATCATCATCTTGCTGAATCTACAAGTAGACACAGTATTCCAGCGCAGTTTAAAATGAAGAAACACAAACTTAGAAATTTAAAAAACTCTCATCCCAATAAATTTAGTTACGTATCTACGTTTCTTGTCTACTTTACGGCATAGAAGACTATGGCTGGGCAGGTAAAGAATGCAGGGAAGCTAAAATCAATCAAGACTGAATAATAACCACGCGGGTTTCAGTGATTATTATTAACTTTTAATTACAAATTGGTTATGGATTTCAAACTAGTATATTAAGTTAAGATATTTATTCTTATTATTTATTGGGTATTGTGCATTTTTGTTATAACAGAATAACTGGAGAACTACTGTACTGTATTATGACTGTTTTATGAAAGTGTAAATAAAAAATATGACTATCTGTTTCTCTGGCGTTTAAGTATTCATTCCGCTGTTTTGAAATCCGACCCATGAGACATGTTAATATTAATGATCACTCAAAATAGAATTACTTTACTTTTGTCGGAACGAGAAAAAATGTTATTTGGATCATTGGTAACTTGGTAACTTTTAGATCTAATGGTATTTACTTTTATAATGATTATAGCGTGCTATATAATTTTCATTATATAATGTGTACCATACTGAAATAATCTTACTTGCGTTTTCATAAAGTTTTATTACCATGTACTAAAAGACAGGATTGTGCCTTAACATATAGACTAATAAACAAATGATAAGAATGCTATTGTTGTTCTTTTTGTACACTGAGGTTAGAATTTGAGGAATAATCAAATTTATTTATTCTGTTATCAATAAAATTTAAATAACAGTTGATTACAAGCTGGAAATTGCGTTTATTTTGTAGTGATTTCAGTGACCAGTTTCGTATATTAATTAATGTATCTCCTTGTAATGTGATTAGAGGTACAAAAATCAAAATAATCTGTTTGTCATCTGAGCAATGTAACGTCTACTGCAGTGCCTTTACAAGTAACTCAGCACGTCTTAATATTTCTTTAAAATAGCCGACACAATATAATTGAATATACATTATTATTTTATTTGAACTAACATTTAACGAATTATTCAGATCACAGCATTGTATAAAACCAAGACACTGATTTACAGAAGGTAGTTCTGAAATAATGATATTCTTTACGGTTACTGTTGAACAGAGGCAAGTGTATTACCTTATATTAAATCATATCTTTAAATGTATTTCCATTAAATTGTATGGATGTATGCAACTATTGTTATTTTAAACATATATCCATTATATTTGTATATGTAATGTGTTATGTAACCAGTTTGATGTGAATGCGTTTTATTAAAGAAAAGTTCATGTTTTAGTCAATTAAATTGGATATATTACGTATGTTTAAATATACATATGCAGGAAAGTAGCTTTATGTGGTTTCATACGTGTAAATGTAATGTTAGGAGTTTCAGATCCTAAAACTAAAATTGCAGTCAACATGAATAAGTAGATTAAATGACTAAAGAGCGCAATAAGGAAGGAGAAATTGATTTAAAATAGGTATAGGAATAAATGTACATGAAAATGACATAAAACTTAGTAACACTACACATGTTAAGGATCGAAATTTGACAGTTTTGAGATACGTAACTAAAATAAAGTACTTAAGTAAAATAATAAAAACTATCGATTGAATAAAATCACGACGTATTTGTTCAGAAAAGTTGAGCTTTATTATGAATTAAAAGAGAAGCTTCATTATTATGCATATGCTATTGTGTTGATAATGAAAACGAGTAAACGAGTGTGAGCTTCTTGCAATAACTTATACGTCAGAAACGACACAGTCAACAAGAGAGGGATACCGTTATGATATCGCAAGGTAGTACAGTCAATGAACACTTTTTTTTCTAAAAACCTTGCAAAAATTAATTAATGGATGAAAATTTGGATTTAGGTAGCTAAATACATGTACTATCCAATAAGTAATTCTTTTGCGGGCGGCAATACTTGTATTTTAAAAAATTTTGAAAAATATTTTTGATTTTCAGTTTTTTGTTTATAACTTTTTAAATAATTAAAATAGAAAAAAATGTTTTAAACAAAAGTTGTAGAGTAAGACCTTACCTACAAAATTTGCAATAAATATTTTTTTGATATCTTAATTTGTTTAAAAGATATGGCCAATTTTCAAAAAAGAAATATTTTTGAAAAAAATTTTGAGTTTTTATTGTTGCTGTAATTTATTAAAAATCAGAAATATACAAAAAATTTTCAAACAAATGTTATAGCTTATGTATTTATCTACAAAATTGTATTAAAAATATATTCCTTATCTCAAATCGTTTCCGCGATATGACCGTTATTTTAACGAGACGCAACTGAAAATTCTAAACAAGTTTTCCTTGGTGAATTGTGCACTGATTTAACTGAATATACATTTATTCGCTTATTTTAACAATAATTCTTAAATATGTACAGTCATTTTTCAACATAAAAAAAAATTATTTTCAAAAAGCAGAACTAAAAAGGTCGGTAACATTGGTATCTATTTTCAAAAATAGACAAATTTAAAAAAGGCGAAAATACAATTTTTTATAATTTTACAATTTGCATACGTAATTATAAAAGAGTACATTTTAATTTTATAAAAGAACTATTTTTAGACATGACCTGCACCGGAAGAACCTCATTTTTTACCTGTAAAGTCCGCATTTCGATTTGTAGACAAAATATAGGAATTATAAAAATTAGGAATAGTTATAACATGTTTTTATTTATTTTCAATCTTGAAATTATCTTACATAATAATAGTATAATATTGTATAAAATTAAATTACATGAGTATCATATCAAATTAAATATGTATTATTTAAGAATGTTTATAATTATACAAGTTCATCGTCAAAATTAATTTCTTCGGTCTCATAAATATTTACAAAAAGATTTTACATTTAATAAAACATTAAAACTTAGTTGTTTTCAATGCAGGCAATCTATGTAGGAATGATAGAATTGAGGTTAGGCTACAGCGGCGGCAAAAACGTGGAGCTGTATATATATAACAGCTGCGTATTTGCTCTCTCACCTGTCTCTTTTCACATGTCCGCTATATTTCTACCGTAACAATACGTGTATTCTTGGTGTGTGTAATCGACTGTATATATATTCATAAAGCTACGCTCAAATTTTCGTTTATAAATATTTATTCTGAAAATAATTGTGAACGTATTACGAAACCAAGTCTACTTTTTGTACTTGAGAAAACTAATTGAGCATAATTTAAAATTTACTAAAAATATTACAAAAATATAGTAACTATTCCAAAGTATATATATTCAAGTACCCCCCAACAATTTTTTGTCACGATATAATCATTATTAGTAAAAATATAGCAAATTGAAAGTCGAAAAAAATGGTTGTAAAAAAAATAAGAAAAAAAATCAAAGTTCAACTTATAATTATTTTTTCCCCTTGTAAGTAAGCCTTGTTTCGTTTCAATAAAATCAAAAAGTAGATATTCAATATTATATATCTATAAGGAAAATGTATTTTGATTACTCTATAAATAATTATAAATAAAATTATTTGTTTACTCTCTAAAATTAGGTTTCCTATTTTTCAACTCGATTTTCTTTGAGAAAAAATTTTTAAATTGTAATTGTAATGTTATCGTCTGAAAGCTTAGGCTTTTATTTACATCCTGCATAAATTTCATAACTTTCTAATACCGATAACTATCTAAAATTATTAATTAATTAAACTATGATAAAAAAATCTAGCTGACTTTGATTGCTTGCGCAAGCGCAGACCTCTCAAAGGTTTTGAAAAATTACTTATCAGAAAATTGGCCATATCTCTGTAATCGATTAAGGTATCAAAAAACTTTTTATGACAAATTTTGTAGATAAGGTCTCAATCTACAATGTTTGTTATAAACATTTTTTTCTATTTTGATTATTTAAAGAGTTATAAACAAAAAATCGTAAATAAATTTTTTTTTCAACATATTTTTCAAAATTTTCAAAAATACAAGTTTCGCTGCTCGCAAAAGAATTACTTATCGGATAGTATGTATATTTAAGCACCTAAATCCAAATTTTGATCCATTTATTAATTTTTGTGACTCAAAAAGTGTTCATTGACTGTACTAAGGGTGGTACTAAACGCACATTTCCACTAAGTTTACTAAATTAAGAGAAAGAGATGTAAAGAGAGGAAGACGGCATCCCCCGTTACAAGTTGAGTTACGTGTACCGACAAGGAGGAAAGCCATTGTTGACTGTTGTGTACTAAATCACGTTGTGTTTTACTTCCCGAGACGACAACGTCATTATCTAAGATTGACTGGCTTGTTGGCTGTGGTCGGTTATTGAAGCCACTGACTTTCTGGCAGCCACCTTTGTAGTAAGACAGATAAAAAGAATTGTCCCAAAATTAGTAACTATGACTGACCAGTAACAACCTTTATTACTGGGGACTCTTTATTGTCTTGGACAATTCTCTTCACGTGAAGACGGCTGCCTACGAGCCGCCGAAACGTTATTGACTAACGGTAGCATTACTTTACAATTGCCTATAACTGCCGGTAAGCCTAGAAATTTTAAATAATTTAAAGTAAAATACACAATTTAAAAATTCATATTTTACCATAAAAGTGTGATACCTTAAAATAAAAGTAATGGTAGAAGATTTTTCATTACTGACACGAAGAATAAAATAACACAGAATAATTAGAACAATATTATTGCGGTGTTTATGTCTTGATGTACAGCGCTACAGAAAGAATTCTTTTTTATTTGGAAAGAGTAAGTAATAATGATATGGTTCCACACACACGCACACACGCGCGCACTCCCATGAATGTACATATATATTTTAGGTACGTACATGTGCATGTGATACACAGTAGCTTACGTGTTAACTTATAACGTACGTCAAAACACGCTGTGTCATAAGTTTATAAATGATGAAAAGATAGCAATAATTCTATATAATCACTGAATATGAGATACTGTACACGTAGTTTATTTAACTACTTTTGGAAATACTGATGCGCATAAATTCTGTGACCCAAAAAAAAAAGACGACGACTCTTGGAATACAAATGATTAAACCAATCGTTTGTCAAGTTTTGTCAAGTAGCAGTGTTGTTGGTACCTTTCACATCACGTCAATCCAACGTAAGTGATTAGCTTAATTCTCTATAATATTTTGTCAGACAACGTACAAATATAAAAGTAATACATAATTTTTGTTACATTTCAATTTGTACAATTAAATTTGGAGTCCAAATTGTTCTTTTTTGTAAGGGAAGGCAATGCAAATAATAAAAATCACCTGAATGAATTGACTGAGAAATTAAAGGCGTGAAAATAACACTGGAATAGTAGACGTAAAATCTAAAACACTCGAGGTGATTTAAGGCATCTGGTGTGACGCATCGAAGATTTATTGTTGCTTGTTGCCATTATTATGCGTTCGCAAAGTACGTGAATAGAATCCTAACACCAAAAGTAAAGTACGGGAAGTTCAGTAAAGAGATGATCAGGCTTATGGTTGACCTTTTACGCGGCAATGTGACCTGCATTAATTCTGGAGGCATACTTCGTTCGGATAGAACTAGACTGTACATAATTTGCCTATGTATTACACAACTTAAAATAAAAAATAAATAGGTAAAAGTAAATTGCTTAGAATATAAAGAACAGAATATGTATTTATACATATGTTAGACTTAAATCCAATTTTTCTGTAACTAAAATTTTATAAAAGTAAATATAGTCAATTTTAAAAATCAATTATACATATCAGATATTGGTTGTTCTGTTCTATTGACAGTGTGAATAATTATATAATGGAAATTTTGATGTCAATTTCAGTGGATTAGACATTATTCTGATGATGATTTAAGACAACTACCACCTGTTAGAGCAACTCCAATTTACAAACAACTGAAACACGCATGCTTTGTACGATTTTGTGGCTCGGATTAAAATTTTATGAACTCACAGAAGTTATGAGTCAGGCAAATGTTATGTTCTCTTCACTACTCACGAAAAAAGGTAACGGGAAGTTTTGAGTGACGATGAAATTTCTCATATAGAATCTCGATTTTTCTCTAAAGCAGAAGCCAATAGACTATGTCCTGATGGAACTTGGCTATTTTTAACAAATAATTCAGTAAATCAGTACAATAATTATGTATAACAAGCAGCAGATAACCAAGGAATTTCAATAGCAACTGATACTATTACCGGTGCTGAGAATGCTGAACAAGTAGCATTCGTTAAACAAAAACTACATATAATGTCAGTTATTGATACTGGTAGATTGCCTTATGAAACTGTTTTTGTTTTAAACAAACCATATATTATTACAACCAACATTGACGTTTCGGATGGGTTGGCAAATTATTCTGTTAGAAAATTAATTTACCTAAGGTGTGATACTGAAAATAAACTTATACGTGTTTGGCTCTAATTTCCTGGTTCACCAGAAGTTGGTTAAGAATTTAGACAAAAAAACTGCTACCAATCGCAACATTAATTTACTTGCAGTTCCTATATGACTTAGAACAGCCAACATTCCTCTGAATAACAACAAAACTATCTTAGCAAAAAAAAAAAAAAAAAAACATTCCATTAGTAACTCCTTGTGCTATGACTATTCATAAATCTGAAAGAGATGCATTCGAAGAAATTGTTTACGAATACGACAAAACACACAACAGTTGCTCTTTGTTGCTCTATCACGAGTTACTCGCATTAAAGGATTACTTGTTGTTTCATCAAATAACGATTACAAATTTTATCATGACTGTAGAAGCGATGCATCAATACTTGTATTACAAGACGACTTCCGTAGATTATAATTAAATAGAGTACACACAATAGAATCACTGCTAATTGACTTTATCAAAAAAATTAAATGCTTAAACACATACTCATTTCATTGCCAAGGCTTAAGAAGTCATGTTCTGGACGTTATAGACTCTGTGAGTTTGAAAAGTCTTATTCTTTTACTCTCAGAAACAAATGTGAATCTCAATTAGGATATTGACGTTTTGCATTTTAATTACATTGCAAAATTTAAACGTACACATATTAGATCAGGAGGGGTTGCTATTTATTACAACGCTGACGATGTGGCTAATATAATTACTTCGAACATGAAAGGAATTATTACTGCTACCATAGCAGTATCTAATGTTGGTGATATCTGCGTTGCTTTCTGCAGGACTCTAAACGGACAACATATTATTATTGCTGCAATTTATGTTTCATCAAATCAAAGTGTCAATAACATTTCCTACCCTACACTGACGTTGGTGCTACTTCACTTGGAAAAAATTACAACGAATTACCGTTAATTCCCAGCGGAGATCTCAATGTTCATTTTGCTAACGAAACATCTGAACCTTTAATAAAATTTTACGAGACACGTTATATTTGAACATGAATAATCCCCGTTTTCTACTGTATTGTATTTATTGTTCATAGTCTAAAGGTACCATACATACGATTTGCAATAACATTTTTTTATTACTCACATTATTAAAAAGATCGATTTCGGTCACAGACCATCGTCAGGTCATACACAGCACACTTGCGGTCACAATATATTTAAACAGTCACTATTTACAAAAACGTATTCGTAGACATTGATTATTGAACTTGATACGTACGTCATTGTCCAAAGTTTCCCGAGAACTGATCTTGTTACAGTGTTCATGTTTACATTTCGTTCTATACATTATAGCGAAGTGAGATCTCTACCATTGCTTCCACAAAAAAGAAAGTTATGTACAAAAAACTGAACGATTTTTATAAACAATAAGAAAGAAGATTACAAGAAGAAAGTTAAACCAATTCATACATTCTATCATCGAATTATTAATGAAACAGCAATGAAATTATCAAAGACAGAAGAAAAACTTTTAGATAAAGGCACTAAGTTTAATTTATTACCAGACACTACATCCATTAAATATTCCGAAGATTTAGTATTGGGGTCTGAAATAAACTTGATAAAAGTAAACTCAAACGTTCAAGAGAGAGTGCGACATGAACTCGCTAATAATGTTGAGTCCATTCTGAAAAAATGTAACAACCGGAAATACAAAAAGAGGCACATAATACATAAAAAACACAAAAGATCATTAAAATCACTTAAGAACAAATTAATTAAAAACAACTGTGTCATTATACCTGCAGTTAAATCAAGGGTTGTCGTAATTATACAGAAGAATGAAGTCGATCAAAAAGTCAACACCTTTTTAGAAAAGAATAAAGTAGAAAAACTAAATAAGGACCCTACGCCCCAATACAAAAAAGAAATAAGAGAAGCGATTGAAAATTCCAACATAATAAACCCAAAAAAAGAAAAAAATGGTTAACAAAACACAAAATATCTGCACCTAAATTCAACCCAATTCTGAAGACACATAAAGCTGAAAAATCAGTGCGTCCTTTAATTGATAGTAGAACAGCACCTTCATACAGAGTGGCCAAATTTCTACAGCATCTAATCCAAGATAATATCACGTTATCATCATAGTCTCAAATCAAGAGTGGTTTTGAATTTACTAGTAAAGCGAAAGATTTAAATGTACCTAGCAATAGTAAATTTATATCATTTGATGTTTCTGATATGTACACCAGTATACCGAGGGATGATTTATTGTAATATTAAAAAAGAATTTAGAAAAGCCGATAAATTACGAAAAGATGAAATTGAAAATTTGGTCAAATTAGTAAAAATGATAATTAACCAAAATTATTTCGTACATAAAAATCACCACTATGAAAACAAAAATGGTCTTGCAATGGGGGTTCCACTTTCATCAATCTTAAGTGAAATGTACCTACAGCACCTAGAAGAAAATTTTATACTCACAACCAAAAATCCATTTATACAACACATCAAATATTGGTACAGGTATGTGGATGATGTCATCTGTTTATTTGTAGGTACTGCTAGACAAATCGGCCAATTTCTAGCATACATCAACTCCATCAATTCTGACATTAAATTTACAAAAGAAATAGAGAATAAAGGCGAAATAAACTTCCTAGATCTTACCGTAAAACGCCATGCAAGCAAACATCATTTCTCTATATACAGAAAAGACACTCAAACAGATATTACCATTCACGCAGAGAGCAACCATTCATACTCATAAAACATTTCTGCATACAACAGCATGGTATATCGAGCCCTCACATATCCTCTATGCAGGAAGCAGTATGAAAAAGAGATACACATCATAAAGCAAATAACTCAAAGCAATGGATATCAGACTCAAATGATTGATAAAATCATTGAAAAACAAAAAAGAAATAAATCAGAAACAAATAACGTATCAATCAAAAGGAAGAAAACCTATATATCTGCACTTTACATTGACGACAACTCTCAAAAATTTATTAGCTAGAACATTTGCAAAATACGACTATCAAGCAGCGTTCAGAACAACCAATAACATCTACAATAATCTGAAAATAAGCAATACAAAAAAGAAAAGCATTTATGAAAAAGCTGGAGTCTACCAATATCAATGTCAGCCTGCTCTTTCGACAGAATGTGATGTACGGTGCAACAAAAAATACATAGGATTCACTTCAAGATCATTTAAACACAGATATATTGAACATACCAAACATCCTCAGCACTCAAATCCGAACTCAACAGTAGCCAAACACATAAAACAACAGTCTTGTGAATATGGTCCAATACAGCAACATTTGACCGTATTGAAAACATGCAGTGATGAAATAAAATCTAATATATATGAACAATACCGAATATACAAACATGTAAAAGAAGAGGGCCATGAAAATCTATTGAACATCATAACAGACTTCAAAAATCGTATCACATTTGAAATATTGCGGCAAAATCAAAATCAACATTCAGTAATCAGCTGATATAATGTATAGAACGGAATGTAAACATGAACACTCTGTAACAAGATCAGTTCTTGGGAAACTTTGGACAATGACGTACGTATCAAGTTCATTACACAATGTCTACGAATTTGTTTTTGTAAATAGTGACTGTTTTAATATATTGTGACCACAAGTGTGCTGTGTATGACCTGACGATGGTCTGTGACCGAAATCGATTGTTTTTAATAATGTGAGTAATAAAAAAATGTTATTGCAAATAGTATGTATGGTACCTTTAGGCTATGAACAATAAATACAATACAATAGAAAATTGAGATTATAGGTACCGGTACCATTAGTAAACAATAAGTGTGTGTATATTATGAATACATCACATTATCATTAGTATGAATAATCCGTCAATTCCGACAACAAAAGGTTGTATTAATGTATTGCAATTTATTAAAAAATTTGATAACAAAACTTTCGTTTTTTATTTTAGTTATCATAAGCCAATGGTTTCATATGTAAGTTTCCAACAGGAACAATCACAGTACGTTTACGATAATTAATATTTCAATTTTTAAAAAATTAATCTACATTGTAGTAGTATTTTTGTCAATGTAATAATAACGTTGGGAAATGAACAATTTCTTCTTTTTGTAAATAGTACGTTTTATACATATTTCGTAATTTACTGACATTGCATTAATTTTATATTGATATGTACATACTTCATATTTTCCGTTTATTTCTACTTAATTGGGAGGAGGCTGATGAGCGTAGCAAAATCAGGCATAGCCCTCTATCCATGACTTGGTTCACAACTTGGACCGCGACCTCCTCCGAAACTACTCAACCGAATCTTCTAAAATTCTGCATACATATTCGGACTGTATTGTAGAGTGTAAACATGTAATTTTTATTTCTCTAAATTATTTAATTCAAAAGATATTACAATTTTTTAACAATCTTAGCTTAAACGTGTGAGAGGAAGAGAGACAGAAATATCGTGGCCCAGCTACGGTGCTCTGTCTCACTCGCACTTACGGGGCGCTAGGCGACTCACCGATCACCGGCAGATTTTGGCGCTCGCGTGCCGGTGCGTGTGCGTGTGTGGCTTCCGCCGCCCGCGCTGGCTGTCGCCCGATAAGATAAGATTTTGCTGTATCACAAATGCCGGTGCGTGTGTGTGTGTGTGTGTGTGTGTGTGTGTGTGCGGCTCCCGCCGCCCGCGTTGGGTGTCGCTCAATAAGATAAGATTTTGCTGTATACATTTTGTATTCGTGTCTCACATGTGTTTAATTCAAATAGTAGTAGAGCATTGTTCTATGGTGTAGCCAGATGTTCGGATTGGACTTAGGTGTTGAACAAGTGTCAATTTTTAGACGAGAATCTATGTAGTCGCTGATGCAACTGCAACTTTCCATTACATATTGCAACGAATCACAGTTGAGGTAAATTTTAATCCAAATTCTATTAAAATTATTATTCCTATACTTCTTTATTCAATTTTCCAAATTCTATTAAAATTATTATTCTTATACTTCTTATTCAATTTTGTACTTTTTATTTAAGTACTTTTTTCTGTTATAGGCCTACGCATATTCTATACATTCTTCTTCATCAATTCATATATACGTAATATTTATAGTTTGCTTCGGCGGTGAAGAGGTCCAAATATTGGTCGTGTAACTACAAATCAAAGACGGATGAGACAGCGACAAAATGTTGCTGCAGCAACTGTTAAAGGCCCTGCCGAACATAACATGAATCATGTGTTATATGATCAAAACAACACAGTATAAGAATCTTCAGAATTAATTTGAAGATAATTTATGATCTCTAGAATTCTATGAATGTGTAAATTGTTCTCGAGTGTTGATGTGTTGATGCAGCAAACATTTTTTGATATATGCCCGCAGCGTAAGCGAAACCCAAATACGTTTACTACAGTTAATCGTATGGATCCTAAAGATATAGAACTGATGGATCTCACTTATGTAGAACAACTCTTGGCAGCAAGAGTACAACCAGTGATGCGTATGTATAGGGTGAAATCGAGAGGCTTTCCCTGTTAATATGTTTATAAGGAAAATATTATAAATATTGGTCAAAATATAACAGTTCCTTGCCCCCTACACCCGCTTCACTGAGCACTATAGTTGTAAGGAAGGAAAGTGTTAATGGAAATCGGGATTTTCGTATGAGACGTGACACAATTTTAGAAGCACTCAATTTTTGGAAAATGAATAATCCATTCTATAGTGATATCATCATTGATATGGAACAAATATCTCAACTTCCATTAAATGATAGTATTTATGGAATGATACCCACTGTTGATTTATCTGTGATGAATACAGATGAAGAAAACGTTTCTGAAGAAATTTATGTAAGTATAATCTCGGAGAATATTAGAATCACAGAAGTTGATCGACTCCAATCTGCAGTGAATAATGTAATTCCATGGCCACAAGGTACTGATATCATAATGGATTCTTGTGCAAAGGATATGTAAACATGGCATTTCCCGCTTTACTACCTTACGGATCTCCTGAACTAAACGATTATACTCGAGCAAGTAGTATGAAACTTACAGCACTTGAATATTTTCAATTTGGATGCAATATAAAGGCCGACGTTTTGCACAAGATCCTAGGTTTAGATTTTTTGCAATGAACACTGGTCATCGTCTTCAAGCTATTCAACGAGGGACAATATTTGCTAGAAAATCTCATTTCAATGGAACATTACAGCAACTGAGGAACACGCTGTCGAGTAATCTTCAAATAATAAGAAGTTTATATTATTGGCGTGGAAAAATAAGATTATCATAATCCTACTGGTTTCAACGAAGGGATGAACTTGAATCAGTGATTGAGGAGTGTGATAATCTTCCTACGGGGTTTTTTACTTTACGTGCAGCTGACCTTTGGTCAAAAGACGGATCAAAGACGGTTGATTGTAAAAATATTGATAAATAAATTATTACGAATATCAAATGCTCCGCCCATTTGTGTTAGTGGCACTCCTAGTTTAAATAGTGTATCACTCTTAAATAAAAAATATATCTACAATTATACATATATTGTACATTTAATTTATTTATAAATTAACCAACTCCCACCCATCGATCTAGTCTGCAGAGAAGTTCCACTTCTGTCGGCTGTTCCGCGGCAGCTACATTGTTGTTTCTTCTTCATCTATTAAAATTTTCCGAGTTCTGCCAGGTCATCGAGGATGCTGTGATCACTGGCACTGGTAGAACCGAACTCCTATCTGGAGCTCATCTTCTGGTCTTCGGGGATATTTCTTATCAACGCCTTTATTTTTAGAAAGTCCTGCCTGGTGTATTTGGCAGGACGGGATGATAGACGGGCGTATCCTATTTTGCCGCCTCGATGTGCCTGTAGTTTCAGCCACTATGTTTGTTTCCGCCGTTTTTGACAGGTGGATTGATGGTCGTGTAAAAGACCTGCTATTGTTCTTTACGTTTATACTGGATACCACTGCACTTTTTCCCTGGGTTGTTATGTTAAATATAATTATTCAAAATATCGCTCGATGAAACATTACCGCTTCCACGATTATTGTCGATGTCATTATTGGTGTAAACTTGACAGCCCGTGCATAACTAACTTTACCCTGGTTCCACGGACAAACAATTCCCTTGGCTCCGAGGTAGCTGATTTTCTTCAGTGCTTTTAATCTGTGTATCACTACCCCCTGTTTATACACAGAAAAATTGTGTGCCCGGCAGAGTATTGGCCACTGCAGTTAATACACTTCATCGGATTGGCACAATGATCATCGCCTCGGGCTGACTTCCCGCAGAAACGAGTTTTAACTTGGGTATATCTGCATGTCGTGTGCCCAAAACGTAAACACTGGAAACACTGCATGGGCTGAGGGAGGAAGGTCTCACGCTCAACCGATGAATTCCTGCTCGGATTTTCTCAGGCAGTTTTGTGTCATTAAAAATCAAGACGTGGAAGGCGGAAGAAAGTGTCTGTCCTCCTTACTCACCGTCACCATCATACATCCTCTTTAGCGATTTCTTTCCCGTACGCTTATTTTAACTGAGGATCAAACAAGAGCCTTTCCTCGTCTACCATAGTTGGGTTCCCAATCACTTTCTGTATCGTCATAGAAATAGGAACTTTATCTACTTATTCTTTAACCGTTTCCGCATGCAGCAAAAAGAGTTTTTCTTCTCTGCACTTATTGGATTGTTTTTGGCCACCGCAACTTGCTTTGTTGAATGGTTTGTTGATAATATCATTTTAGCCGTGGAAAGATTTTTTTTTCTTGGCCAGTCATCAGGGCATTCTGTTTTAAGTCTACCACGAATCTTCAGACATCAGTAATGTCCTGTCACATGTCCTGTTTGACTAAATGTAATGTGTAATGATATTAATGGTACATACAGTATTGTAATCAGTACACACACACACACACATATTAGTTGCTAATAAACACATGTTTATCATTAAACGATGAGTTGTTAATTATTTACTTTTTTCCTGTAAGACTCCACATTTCGGGAACTAGACACTCTCACGGTCCACATTATGTCAAGTTTGTGACAGTTTACTGTACTGTGATAATTCTTAATATAAGAATAGATGTAAGTGCTTAAAATTTATGTAAACTGTATAAATTACTTTATGTTTAAATCAAACATAAATACAAATTGCTAAGTGCTGAAAAACCTCAAGTATATCAATATTTTATTGAAAACGTGATCTAATTAAATCAGTATAATGTAGTGATTGCAGTGTTTATGTTAAATCAACGTTTTATGCTTGGAGTGTTAAGTACAGCTGCTCTGTAATCTAGCTTATGCTTCACCACAAACTCTTTGGTGGCCTTAAAAAAACCGAACATACTTTGGTACACTTTTAATGATATATGGTTTCTAAGTCGCAGTAAAATTAGAAATATGAATGTGTTCCTAGTCCAAATGAATAGTTTTTCGTTATTTTTCTCTTATGACATGTTCAGGTACCGTTCAGGTACTGTTCAGGTAAAAATTGAGTTATCGCTTTATGACTTAAACAAACTGAAGGGCTTAGGATGACAAAATTCGACCTTGTCGACACACATAAAACATCTTTAATAGAAACAGACAATTAAATCAAAAGTAGCAGACATATTAAAGGTCAATAGTACTTGCCTTGCCGGTCAACAGTTCAATTTCCACAGTCATACGTTATGTGGGAAAATATTAGGAAGCCGGGAGTACATGTTCTGTGCTGACAAACCGTCAGGTAAAAATTAAGTTATCGCTTTATCACCTAAACAAACTGAAGGGCTTAGGATGACAAAATTCGACCTTGTCGACACACATAAAACATCTTTAATAGAAACAGACAATTAAATCATAAGTAGCAGACATATTAAAGGTCAATAGTACTTGCCTTGCCGGTCAACAGTTCAATTTCCACAGTCATACGTTATGTGGGAAAATATTAGGAAGCCGGGAGTACATGTTCTGTGCTGACAAACCGTCAGGTAAAAATTAAGTTATCGCTTTATCACCTAAACAAACTGAAGGGCTTAGGATGACAAAATTCGACCTTGTCGACACACATAAAACATCTTTAATAGAAACAGACAATTAAATCATAAGTAGCAGACATATTAAAGGTCAATAGTACTTGCCTTGCCGGTCAACAGTTCAATTTCCACAGTCATACGTTATGTGGGAAAATATTAGGAAGCCGGGAGTACATGTTCTGTGCTGACAAACCGTCAGGTAAAAATTAAGTTATCGCTTTATCACCTAAACAAACTGAAGGGCTTAGGATGACAAAATTCGACCTTGTCGACACACATAAAACATCTTTAATAGAAACAGACAATTAAATCATAAGTAGCAGACATATTAAAGGTCAATAGTACTTGCCTTGCCGGTCAACAGTTCAATTTCCACAGTCATACGTTATGTGGGAAAATATTAGGAAGCCGGGAGTACATGTTCTGTGCTGACAAACCGTCAAGTTACATACAGTATGTGTTAACTGTGTCTCTGACTAGTGCATACAAATGACAAAGGGGCTTTGTCGTTCTTCCTTCTACCACGTGTCCGTTGTCGAATCAGAGAAACAGAAGCTTCAAGTCAATTAGAAGATATGAACGGAATCGTTCATATAAGTGATCCGTTGTTTATATTGGGTCCGTTTTGGGATCAATCTCTACAGGATGGTTCCACGTTTTTTTTTTAAATTGAAATCGAAGGTTATTGTGATAGTTTTCCTTGAAGCCTCATTTTATAAATTTCCTCGTGCACATAACGATATTCGGAAATATCAACACTCACCGCACACTTTACCGTATAAGTACCATATAGACACGATTCTAATTCTTACATTAATATTGTTGCAACTTTTGCACGGGCTTACTTTTAAAACGACATACAAAACACAGATATTTCTTTAAACACTATCAATTTTATAACCTTATATATGACCATATAATCGCATAACAGTAAATGTTTAAATTGTGTATTTACAGTTAAATAAACTACGAAATTCAAATTTTTTGAGGTGTAGGCATCTTTACGGAAACTGTATTAAACTTTAGTAACGTTAATACATAACTGCTGTTCGTTTGTTAAATCTGAATACTCGAGTTTTAACATCCATCAACAGCTACCGGATATTTATTACGTTTATCGCTTTCTATATTTATGAAACGTATTTAATTTTTTGTTGGACAGTTTTGTTAGCAATATTCTGTAAATATTTGAACTTATGGTTATAACATTTATGTTTGTACGAACCAAACAAAATGTTTATGCGTCAATCATACAACATTTTTACAAGAACCAACATGGTTTAATTTATAGAATTGCATTTAATGAAACAAAACGGCTGGAAGATTAAGATTCTTTACAATAAACATTTTTGCATTTTCTACAATAAATAAAGTAAAACAATTATGTTGTCAAAATTATTAACAAAGTGTATGTTAATTAAAGGTAAGCTTTCACTGCCGATGTTTAGACTATAACATCCGGCCTGTTAGTCCGTCCATTGTCCAGATCGTCTTTGTTCACTTTCAGACGTTTCGTTCATAACCATGACGGGCATCCACAGTTGCACGGGAACACAGGCACAAACACCCGCGAACGAATACAAAGACCGTTCTGTGTCTGTGTAAATAAAACAACATCAGTATAATTCGTCTGTTTTGTTTTATAGCACAAGTCATCTTTAAACGAATAACTGGTTTACTGGTAACAAAACTGTCTAAAAATATGAGTAAGGCGTTAAACTATGATGAATAGGACGTAACGACTAGTTTTATAATCATCTATTCTCATTACGATCTGATCAAAAATAATTTTTAGATCTATTAAAAATTTCGATATTATTCTTCCTCTGTTAATTACAAAAGGGGGAATTACAAAACGCTTAGAACAATAGTGTGTAAGTATTCAGTATTTACGACTTCGAGTGTATGTATATGTATGTTCTAAAGCCTATAAATGTATGTAGGAGATAAGGAAATAATGCATTATGTAGGCGTATATTAGGTTGGCTTTGTCTTTGGCGTGTTGTGGTTAAGATTAGGCTTCACAATTACTTCAAAGTAACATAGACAGTAACACAGTTAAAATTGTATTAAGAGTCTATCTAGTGAATGTCATTAAATTAAATTGAATCAATTACCGCGACTACTTGAATTGGTTGTTACTCGTAATGTAGGCCTACTAGAAGCTTCCATATGTTACGAAGGGTTTCAGGAATATGCAAAATCGTATTTTTTATAGATTCTTCTGTCTCAAGAATAAAATTTTGGATTAAAAGTTTAAGTTGTCATCAACGAAGACCATTCAAGACCAATATAATCTTATTTAAATTAAATTTTTTTTAATATTTGTATACTCACAAGTTATACTCTGCGTATTTTGGTGCTCTTTACTTTTGTGCTAGTGTAAGTGTAAGTAGGCGGCTTCTAAACAAAAATACACAATTATTCTTATTTGAACATAAGTAGTACACTACTGTGTTTAGTAACAAAATATTGGAAAACAAACTGTTTACACAATGAACTATGACGTCAATATAAGCTTAATGAGCTACACAATTATTATGGTAATAGACCATGGTAATAAAAATGACACTAAATTTAATACTTTTGTAATGCACTCTATTATTGATCGTAATGTATTTAGCTTTATTTCGACAACCCTTATTGGCGTGCATAGATATTATTATAAGTATCGTTACCAGTATGGGGTTAATGATGACTCCGTGTTTCACCAGTGGCTGTCTAAATGTAAATCAGTTCTGGACAACCGCCTCTCTGATGACAGAACATGTTAAGTGAAACTGTAGTCTGAGTGTACTATTAGATGTGCCTTTCTTGGAATTCTGCAATACGAATTCACAAATGTTAACATATTATAAATAGTGCTGTTTACACTACATTAAATGTATGCAATGCTGTGGTGTAAATACAGTGTTATAGAGAACAGTGACAGTATAGAGCAGCGACACTATAGTAAACCATACTTTAAATTAGGTTACATTACAATTTAAACATACAGAAATTTAAACATTTTGAGCAAAATTAATTTTTTTTCCATGATAAATAACTTAAATTTTGTCAGGATAAGAAAATGTGACGGAAACAAAATTGAAAGTAAGAGGAAATGATTAGTAAGCAGGGGCGATCCTCGTCACTAAAGTCTGGGAACCGACAGGAGGGGGAGGCTACTAGCAGAATACCACACAACAAGCAGAATAATCACATCATGAAAACTTGTATACTAATAATGACTAACATGCACCACATGTGAAATTGTCAATTTCATCATCATCATCTTCACTACAGGGATTAGGCCCTAGTAGGCCTGTTCCAGAACCCATCTCCTCCTCGGTCTACCAACATCCCTCTTTCCACTCGGCTTGTACTTGAGAGCTGCCACTGGCAATCTGGTATCTGGCATTTGGGCCACATGTCTACACCATCACCTCTTATAATCATTAATCGTCTCATTTAAAGACTGGATCTTTAAGTCTTGTCTAATGTCTATGTTTCTTCTCCTATTCAGAAGGGAGAATCCTTGGACACTTCTCAGAAATCTCATTTCGGCAGCCTGAATTTTCTTTTCTTCCCCTTTACCGAGGGTCCATATCTCACTTGCGTAAAGGAATGTCAGAACAGTTACTGTTTTATAAAATTTCATACGGGTCAATTGCCAATTTTCTAATAATTTTACAGTAAACTTACCTAAACATTTTGGAACCTTGTCTGCGAGCTTTTTCTAAACGCTTTTCAATTAACTGATTACAAAAATTTGGCTCCGACTTCACTTTTAACAGCAGTAGACATAGGAGCGAGCAATGACAGTCTTTCTTGGACCTGTGTTCACTTGCAGTATGTCTTTATCCGCTGAATGCAGAAAATGAGAGCTGAGCTGAAGACGTCTTAGCAGGAATGGTTACGATCAGTCTTATGAGTATGGAAACATTAGGCATGCCAAGGTAAAATTTGTTGACATACATTAACTGCATTAGTGCTGTAATATTCTTACCTCTAAACTCAGATTAGGTATACATTACATTCAGTTCAGTTCTTAGTTGGACTATGTCGAAAAATGGGCCATTGTTTTTTATAGCGTTTGTAAATACCTATCCGGGGAACGTTTTCTGCCACTTTCAAATACATGACAGTTTAGCAAAAAAAAAGAACCGTAAGTTTGCAACAGACTTGAAGCGCTCACTTCTCTAAAAAAACAAGATACAGTCTAAAATTTTATTAAAATACATTTGCAATTCAGCTTATCTCAACCACCGTTACAGAGTCATAGTTTCTTGTAGCTTGTCCCTCAGCACAACACTTATTTCTCGTTTAGCATTATCATGTACACTTGTAAAGTCCTCATCCTTATTTCAACTTTTTTAGCACATAGTTTACAGCTAACTTTTTCGTTTGCAAAATTTTGAAGATTACATTAGTAAACGACAAAATTTTATGAAACACTACCAGTGATGAACTTTTCTAAGAAGGCCAAAAACCATTGTGTTTTTAAACTGTGTCATTTTCCCACCCATATAAGGTATCTAGAATATAACGAAAGAAATCTATTAACATCTCGCGGTATTCTCCCACGGTGGTCACCAGCCGTGACATAAAATTCCATCTCGTTGATGATATTGAAAGTAATTTTTTCTAATCAAAATCCTGAAGAGCGGCTGTTCACTTCGCAGACACAAGGCCAGAGATAGTTTGGAAAAACACTCTACATTCCTTTATACTGAAAGAAGATAACTGAAATGTTAAATTCAGTTATGGTTGTAACAGTGAACAAACGTGGCAAATGGAAATATTTCCTGGACCCGTTTGTTCAATCCATTTACTTCCCCGGCTATGACAGCAGCACCATCAGATGTCTGTGCCACAAGCTTTTTCTGACAGGTTAATGAAAATTTAGTATTTCACTTCCATGTTCCATAAAGAAATGGAAGTATGGTGATGGCGAAAAAAATCGTGTTCGAGATAAGGGCTGATTCTGATTGTACTACTCACAAAACATGAAGAAAAGTCATTTTTCGAAAAGTGTCTGTGTATAGAATTTTTTTCTATGGCAAACGATAACTGCCGTAAATTCAAACAAAATCAAATAATGTTTTGCATACAGGTTTGAATTGTAGAGGACTCAAGGTCTATTGATTTTGGTGAAGATCGGTTAAGGGGAAGGGGTAGCTTACCTGCAACGATTTACGTTTCAACAAAAGTAAAGTATTTGAAAATTCATTTAACTTTTTCAAACAATGGTAATTTTTAAAAATAAAATAATTTTTTTGCAGGGCAAAAAAATTATAATTTTTCATTTTAATTTAAATCATGTATGAGTGAAAATATATCGTTCCTGGCAGGCAAGGATATCTCAATTATGTAATGTTTACGATTCCAAAGTTTTATTATTATGATTACCGCAATAAAAAGGCAGGCAGCACACACACACACACACACACACACACACACACAATTCGTCTATTTCTGACCTCACTAGTGTTTATTTTTTTACGTTTGCACGCTATATAAATGGACAGTGCCGAAACCCACATCAACACAACGTGTGCAAGCCGAAAAGGTGTCCAGCGTGGACAGCGATTTGCTTCCTGTGGAACTCTGGCCAGTGTAACTGGACGTGTTTACAGAGGAACGGTTCATAGACAGACTTTTCGTCTTTAGGGAGTGAACCCTCTGCAAGATGCTGAGGGTCCATGAGAGACTTCGGTGGGCTCCTTCTTTTCCGCGTGTTTGTTCTGTGAAACGTACACTGTAGATTCGCAGCTTTACTCTGAGCAACACTCCATAGGGAATGTTGAAAATTTTTGTCCACGGTGTACCCTCATACACACTAAAGCTTGCTCTGATGTTTTGATTACGGACATCATAATATTAAAACTTTGGAAACTTGAGCACTACTTAATGGAGATCAAACATTAACTTTTACAAGCCATTAATTTTATGCATATTTTTATAAGTGTACTATATTATCGGCAAAAAAGAAGTAGTTTGTTGTTAAAATTCTTTCCCGGGCTGTTTAGCCAAGGTCCAATGTTTTATGAAAAACCAGACTTTTCCATCGCCTGCCATCATCAGTGAAAATCGAATGCGCTAACTGGAGGTGGTGTACGTTAGTGACCACAGTACTGTGGTTAAGGCTGAAGAAAGAAGTAATTTCTGTAGAAATATTTTATTTCGAAAATAATTGTAAATATAAATCTTAGAACGTGGAAATCATGTATGGTTCTCCATACCGATTTTTTATAGAATTCTTGGGATTTTTAAGAATTTAGTTTACATGTTGAAACAGGTCTGAGCAGTAGGATCTTGAGTCACATTTGTAAAACCAAGAAATATTTCTTAAACTTAATTTTTGTTGTTGTTGAACATAACAAAGGAAAGTCAAAGGTTGTGACGTGTTTATAATTTCAGATGTTTCGTCTACAACAAAAGCTACAACGTCTCTTCGTTCGATCTCTTTCGTATCCTCTCCATAAATTCTAAACTGTTTTCAGCAATCAGGTTATTTTTAATTGCTGAAGACGTGCCACGGAAAATGTAGACTTTTCTAAATGGGTCGGTATACTGACTTAATAAATCAAGAAGTTGTCTATAATTCCCTCAGTTAACAGAAGTTCGAGACTCGTCGTATTCACGAGCGCTGTTGAAAAGCACACAGCATCTGCAAGGCGTTTAGAAATTTTACGATTTTTTTTTACCTTTTCATTGTATAATAAATCACTGATTCGTTTCTGCTCGTCTAATTGGTGATAAAACTGTGTTGTTTGGAATGTATTCAATTAAAAAGAAACTCTTATATGTTTACAAATGTGTAGTGTCTCGTGATAGCTAAGGATTGCGTATTTAAAATATTATAATTATTTTGAGACGACACATCGTTGTCATTAGGAAATAACAAACATGACCAACAAAATAGCTTATTCCGTAATTCTGACGCTGTTAAGCAAATGAGTATTATTGTACTGAGAAACACTAAACGCACGCACATGGAACATGTTTTTCTTCTTATGTTGACTTTTTAAACATAACAGTACGGGACACGGACAACCGTTTTCAATAATGATTGTCTTTTCTTGAATACTACTTTTTTAAAAAAGGTATTCGTTAAAAGCGTTTGACTAACACACGATTCCGTTGATAAATCACTGTCCATCGCGGTAACAGTAGGCGTATAACACTTAATAACAGTTAAACTCGTCTAAACTCTCTGTTGAGGGCTTTGGAACTGTTTATATGTTTAGTGTTAAAATAATTAGAGCGGCAAGAGAGAGATTGGCACAAGCACTGATTCCTTGTGAGAAATGAAACTTCGTAGCTAGCTCTGTTGGAAGAGCAAGGCTTAGCTCTCTTGCAGCGTAATGTTAAAAGATTTTGTATGGCGAGCAGTGCAGGCGAAAATGTTTTTAGTTCCCACCCTGGCTACATTAAATAAGTATTCAGATAACCATCTTTAGAAATAGGTATTCATGCCTAAGTACAATGGAGATGATTTACAAAATCGTTAGCCATATGCAGCATTCTTAACATGACTGGAGAATTTGCCACTGTAAGTTAGAAGTATAGTACCATAGTAGGATCCCGACCTGGTTGTTTACGGACCAGACGTAGTCAACGAGAAGCTCATAAGCGGTCAGTGGGAATACCAAGTTATGGATATAAAAAATACACTCTTTAGTCTATATCATAAGTTATAATGTAAACAAACTGCCCATACGACGTATTGACAAAAAATTAGAAATCGTCAAGCCTGATATGCAATTAGCTTTGATCATCGATTTGAGCCCAATTCAAGATGGTAGCACATACTCAAGCCAATAATCATTGATTCTCTTACTTTCATATAAAACAGATATAAAATAGAGGCCATGATAAGTGTTGCTGGTGGCATAATACGATCCTGAAAATGGCTGCCGTGCGTGCTGCTGGATCGCCGACATCAACAAAACATAACAATATTAATAGGTAACTGCCAGTCAGTCTAACATTGTTAAAATGGAGGCTAACTCAGAGACAAATCAGTGTAAATAGTCAGAAACTATTTTACCTACCTTTAGATTAGTGATTTGCCGTCACCTTATGTCTTATAGTCGCTGAGTTAGATGAGTGGATTTAGATACATTATACAAACTAATCTTAGAACTCAATACGTTCAGAATAAATCATAAGATTTTATTCTGCTACTTATAGTGGTGATGATGATGACAACGTCGACGATGATGAAATTCCTCAACTCCTTATTCTTCATGCATGATTTCCTCTTCTTCTTCTTCCTCTGCATCACCAAAGGTCTCCCAAAACGTAATCTTTCCCAATATTCTGAATGTCTTCTTGGCAGTCTTTGGTTCACTTGACATAGTAGAAACACTGCCCTTGCTAATCATCGGATGTCTTTTGTAATGCCTTTCTGTACAGAGCACTTCCAGTATTGCATCGTTTTTCTTTTCAAGACATTTTTTGCGCAAACCGCTACTAATGTCGCCATTTCTCTACACTTTGGTTTCTATTTTATTTCTCTTAATTAAGGTTTATCTCTTACTACTAAAAGAAAAGACAGATACCGAAAATTCAATATAGAATTTTATGTCTATTTCTAGTGGAGATTACATTTTTTTTAATAATTATTTTTTTAGTCTTGTTAAGGAATCAAGTTTCTCTTATTTCCTATATATATTTAATTTCCATTTCAGGAAAATTGATGTAAGCTTACCAGAGTTTTAAATAAATTATACATTGAATGTCATAGAAGTATATACTTTTAGTATTTCGCTTTATTCTATAAATTTTGTTAGACAGAATCAAGAACGAAATAAAGAACGAAGTGAAATAAAGAATTGAAGAAGTTTTTCTATATAAAAACAAGTTGTCAGCATGAAAACTAGTTAGTTAAAAATTAGGTAAAGTACAGTTTTCTTATACAAAACAGCGACTGAACTGTAAAGTTTGTGTTTCAAGGAACTAAAGCCAAAATTATAGTGGTTAAGAACTCTTTCCAAATGTGAAGAGAAGATAAGTAAACTTAGAAACCGTAGAGTAAATAAAAATGAATGTAAGTTATGTAAGAATCTAGAAAGCCTCGTTGGACTGAAGCGTCAGCCATGTAGACGATGAAGATGGAGTGACAGTAGAACATATTCTAGGTAATGTTAAGTAATGGTAATGGTACACCCTTATCCCTACTAATAACCTCTGGATACTCAATCTTGTCTATGAGTTTAGTATGCTTCCACAATTTAATTCTACTATATAAGTAAGGTATAAATTTATCTATAAATTTAAAATTTCTGCCAGCGTCGTAATTATTTCTACTATCTTGCGCGACAGTGTCCGAATATAGAACTGAATTCGGGAACTACTGAAACTACCTCCAAAGTCGATATTAAATTTTACTCTCTTATTCGGATTGTTCAAATTCAATTAATTAGTGGGATAGAAACTTATATACGCCGCCCTAACGACGTCATTCAAATACTGTGCGTAGCTAGCCACTTAGTTAAAGTAAAATTTAATTAGGTTAAGTTACTTAATGAACTGACTCTTCTTAGATTTGCATATATAGCATATATTGCTTGGTTTGTTGCTTACTTGTTCATGTTTAGATACGACTTCCCTTATATCTGACACAGTAGATTAACCCTATTTAATTTAGAAAAAATTGTTAACATTAATTTTTAATGAAATTGTGATATAACTGATAAAATAATGGATGTATCATCGAGTATTTCTAATCCAACCTTTTCAGAGCATTTCATTTAATATTACGAATTTCGTCATTTAATTTCTGGTTAATATAGCAGCCATATATATCAGTAACGGGTGCAACGTGCAAGCCTTACTAAAAGTTTACGTTTAAAACTAACATGTCTCATTTAAATTTAAACAGTTATATTTAACAATTTTGTAAATATTTCTTTGCAATCCGTATCTTCAAATCATTAGCGCTTACTACATTATTTTTATACTCAGTTAACGTGTTCAGATTTGACTCTATTTTTCCAGACTTCTTAGCAAACTCTGTTAGAATAGCTTATTATTTCCCATCACTGTTTAATTTGTCAGCATTCCGCGAATTATTTCTAGAAGTAACTTATATATCTGTTAATGACTCATCTAATTTATTAGATATAAATTAGATATATCATGTAACTTTATTCGATATATTAATATCTTTATTAGTATATTCAATTGATTATTCACGTCAGTGCTTAATTTCTCAGGTTTATATTTGTTAATTTTGTTTACTTGTTATTTTGTTAATTTTGTTTATATTTATTATTCACTTCAGAGGTCAATTTCGTAATATTGTTATTCACTTCAACATTCAACTTTAAACCTGTTTTCCTAATATCTCTGGCTAATTTCTTAAAATTCTCATCACATAACTAAGTAAGCTTTTTATTCTTTTCAGTTTGTAACTTAGCAATCGTATCAATTACGTAAGACTTTAAGGGTCTCTACATTATTATCTAGTTTTGATTCACTTATTTCCTTAAATTCACTGTTCATTTTACTTTCCAAGTCTGCCATCTGTTTTCTTGTATTAACTAAATGATTATTTAAATAATTACCTTACTACGTATCTTACGCTTAAGACACATCATTTTAGACTTTCTCATACATTACAAATAACTAACTTATAGTAATAAACAAACTCGTGGTCAAATTTATATATTACAATAGTATACAATAAGTTATTAATTTCAGTAATAAGTAATAATTCCAGTAATTTTTACATCGTATGTATGTAACCTACATTTATTTCCTACTAGCGAGTACCCGGCATGCGTTGCAATGCCACTCAAAGAAAGAAAGTGTTTGTATATATATAATATATAAAGACTTCGTTCGCGTGGTCTTCAATTTAATGCGATAATATATTTAGAACAGAATCTATTCCATTGGGTTGCCATAGTAACCAGATCTAATAAGTTAGTTTTTTAAGACTCCAAAGGACCCCCCAGAGGATCGTATCGAAAAAAACACCTGTCCTATGTTGGTTCTCACGTTGCGTAAAATATTTTTGCCAAGTTTGGTTGAAATCGGTCCAGTGGTTTAGGAGGAGATGTGGAAGTCCCCAAAGAACCCACAAAAGAACCCCATCGAAAAAACACCTATCCTATGTTGGTTCTCCCTTTGCGTAAAATATTTGTGCCAAGTTTGGTTGAAATCGGTCCAGTGGTTTAGGAGGAGATGTGGAAGACCCCAAAGGATCCCCCGAAGTATCATATCGAAAAAACACATATCCTATGTTGGTTCTCCCGTTGCGTAAAATATTTGTGCCAAGTTTGGTTAAAATCGGTCCAGTGGTTTAGGAGGAGATATGGAAGACCCCAAAGAACCCCCAAAAGAACCCCATTGAAAAACACCTATCCTATGTTGGTTCTCCCTTTGCGTAAAATATTTGTGCCAAGTTTGGTTGAAATCGGTCCAGTGGTTTAGGAGGAGATGTGAAAGACCCCAAAGGACCCCCAAAAGGACCCCCGAAGGATCATATCGAAAAAACACATACCCTATGTTGGTTCTCCCGTTGCGTAAAATATTTGTGCCAAGTTTGGTTGAAATCGGTCCAGTGGTTTAGGAGGAGATGTTGAAGACCCCTAAGGACCCCCAAAGGACCCCGTCGAAAAAACACCTATCCTATGTTGGTTCCCCCGTTGCGTAAAATATTTGTGTCAAGTTTGGTTGAAATCGGTCCAGTGGTTTAGGAGAAGATGTGGAAGACCCCAAAGGACCCCCCAAAGGACCCCATCGAAAAAACACCTACCCTATGTTGGTTCTCCCGTTGCATAAAATATTTCTGCCAAGTTTGGTTGAAATCGGTCCAGTGGTTTAGGAGGAGATGTGGAAGACCCCAAGAACCCCCCAAAGGACCCCATCGAAAAAAATTCATAAACCTTCGCGGGCGTGCGCACAACAACTCACCGAAGTTTCATCGCAATCGGATGAATGGTATAGGAACGCATACGGGACAAAGAAAGAAACAAACATTAATTTTTATAGATATAGATACTGATATACAAAAATCAAAAACATTTTTCTACTTTATTAAATCAGAAAACACACACACACACACACACACACACACACACACACACACACACACACACACACACACACACACACACACACACACACACACACACACACACACACACACACACACACACACACACACACACACACACACACACACACACACACACACACACACACACACACACACACACACACACACACACACACACACACACACACACACACACACACACACACACACACACACACACACACACACACACACACACACACACACACACACACACACACACACACACACACACACACACACACACACACACACACACACACACACACACCAATAATTATATAATGTTTTAATAATGTTAGACAATTTTAATTTATTCAGGCATAGAAACGTGTATTTTTAAACTAAACTTTGACAATTGAGATGGTGGATAATGTTAATTTCTTTAATTAGTAGGTTAGAAAAAAATTGTAATTGCGTCTAACTCATTTTTAGCTCAGTTAACAAGTTGTCTGTACCCTATGTGTTTTACGGAATTTTTGTAAAGGAAAAGACTGTAGTGTAATTAACAGGTGGATAAAATGAAACCTTAAAAATCATTTTTCCAACTAACAAAGAAGACAATATTTCTCGAAACGGTATCAAGTACAGGAACAGGATTCAACTGAAAACTAAATACAAAGGATATTGTTAACACAGACTTCGAGGTTTCAAAGTAGACCATCTGTTGTGGGCTATATTAAAACTTATCTGTAGTAGATAACCTATTTTTTAAGGTCTCGTGACTTTATGGAGAGGTAGGTTTTTCGTAGATTTAGTTGTCCAGTTGTTTCAAAGTATGTATGTGTATGCTAAAAGCATTTGTGTAATAATATATTTTTATAATACAATAATAATCAGTTCGTTTATACTTTCTATCTCCAGTTTGCAAATTTAAATATTAGACAAAATTATATAAAATAATTAGAAAATAAATATTTGTACACAAAATAATATTTGTAGAATGTTATATTATATATTCTATTTGTAGAATGTTATATTATATATTCTATTGTATTTGTAACTGTTATACAATTGAATAAAAAATTAAAATGGGATTTGTTGCAGCCTCGTATAGAATATTGCAGCTATGTTTCACTTATCTTTGAATAGAGTTAGCCATCGTATTCGAAACCAACATATTTAAATTTCGTGAAAAAAGATTGTGTTTTAGGTAACTGTGCTTGTAACACATATAATGGAATATGTTAAATGAAATCTATGTTTGTAGCAGCAGATAGTTGATTATTTAATATCTGTAAATTTTTATATACGGTACGAGTTCTCAGTAATAACATTTGTTACAATTTTTAAGCGAATACATTTTCTTATTCAAACTGCAAAAATAAATTACTAATAAGTGAGAAAATTTGTGATAAAACATCAAAACAGGACATGGTTTCTAAATTATAACCAAAAAAATGTTTAACTGTTTCATACAAACTTTTTTTTGCGTCGTTCATAGAATTAATTTTCATCCTAAAGCATGGTGACCACAATAAATATTTTACCAGTAAGCTAGAAACTCTAAAAAAAAAGACATTTATGTACATCTGTAATTAAATACACGATCATAAAAAAATAAATGAAAAGAGCATAAGAAAAAAAATACTGCCTAAAGAACCTGTCTGTACGATCAGATAACTGAAACGGAAGACACTGTCTATAACCTATCGGGATCCGTAGGGGATAAAGATGACATTAAATAAATAATAATTTGAAGAGCATAATTTGTCAGTCAGTCGGACTGTATACTACATTTAAATACATTTCAATCATATAGAAGTATTGATAAATTAATATCTAATAAAAATTCACGCGCGCGCGTGCGCGAGTGTGTAAGTGACGTAGATTTCACTTCCGCAGGATCTTAAATTGTTTAGTGTATGTATACCTTAAATGTTTTTCATTCGGTGTATAATAACAGTGCCAAACGGAGTGTACGTACAAATAATAAAGTAAAATGTTAGTAGACATTAGTTTCAAAACACTGAAAATGATTAAAACAAAAACAAACAACGCGTGTGCTCGTACAAACCGCATGTAGACAAATGCATTCAACCGTGAGTTTATTTTTGTTTGTACACAGCTCTTGCTGAATTTTGTACGTGTGAATATTTTAATAAAAATAAGCTGGTGAATTTGTATGAAGCAAACGCAATATTTTACACTGACAAGTGATAAAAAACGTGCCCTTCTAATAGTTAAACCTGACGAAGATTGTATCGCAACACTGCTCCATTTGTAATGTAGGGACATCTAAATTGGCTTGAATAAAATTGACTCCACTTTACCTATAAAATATTTTCTGATATGAGACTAATTTGCTCATAGTTATTTCATACATTATTTTAAGTTATTTTTAAATACCGCAATATATATTGTAACGTCACAGAACGTTCCATAAAAAGAAATCATTTATATAGTAAGTTAGCATAAGAGGAAAGTGAAGTGAACAGTATCGAACCCAAGTAGTCCCAAAAAATTGTGTAATTTTGTATAATAATTATTTCTATCAACTTGAAAAAACGACCAAACTATGACTAAGACAAAACCCCATATATATTATTAAAGTGAATAAGAGTGAAAAAACCATAAGACACTATAAGAGAGAGAAATAATGTCAGAATATACCAGAATAAAGTCAATAATTATTAAGTTTTATAACTATGAATATAGTATTAAAAACTATTTTTTGTGAATAAATGGACATGATCCATCATTATATTATGTGATGTAAATAAAATAAATGTATTAAATGACTTAAATACATTATTAGAAAGAGTTTAAGTTAAAATAAAAATTGTATATTTGCAATGACAGAAAATATTAAGGTGTTGGATTTGAGACCATACACCAAGATTTCATGAAAAAATTAATTATTATCAGATTTAAATAAAAACTATATGTAATTGTCAAGCAGACAATAGTGAACAATTTATCTTAAATAAAGGAAGCTGTCAAATGAATAAAAGGCAGCCAAAATAGCCAAAAACAGTGTTAACTAAAAACATGTAATAGGCACCTAATATTGTATAATTTATGAACTTAATGTTGCCAAAATGCAACCAAACTGTATTAGAAAGCTGTAATATGATATAAAGCAACTATACTAATATACCTGACCAACTTTAACATTGTAATAGTCAAGTCAGCAAAATATTTACTAATACCATGTATGGCTGAAGCCAATTATCCAGTACAAAAATAATCAGATCTGGCTAAAATACTTACATAATACTAACAAAATAAAATAGAAAGGTACAATACATCAAAATACCTTAATAAGAAATAAACTCAGTTGAAAGTAAAGTCAATTCTAAAAGAATTTAACTATTTAGAGTGAGATTTGTCACACCATAAAAAAAATGACATCTCAAGACAATCAATGATGCTATGTCATCTTGTGATAAATATAAAATATGTACAAAGTAACCAGGTATCACAAAAGATAAACAAAATAATAAACTCTGTGTGTATAGTGGTGAAATAACACATATATTAAGGAAAAAGACTAATCATTGTATTAGAAAATTGACAAGAACCTAGGCCATGAGCAGAGGCCATATAAAATTGTATTTATTTGTGTTTTATTGATGTTAAAATTTGTTTATTTTGTTGTAGGAGAGTAGTAGTAGTAGATGTCCAGCTTGTGAAGGGAACTTTATAACTCCACAGCAATTTTTGTTATAAATATTGTGTTTTTAATGACTACAACTCAAGGTGAGGGTTGTAAATTGTAATGTTTTTTAGACTTAAGTTAATTAGATACCAATCATATTTAGTATCGCTAAATTCAGTTAAAAACAAGGAATCTAAATACATTAATGGCATACAAATTGTAAGTACTAATGTGAAACTGTTTGATAAATACCAGTGTAAATTTTGAAATATCCATTGTATGAAGAATAAGAAATTCGTTCTAAAAGCTTCTACGGAAGTGAAAATTGTTCTATGACATTCCATTTCGTTTATTCTCGAACAATCTAGAAAGAATTTTACACAAATATACCGGAAGTCGACGAAAACAGTCATCCCGATTTAGTATAAAAGCGAGACAAAATTTGACCAGTAAACACTTGAAGACTGAACTCCAAAGCTGATGCATCTCACACAACACTGATCAACGCAGCTAAGGCGAGACCGAGAGGCGAAAAATCGACAAGACACGGCAGGAAGGCTTTTCCCGTACATAGACATAACCGACTGACTTAACCTCAACGAGAGTATACGCCAAAAAATATCGCTGAAATAGAGCAGCGATACGGCAAATTCTAATAGAAAGCACGCAGCCAGAACGTCGACGGCCCAGGAGGGTCCCAAACATTTAATAGAGAACGAATTCTGCTGTGTTCGCATTGACTGACTAACGTGACAAATAATTCCCCCGAACGAAACAAACAATACACTAGCCTTCCTCAAAACTGCATGGGGATCAGCGCTGCGGTGGCAGATTTCTGAATCAACGCTAAGCAGATGATTCGTAGTGGCGGCGTTTGAACGAGATTTTACTGCCAAACGTTTTGACAAAAAGTGCGGAAAAAGTAACGATCGAAAAAATTGACTTTAAATAGACTCAGTGTACACCCGAAGAGGCGAGATCGAGAAACTACCCGAAGGAAGTGTCCAGTGAGAGAATAAACGACCGTTGGAACGTGAGTTACCAAAATTAAAGTTAGTTGTTACCTGGTTACAATTTATCACACAGTTGTACTTTACACGCCACACATACACCTTCAAATCACTTAGTTTTTTTTCTTGTAAGGCATCTAATTGATATGTCTTGGTAGTTCAAAGGAGTCACGTCCTGGGATTAAAGTTTTTTCATATATTAAACTCATGCTTGTCAACTGAGTCAGAATCTGAAATACTAGCCGATACTTGATTGGATATATTGTCAATAATAATAACTTGTAAAATTTTTTCTCTGCAATTTTATAATTTTTTTTTTTATGAATGATAGTCCTGCAGACGATTTGTTTGTTGTTTTTAAAGAATCATTAAACATAACTGATTTTTCAAAGCTAAACTGACTTGTTTACATTTTTTTTCGTAGATTTAAAAATTTTATCAATCACATTTAATTTTTTCTTGGAACAAAAGTTTCCAAGTGGCGCCCACATAAAGCATAGTTTTAAGTTGTGTTACAGGACTACATCACTGCAGAGGATCCAGTCAACAGAGTAAGTAACAAAAGTGCGCGGAGGTAACGCCCGACAGATTACAACACTTTTACAATTAAAACACCCTATATTTCTTTTTGTTATAAATTGGCAGCCCAACTAGTGAGGCTTGAAAAAGACGGAACAAGCCCGGCAACTACCAACATATTAAAATGCCGCAACCAAAGGGAAAGAAGGTGAAGAAGACGGTGGAACCCGAGTTGAGTGTGGAAGACGGAGAGGCAGTACAGGTTGAGGAAACAGAATTAGAACCGCCCACACTAGAAATGGAAAGACCGGTACAAACGGCAGACGAATTAGAAGAACAAACGGGAGAAGAACCCATACAAATGGTAGAACAAACAGAGAATCCCGAACCAGAAAAAATAACAGAGAGCGTTGACGCGAATGTTTTAAGGATGATGTTCCAAACGCTAAACGAAAATATTAACAAGAATATAGAGTCTCTGAAGGAGGAGAATAAAAATAATAATGAGCAGATGCTCCAAAAAATGGAAGAAAATATGAATAAAAATAGACAGGAAGACAAGGAGGAGACTAAAAAAAGTAATGAGCAAATGTTCCAAAGGATGGAAGAAAATATGAACAGAAACAAGGAGAAATTAGACAAAAACATGTCTAAAGGAGGGTAGTAGGGGGAAAATGAGAGTTCTAACGCGGAAGTGACGTCACACGGCGGGAAATTCAAAAATTGTGGTGGTGGGGGTAACCATGCGGCAGTAGTCTGTCGGCCATGTTGTCGTCGTCGCCGCCCAAAGTGGGGTAATGTGTGCGTTGATTGGCGGAGGCGTGGCTATGTTCGCCGTTCGCCGTTCGCCGTTGACGTCGTCGTTGACGTCGTCATCGTCGCTGGGCGGCGGCCTGGTGGTGGCTTGATGGCCGCCCGCCGCGGTGGGTCGCCGGCGGCCATGTTGGAAAAGGTGCGATGTTGTCGATTGGTGTAAGAGTGTAGTGGTTAAGGTACGGCCTGGTTGCCGATTCGTGCGTGTGTTATAGTGTATGGTTATGTATATGTAAGGGGTTTTTCCGGAAGTTCGGCCATGTTGGAAAAGCGTCGGTGTTGCCAACTGTTGTCGGCTCGGTGTTATAGTGTACGGGTTGAATGTATGTTTCGCCATTGTTGCCAACTCGGTGTTATAGTGTACTGGTTTCGTATATATTTACCCTGCCGTGCCGATATCGTCGATGTTGTGTATAAACATGGTTACTCCCACCACCACAATTTTTGAATTTCTCGCCGTGTGACGGTCCACGTTAGAACTCTCATTTTCCCTGTAAGAAACACACATGATATGCAGTGTTCAATTCACTTATCTGAACGATTGCACTGTTGACAACAGTGTGTTTATGTGTTAAGTAAATTGTAGTATGCTAAAAGGATAGTTGTAAATAAACACTTATACAATGAAAAAATATGTACAAGTTTATTATAAATACACAAAATATAAACATAAAAGAAAAAAATATCTACAAGTTTATTTTACAACTATGTTTACACTGCCGCCATTGTTGCCAACTCGTGCGTGTGTTATAGTGTACTGGTTTCGTATATATTTACACTGCCACGTCGATATCGTCGATGTTGTGTTTATGTGTTAGGTAAATATATAAACAGATTGAAAAAAATACGTTCGCAGCAACCTGTTGGTCTGCGGCTCGCTATGTCTAGCCCTACATTTGATGTTGTAAGAAACACACCGCTATGTCGAGCCCTACTTGAAAGAAACACACATGATATGCAGTTGTCAATTCACTTATATAAAACACATGCACACGCAATATTTATGTAATATCTGAATAATAGGACGTTGCAAATGATGTAATCGTCTCCCACCATGATTTTCACATGTGGAGTTATTTTTTACAACAGAATGCTGACAGACCATCTGTTATCATTGGTGGGTTTGTAATATTTAAATATTCTTTAATTTCTAAAGTATATTATAATCATGCAATTATTGTTTAATAAAATTGATTTTTTTTAGAATATTGTTAATGTTCCAAGGAATTTTGAAATTAAAAACAATAAAAAGATTAAAGCAATACTGTTTAATTACAAATAATTAAAATACATGTAATCAAAATATATTACAATTTAAAATACATAATATGTAAAAGCACACAGTAGTGAAAATTACAAAACTCAATTGCGCTAATAGTTGCAATTATACTTTCTGGCACGTCTCTCAACGAATGAACGAATAACGCACGTGCACAGCGGAATATATAGGGAGGTAGTTGTGGAGGTGGAAACCGGAGAGGGGGGAAACCACGCAACGCACAGTAAGCGTTTATTTTTAACCGTGTGAAGAGGACACGAGCTGATTTCTCACGGTTCGATGGGAAGGTGGGGAAGAGGGGAGTCGGTTATTTTTTATACGTCTAGACAGCACTCGTGCTTGTTCGAACATGTCGACGACGCTAATTTATTTTTAGACAGGTGATGTATTTAACTGTGTGAACAGGATACGACTTGATTTCTCACGGTTCGATGGGTAGGTGAGGAAGAGGGGTGTCGGTTATTTTTATACGTCTAGACAGCACATGTGCTTGTTTGAACACGTCGTCGACGCTAATTTATTTTTAGACAGATGATGTAATAGATAGAAAGGCGACGACTGTTATTTTTTACGTAAGCGCTAAACAATAATGTTAGTAATTGATCAGAAACTTATTGATTATTCTAAAATCTGATACAACCCACTCGCGTAAAGCGTGTACTCTAGTATTTGTACATATTTCCGAAAATAAGCGGTGCGCGAGACAGGCTGTTCCATGTATTGATTGTAATTGATCAAGTTTGGGACAACCGAAATCTTCTAAATTTATAATATTAAAATGCACGATACGCTTCTGTAGAAATCTTTTTTTGCAATCATTTTACGAACACGAAGTTGTAAGGAAACGTATACTTTTCTAATATCGGTACAAGATGTTCGTACGATGTGTCCCCGTCCGTCAACGTTAGTCCATGATAATGGTCTGTTAACCATCTGTTTGTACTCACATGTTTGTGATTCGAAACAATCGTGTCTATTGGATGTGTAAATATCCAATGCCTGCTGGCAAATGCGGTGACGTCCATAACGGCTAGTTCCTTAACGAGTTCGCTTCCATCGTTGTCGATGAAACAGTGAAAGTCAAGTTGTTGTCGGTATGTGCGTGACTATGTTGGAAAAGCGGCGATGTTGTCGGGTTGTGCATGTGTGCTGGTTAAGGTTCGGCCACGTTGCCGATCCGTGGTGTGTTATAGTGTATGGGTATGTATATGTAAGGGGTTTTCCCGGAAGGGTGTCCATGTTGGGAAAGCGTTGTCGGCGTTGTCAACTTGTGCTGGTTTAGCGACGTTGTCGGCTCGTGCGAGTGTTATAGTGTATGGGTTTAAGATATATTTACACTGCCACCGGATATCGTCGATGTGAAGAGGTGAATTGCATTGTTGCCAACGCGTCGACCACGTTGTCGGCTCGTGCATGTGTTACGTGGTGTGTTATAGTGTACGGTTATGTATATATAAGGGGTTTTCCAGGAAGTGCGGCCATGTTGGAATGTTTACACTGCCGCCATTGTTGCCAACACGTTGTCAACTCGGTGTTATAGTGTACTGGTTCCGGATATATTTACACTGCCACAATTTCACGATATCGTCGATGTTGTGTCTATGTGTTAAGTAATTGCATTATTGCCAACTCAGTCAAGTAGTGTAAGAGTGTGCTGGTTAAGGTTCGGTCAAGTTGGCGATTCGAGCGTGTGTTATAGTATGGGTTTGGATATATACTGTGTTTTCCGGAAGGGTGTCCACGTTGGAAAAGCGTCGACGTTGTCAACTTGTGCATGTGTGCTGGTTTAGCGTCGGCCACGTTGTCGGCTCGTGCATGTGTTATAGTGTGCAGGTTTCAGATATATTTACACTGCCACCATTGTCCGGATATCGTCGATGTGAAGAGGTGAATTGCATTGTTGCCAACTGGAGAACTGTACTGGCATCGGTCACGTTCTCGACTCATGCATGTGTTATAGTGTACGGGTTTCAGATATATTTACACTGCCACCCCATTGTCCGGATATCGTCGATGTGAAGAGGTGAATTTCATTGTTGCCAACTCGAGAACTGTACTGGCGTTGGTCACGTTGTCAACTTGTGCATGTGTTATAGTGTATAGGTTTAGATATTTACATTGCTACCGTTCGGATTTACTACTGCGGTGCAAAATTGAATATCATTTCACTTGTAAAAATTGATTATCGTGCATTTGTGCAATTGTTCTGATTGACATTTCACTTATGAAACATGCATGATGGAAGGAAAAAAGGATAGTTGAAAATAAACAACTAAGCAAAGCAAAATTTACATACACTGCCGCCATTGTTGCCAACACGTTGTCAACTCGGTGTTATAGTGTACTGGTTTCAGATATATTTACACTACCACAATTGTCTCGATATCGTCGATGTTGTGTCTATGTGTTAAGTAATTGCATTGTTGCCAACTCAGTCAAGTAGTGTAAGAGTGTGCTGGTTAAGGTTCGGCCACGTTGACGATTCGAGCGTGTGTTATAGTGTATGGGTTTGGATATATACTGTGTTTTCCGGAAGGGTGTCCACGTTGGAAAAGCGTCGACGTTGTCAACTTGTGCATGTGTGCTGGTTTAGCGTCGGCCACGTTGTCGGCTCGTGCATGTGTTATAGTGTACAGGTTTCAGATATATTTACACTGCCACCATTGTCCGGATATCGTCGATGTGAAGAGGTGAATTGCATTGTTGTCAACTGGAGAACTGTACTGGCATCGGTCACGTTGTCGACTCATGCATGTGTTATAGTGTACGGGTTTCAGATATATTTACACTGCCACCCCATTGTCCGGATATCGTCGATGCGAAGAGGTGAATTGCATTGTTGCCAACTCGAGAACTGTACTGGCGTTGGTCACGTTGTCAACTTGTGCATGTGTTATAGTGTATGGGTTTAGATATTTACACTGCTGCCGTTCGGATTTACTACTGCGGTGCAAAATTGAATATCATTTCACTGGTAAAAATTGATTATCGTGCATTTGTGCAATTGTTCTGATTGACATTTCACTTATGAAACATGCATGATGGACGGAAAAAAGGATAGTTGAAAATAAACAACTAAGCAAAGCAAAATTTACATATATTGTAATCAAACACACATAAAAATATACAATACATTACACACACACACACACGCATACACACACACACACACACACACACACACACACACACACACACACACACACACACACACACACCACCGCCGCTAGATGTTCGAACGATGTGTCCCCGTCCGTCCACTCTAATCTATAATAATGCTCCGTTAACCAACGGTTTGTCCTTACGTGATTGTGATCCGAAACGATTGTGTTTACTAGAGGTGCAAATATCAAATGCCTGGTGGCATATGCGATGATGTCCATAATGGGTAGCTACTTGCCGAGTTCGTTTCCATCGTCGTCAACAAAACAGTGAAAGTCGTCAAGTTCATTGAAAGCTGTCAGACTAAGGTACAGCATGCCATAACCGATCGTAACGATATACCCATAACCGCAATGTCAACTGCCTATCGTTAACGAAAACATTGCCACGTTCATTGAAAGCTGTCAGACCAAGATACTGCATGACATGCCACGTTTATTGAAAGCTGTCAGACCAAGGTACTGCATGCCATAACTGATCGTAACGATATACCCATAACCGCAATTTCAACATGCCTATCGTTAACGAAACCATTGCCACGTTCATTGGAAGCTGTTAGACCAAGGTACAGCATGCCATAACCGATCGTAACGATATACCAACAACCACAATGTTAACCTGTCTACTGTTAACGAAACAATTGTTACGTTCATTGAAAGCTGTCAGACCAAGGTACTGCATACCATAACCGATCGTAACGATATACCCATAACTGCAATGTCAACCTGCCTATCGTTAACGAAATCATTGCTACGATCATTGAAAGCTGTCAGACCAAGGTACTGCATGCCATAACCGAACATAACGATATACCCATAACCGCAATGTCAACCTGCCTATCGTTAACGAAATCATTGAAAGTTCATTGAAAGCTGTCAGACCAAGGTATTGCATGTCATAACCGATCCTAACGATATACCCATAACCGCAATCTCAACCTGCCTACGGTTAAAGAAACCATTGCCAATTTCATTGAAAGCTGTCAGACCAAGGTACTGCATGCCATAGCCGATCGTAACGATATACTCATAACCGCAATCTCAACTTGCCTATCGCTAACGAAACAATTGCCAAGTCCATTGAAAGCCGCCAGAACAAGCTACTGCATGCCATAACCGATCGTAACGATATGCCCATAACCGAAATGACAACCTACCTATCGTTAACGAAACCATTGCCACGTTCATTGAAAGCTGTTAGACCAAGGTACTGCATGCCATAACCGATCGTAACGATATACCCATAACCGCAATCTCAACCTGCCTATGGTTAACGAAACCATCGCCAAGTTCATTGAAAGCTGTCAGACCAAGGTACTGCATACCATAACAGATCGTAACGATATACCCATAACCGCACTTTCAACCTGCCTATCGTTAACGAAACCATTGCCAAGTTCATTGAAAGCTGTCAGACCAAGGTAGTGCATGCCATAACCGATCGTAACGATTAAAACATAACTGCAATCTCAACCAGCCTATCGTTAACGAAACCATTGCCACGTTCATTGAAAGCTCTCCGACCAATGTACTACATGCCATAACCGATCGTAACGATATACCCATAACCGCAATGTCAACCTGCCTAACGTTAACGAAACCATTGCCAAGTTCATTGAAAGCTGTCAGACCAAGGTACTGCATGCCATAACCGATCGTAACGATATACCCATAACCGCAATGTCAACCTGCCTAACGTTAACGAAACCATTGCCAAGTTCATTGAAAGCTGTCAGACCAAGGTATTGCATGCCATAACCGATCGTAACGATATACCAATAACCGAAATATCAACCGGCCTATAGTTAACGAAACCATTGCCACGTTCATTGAAAGCTCTCAGACCAAGGTACTGCATGCCATAACCGATAGTAACGATATACCCATAACCGAAATCTCAACCTGCCTATCGTTAACGAAACCATTGCCAAGTTCATTGAAAGCCGTCAGAACAAGGTATTGCATGCCATAACCGATCGTAATGATATACCGATAACCGCAATGTCAACCTGCCTATCGTTAACGAAACCGTTGCCAGTTCATGGAAAGCTGTCAGACCAAGGTATAGCATGCCATAACCGATCGTAACGATATACCCATAACCGCAATATCTACCTGCCTATCGTTAACGAAACCATTGTCACGTTCATTGAAACCTGTCAGACCAAGGTAGTGCATGCCATAACCGATCGTAATGATATACCTATACCCATAACCGCAATGTCAACCTGCCTATCGTCAACGAAACCATTGCCACGTTCATTGAAATCTGCCAAACCAAGTTACTGCATGCCGTAACCGATCGTAACGATATACCCATAACCGCAATGTCAACTTGCCTATCGTTAACGAAACCATTGCCAATTTCATTGAAAGCCGCCAGACCAAGGTACTGCATGACATAACCGATTGTAACGATATAGCCATAACCACAATGTCAACATTCCTGTCGTTAACGAAATCATAGCCAAGTTCATTGAAAGCCGTCAGACCAAGTTACTGCATGCCGTAACCAATTGTAACAATACGCCCATAACCGCAATGTCAACCTGCCTATCGTTAACGTAACCATTGCTACGTTCATTAAAAGCTGCCAGACGAAGGTACTGCATGCCATAACCGATCGTAACGATATACCCACAACCGCAATGTCAACCTGCCTATCGTTAAAGATACCATTGCCAATTTCGTTGAATGCCGCCAGACCATGTTACTGCATGCCATAACCGATCGTAACGATATACCCATAACCGCAATGTCATCCTGCCTATCGTTAACGAAACCATTGCAAAGTTCGTTGAAAACCGGCAGACCAAGTTACTGCATGTCGTAACCGTTCGTAACGATATACCCATAACCGCAACGTCATCCTGCCTATCGTTAACCAAAGCATTGACACGTTCATTGAAAGCTGTCAGACCAAAGTACTGCATGACATAACCGATTTTAACGATATAACCACAACCGCAATGTCAACCTGCCTAGCGTTAACGAAACCATTGCCTCGTTCATTGAAATCTGTCAGACAAAGGTACTGCATGCCATAACCGAGTTTAACGATATACCCACAAACGCAATGTCAACCTGCCTATCTTTAACGAAACCATTGCCACGTTCATTGAAAGGTGTCAGACCAAGTTACTGCATGCCATAACCGATCGTAACGATATACCCACAATCGCAATGTCAACCTGCCTATCGTTAACGAAACCATTGCCACATTCATTGTAAGTTGTCAGACCAAGGAACTGCATGCCATAGCCGATCGTAACGATATAGCCATAATCGCAATATCAACCTGCCTATCGTTAACAAAACCACACCAATTTCATTGAAAACCGTCAGACCAAGGTACTGCATGCCATAACCGATCGTAACGATATACCCCATAACCGCAATGCCAGCCTGCCTATCGTTAACGAAACCATTGCCATGCCATAACCGATCGTAACGATATACCCATAACCGCAATGACAACCTGCCTATCGTTAACGAAACCATTGCAAAGTTCTTTTAAAGCCGTCAGACCAAGGTACTGCATGCCATAACCGATCGTAACGATATACACATAACCGCAATGTCAACCTGCCTTCCGTTAACGAAACCACGTCAAGTCCATTGAAATCTGTCAGACCAAGGTACTGCATGCCATTACCGATCGTAACCATATACCCATAACCGCAATATAAACCTGCCTACCGTTAAAGTAACCATTGCCACGTTCACTGAAAGCTGTCAGACCAAGGTACTGCACCCCATAACCGATCGTAACGATATACCCATATCCACAATGTCAACCTGCTTATCGTTAACGAAACCATTTCCACGTTCACTGAAAGCTGTCAGACCAAGGTATTACATGGCATAACCGATCGTAACGATATACCCATATCCGCAATGTCAACCTGCCGGTCGCTAATGAAACCATTGCCTCGTCCATTGAAAGTTGTCAGACCTATGTACTGCATGTCATAATCGATCGTAACGATATACCCATAACTGCAACGTCAACCTGCCTATCGCTAATGAAACCATTGCCAAGTTCATTGAAAGTTGTCAGACCAAGTTACTGCATTCCATAATCGATCGTAACGATATACCCATAACTGCAACGTCAACCTGTCTATCGTTAAGGAAACCATTGCCAAGTTCATTGAAAGCTGTCAGACCAAGTTACTGCATTCCATAACCGATCGTAATGATATACCCATATCCGCAATGTCTACCTGCTTATCGTTAACGGAACCTTTGCCACGTTCATTGAAATCTGTCAGACCAAGGTACTGAATGTCATAACCGATCGTAACGATTTACCCATAACAGCAATCTCACCCTACCAATCGTTAACGAAACCATTGCCAAGTTCATTGAAATCTGTCAGACCAAGGTACTGCATGGCATAACCGATCGTAACGATATACCCATAACCGCAATCTCAATCTACCAATCGTTAACGAAACCATTGCCAAGTTCATTGAAAGCTGTCAGACCAAGATACTGCATGGCATAACCGATCGTAACGATATACACATATCCGAACGATATACCCATAACCGCAATGTCAACCTGTCTATCGTTAACGAAACCATTGCTACGTTCATAGAAAGTTGTCAGACCAAGGTACTGCATGCCATAACCGATCGTAACGATATACCCATAACCGCAATATCAACCTGCCTATCGTTAACGAAACCATTACCAAGTTCGTTGAAAGTCGCCAGACCAAGGTACTGCAAGCTATAACCGATCGTATTGATACACCCATAACCGCAATGTCAACCTGCCTATCGTTAACGAAACCATTGCCAGTTCATGGAAAGCTGTCAGACCAAGGTATTGCATGCCATAACCGATCGTAACGTTATACCCATAACCACAATGTCAACCTGCCTATCGTTAACGAAACCATTGCCACGTTCATTGAAATCTGTCAGACCAAGGTACTGCATGCCATAACCGATCGTAACGATATACCCATAAACGCAATGTCAACCGGCCTATCTTTAACGAAACGATTGACACGTTTATTGAAACCTGTTAGACCAAGGTACTGCATGTCATAACCGATCGTAACGATATACCCATAACCGTAATATCAACCTTCTTATCGCTAACGAAACCATTGCCATGTTCATTGAAAGCTCTCAGACCAAGGTACTGCATGTCATAACCGATCTTAACGATATACCCATAACCACAATCTCAAGCTGTCTATCTTTAACGAACCCATTACCAATTTCATTGAAACCGCCAGACCAAGGTACTGCATGCACTGTCGGACCAAGGTATTTCATGTCATAACCGATCGTAACAATATACCCATAACCGCAATGTAATCCTGCCTATCGTTAACGAAACCTTTGCCAAGTTCATTGAAAGCCGCCAGACCAAGGTACTGCATGCACTGTCAGACCAAGATACTTCATGTCATAACAGATCGTAACGATATACCCTTTGTTATGGGGGTTCGAACCCACTATCTTCCCCATGAGTGCGAGTGAGAGCGAATGACATGTGCAATGAGTGCGAGTGAGGTGGAAGATGACACCACTACCCCCCCATCCATCCCCACCCGCTACCGCAGAAGTGACGTCATACGACCATGTTGTCGTCGTCGCCGCCTAAAGTGGGGTAATGTGTGCGTTGATTGGCGGAGGCGTGGCTATGTTCGCCGTTCACCGTTCGCCGTTGACGTCGTCGTTGACGTCGTCATCGTCGCTGGGCGGCGGCCTGGTCGTGGCTAGATCGTCGCCCGTCGTGGTGGGTCGGCGGCGGCCATGTTGGAAAAGCTGCGATGTTGTCGGGTTGTGGATGTGTGTAGTGGTTAAGGTACGGCCAGGTTGGCGATTCGTGCATGTGTTATAGTGTATGGTTATGTATATGTAAGGGGTTTTTCCGGAAGTTCGGCCATGTTGGAAAAGCGTCGGTGTTGCCAACTTGTGTTGGGGTTAATCGACGTTGTCGGCTCGGTGTTATAGTGTACGGGTTGAATATATGTTTACACTGCCGCCATTGTTGCCAACGCGTTGTCAACTCGGTGTTATAGTGTACTGGTTTCGGATATATTTACACTGCCACAATTGTCTCGATATCGTCGATGTTGTGTCTATGTGTTAAGTAATTGCATTGTTGCCAACTCAGTCAAGTAGTGTAAGAGTGTGCTGGTTAAGGTTCGGCCACGTTGGCGATTCGAGCGTGTGTTATAGTGTATGGGTTTGGATATATACTGTGTTTTCCGGAAGGGCGTCCACGTTGGAAAAGCGTCGACGTTGTCAACTTGTGCATGTGTGCTGGTTTAGCGTCTGCCACGTTGTCGGCTCGTGCATGTGTTATAGTGTACAGGTTTCAGATATATTTACACTGCCACCATTGTCCGGATATCGTCGATGTGAAGAGGTGAATTGCATTGTTGCCAACTGGAGAACTGTACTGGCATCGGTCACGTTGTCGACTCATGCATGTGTTATAGTGTACGGGTTTCAGATATATTTACACTGCCACCCCATTGTCCGGATATCGTCGATGTGAATTGTATTGTTGCCAACTCGAGAACTGTACTGGCGTTGGTCACGTTGTCAACTTGTGCATGTGTTATATTGTATGGGTTTAGATATTTACACTGCTGCCGTTCGGATTTACTACTGCGGTGCAAAATTGAATATCATTTCACTTGTAAAAATTGATTATCGTGCATTTGTGCAATTGTTTTGGTTGACATTTCACTTATGAAACATGCATGATGGAAGGAAAAAAGGATAGTTGAAAATAAACAACTAAGCAAAGCAAAATTTACATATATTGTAATCAAACACACAAAAATATACGCACAGCTTTTCCAACATGGCCGCCGCCGACCCACCACGACGGGCGACGATCAAGCCACGACCAGGCCGCCGCCCAGCGACGATGACGACGTCAACGACGACGTCAACGGCGAACGGCGAACGGCGAACATAGCCACGCCTCCGCCAATCAACGCACACATTACCCCACTTTAGGCGGCGACGACGACAACATGGTCGTATGACGTCACTTTTGCGGTAGCGGGTGGGTATGGATGGGGGGGTAGTGGTGTCATCTTCCATCTCACTCGCACTCATTGCACATGTCATTCGCTCTCACTCGCACTCATGGGGAAGATAGTGGGTTCGAACCCCCATAACAAAGGGTATATCGTTACGATCTGTTATGACATGAAGTACCTTGGTCTGACAGTGCATGCAGTACCTTGGTCTGGCGGCTTTCAATGAACTTGGCAAAGGTTTCGTTAACGATAGGCAGGATTACATTGCGGTTATGGGTATATTGTTACGATCGGTTATGACATGAAATACCTTGGCCCGACAGTGCATGCAGTACCTTGGTCTGGCGGCTTTCAATGAAATTGGTAATGGGTTCGTTAAAGACAGACAGCTTGAGATTGTGGTTATGGGTATATCGTTAAGATCGGTTATGACATGCAGTACCTTGGTCTGAGAGCTTTCAATGAACATGGCAATGGTTTCGTTAACGATAAGAAGGTTGATATTACGGTTATGGGTATATCGTTACGATCGGTTATGACATGCAGTACCTTTGTCTGACAGGTTTCAATAAACGTGTCAATCGTTTCGTTAAAGATAGGCCGGTTGACATTGCGTTTATGGGTATATCGTTACGATCGGTTATGGCATGCAGTACCTTGGTCTGACAGATTTCAATGAACGTGGCAATGGTTTCGTTAACGATAGGCAGGTTGACATTGCGGTTATGGGTATATCGTTACGATCGGTTATGCCATGCAGTATCTTGGTCTGACAGCTTTCAATGAACTTGGCAATGGTTTCGTTTACGATTGGTAGATTGAGATTGCGGTTATGGGTATATCGTTACGATCGGTTATGCCATGCAGTACCTTGGTCTGACAGATTTCAATGAACTTTGCAATGGTTTCGTTAACGATTGGTAGGGTGAGATTGCTGTTATGGGTAAATCGTTACGATCGGTTATGACATGCAGTACCTTGGTCTGACAGATTTCAATGAACGTGGCAAAGGTTCTGTTAACGATAAGTAGGTAGACATTGCGGATATGGGTATATCATTACAAACGGTTATGGAATGCAGTAACTTGGTCTGACAGCTTTCAATGAACTTGGCAATGGTTTCCTTAACGATAGGCAGGTTGACGTTGCAGTTATGGGTATATCGTTACGATCGATTATGGAATGCAGTAACTTGGTCTGACAACTTTCAATGAACTTGGCAATGGTTTCATTAGCGATAGGCAGGTTGACGTTGCAGTTATGGGTATATCGTTACGATCGATTATGACATGCAGTACATTGGTCTGACAACTTTCAATGAACGAGGCAATGGTTTCATTAGCGACAGGCAGGTTGACATTGCGGATATGGGTATATCGTTACGATCGGTTATGCCATGTAATACCTTGGTCTTACAGCTTTCAGTGAACGTGGAAATGGTTTCGTTAACTATAAGCAGGTTGACATTGTGGATATGGGTATATCGTTACGATCGGTTATGGGGTGCAGTACCTTGGTCTGACAGCTTTCAGTGAACGTGGCAATGGTTACTTTAACGGTAGGCAGGTTTATATTGCGGTTATGGGTATATGGTTACGATCGGTAATGGCATGCAGTACCTTGGTCTGACAACTTACAATGAATGTGGCAATGGTTTCGTTAACGATAGGCAGGTTGACATTGCGATTGTGAATATATCGTTACGATCGGTTATGGCATGCAGTAACTTGGTCTGACACCTTTCAATGAACGTGGCAATGGTTTCGTTAAAGATAGGCAGGTTGACATTGCGTTTGTGGGTATATCGTTAAACTCGGTTATGGTCTGACAGATTTCAATGGACTTGACGTGGTTTCGTTAACGAAAGGCAGGTTGATATTGCGGTTATGTGTATATCGTTACGATCGGTTATGGCATGCAGTACCTTGGTCTGACGGCTTTAAAAGAACTTTGCAATGGTTTCGTTAACGATAGGCAGGTTGTCATTGCGGTTATGGGTATATCGTTACGATCGGTTATGGCATGGCAATGGTTTCGTTAACGATAGGCTGGTTGAGATTGCGGTTATATTTTAATCGTTACGATCGGTTATGGCATGCACTACCTTGGTCTGACAGCTTTCAATGAACTTGGCAATGGTTTCGTTAACGATAGGCAGGTTGAAAGTGCGGTTATGGGTATATCGTTACGATGTGTTATGGTATGCAGTACCTTGGTCTGACAGCTTTCAATGAACTTGGCAGTGGTTTCGTTAACGATAATCAGGTTGACATTGCGATTGTGGGTATATCGTTACGATCGGTTATGGCATGCAGTAACTTGGTCTGACACCTTTCAATGAACGTGGCAATGGTTTCGTTAAAGATAGGCAGGTTGACATTGCGTTTGTGGGTATATCGTTAAACTCGGTTATGGCATGCAGTATCTTTGTCTGACAGATTTCAATGAACGAGGCAATGGTTTCGTTAACGCTAGGCAGGTTGACATTGCGGTTGTGGTTATATCGTTAAAATCGGTTATGTCATGCAGTACTTTGGTCTGACAGCTTTCAATGAACGTGTCAATGCTTTCGTTAACGATAGGCAGGATGACGTTGCGGTTATGGGTATATCGTTACGAACGGTTACGACATGCAGTAACTTGGTCTGCCGGCTTTCAACGAACTTTGCAATGGTTTCGTTAACGATAGGCAGGATGACATTGCGGTTATGGGTATATCGTTACGATCGGTTATGGCATGCAGTAACATGGTCTGGCGGCATTCAACGAAATTGGCAATGGTATCTTTAACGATAGGCAGGTTGACATTGCGGTTGTGGGTATATCGTTACGATCGGTTATGGCATGCAGTACCTTCGTCTGGCAGCTTTTAATGAACGTAGCAATGGTTACGTTAACGATAGGCAGGTTGACATTGCGGTTATGGGCGTATTGTTACAATTGGTTACGGCATGCAGTAACTTGGTCTGACGGCTTTCAATGAACTTGGCTATGATTTCGTTAACGATAGGAATGTTGACATTGTGGTTATGGCTATATCGTTACAATCGGTTATGTCATGCAGTACCTTGGTCTGGCGGCTTTCAATGAAATTGGCAATGGTTTCGTTAACGATAGGCAAGTTGACATTGCGGTTATGGTATATCGTTACGATCGGTTACGGCATGCAGTAACTTGGTTTGGCAGATTTCAATGAACGTGGCAATGGTTTCGTGAACGATAGGCTGGTTGACATTGCGGTTATGGGTATAGGTATATCATTACGATCGGTTATGGCATGCACTACCTTGGTCTGACAGGTTTCAATGAACGTGACAATGGTTTCGTTAACGATAGGCAGGTAGATATTGCGGTTATGGGTATATCGTTACGATCGGTTATGGCATGCTATACCTTGGTCTGACAGCTTTCCATGAACTGGCAACGGTTTCGTTAACAATAGGCAGGTTGATATTTCGGTTATTGGTATATCGTTACGATCGGTTATGGCATGCAATACCTTGGTCTGACAGCTTTCAATGAACTTGGCAATGGTGTCGTTAACGTTAGGCAGGTTGACATTGCGGTTATGGGTATATCGTTACGATCGGTTATGGCATGCAGTACCTTGGTCTGACAGCTTTCAATGAACTTGGCAATGGTTTCGTTAACGTTAGGCAGGTTGACATTGCGGTTATGGGTATATCGTTACGATCGGTTATGGCATGTAGTACATTGGTCGGAGAGCTTTCAATGAACGTGGCAATGGTTTCGTTAACGATAGGCTGGTTGAGATTGCGGTTATATTTTAATCGTTACGATCGGTTATGGCATGCACTACCTTGGTCTGACAGCTTTCAATGAACTTGGCAATGGTTTCGTTAACGATAGGCAGGTTGAAAGTGCGGTTATGGGTATATCGTTACGATCTGTTATGGTATGCAGTACCTTGGTCTGACAGCTTTCAATGAACTTGGCGATGGTTTCGTTAACGATAGGCAGGTTGAGATTGCGGTTATGGGTATATCGTTACGATCGGTTATGGCATGCAGTACCTTGGTCTAACAGCTTTCAATGAACGTGGCAATGGTTTCGTTAACGATAGGTAGGTTGTCATTGCGGTTATGGGCATATCGTTACGATAGGTTATGGCATGCAGTAGCTTGTTCTGGCGGCTTTCAATGGACTTGGCAATTGTTTCGTTAGCGATAGGCAAGTTGAGATTGCGGTTATGAGTATATCGTTACGATCGGTTATGGCATGCAGTACCTTGGTCTGACAGCTTTCAATGAACTTGGCAATGGTTTCTTTAACCGTAGGCAGGTTGAGATTGCGGTTATGGGTATATCGTTACGATCGGTTATGACATGCAATACCTTGGTCTGACAGCTTTCAATGAACTTTGCAATGATTTCGTTAACGATAGGCAGGTTGACATTGCGGTTATGGGTATATCGTTATGTTCGTTTATGGCATGCAGTACCTTGGTCTGACAGCTTTCAATGAACGTAGCAATGATTTCGTTAACGATAGGCAGGTTGACATTGCAGTTATGGGTATATCGTTACGATCGGTTATGGTATGCAGTACCTTGGTCTGACAGCTTTCAATGAACGTAACAATTGTTTCGTTAACAGTAGACAGGTTAACATTGTGGTTGTTGGTATATCGTTACGATCGGTTATGGCATGCTGTACCTTGGTCTAACAGCTTCCAATGAACGTGGCAATGGTTTCGTTAACGATAGGCATGTTGAAATTGGGGTTATGGGTATATCGTTACGATCAGTTATGGCATGCAGTACCTTGGTCTGACAGCTTTCAATGAACGTGGCATGTCATGCAGTACCTTGGTCTGGCAGCTTTCAATGAACGTGGCAATGTTTTCGTTAACGATAGGCAGGTTGACATTGCGGTTATGGGTATATCGTTGCGATCGGTTATGGCATGCTGTACCTTAGTCTGACAGCTTTCAATGAACTTGACGACTTTCACTGTTTTGTTGACGACGATGGGAACGAACTCGGCAAGTAACTAGCCATTATGGACATCATCGCATATGCCACCAGGCATTTGATATTTGCACCTCTAGTAAACACAATCGTTTCGGATCACAATCACGTAAAGACAAACCGTTGGTTAACGGAGCATTATTATAGATTAGAGTGGACGGACGGGGACACATCGTTCGAACATCTTGCGGCGGTGTTGTGTGTGTGTGTGTGTGTGTGTGTGTGTATGTGTGTGTGTGTGTAATGTATTGTATATTTTTATGTGTGTTTGATTACAATATATGTAAATTTTGCTTTGCTTAGTTGTTTATTTTCAACTATCCTTTTTTCCGTCCATCATGCATGTTTCATAAGTGAAATGTCAATCAGAACAATTGCACAAATGCACGATAATCAATTTTTACAAGTGAAATGATATTCAATTTTGCACCGCAGTAGTAAATCCGAACGGCAGCAGTGTAAATATCTAAACCCATACACTATAACACATGCACAAGTTGACAACGTGACCAACGCCAGTACAGTTCTCGAGTTGGCAACAATGCAATTCACCTCTTCACATCGACGATATCCGGACAATGGGGTGGCAGTGTAAATATATCTGAAACCCGTACACTATAACACATGCATGAGTCGACAACGTGATCGATGCCAGTACAGTTCTCCAGTTGACAACAATGCAATTCACCTCTTCACATCGACGATATCCGGACAATGGTGGCAGTGTAAATATATCTGAAACCTGTACACTATAACACATGCACGAGCCGACAACGTGGCCGACGCTAAACCAGCACACATGCACAAGTTGACAACGTCGACGCTTTTCCAACGTGGACACCCTTCCGGAAAACACAGTATATATCCAAACCCATACACTATAACTCACGCTCGAATCGTCAACGTGGCCGAACCTTAACCAGCACACTCTTACACTACTTGACTGAGTTGGCAACAATGCAATTACTTAACACATAGACACAACATCGACGATATCGAGACAATTGTGGTAGTGTAAATATATCTGAAACCAGTACACTATAACACCGAGTTGACAACGTGTTGGCAACAATGGCGGCAGTGTATGTAAATTTTGCTTTGCTTGGTTGTTTATTTTCAACTATCCTTTTTTCCTTCCATCATGCATGTTTCATAAGTGAAATGTCAATCAGAACAATTGCACAAATGCACGATAATCAATTTTTACCAGTGAAATGATATTCAATTTTGCACCGCAGTAGTAAATCCGAACGGTAGCAGTGTAAATATCTAAACCCATACACTATAACACATGCACAAGTTGACAACGTGACCAACGCCAGTACAGTTCTCGAGTTGGCAACAATGAAATTCACCTCTTCACATCGACGATATCCGGACCATGGTTTGGCAGTGTAAATATATCTGAAACCCGTACACTATAACACATGCATGAGTCGAGAACGTGACCGATGCCAGTACAGTTCTCCAGTTGGCAACAATGCAATTCACCTCTTCACATCGACGATATCCGGACAATGGTGGCAGTGTAAATATTTCTGAAACCTGTACACTATAACACATGCACGAGCCGACAACGTGGCCGACGCTAAACCAGCACACATGCACAAGTTGACAACGTCGACGCTTTTCCAACGTGGACACCCTTCCGGAAAACACAGTATATATCCAAACCCATACACTATAACACACGCTCGAATCGCCAACTTGTCCGAACCTTAACCAGCACACTCTTACACTACTTGACTGAGTTGGCAATAATGCAATTACTTAAAACATAGACACAACATCGACGATATCGAGAAATTGTGGCAGTGTGAATATATCCGGAACCAGTACACTATAACACCGAGTTGACAACGTGTTGGCAACAATGGCGGCAGTGTAAACATTCCAACATGGCCGCACTTCCTGGAAAACCCCTTATATATACATAACCGTACACTATAACACACCACGTAACACATGCACGAGCCGACAACGTGGTCGACGCGTTGGCAACAATGCAATTCACCTCTTCACATCGACGATATCCGGTGGCAGTGTAAATATATCTTAAACCCATACACTATAACACTCGCACGAGCCGACAACGTCGCTAAACCAGCACAAGTTGACAACGCCGACAACGCTTTCCCAACATGGACACCCTTCCGGAAAAACCCCTTACATATACATACCCATACACTATAACACACCACGGATCGGCAACGTGGCCGAACCTTAACCAGCACACATGCACAACCCGACAACATCGCCGCTTTTCCAACATAGTCACGCACATACCGACAACAACTTGACTTTCACTGTTTCATCGACAACGATGGAAGCGAACTCGTTAAGGAACTAGCCGTTATGGACGTCACCGCATTTGCCAGCAGGCATTGGATATTTACACATCCAATAGACACGATTGTTTCGAATCACAAACATGTGAGTACAAACAGATGGTTAACAGACCATTATCATGGACTAACGTTGACGGACGGGGACACATCGTACGAACATCTTGTACCGATATTAGAAAAGTATACGTTTCCTTACAACTTCGTGTTCGTAAAATGATTGCAAAAAAAGATTTCTACAGAAGCGTATCGTGCATTTTAATATTATAAATTTAGAAGATTTCGGTTGTCCCAAACTTGATCAATTACAATCAATACATGGAACAGCCTGTCTCGCGCACCGCTTATTTCCGGAAATATGTACAAATACTAGAGTACACGCTTTACGCGAGTGGGTTGTATCAGATTTTAGAATAATCAATAAGTTTCTGATCAATTACTAACATTATTGTTTAGCGCTTACGTAAAAAATAACAGTCGTCGCCTTTCTATCTATTACATCATCTGTCTAAAAATAAATTAGCGTCGACGACGTGTTCAAACAAGCACATGTGCTGTCTAGACGTATAAAAATAACCGACACCCCTCTTCCTCACCTACCCATCGAACCGTGAGAAATCAAGTCGTATCCTGTTCACACAGTTAAATACATCACCTGTCTAAAAATAAATTAGCGTCGTCGACATGTTCGAACAAGCACGAGTGCTGTCTAGACGTATAAAAAATAACCGACTCCCCTCTTCCCCACCTTCCCATCGAACCGTGAGAAATCAGCTCGTGTCCTGTTCACACGGTTAAAAATAAACGCTTACTGTGCGTTGCGTGGTTTCCCCCCTCTCCGGTTTCCACCTCCACAACTACCTCCCTATATATTCCGCTGTGCACGTGCGTTATTCGTTCATTCGTTGAGAGACGTGCCAGAAAGTGTAATTGCAACTATTAGCGCAATTGAGTTTTGTAATTTTCACTACTGTGTGCGTTTACATATTATGTATTTTAAATTGTAATATATTTTGATTACATGTATTTTAATTATTTGTAATTAAACAGTATTGCTTTAATCTTTTTATTGTTTTTTAATTTCAAAATTCCTTGGAACATTAACAATATTCTAAAAAAAATCAATTTTATTAAACAATAATTGCATGATTATAATATACTTTAGAAATTAAAGAATATTTAAATATTACATACCCACCAATGATAACAGATGGTCTGTCAGCATTCTGTTGTAAAAAATAACTCCACATGTGAAAATCATGGTGGGAGACGATTACATCATTTGCAACGTCCTATTATTCAGATATTACATAAATATTGCGTGTGCATGTGTTTTATATAAGTGAATTGACAACTGCATATCATGTGTGTTTCTTTCAAGTAGGGCTCGACATAGCGGTGTGTTTCTTACAACATCAAATGTAGGGCTAGACATAGCGAGCCGCAGACCAACAGGTTGCTGCGAACGTATTTTTTTCAATCTGTTTATATATTTACTTAACACATAAACACAACATCGACGATATCGACGTGGCAGTGTAAATATATACGAAACCAGTACACTATAACACACGCACGAGTTGGCAACAATGGCGGCAGTGTAAACATAGTTGTAAAATAAACTTGTAGATATTTTTTTCTTTTATGTTTATATTTTGTGTATTTATAATAAACTTGTACATATTTTTTCATTGTATAAGTGTTTATTTACAACTATCCTTTTAGCATACTACAATTTACTTAACACATAAACACACTGTTGTCAACAGTGCAATCGTTCAGATAAGTGAATTGAACACTGCATATCATGTGTGTTTCTTACAGGGAAAATGAGAGTTCTAACGTGGACCGTCACACGGCGAGAAATTCAAAAATTGTGGTGGTGGGAGTAACCATGTTTATACACAACATCGACGATATCGGCACGGCAGGGTAAATATATACGAAACCAGTACACTATAACACCGAGTTGGCAACAATGGCGAAACATACATTCAACCCGTACACTATAACACCGAGCCGACAACAGTTGGCAACACCGACGACGCTTTTCCAACATGGCCGAACTTCCGGAAAAACCCCTTACATATACATAACCATACACTATAACACACGCACGAATCGGCAACCAGGCCGTACCTTAACCACTACACTCTTACACCACTCGACAACATCGCACCTTTTCCAACATGGCCGCCGGCGACCCACCGCGGCGGGCGGCCATCAAGCCACCACCAGGCCGCCGCCCAGCGACGATGACGACGTCAACGACGACGTCAACGGCGAACGGCGAACGGCGAACGGCGAACATAGCCACGCCTCCGCCAATCAACGCACACATTACCCCACTTTAGGCGGCGACGACGACAACATGGCCGACAGACTACTGCCGCATGGTTACCCCCACCACCACAGTTTTTGAATTTCCCGCCGTGTGACGTCACTTCCGCGTTAGAACTCTCATTTTCCCCCTACTGAGGGTATGAACAAAAATATAGAATCCCTGAATAAAAACAGACAGGAAGATAAGGAGGAAATAAAAGGAAGCATAGAGTCCCTGAAAAAAGAAATTAGCATAAAATACGAAATAGTGAACAAAAGGATCGATGATAATAAGATCGATAGTGACAGGAAGGTCGAAAACATGGAGAAACAGTTGGAAAGGTTACGGGAGGGAAACAATACACGTTTCGAAAGTATAGAGGAACAAGCAGTAGAGACCAAACAAGATGTTAGAAATCTCGAAAACAAGGTAAGGCAGGACCAAGACGCCATCATGCAGGAGGTGGGAGAAGTCCAGAAAGACGTTAGCGAGAGGAGGCAGGAAACATATGACATCGCTAACAGGCTGGATGAACAGATAAAAATTAACAAAAATAGTATACTGGAAATAGACCAGAGAGAGAAAAACCTGCAGGAAAGATTAGAGGCGCTGAGAGACACACCAATACTAAACACTCATACGTGTCATGGTGAAAACAGGGAAGTAATCAACTTCCAGGACTACCGACGAAACCCAATGGAATTTTTGGAAAGAATGGAGGAGGTTATTGGGAGAAGTAGAGAAACAAGGTGGGACAGGATAAGAGGGATGCTTGACGAGACATTTAAAAATACTAAGGATAACTGGTGGATAGCGGTACGACCCGAAATAACAAATTTAGCAGAGTTTAAACGCCAGTTTAAGGAAAAGTATTGGTCAGAGACCGCACAAAACAGGGTAAGAATGGACATTTTCTATGGCAAATACGACGCGTCCTATGGACAGTCCCCGACGTCTTATTTCCTGGGAAAGGTATGTTTAGCACGGAAGTTGATACCGCCGATCCCAGAAGAATGTTTGGTAAGGCAGTTAGCTGGACATTACAGCTATGGGATCAAGGATGCCCAATTATACCAACAGATTAGCAAAATAGCCGATCTGGCCAAATTATTGGAAAATTGCGAATCCACAGGAAGGTTCCAGGATTACCAACCCCCCAATCGTAAGGTAGAGTACAACAACAATAATAACGGACCAAACCGGAATGGAGGTGGGAACGGTAATAATCTAAGCACCAATAATCAGAATAATAATATCCCACCAAACGGCCGAAATGATACCACTCAGGGCCCAATTAACAGCAACTATCCGGGACCAAACAGAGGTAATTACACCGGGAATAACTACGGTAGGAACTTCCACCAGGGAAACGGTTATCGCGGGAATAATTATAGAGGAAGTAATTATGGTCAACGTAATGGTTATCGCAACGGGGGAAACCAAGGAGGAAGCGATAGGAGAAACCAAAATGAGTACAGGCCCCAGGTAAATTATACAATGGCCAATAACCGACGGCCATATCCACCTAATGTACCCAATTACATGTTTTACCCACAACAGGCGCCAGGTAGCCAGGGTGATACGGTGAATAACCGTCAGCAGTTATCAGAGGGTAGGAGTAACGAACCACCCCAAAACGAAAGTAACAACCAACAAGAGCCAAACGCTAATCAAAATAATAATGAGAATCGGGTAACAGTTCACGAAAATCCAGGTTTTTCATTACAGCATAACCAGGCAAATAATGACGAAAAACCCCGAGTATTTTATGTAAACCATGTATTGGCAGAAACTGGCCGAGAACCAGATAATGATCCCCAAACTGAAAGTGAGAGAGAGGAAGAATTCCACTATGCAGAAAAATTATGGCCCAAACATGTGATGAGATGGTAAGGCCATGAAACCAATCATCCAGAATAAATGTCATAGACCAGGCATTTGAAGGAGTAGAGGTGATAAACATCGAAGGTCAAATATTGAATAGAGAAGGAATTAAAAAGGAATGGGAATGATAAATAAGGACATAATAAAAGGAACACAACCAAAAGGGGTTGAAATAATCAACGTAATTTACCCAAACTGACAAATATAACCAAAATATTATCAAACATGAAAACAATACCTACGAGGTAACTGACACAATCAGGAACAAGGTAAAGGGAACGTATAACCAGACTTCATTAAAAAAGTACCATGATTAAAAAATCGCAAGTCAAATACTCAATCAGTGACCAAGTACCATGACCAAAGACCCAAGTCAAATACAGCATCATAGAGAAGGTACCTTGACTAAACATGTCAACGTGAATTTTTTAACTTAGCCATAATTAGAAAGGAGGTAGAGATTTTTAAATAAATATAAATATTATTGTATTATGATTATTATTAATTAATATTACGAGAAGGACACATTCCACCAAAGGCATAATGATATATATATAAAATATAGATTTATTTCCAATAGCCATGTCAACGTATATTTACCAGCTTACCCGTACTTAGAGAAGGAGAGAGATTATTATTAATAAATATTACGAGATGGACACATTCCATCATAGGCAAGATTTATTTCCAATAGCCAAGTCAACGTATATTTACCAGCTTACCCGTACTTAGAGAAGGAGAGAGATTGTTATAAATAAATATTACGAGAAGGACACCTTACACCAAAGGCATAAAGATATATATATATAAAATATAGATTTATTTCCAATAGCCATGTCAACGTATATTTACCAGCTTACCCGTACTTAGAGAAGGAGAAAGATTATTATTAATAAATATTACGAGATGGACACATTCCATCATAGGCAAGATTTATTTCCAATAGCCATGTCAACGTATATTTACCAGCTTACCCGTACTTAGAGAAGGAGAGAGATTATTATTAATAAATAATACGAGATGGACACATTCCACCATAGGCAAGATTTATTTCCAATAGCCATGTCAACGTATATTTACCAGCTTACCCGTACTTAGAGAAGGAGAGAGATTATTATTAATTAATATTACGAGATGGACACCTTACACCAAAGGCATAAAGATATATATAAAATATAGATTTATTTCCAATAGCCAAGTCAACGTATATTTACCAGCTTACCCGTACTTAGAGAAGGAGAGAGATTGTTATAAATAAATACTACGAGATGGACACCTTACACCAAAGGCATAAAGATATATATAAAATATAGATTTATTTCCAATAGCCAAGTCAACGTATATTTACCAGCTTACCCGTACTTAGAGAAGGAGAGAGATTGTTATAAATAAATACTACGAGATGGACACTTTGTAAAGGAGAAAAGAAGGAGAAATACTGTCATATATTTGATACTAAATGGATATGATAAATGAAAAAAAAAAAAAGGAAAACAGTGTGTTACATAAGGAGGTAATGATGAATATGAATATAGCTATTAACATTGAATGATTTTAAACGATAATTTTAACCTGCGGAGAACGATATATTAATATAATTGTGAATTAACCAGAAGAGTTTAAGAAAGGGAATTTATGTGTAGGAGCCTATGATCTTTGAATATTATTTGTTGCAAAGGTGCAATTATTATTTTCTGAACAGGGATGTGTTGCCTCTGATTTCAGTAGTGATAGACAGGAAGGGACAGAGAATGTATGCCATAGCGAGCCACTCTGACTCCCAACCCTCTATGTAAGTTAGGGAATTGATAGGGATTTATATCAAAGATTAATTATAAAACATCAAGGTAAAAAGGAAAGGAACAGGTGATATGACAAAGAACGAACTAGGAATATTGAGTTGGATTAATATATTAAAGGAGTAGTACAGGAATTTAATTATAAGATAAAAGAATGAGATATAAAGAAGCTAATAAAGGGTTATTATAGAGATGATAATTTCATCAAAACCAAAGATATGTTTTTCCAAAATTATCAACTTTAACGGGAGGCATATGTAACGTCACAGAACGTTCCATAAAAAGAAATCATTTATATAGTAAGTTAGCATAAGAGGAAAGTGAAGTGAACAGTATCGAACCCAAGTAGTCCCAAAAAATTGTGTAATTTTGTATAATAATTATTTCTATCAACTTGAAAAAACGACCAAACTATGACTAAGACAAAACCCCATATATATTATTAAAGTGAATAAGAGTGAAAAAACCATAAGACACTATAAGAGAGAGAAATAATGTCAGAATATACCAGAATAAAGTCAATAATTATTAAGTTTTATAACTATGAATATAGTATTAAAAACTATTTTTTGTGAATAAATGGACATGATCCATCATTATATTATGTGATGTAAATAAAATAAATGTATTAAATGACTTAAATACATTATTAGAAAGAGTTTAAGTTAAAATAAAAATTGTATATTTGCAATGACAGAAAATATTAAGGTGTTGGATTTGAGACCATACACCAAGATTTCATGAAAAAATTAATTATTATCAGATTTAAATAAAAACTATATGTAATTGTCAAGCAGACAATAGTGAACAATTTATCTTAAATAAAGGAAGCTGTCAAATGAATAAAAGGCAGCCAAAATAGCCAAAAACAGTGTTAACTAAAAACATGTAATAGGCACCTAATATTGTATAATTTATGAACTTAATGTTGCCAAAATGCAACCAAACTGTATTAGAAAGCTGTAATATGATATAAAGCAACTATACTAATATACCTGACCAACTTTAACATTGTAATAGTCAAGTCAGCAAAATATTTACTAATACCATGTATGGCTGAAGCCAATTATCCAGTACAAAAATAATCAGATCTGGCTAAAATACTTACATAATACTAACAAAATAAGATAGAAAGGTACAATACATCAAAATACCTTAATAAGAAATAAACTCAGTTGAAAGTAAAGTCAATTCTAAAAGAATTTAACTATTTAGAGTGAGATTTGTCACACCATAAAAAAAATGACATCTCAAGACAATCAATGATGCTATGTCATCTTGTGATAAATATAAAATATGTACAAAGTAACCAGGTATCACAAAAGATAGACAAAATAATAAACTCTGTGTGTATAGTGGTGAAATAACACATATATTAAGGAAAAAGACTAATCATTGTATTAGAAAATTGACAAGAACCTAGGCCATGAGCAGAGGCCATATAAAATTGTATTTATTTGTGTTTTATTGATGTTAAAATTTGTTTATTTTGTTGTAGGAGAGTAGTAGTAGTAGATGTCCAGCTTGTGAAGGGAACTTTATAACTCCACAGCAATTTTTGTTATAAATATTGTGTTTTTAATGACTACAACTCAAGGTGAGGGTTGTAAATTGTAATGTTTTTTAGACTTAAGTTAATTAGATACCAATCATATTTAGTATCGCTAAATTCAGTTAAAAACAAGGAATCTAAATACATTAATGGCATACAAATTGTAAGTACTAATGTGAAACTGTTTGATAAATACCAGTGTAAATTTTGAAATATCCATTGTATGAAGAATAAGAAATTCGTTCTAAAAGCTTCTACGGAAGTGAAAATTGTTCTATGACATTCCATTTCGTTTATTCTCGAACAATCTAGAAAGAATTTTACACAAATATACCGGAAGTCGACGAAAACAGTCATCCCGATTTAGTATAAAAGCGAGACAAAATTTGACCAGTAAACACTTGAAGACTGAACTCCAAAGCTGATGCATCTCACACAACACTGATCAACGCAGCTAAGGCGAGACCGAGAGGCGAAAAATCGACAAGACACGGCAGGAAGGCTTTTCCCGTACATAGACATAACCGACTGACTTAACCTCAACGAGAGTATACGCCAAAAAATATCGCTGAAATAGAGCAGCGATACGGCAAATTCTAATAGAAAGCACGCAGCCAGAACGTCGACGGCCCAGGAGGGTCCCAAACATTTAATAGAGAACGAATTCTGCTGTGTTCGCATTGACTGACTAACGTGACAAATAATTCCCCCGAACGAAACAAACAATACACTAGCCTTCCTCAAAACTGCATGGGGATCAGCGCTGCGGTGGCAGATTTCTGAATCAACGCTAAGCAGATGATTCGTAGTGGCGGCGTTTGAACGAGATTTTACTGCCAAACGTTTTGACAAAAAGTGCGGAAAAAGTAACGATCGAAAAAATTGACTTTAAATAGACTCAGTGTACACCCGAAGAGGCGAGATCGAGAAACTACCCGAAGGAAGTGTCCAGTGAGAGAATAAACGACCGTTGGAACGTGAGTTACCAAAATTAAAGTTAGTTGTTACCTGGTTACAATTTATCACACAGTTGTACTTTACACGCCACACATACACCTTCAAATCACTTAGTTTTTTTTCTTGTAAGGCATCTAATTGATATGTCTTGGTAGTTCAAAGGAGTCACGTCCTGGGATTAAAGTTTTTTCATATATTAAACTCATGCTTGTCAACTGAGTCAGAATCTGAAATACTAGCCGATACTTGATTGGATATATTGTCAATAATAATAACTTGTAAAATTTTTTCTCTGCAATTTTATAATTTTTTTTTTATGAATGATAGTCCTTCAGACGATTTGTTTGTTGTTTTTAAAGAATCATTAAACATAACTGATTTTTCAAAGCTAAACTGACTTGTTTAAATTTTTTTCGTAGATTTAAAAATTTTATCAATCACATTTAATTTTTTCTTGGAACAAAAGTTTCCAAGTGGCGCCCACATAAAGCATAGTTTTAAGTTGTGTTACAGGACTACATCACTGCAGAGGATCCAGTCAACAGAGTAAGTAACAAAAGTGCGCGGAGGTAACGCCCGACAGATTACAACACTTTTACAATTACAACACCCTATATTTCTTTTTGTTATAATATGAGCATGATCAAATGGTGATTTTGTAAGGTAAAAATTTGCAGCTTACGTATTCTGAAGACCATATTTGAACGTTTTCATTTCTGGAAAGTTGATTTGTGGGTGTAAGCCTTTGCATCCTTGGATGTATGTGTGTAAAGAATATATAGACTTTTGAAACGGGAGAGAAACCGGATATTTATGAATGTAAACTCGTTACGAGCACAATAATTTATTGTAAGAAATAACTTTTTCTAATGCCAGTAAACAGCAATCCAGTGACGACTACAGAGCGACACTGTCTAGAGGAAAATAAAATGGCAATCATAACACGTCAATGCATTTCCGACAGCCGCCTTCTACGAGGATTATTCGAAAATTAACCTTCCATTGCCGGATACACAGAACATGTGCCGGAAACACGGCGCTTGACAACAGTGTGAGTAGTCAGTCTTCTGTTCGACTAAACATGAAGTCTGTCGTTGTCCCCGCCATTCCTCAATACGTGGTAGTATTTGCTGAAATGGTACTGTATACTCTTTCCGTTCTTAGTTCAATCCTGATGTAAACAAATGTAACGTATCGCCGCGTTACAAATCCAGGGAACCCATCTTAATTAAGCTCCCTTAATTAGATGGGCTGCCTACGTTGTAACGAAATGTATCCACAAATAATTAACTTAACAAATTTACTTACTAACTGTGTAAGGAAACAAGGGAAGGTATACTATTGATTTACGCACTCATTATATGTGTGTGACAAGACGACTTCTCTTTATTTAACATTTAAAACATTTACTGACAGATCCCATGACATTACGAATTAAACTAAAGTTATTTGAATGCTTTCTTTAAACTTTGGGATCAAAATTGATTCTATTTAGCTATACCTCGGATCCAGGTAACCTTCGGTATTTAGTCATTAAAACTTTTAGTTATACTCAATTCATGATATTAGCTTGCAAGACTTTCTTTAATTTAACCATTTGAAGAATGGTATTATTACTTGAATTATACTACGATACATTAACATATAAACTGTTACAACGTATGATGTTTGAATAGTTACATTAAAATTCTTAGATTTAATCTTTTAATCTTTACAAAGTTAATAGTCTCTGAAAAGTCTCTTTTAAGTGTGTTGTGTAACAAATATTAGTAACCCTCGATAGACAGGCTATCGAGTCACCTTTAAATTGGTATGTAGAAACCTCGTCCTGGGGTGTCCGTCTTGGGAATCCTTAATAGCGCCGTCATCATCTCGGTCTGGTCTTCGTCATTAAAGGGCTCAAAAGTCCGCAGGGTAGATTGAACCTTCTACGATGGTACTTGTAGATTCTCGGATGTCCTGATCTGCATATTCTGTCGGGAGCACTAGAGTTTGTAAGTTCTGGTAGTTCACATCTCCAGGTATGATGTTGGAAGTGTTGTTAGTTCTTGAAGTTAGCAGTCATCTTGTTTTACACCATTTTTATATTTCGTGTTACACTTTAAGTCTCTTGTTTTTTTTTTTACATAACTATACTGATTAATACATAACATATGCTTTCAGTAGTAATTTTGTATACAATATTTAAGTAAGACAAAAGTATCGGCAACATAGTGTTAGAGCGTTTGCTCGTACGTCTTCACTGCATGAAGTCAACATAGCGAGAGAGCGATTTACTGTTCGCTTCGCCTGGTACCTAACAAATGGTAGAGGGGCAATTACTGCGCGAGAATATAGTCCCTGTCTCTCTTGAAGTAAACAATTTTTATTCATACAAACTATCCCTAAATAAATATACATAATTTAAATAAGTTGTTTTAGCGACTATCTGTGTCTTCAGATTTTTTAATTATTAACCTTATGTTTTTTTATCTTATTCTAAATTACAGACGACTCGTGAGACATGTTGAGTCCGGAATTAACAGGTCACAGCCTGATAACAGCAAAGGGTTAAATACGACAATAATAACTATTTACAATTTGTCTTTTATTAAAGTTTCTTTGGGCTTATTAATTACTTCTTCCTCTCATACTGAGTACATACAGGCTTTTGTGTTATTATAATGAGATTTAAATGGCTTAATGGCTCGCAACCTTAATTTTTAAAATTTCTTATTTTTTTGATTATTGTTACAATTTAAATCGTCACACAAATCCACGTGGCAAATCTGAAACGCTATTGGTCAGAGGCGTTGACGCTGTTCACACAGTAACGTATTACGCGCATGTGCAGAATGTCTGTATAGTCATGTGAGTGTTATCTTAGCACTTAAATCGGGGCACGTCGTTTTAAGACTTCCTCCTTATTACTGTATTCTAAATCGTACTGAATTAATATGGAGCCAGTTGAAAGGATATGTTACCCGTCATAAGACAACATTAGCTGCTTGATATAAAAAATTTATTGAAACAACGGAGGACAAATGGAGTCATTGTATGCAGCATATAATTAAGGAAGGTGATATGATCTGGGAACTGGCCCACATTATCGACGTCGTTGTGGACAATGAACAATCTTATCAATAACGCTGACTCAAGTGATGATGCAAGTTCAGATATGGAAGGCACTGAATTACACTCTGACAGCAAAGTATTCAGTACACGGGTAATTATCACATCTTCTATTTTCATTTTAAATAAATTTACTTTATGTTTGTTGCGATATTTAAACGGTTAATTAAAAAAGGGATTAACTGATGTTATAAAATATTTCACTGTCGGTCTGACACTGTCACACAAATTTTACTTTGGTCGGGGCAAATTATGGCAATTTACGTGTGTTTATACAGTAACAATATTATATGTACCCTGTCTGTACTCCTTCTGTGAGTGTGACACGGCTTTATTTCAAGTACCAAATAGCGTTTCAGATGTGCCACGCCTGTTTGTTTACATCAGGATTAAGCTAAGAACGGAAACAGTATACCTTTCAGTCGTGTATGAGCAGCTGTTCGGTGCGGTTGTGCTGTCGTGTGCGGTAACTTAATATTATCGCTATCTTTCTTACTAAATAGACTTGTATGTGTAAGTAATATTGCAATAAGAAATATCAACGAAAGGTTTATCTGATTACTCGAACAAATCCAAGCAACCGGCCAGGGGGCCGCGCGTACGTCTGCTCGTCCGTGTGGGACTGTGTGTCTGTCTGCGGCTGGTGGTTGTTTGTACCTGTTTATCTACAAACCATAAACACAAGGCCAGAAATTCCTTATCTGGAACTACACGCGTCTTTTAATTTATCTGTCTACTGTAATTATCGACAATAATGAATTATCAGCAACCAGGCCTGTCAACTAACGTTGAACCTGTTCCTACAGTCCACTCAGGAACTACAGTACCTCCAATGTCGCAAAATGCCCCTCAATCCTATAACAGTCAACAGCCAGGCAGAAATGTTAATGTTGATTTCACACAACACGGATCCCACAGCTGGCAGATGGTGAAAAAACGGAAAAGAAGTCGTCAATCTTCAGAAAACACATCTGAAACACACACTCAGGTTAATGACCACAACAGATTTACGTGTTACCTATAGATGACCCTGATGACGTCCAACCTACTCAAGTCTTGGCTCAGCCGAAAGTACCTAGACCTCCTCCTGTATACCTTCGTGGTGTCGTCAATTACAATGAAATGATCAATAACCTTACAAAAATTTTGGAACCAGAACAGTACAGTGTTAAATCGTTCGATGACAATACGGTGAAAATCAACACTTTTGCACCTGATTCTTACAGAAAATTAATTCGTCACCTCGAGGACGAAAAAATTATTTACCATACTTATCAAATTAAAGACCAGCGAGCATACCGGGTTGTCATAAGAAACATTCATCCTAGCATCGGTGTACACTTTATTAAAGAAGCACTAAAAGAAAAAAGACACTCGGTCAGAAACATAATCAACGTTCGACACAGAGTCGAGAAAACACCCCTCCCTCTCTTCTTTGTTGATCTTGAACCTGCAGCAAACAATAAACAAATATATAGCCTAAGGTCTTTAGGTAACATGCAGATTGCTATAGAACCACCTCGTAGAAAAAACTTCATCATACAGTGCACTCGTTGTCAGTCATACGGTCACAGTAAGACGTATTGTAGGAAACCTTTCCAGTGTGTCAAGTGCGGAGGTGAACCCAACTCCGCAACTTGTTCCAAATCTAAGGATACACCAGCCACATGTGCATTATGCGGTGGTCCTCATACAGCTAATTATAAGGGCTGTGAAGTTTATCAAAACCTGCAGGCCAGAAAAAGCCCCGTACGAAACTCCACACCTAGGAGAACCCCTTCAATGTTTAGGACTATGAACACGGAACAGAACATGAATACCCGTAACGTCTCTTCTCCTACTTACGCTCAAATTGCAGGACTACCGCAACACTCAGAATCATCGCCCCCTGATGACAGCAATCTCAAACAGACAGCAAATGAGGACATCACACTTTCACACTTCCTGACAAAATTCGAGACTATGTTCAGTCAACTCATGCAGCAAAGTAGCGTCATGCTTAATCTCCTTGCAACACTTGTCAATAAACTTTCTAATTAATAATGAATAACAATTACAGGATTGGATTATGGACTCTCTCAACGCACCCTAGAACTCAAAGCTTTTCTTCTTGAAAACAGGTTAGACGTAATGCTTATATCTGAGACACACTTCACAGATAGAAGCCATATTAGGATTCCAGGCTTTACTGTTTATGATACCCAACATCCTGACGGGACAGCTCGTGGCGGAACCGCTCTGTTAATCCGAAACAATATAAAACATTATCTCTTTTATAACGTCAAAACTGCTCACCTACAGGCGACCAACGTTTTAATTGAAGATCAAAGAGGCCCTCTAATTGTTTCTGCAGTCTACTGTCCCCCAAAACACAGAATCAATGAAACTGACTTCAGCTCTTTTCTTGGAACTCTTGGTGCACGTTTTTTGGTGGGAGGTGACTTTAACGCAAAACACCCGCAATGGGGTTCGAGATTAGCTAATCCAAGAGGTAGAATTTTATATAACGTCATTAGACAAGAATCCCTGTCCTTTCTGTCCACTGGTCAACCAACCTATTGGCCTTCTGACACAAATAAAATACCTGACCTAATTGATTTCTTTTTAATACGAGGCTTGTCTCATAAATACTACAAAGTTGAATCTTGCCTTGATTTGTCCTCTGACCACACTCCAATTATTGCCACTATTAGCAATACTATAATTGAGTCTGAAAGTCTACCAACACTCACAAATCGTCTTACTGACTGGGATTACTTTAGAGAGCTTGTAAATTATAATATCTCGCTAGAACTTCCACTCCACACGCCTGCTGAATTGGATGCGGCTGTAAATTCTCTCACCAGTACTTTTCAAAAATCAGCCTGGGAAGCTACACCTTGCAATACAGCGAAGAATAAGCACCTTCCTCTGGTTGTCCGGAAGAAATTAGCTGAGAAGCGTAAATTGCGACGAATTTGGCAGCATACTCATCATCCGGATGATAAAAGAAAGTGGAATTCCGCGGCCAGACAACTTAAACGATTGTTGGAAAATCTAAAGAATGAAGGGATTCAGGATTATCTAGAAAATCTGTCACCAAATAAAAGTACTGATTATTCTCTTTGGAAGGCTACTAAACAATAAAAAAGGCCACTATTACAAATACCACCAATACATAAACCAGATGGTAGCTGGGCGCGCAGCAATACAGAGAAATCCCAGACTTTTGCCGAACATTTGGTCAACGTTTTTCAACCTGAAGCCAGCAAGAACGTCTCTTTCGATGAAGAGGTACAAAGATACTTACACTCCCCGCTCCAAATGACTCTACCTATTAAGCCTTTTAAAGTTAAGGAAATCAAGGAAATAATCCTGTATAATTTGAAAAGTAAAAAGGTTCCCGGCATTGATTTGCTATCGGGGAAAGTTCTAAAGGAGCTGCCTCACAAAAGCGTTGTACTAATAACATACATTTTCAATTCCATACTCAGACTTGAATACTTTCCTCTTCTCTGGAAATCGGCTCAAGTTATCACGGTCTTAAAACCTGGTAAAAACCCTCAAGAGCCCTCTTCTTATCGACCCATAAGCCTTCTACCGATACTTGGTAAGATCTTTGAAAAGCTGTTTGTAAAACGACTTATGCCAACAATTGTAGAAAACAACCTAATTCCGGATCACCAATTTGGTTTTCGAGAAAAGCACTCTACGGTAGATCAAATACACAGACTAACAAATGTTATCAATAAATCGCTGAAATCGAAGATGTTCTGCTCAGGTGTGTTTCTCGACGTTTCCCATTTTTTGGCATTTGACAAAGTCTGGCATCTTGGACTCTTATATAAAATAAAGAAAAATCTGCCACATAATTGTTACCGTATCTTACATTCCTACTTAGTGGGAAGAGTGTTTCAAGTCAAGTACTCGGATGCTACTTCTCCTCTATTACCAGTGGGGTCGGGTGTTCCGCAGGGTAGTGTCCTGGGTCCTCTGCTCTACCTCCTGTTCACCTCGGACTTACCGTCAGCAAATGAAACCACTGTTGCTACCTACGCCGATGACACAGCGATCCTAGCGACACACTCCGACCCCTCAATAGCATCTCTTATACTACAAGAATCAATAAACAGCGTTCAGTTATGGCTTGATAATTGGCGCATAAAAATCAATTCATCCAAGTCAGTCCACGTTACCTTCACCACACGTAAGGCAAACTGCCCTCCGTGATGTGAGTCACAATTAACGGTCAACCAGTACCGCAAGCTGAAAGTGCTAAGTACCTTGGGATGCATCTGGACAGGAGACTAACATGGAAAAAACATATAACATCTAAGAAGCTTGAACTTAATCACAAGGTCAGAAACATCTATTGGCTTATAGGCAGACAATTAAGGTTAAGTCTCGTCAACAAACTCTTGATCTATAAAGCCGTTCTTAAACCGGTATGGACTTATGGTATTCAACTTTGGGGTACTGCAAGTACAAGTAATATTGAGATTATCCAGCGCTTTCAGTCCAAAACACTTAGATCAATAGTCGACGCTCCTTGGTTTGTCTCAAATAACTCTATACACCGCGACCTCAAAGTTTCAACCGTAAGAGAAGAAATCATTCGCCTCTGCAGGACTCACATCTCCAAACTAGAACAGCATCCCAACCACCATTAACTTGTTAGACAACAGTGAAGATATTTATAGACTAAAAAGACACAAACTATTAGACTTACCATTCAGGTTTAACTCATAATGTATTCTCTGTATTTTCTGTATTGTACTGTCTGTGATATCTGTTCTGTATGTTTTTGTATTCGTGTCATTCATACGTGTTAATGTCAACCTGTATATGTGCCTTATGGGCCCAGTGTTTAATTTTTGAACTTATTGTATCATGCCAGCAGGAAGTGAAAGTGACTTTTGTTCATTTGTTTACATGTTTTTATCATTTAGTTTTGTATTTTGTTACCTCTTTAATCTATTATCAAAAACAAGAAGAGCTGTCAATGGTCAGCTCTTCATAATCCTGTGTGTGTTGTCAGCCAATTTGTTAAATGTTCGCTCAGTCGAACAGCTTACAGATCTCCAATAAATTAAAAAAAAAAAAAAGTATACCTTTGTCTGTTCCTGCAGTCATTTTCGATATTTCGATTATACGATTGTTTGGCTTCGATCTTTACTGAATATCGCACATAATTTTATGTTGGTGAAAGAATTAAACAAATTTCAATTTCGTAAACACGTAAAAGTTTTACCTTACAGCCTTAACCGGTTTTCGCTTTTAAAAAGCTTCTTCAGAGAGTCTGAAATAATTATAATTAGTTAAGTAACGGACACGTCATGGACAACGAAATCCATAAATATTTGTATTTTTCAGTTTACTATTTTACATTTACTGGTGTAGTTCTGCTAATTTATCAACTCAAAATCGTTAGGTTCTTTGTTTAAGTATTACTGTGTTATAAGCATTCTATATACACATCAAAACGTTATGTTTTACTCAACCATGGCTTTTATTTATGTGAGCAGTAAACTAAACACCAAAAATCATTGTTTTGGGTCACCACCTAACCTAACAAATTAAAACAAACGTATGTTCGCTTTGAATTAAGAAATAGGACAATTAGTACACTTTTTCTTTTCCACATCGTAATATATCGATAGAATCGAATATTAAAAATATTGAAAATGTACTGCAGGAACGGATAAAGGTGCAGTTCCGTTGAAACTTACTATCGTCCTCTGGATACGTTCGGGGTTGTGCCATAAACTACTGGACGACAAGGCTGTCGGTCGTTTGAAAGTACTAAACGAAACCGCCCCGTCGTTGTCAGATGGTGCAAAATCGTGATTCAAATTGTCAGGTGAGGACGGCAGTCGTCCCGACCCATGACCGTCGGTTCAAAAGCACGTGTGGGGCGCCGAATCAGTGATGACTTTATCAAGCAGCCGACCCTGTTTGCCGTGATATGCTGTCCCACGGACCTCAGATTTGCGCGTTTGTCAGACTCTGCATACTCGAAAGACTCGCGATTCAAGAACATTCACATACTGGACTAGCGACCTGTGTGAAATATGCCCCTGTCGGCGGCCTAATCAAAACTCATACCTTCACCGCCGGATCAGTCGGAGCAAGGGTGCCATCGTTTCATCAAAATAAACGACTGGCTGGTTACCCAACGCTTTGAAACGAACGAGGACCTCATTAACGGCGTCAGTTCTCTGATGTGCACCTTAGAATCTGCATTTTACATTGAGGGACTATAAGACTTGCTGCCAGATACGATAAGTACCTGTCTGTGGATAGCGACTACGTAGAAAAATTACATGGATGCGCATGCATTAATATATGTCCTAATATTAATGTTCTTTATTTTTGTTTGCCTTTATCGTTCAACCGGAGAGCTGGCAATTTTCAAATTGCCGTCGTACTTACTGTTACCAGGAATATTCAACCAGGAAACCTCCTTTTCTACCGGTTGTGTCTCGTATGTCGTAGGGATTTGTTACACATGTAAAATTTACAAACCTGTTATAGCTGTGTAAGTATTACACACACCTGTTATATGTATTATACTTTTGTAAACAGTAATAATATAATACGCAATTCCATATAACGTAGTTATTTTATTTTCCATATTTAAACCACAATAAGGCAGCACCACAATAAAAAAGTCATATTTTTAAGACAGCATGCGACAATTACCATAACGGTGATTCGATTGAACTTTAAAAATTAATGAATGCAACCCAACAAGCATAAATACTTTAGCAGAATGTCACAGCCATTCAATAATTTAACGCGATGTGATTGTAGGGAAGGGGTGTCGGGCGCATGGTTATGTTGTCTGTAGCCACGGAGTTATTATATCAGTGTCGCGCCTTACTTCGTACGGTTGTGACAGTGGACAAGTATCCAGTCCAATCAACAGGTATGATTTGTAGATAACACTGATATAAATGTTTGTGCATTGTATGTATGATGTATGTAATAAGACAATTTATGTAGAATAATATTAATTATAACAAAATTAATTAAGAGTAATTTAGACGTAAAACTACATAGGATGAATTAAATGATTCATAAATTGTTTAAAATTTAAATAAAATAAATCATGTTGCCATATAATAAGCAAACACTTTATAAATAATAATAATAATAATCACGAATAATCACTCCAGTTTATTGATTGCACTTTGAACACTCCATTAATATATATTAATGGAGGCAAAAATATTGTTTGTAGTCATTCCACATCACTAACGAAACTTTAACTATAATTAAACTAAAATTGTAGAAATAGTAAACTCGTTAACTAACACAAGGGGAGTTTGATTTTAATTTCAAACTGCAAAATTTGATAACGTTATAAAATGATATCGTTGCTTCTTGTGACGAATTGATACCAGTCTCATAATTCAATATGGTTTTATGACTAGGGGTTCTGGCGTGACTTTTCACCTATAACAAAACGGAATTTCATTGGAATAATATTTTATTGCCTATATAGTGTAAACGAAAATTTGCATTTAATGTCTGCATATAAAGTATGTGAGGTAAAATTAAAGATTAAAAATAAGATTGAATTGGATTTTTGTTGCACATTACATAACAGTTTGTAAATATCTAAAATACTATCATATATTTTTAGATGATAGAAGTTGGATTTGTTTAAACATAACGAAATACTTATCAGTAACTGTATCACACGTGTGAAAGAGTGTAAAGAGTGTTGTTAAAAGTGTCATGTTGATTACATTTTGTTAGAGTGAAAGTGTTTAACTTCTGCCGTGATTTACTGTATTATAATTATTAAGTAACTAAATCCTTTAGTTAATATATTTTGGCATTTTAGTAAACTTATAATTACAAAATTTTAACTACACAAGTATGAAACAAGAGAAGAATAAAATCTCCAGGAATCATATTGTAGGCCTATTTCATTTTCATATTTCGAGTTGATTTTGCATAATCACTTTATTCGACTAAAATTAAATTAAGTAACATTTGATAGGCATTATTTAGCGATAAAAATAAAATAAAGTAGTAACGGAAAAATAAATAATCATACCGTAAAGAAATTAAAATATTATATAGAAGAATACAATGTAATTAAGCAAAAAGTACTAACCTGTAAAGCTTAATATACATTGTTTTGAATATTGAAGCTTTAATATTTGATATTTAATATTATAATATGAACATTTATTCAGTACTAAAGTTTCATATTCTTTTTTCATATATTCTTTCTTATTTTATATGTTAATATTTTTATATTGTGTTAGATTGTTTTTCTAAATTCCGTTACAGCTAAAACTTAATAATATTATTGTTATAGTAACAATAATCGTAGTTTTGGTTAACACGTGTTTAGTTTTGTTAAAAGCATATTGTCATTTGCTCCACGATGGGTTATCCTCACTGCTACGATTGAGAAGGATACGTTTCCGTTAGGATACTTCTAATTCCTCACGGCAGAATGGGTAAACATTGTGTCTTGACAAAAATCATGTTTTACATCCAAAAAAACAGTTGTCTTTAATAATGAAAGTCACAAATGTTCACGTCTGTGAAGATCTATGCTTGCGCGTGCGGTTAGGTTACGTAATAATAATTGTTAACTATTATTAACGCTATTGTTAACTTTTATCGGTAAAATTGGGAAACGCTGAAAATTCCGATTTGGGAATATCTGATATCAGATGCTGGAAAATTTCGTATCCAACGTTTAGTGATTTGGTGTTATCAGAGAGACGACACCAATTAGAAATTCCAAGCAGTTAGAAAACATTTTTTTAAAAATTTAATTCATCATGGTATTTTTCAACTGCTTCCTTCTTACAAGGCCGGTTGTAAACATTTGGTAATACGACCACAATGAGGGGAGAACTGCAAGATGTGCTCTTTATATTTAAGAGTATTCACTGCCTCAATTCCACTTATATAGATGTCTGCGGAATCAGTTATAGAATGTGTTGTGTAAGATACAGGATAGCTTTCATGTTGTTTTCAAATATTAGCGGCAGACATGTACTAAAATGTATTCTAAATAATGCAGTAGATTACGACAATCGATAATAGTAACTACGAGGGCTATTTTTTCAACCTCCCGTAAATTGGCAAAACTGATTCTGTTATTATACCAACAATCTGATTGTTGATTAATATTTTTGAGGCTTTGTTCTAACCTATAACCACTGGTTTTATAGTTATTTTGTCTATTACTGTGATGACGACAGTTTAATTATGGCAACTACAATTGAAATTGCCTCCAAGTGTGAGATTCGGTCCGTTATTAGATTTCTTCAAGCTGAAGGTCATAGTACTGTAGAAATTCATCGAAGGTTGTGTAATATGTATGGAGAAAATGTGATGAGTGATGGTTCAGTTCGGGAATGGTGTCCAAAATTTAAAGAAGGGCGACATGATGTTCATGATGAAGGTGGGCAAGGAAGAAAGTCTGTGGCTACTGATGATGTTGTTGAAAGGGTAGACAGGACGGTATGAGAGAGCCGTTGTTTCACAATTACTGAACTTTCTGGTAATTTTCCTGAAATTTCTAGGTCTGCTCTTTATGATATTTTTACTCAGAAGCTTGGATGTAGGAAACTCTGTGCTCGGTGGGTTCCCAAACAGATGTCCACAAGACTCGAAGAATGGGTGGATCACATAAACATCCTTGATCACCCACCTTATAGCCCAGACTTGGCACCAAGTGACTACCATTTGCTCACTGACTTGAAAAAGTGGTTAGGTGGGCAGCGGTTTGACTCCAATGATGAGTTAAAGTCCAGTGTGCCAGATTGGCTGACTACTCAGGAGCGAACATTCTACAACATGGTCATAGAAAATTTGGTGCCTTGCTATGATAAATGCCTCAACAATGGTGGTGACTATGTAGAAAAGTAGTTAACGTATACATGAAACTTTTGTATATAATAAAATTATTGATGTCATTCATGTGTCTGTTTATTGGTCTATCGGAGGTTGAAAAACAAATAGCCCTCGTATTTCCATAGTTTTGCTTTGTGTAAAAGTAAGTAAGGGATACACCGCGTAAAACCCAAATACTGTACCGCGTGAAGCATAGTAACTATAAGTGGAATCTATCACACATACACTCGATTATTCAATAATATTTTCTGGTTGATTCTGAAGATTTCATGGTTTTTGAAGCATAGTGTGCATTCTAACACGTTGGTGTAGATTAGTTAACGTGCTAACTAACTAATAAGCAAATCTATAGTTTTGCACTCTATAGTTTTGTTGTTATTGTTATTAAAACGACAATATTTCTGTTTAAAAAATTTAGTATTTTTGGTAATGAAATTCGTTTTACCATTCTAATAAAATAAAACTTTCACTAGTTTGGCTGAGACTGAGTGAAAATAAATACGTTTTCTTTTCAGTACAAAAATTATTTTAATGACCAAATATTTACAATATTTAATATTTTATTAAATATTAAAAGCATTTACTTCTTCTGAAAAGAGAAGAATATTCTTCAGTTTATAAAATTAGACGAATAACTTTCGAACAACTTCTTTTATGTCTTAGATCATAATGTTCCTTTTGTTGTCACAACTTTCTGAGACAATCTTACTTTCAGAGACACACTGTATTAATACCCACAGTTACAATGTGCTAGAATACACGACACAGTGAATGACTGTAATAATGTCTGTAACATATTTTTGTTATCGTCATAAAAAAAAATACCTTTTACGCGTTGGTTTTCACAATGAATATGTTTCCATTAAATTTCTTGTAACGCTTTAATACACAACAACTGTAATTTCGGAGTAGTAAAGATAATTCTCTAAGCTTAAAAATATAAGTTGTGAAAGGATATGTTCTTGTAAATATTAAGGTATATCTTAAATTCTGTAGAACATAATATATAAAGTTAAATTATTTGGAATGTATTTGGAACCTATACGTTCGCCTCTGTTTAATATGTGCTTTCGGTTAAAAACATTAATTGCTAGCTATAACTGGTTATTTTGTATATCACTTAGATGTAATCAGATTTACATTACTTTGGCTCGCATATACAATGTATAGAGGTACCGGTACTTCTAATTTACATAATATTGAAACCAATGCCGTCGGTTCCCTTTTCTCTGGTATACATTTCTCCCAGCACATTAAAAAATCTGAATCTATTTTATTTATTTAATTAATTTTAAATTAATTTGTTTAATTTTATACATTGTTTTAAGTAAATTACACAGTAGGCTTTAATAAGATTAGCCACACATATTTAAAACGATATTTGAGTAGTCTTAAATGATTATAAACTAATGAAGTTTAAATTTTTTTGATTTAGTATTTATGTAAGCTGTGAATGGAGTTACCTTTTGCACATCCTACTTATGAAGGTATCCATTTGTGTTTTCGACAGGCAAAATATTTTTGACATCTAGTGTGTTGTAGTTAATAAACGTAAATTGTCAGAAGATTGTAACATACTTTCCATTGCTTTCCATGTGATTTACATTTTTACCAAGTTCACTGAATGTCTACCAGATTACACGTTTTGTATTTTATGTACTGAACAGATGTTTTTATTAAATTGCAATATTTACAGCATCTGTCATCACGGAACTGTTGTGTGGGCTTGGGTGAAATGATTCTATGTACACTTTTCTCAATTTGTACACTGCAGTTGGAATATTAAAAGGTTTTATGATATTAGTTTTACACATTACTTTAAAAATTTAATAACAAGGAATCTAAAGTGGATCTTGAAGTACGGTGTATTTTAGATAGATACTGTGAGGCAGACTGTAACATAGATTTTCCTTTTAATAACTAAACATGATTTTGATTAAATATTCTATCGCTCTTTTCTTTCAATGCATATTCGACGTACGATAAAGATAGAACGGGTGGATTTACGGAAATGTTCTCGTATATATTATGGTATATCTTAAATTCTGTAGAACATAATATATAAAGTTAAATTAACAGGAATTAAAAAAGTAGATTTGATTATTACGTGATTTTATTCAGCCAGTGGTGTCAGAATCTATCGTTATTTGCAAGTATAATCAAATAATAATGGCAGTGGCAGTAAACTGGTTTTTGTTGAGTGGAGAACATGGGAGATGATGGGATTTGATTGTGTGAGTAACACTGAACATTAATTACGTGCAATATGCCAGATGCATCTGCTTTTTGCTGGCGCTTTATCAGAATATAGCTGTAATGGAGCCGCATATTGGTGAAACTTTTGCATCATCACACTTTTATAAATTGACCAATTGAAATTAGATTTACCATACACTTTACAATTAAAATTAATATTTACAACTATAATTAAAAGTTATTAGAATTACTTACAAATAAAAAACAAAAGCAGAACCAGAAATTGAAATAACTGGTATCATGCGAATATATATTTAATATTCTTTGTAAAAATTGAAATTTGATTTGTTTTGTGATATAACTCGGCATGTGTTATGACATCAGTGACGTCACTATGTGTTTTCCATAAATTCTTCTTATGTGTCACTCATCAACGGCTGTCGCTGAATTCCATAACCAGTCTCCATGGATTCCTATTATCGGGAACAATAGCATATAAGGAAAAGCTTCCTTCATTTTCAAATATACGCCTGTACGTATATCCTAATTACATAAGATATATTTCATCGCGTTTTTTGTAATCATCTTATTAGGACAAACCAATTATCTGAAAATGAAGTAAGCGGTATGGTGATTCATCACTTAAATACACCAAATTTATATCAAATCAAATTATACTATTCCTACCCAAATCAAATCAAACTATACAATTATACATTTTTTATAAAAGAAAATGCACTCTCAGTGTGGATAAATGAAGTATGGTTATGTCAATATTACTTAGCTCCCTGTTTTAAAATTATTGGCAATATCTATTGTTTATTTATTTTTTGATCATTATAAAGAAATTGAGAAAAGCTGGGTTTTATTTTTACCTACATTACCTGCAAAGTCGAATGCTTCTATGCTTCTAATTGTACTTATAATTTTTATCAATAATATTACATTTTATATTTTTCTTTAGAATTAATTTATAAAATAACACATAGTATTCGTTTAAAAAACTAGAAATTTAATTTCAAAATTTGTGTGTAACTTTCATACGCTTTCTCTAATTACGGAAGCCTAATTAATATAAAAATGTTTAAAGGGTTTTGTTTTCTTCAGTATAGCATAAAATAACATTATGAAAATCTGCTGCTGCACTTGATGTGTTTTCTTTATTCTCATGTAATTAATTACATTTGAACGACTTTAATTTCTGTACGATATCTGCACGTCTTATCTAGTTCGTTGTGTTTTAAGAAAGTAAAAACATGCCACGTAAGAATTGCAGTACGAAAATGCAATGAAAGCATGAAATTGCGTAATTCTTCGCTTTTGTTAACTTATATGTATGTTATAGTTTGATTATTAATCCCATAAAAATTATTTGGATTTATATATTCAAGTAACCTACATATCTTACCTGCATGTATAGAAATTATCACTATAAAAAAGATCTACTTTTTACAGAAGACTAGGTATATATATTTTTAAAACAATCTCTGTGTCAGTTCCTGCCTAACAATCTGATTAATATATTCTTTCTCAACTTACAACTAACGCGTATCATATTTATATAGCTATCTTTACAGGTATGGGATTGGAAACTCACACAGCAAGTTTGCAACGATGTTTACGAGGTCCGCTAACGTCGTAGGCCTATATGCAAATGCTCTAGAGGTTTCTACACATTTCAGAAACTGGTCAGTAATTATATCGACATGTAGGGCGTTTTTAACGGTACTCTGTTACACAGGGGACTTTGCTAAGTATAAGTAAAGGTGTTTAGAAAGCGGCCGGGCAGTTCTTGTATATTGTGATTCCATACTTCTTTTATAAAAACGGGTTTAGTGTAAAGTGTTAGTTGTCAATCGTTATGTGCGGACAGTTGTATGTTGTGACGTCTTATATCTTGTGATATTGAAAGCTGAACAATTGCAAACCTAGAAAACAGTTTTATTCCAGTGGTCTGTGTATTAAACCCGTTAGTAAACTCTCATGAGTAACGATTTTTCAGACGTTTAAATAGTTTATTCTACTGTCTAAAGGCAGCGATTCATGGAATAGTCGCGACACTATATGAAAAAGGTACTTATAAAGTAAAGAAGCTTTGCCAGAATTTCACGTTATCTGTACGCTATATAATTGTCTATATAATTGCCATTACGTTGGAGTAATAATTTTTTGTTATACAAACTTATTAGTTAGTTTTAGTTTGCGATATAAAAAGTGGCACTGACCTTAAATAAGAAAAACATTAATATAGTTGGACTTTTGACTATTTGTTTTTTTTAATTTTTGCTACTACAGCTATTTGACATTAATTAACCCGTATTACTTACAATCATATACTTACTGTAGCATAATTTATTTACCGTTAGCCTCTTGCATATTGCATTGTATTAAAAAATATATTAATACAACAACAGAGAATGCAAACACAGAAAGACTTGACATACCAATTGTTGATTTAAGGGAACTTGCACAAATCCTTAAGACCAGCGTTTGAAACTAAATCATTAGTGCGTCCAAGGAAAATCAAATGTAAATTTGACTATGAAGCACAAAACGACCTGGTGTTAATCTAAAAAAATCTTTGTATAAAAAGTTATTTTTTTACATAGAGGACAGTTCCATTGTTCCATTGTAGGCAAAGGTTTTCTTAACTGAACCATCATAGTAACAACTTTGACATTTTTTGTAATATGAAGACTGAAAATAATGTTATAATGTTAACAAAATATGTAACATTTAGAGATGTGTACGAAATATTTAGTGATGGCACTGTAACGTATTGCCACGTTACAAATCCAGGGAACCCATCTTAACTGACATCTGCCAATTACATGGGCTGCCTACGTTGTAACGAACTGTTATTAAACTCAAATTAAGTGAACAAATTACTTAAGATAACTATAAGGAAACAAGGGAAGGTATTTCACTGATTTATGCACTCATTTTCATGTGTAACAAGACGACTTCTCTTTATTAACAACTGTTACTAAAAGATCCCATGACATCATTAATTAGATTAAAATATTTAAATGCTTTTCATAAAAACTTTGGGATCACACTGATTATGTATTCTTTTACCTCGGATCCGAGTTTACTTTAAGTATATTTATAGCTAAGACTTCTAAGTATTTTGAGTTCATCTAGACGCTTGCAAGACTTCTTTTACCATTAGAAGAATGGTATTATTACTTAAAGTGATTATAAATTACATTTACATTTAAGGCGTTACAACGTATGATATTGAATCTTACAGCAAACTCTTAGCTTGTCTCATTTTAATTTTAAATAAAATTTATAGTCTTTGAAAAGTCTCTTTTTAATGTGAGTTGTGTATCAAATATGATTAAGTCTGATAGCCTAGCTATCGAGTCACCTTTACAATTGGTCGTAGTAACCTCGTCCTGGGGTGTCTCTCTTGGGAATTCTTGGAGTCGGCGTCATCATCTGGGTCGTGTCTTCGGCAAGTATTAGATCGGATGTTCACTGCGGAGATTGAAGTTTCTTTGGTGAAAGTAGGTGTAGATTCACGGAGGTCCTCGTCAGCGTCTTATGCATCGTATACGTGTATTTATGAAGTTTATGCAGATCACATCTTCAGGTGTAATGTTGTACTTGTATTTACCTCTTGAGGGGAGACGTCATCTTGCTTACTACTTGTTAAGCTTTTGTTTTACTAATTACATTTTTCTTCTTAACACATCTTTATATCGTTCACACATTACACAACACTCGCCACGTTTAGCAGTGGTAGCTAACATTCTAAAATTAAATTAAAAAAAACAAATACATTTTCGTGAAGCTCTCTCTCTTACGTCTGTACTGTCTGACGGCAACATTGTGACTCACTACTAGATTCGACTGGCACATAACACGGAGAGGGGCAAGTACTCCGCGACAATATAGTTCCTATTTTTATTTAAGTTAACATTCTTATTACCAAAAACAATACATTAATTATACATATATAATTTAAGTGAATTATTTTAACTACTACTCGTGCCTTCAAATTTCTAATTACAACCACTATGATTTTTATATCTTCCTAAGTTACAGACGACTCGATAAACACGTTGAGTCCGGAATTAACAGGTCACCGCATGATGACTAGCAAAGGGTTAATTGTGATATTAATAACTTTTTTACAATTCGACTTTTTTATTAGTGCTTCTGTTGATTTTCATTCACTTCTCATTCTCATTCTGATTTAATACAGGGGCTTTAGGTTTAATAGTGCGATTTAAAAATACTTAATCGCTCGCAAACTTAATTTTTTATTTATTAAGATTACAGTTAGAATTAAATCGTCACATACTCCACCGCTTAAGTTTCACGTTACGGGTGTTTTGTGAGTCTAACGCACAATTGGGGACTTGGAGTATGTTTGGTGTCAGTGTGTGGAATTTCTCTCACATAGCTATTAGTAAACGTTATTTCCACTTGTTTCTTCTCCACAACACAATATACTTTTATATTTTCTTATTAACTACCTTTTTTTTACATACTATTCACACTTAATATCTACATTTTAAAACACAAAACTCTTTCTTATCTCTATCACTTAAATCTACTACCGGTTTTTTCTTTAGGTTTTGTTACTCTCTCCGTAGAGTAATTTTCTAAATCTTTTGCCATTTAGAATTCAGTTTAGTTTTCATTGAGTACTCAATTACTTATCTTTCGCAGAACTGGATCTCAGGTTGATCAGGCCTCATTTCCAAACTCTACGATTAACATTTGGCACGGTTTCAGAAGTATGATATACTTCATTACCTAGTATTACCTTTTCTACTTTTGGTTATACTATTCCTTCTCTTCTTCTTATACAATTTATCTGCGAAATATGTGTTCGCCGCACATATTTTTGAGTCGCAGGTTCGTACAGAGCTACTGTAACTGGAGTTAGGTACTTCTGGATTTGGTAAGGGCCACACCATCGGTATGATAGTTTAGAGGTGGTCTTATCAATTGCACTACTAGTCGGGTGAGTCTTATACATTACTAAGTCACTTACTTGGTACCTAATTGAATTGTTATGAATACCTTTCTCGTGGTATTTTCTGGATTTCTCTAAGTTTGCTCTTAAATTAGAGCGGGCTTTATTCCATATTTGCTTTATCTGCTTATCCGTTATTTGCGGAGGTAGCAGGTCGTGTATTTTCCATTTAGTGGACAAGGGGTGGTTTGGTTGGTATTTGTATAGTAACTCAAACGGGGTCGACTTGTGACCTTCGTGATAAGCTGAATTAAAGGCGTATTGAATCCAGGATAGGTTTTGGTCCCACGACGTATGATCGTTCGCATGATAGGCGATTAACGCAGATTTGAGGTTTCGTAGATACCTTTCAGCAATATTGCCTTGCGGTCGATACTCCGCAGTGGTTATATGGTCTATTCCTAACTTGAAACACATATTCTTAAATTCTTTCGCTTTAAACTGTGGTCCATTATCTGATACTATACGTACAGGTGTACCGTAGTCTTTAAATAATCTTTCCTGTAATATTTTTACAGTCGTCGACGCTAATGCTCGTCGCATGGGATACATCCAAACAAATTTGGTGAACGAATCTACACAGATGAGTAACATAGTATTACCTGATTTGGATCGTGGATAAGGACCTGAAAAGTCTAGATAAAGTTTAGAAAAAGGGGTCTTAGGGATTTCCGAAATCAATTGGCTTACCTGATTATTTATGGCCGGTTTACTGAGAGCACATAATTTACATTTCTTTACGAAACTGGCTATTTCGCTGTTCATATTGTTCCAATGATATTCCTTTCGAACACGATGTATTGTCTTATAGATTCCCATATGGGCTCCTATGGTAGATAAATGGAAGTACTCCATCAACATGGGCTTAATTACATCAGGGGCTATTATTCTTAGTTCTTTTCCGCTTCTTATCTTATGGCATAGTACATGTTTACTCAATACGTATTTCTCGGATTTGATACCTTGCGCAAGTTGTTCTATAATAGGCTTCAGTAAGGGGTCTTGTTGTTGATACAGGGCAATGTTTGTAAAGGCAAGGGGGAACTCAGTAATTACGGCGTTAGCAAGTGCTATTTCCGGATTCTCCTTGCTTTCGGGAGTTTTAGTGGGCGACTGGAACATACGGGACAGGGTATCAGCGACTACGTTTTGTGTACCTTTAATATGCTGCACTCTGAATTTGTAGCAGTTTAACTTCAATACCCATCTTCCAATACGTCCTAACTGTTTAGGGTGATTCAGTAAACAAGATAATGCTTGATTATCAGTTTTCAAAAGGAATTCTTTATGTTCTAGGAAGGGTTTAAACTTCTCGAATGCAAAAACAATGGCTAAACATTCCAATTCATATGCGGAATATTTTCTTTCTTGGTCGCTCAAGGTTCGCGATGCATAACTAATAGGTAGTCTACTGTTTTCTATCTCTTGATATATGACTGCACCTAACGCTACACTGGAACTGTCGGTCTGCACTACGAAAGGTTTCGTGAAATCGGCTAGTTGCAAAACTGGGGGAGATATGATACTTTCTTTCAGTTGCTCAAACGCATTTTGATGTAGTGAGCTCCATTCAAACTTCGCTCCCTTCTTTCTTAAGGAATTTAGGTGTGCTGCTATTTCGGCAAGATGGGGAATATATTTGTGGAAATAATTTCCCATTCCCAAAAATCGGGCTATACCTTTTGCATCTCGTGGGGGTGAAAATTCTCTAATAGCGCGGGTTCGTTCGGGGTCAATGCTTACCTTTCCATTCGCTTTCACGATGTGACCTAAGAATGAAAACTGTGAGACGGCAAAATTTACCTTCTTTGGGTTAACAGTTAATCCTGCTCTTCGTAACCGAGATAACACTTCGCGTAGGTGTTTAAGATGTTGCTCCATTGATTCGCTATATATAACGATGTCGTCCAAATAGTGATACACATATTTAAATTTAATATCGTGAAATATCCTTTCTAATAATCTACTACATACGGAACTTCCTTAAGATATTCCAAAGGGTACTCTAGTAAATTGGTACAAGTTAAAAGGAACGGCAAACGCGGTTAGACGTTTTGATTCTTCCGAAAGGGGTATTTGGTGAAAAGCTTGATTCAGATCCATTACCGTAAAGACCATAGCTTTCGTGAAGTAATGAAAAGCACTATGGATGTCTGGAAGAGGAATAGATTCAAATTCTATTCTTTTGTTTAATTGCCTGTAGTCCACAACTAGTCTGTGTTTATCGTGACCTTTTGGTACTAAAAAGGAGGATGATGAATATGGGGACGTAGAGGGTTCAATGATTCCTTGCTCCAACAACTTGTTGATATGGTTTCTCATCACTTCCATCTTGGGAGGGGACAACTTGTACGGAGGTAGGCGTATTACTTTCTGATCGCTCAGATTAATTTTATATTCTATTAGTTTAGTGAGTCCTAGTTTAGAAGTAAGAACTGAGGAAAATTCTTTTATTAATTTCAGTATTCTCATTCTATCTCTACTTTCTAGATGAGATAAATCAGACTCTTGGTGTATTACATGTGCAGTAGATGAACAATTTTTTCCCTGTTTCTCATTATTACAATCAAATCTATATTTCCGTGTACGGTCGAATCGAAAATAACATTTTTGCTCATAGATGTCAAGAATCATTCCCGTTTTACTAATAAAGTCTGCTCCTAATATTAAGTCGGGTCCTAATTCATTACATACTAACATTGTAAAAATCCATGTTAGGTTCTTGATTTTAACCTTAACGGTAATGCTCAGTTTTATTATTATATTTCGTTTATTGGCGGTAGCACACTTTATATTCACCGGTTGACTCCGTTTTACTAGATGGTGTTTCGCTAATTTGTCTGCTAATTCTTGACTGATTAAGGTTCTGCTAGATCCCGAATCCATTAATGCGATTGTGGAGGTAACGCCTAAGTCAACTCGTATTAAGGGTAATAGACTTTTAGTCCAGTTACATTTATTTATCGCGTTACATTTTTCACGAAATTCTCTCACGTAGGGATCTATTTCTTTAGAACTTCTTTTCCTTTTACTTTGGTTATAAAAATTTTTTTTTTATATTCGTTTCTTTAGGTTCACCAGATTTCGAGTTGCTGCGGAAGACACAGGATTTCGGGTCTCCCTGCCTTACATGTTTTTTTGGCTCTGAGTGTTTACGTTCCAATGGCTTGCTCTTGCAGTCTTTTCTTATGTGTCCATATTTGCCGCAATTATAACAGATGGGTTTATTGCGAGGAGGGTACCTTGTTTCCGCTTTGTATGGTGTTACACTTAACTTACCAGATTTGCGCACATTGTGAGGTCTATTGAATACTTGCCTTTCATGCAGGGTTGTTACATCGGGCTCTAGGGCTCGCAATTTATTTCTATTTGTTTCTGCGGGTTTCATCGTATGTCTATTTTGATCGGAGTACCATACATTTGACGAATGGATACTGCATTGTTATAGATCTGCAATTGTGTTTGGTCTATTTATCAAAGCTAAACGAGATCTTTCCTCAGGTGACAGTCCTATTAAAATAGTGTCGACCATCTGTGTCTCATTCCAATCTACACGTAGTAGTCGAGATGACTCCCTGATATCAGAGATGTAATGACTCTCGTGATTTCCTTGTACTCGGAGTACGGTCTTTCTTTTAATTTCTTCATAAATTCCGGTTGGAATAAAGTACTTTATTATCGAGCTATGTAGGTCTTCTACTGGAAGAGTAGAGCTTAATGCTTCTATCACACGATTCTTTAACGGGGGTTTACATTTCGGTAGCAGGACTTGCAAAATTTGCCAATCACTCAGCTGCTGTAGATCTTTTATCTGCAGGAGATAGTTAATGAAATTTAGTAGTTTGGGGACATTTAATCCATCGGTGTAAGGGATTTCAGTTAAGATTTTCTCCACAGGATGAGTAATTTTTCCGTATAGGTCCGCGTTATGGTTCAAGGTTGTCATTCCTTTAGGAGAACGATATGATGCATTCGGGGTGGTCAATTCGTGAGTTCCGGGACGAATCTGGAAACGATCGGGAGGAGGGGTATTTAAATCTCTATCAGTATTTTGCTCTTGGTTAGCTTGCATTTGCGATACGGCGGGTGAGTTCCGATCAGAGTTAGTCGGAGGTAGGTCAGTAGTAGGGGATTGTACTGGGGAGATGTGTAATTTCTTTAAGGACTTCTCTATTTCATCCATCCGGAACGAGTCGGATCTTCTTAATAAGTCATTAATAATAGTGGGTAAGCGACGTAAAGCTTCGTCAGCTAGGTTTTGTACTTCAGGAGGTATTTCCGTAAGATTAGGCCAGATCAACAAATTTTCCATTCGCCGGGTTAAATGCTCTATTCTCTGGGTAGTCCGCAAAATTATCGCTGGAGATTTCTCGTCTTGGAGGGTTTGAGACAATAAGGTTAGCTCACTATACTTGGCATTACAAATTTCTCTCTCGCTCTCATAATCGAGTCCGCTTAGATTGCTTAATTGCGCGGGTGTATCAAATCCACATTCGCGTATTGATCTACGTAATTCCGCGACTGTTACATTCGCATGGGGTAGTCCACGCAAAAGAGCTTCGTAAGACAGCTCGTCCTTTAATAACAAATCTGGATTAAATTGGGCCATTTTTTTATCTTATTTCTAACACATTAAAACGTACTTAAAACTTATTCTACAACACTACACACTAATTACATAGATAAGATAAATTCTTGGGTAAATCATTTGCATAATTCAGAAAATAACAATTTCTCTTCTAAGGGAGAGACAGAAATTCCACACACACATATTTCAAAGTTAAATCGCCGATCAGCTGTTTGCTGGAATGTAGGCCACCCACTTTTATTTAGTAAACAAAGGCAGGGTAAGTGTGTCCGTGAGAATGCGGGGTTTACGCTCACGTATTGTTCTCTACACAATGCGACCGATTACTTCCTTGACAGGTCATAACTGGAGAAGCCAGCTCGGACGCATAGGGTGAATCTCATTCAACAACGCACGCCTTCAACTTACACGTGTATTACGGTTATAACAGTCTGACTTTATTAATTCTCGTACTTTCCCCAATTAAATTAATTATTTATTTTGGTAACAATTTGAAGTTACGAAATTTTTTCCACGTAATTAACCGGGTCTACTTTACATAGGACCATTATTATTATTTCTTTTTTATTACTTTTACAGTGACGACAGACATACACTAACATATACTATGCAGGCATATTCAAGAAACAACAGGTCTTGGATTGTCATAATATAAACCTGTTAAAGACTGAGCAGATCACCAAGCACTACAATTCATGTACATACTTGCATTTAGCTTCATACAATGATATTTCAAGTTATACTGACTATCATTTGCGTATCTTAAAACAAATTCATTTTTTTTGAAAACTAAAGTTACATCAATACTTTCCCTGAGTGCATAGATCAATAACTGAATGCCATGAGTTATCTAATTTACTAATAAATTAAGCAGAGTGGCGCAATTTTGTGACACTCTGTACACAATTACACTTACAAGACAGCAACAACACAATACACAATTAATTATTAAACAACAGCACAAAAGCAGAGTGGCGCAATTTTGTAACGTATTGCCACGTTACAAATCCAGGGAACCCATCTTAACTGACATCTGCCAATTACATGGGCTGCCTACGTTGTAACGAACTGTTATTAAACTCAAATTAAGTGAACAAATTACTTAAGATAACTATAAGGAAACAAGGGAAGGTATTTCACTGATTTATTCACTCATTTTCATGTGTAACAAGACGACTTCTCTTTATTAACAACTGTTACTAAAAGATCCCATGACATCATTAATTAGATTAAAATATTTAAATGCTTTTCATAAAAACTTTGGGATCACACTGATTATGTATTCTTTTACCTCGGATCCGAGTTTACTTTAAGTATATTTATAGCTAAGACTTCTAAGTATTTTGAGTTCATCTAGACGCTTGCAAGACTTCTTTTACCATTAGAAGAATGGTATTATTACTTAAAGTGATTATAAATTACATTTACATTTAAGGCGTTACAACGTATGATATTGAATCTTACAGCAAACTCTTAGCTTGTCTCATTTTAATTTTAAATAAAATTTATAGTCTTTGAAAAGTCTCTTTTTAATGTGAGTTGTGTATCAAATATGATTAAGTCTCGATAGCCTAGCTATCGAGTCACCTTTACAATTGGTCGTAGTAACCTCGTCCTGGGGTGTCTCTCTTGGGAATTCTTGGAGTCGGCGTCATCATCTGGGTCGTGTCTTCGGCAAGTATTAGATCGGATGTTCACTGCGGAGATTGAAGTTTCTTTGGTGAAAGTAGGTGTAGATTCACGGAGGTCCTCGTCAGCGTCTTATGCATCGTATACGTGTATTTATGAAGTTTATGCAAATCATATCTTCAGGTGTAATGTTGTACTTGTATTTACCTCTTGAGGGGAGACGTCATCTTGCTTACTACTTGTTAAGCTTTTGTTTTACTAATTACATTTTTCTTCTTAACACATCTTTATATCGTTCACACATTACACAACACTCGCCACGTTTAGCAGTGGTAGCTAACATTCTAAAATTAAATTAAAAAAAACAAATACATTTTCGTGAAGCTCTCGCTCTTACGTCTGTACTGTCTGACGGCAACATTGTGACTCACTACTAGATTCGACTGGCACATAACACGGAGAGGGGCAAGTACTCCGCGACAATATAGTTCCTATTTTTATTTAAGTTAACATTCTTATTACCAAAAACAATACATTAATTATACATATATAATTTAAGTGAATTATTTTAACTACTACTCGTGCCTTCAAATTTCTAATTACAACCACTATGATTTTTATATCTTCCTAAGTTACAGACGTCTCGATAAACACGTTGAGTCCGGAATTAACAGGTCACCGCATGATGACTAGCAAAGGGTTAATTGTGATATTAATAACTTTTTTACAATTCGAATTTTTTATTAGTGCTTCTGTTGATTTTCATTCACTTCTCATTCTCATTCTGATTTAATACAGGGGCTTTAGGTTTAATAGTGCGATTTAAAAATACTTAATCGCTCGCAAACTTAATTTTTTATTTATTAAGATTACAGTTAGAATTAAATCGTCACAGCACTCGACGTTTTCAACTACATCAGGAACGTGGTACTTCTTTCCATATTGCCTGCGCATAGTGCGAGGAGCACTGGAAACGCGAAAATACATTACAGATAACTGTCTAAGTAAACGTTAGAGTTAGGAACATTAGGAGTTTTTCAAAACTGAATCCGAATAAGAATAGGTCTATTTGAGATCAACGATGTCTTAAGATTATTTAGTAGGCCTAGCACTCATGTCTATAGAATACGCCATTCTACATGAAACATAATGTGCTATTCTAACAAGATTCTTAGATATCCAAGAAATCATAAAAGGCTATTCAATATAAAACCCCACAAAGAAATATCTTATATACAAATTTATTTGATACCTTTATTTTACATTATTTTAAATTTTAACTCAGTAACAATTTTTATATTATTATCAATATTACGTTATAGTAATATTAATGTTTATGAATCGTTCATCGTAGTCGAGTTTGTGAAAGTTTGTGTAAATAATAATCACGAAATGTTTATTAGCCTATATTTTAGATCTACTGAGTAATTTGCAACTGTGGAAACAAATTAAAATTAATCACCACATTAAGATAGAAACTTTAATCAGCGATAAGAAATTCATTACATGCTTACAAAGTTTTAATAGAAGAGCTAAGGTTAGTTGTTCTAAATGCATAGTGTATTTTCTGATTTGCAGTCCTAATATCATTTATTTATCAGAACTCATTTATTAGTGCCACTAATATATTACAAATTTTAAGTTGCTTTGGATTGTTACAATATAGTTGATGTGACAAATACGACAAGTAATAAAATAAAAATCTTACAGAAATCATTTTTTACAATTGTTTCAGTCAACATTTGCCAGCTGACATTAGTAATATGGAAAAATTCATAATTAAGTATAGTAATTCTATTGTCAGAAGAAACTCTTAAAATTGCTTTTAATGGGCCACGCTAAGTCTTGCTTCAGCACTTAAATGTCAATATGTTACACCACAATACACAGATTGAATTCATAGGGTTAATTTAATGCTACAGTTTAGACGCAGGCTGTCATCCATGTGGCCTTATGGCTGGCATTAATGTTGCTAGTAGATGTTTTATATAATGTGTGATTGGGTTGGTATTGAAAACGCACATAAAATTTGAATATCATTATTTTAAGACTGTTAAATAGTTTTGAAGTTTTAAATTACTAAGGATTAATTTCTATTATTTTTTTACAAAAAATAATATCTAGTATTAAACTTAAGTTTAATTACGTTTCAAATTCAAGCAATTGTTTGTCTTTTTGTTAACACATTTGTGTATTTTTTAATGTGGCTTATATAATATTAAACTTCGTTTTAATAAACGACAGAATCTAGGTTAACGCTAGATTAACCTGTACTACTAGGTTATAAGCTGTATTACTAGCAGACTGGGTGTTAAAGGAATTCTAATGAGTAGGTAAATTTTGGTATTAAGCTAATTGTAAAAGAAACGGTTGTCGTATTCAGGCTAGAAACATACGATTACTTTGCCCGGTAAATGATTGCAGACATGTATTAAGCAAGGTGGTGTATATAGGATAGATAAAATCTAGACATTTAAGATGTCAAGTTTCGCTCACTAGTAAAACGTAATTAGAAGGACAAAGTTCACAATTATTTTAATGAGTTAATTTACCATGTTTTATAACACCAGTAACAACTATAAAACAATGTAATTAATTTTAATCGATTATTATATTTTGATAGGAACAATCTTGGTAATTCCATTTTGTTTCTTAAGAATTTATAATGCACTTATAGATTACATTTAAAATTATTGTTGTCCTGGATGTTGCTTACAGCACCTTACTAAACTTTGCTCATTACATACGATTTGAAATTTAAATCTTCAGTAAGACATATTTCTATAAAATGTTCTCTCCTTGTTGAGAAGATTGTACACGGTTTACCTGTATATCTACTATTTCTTAAATATTAGTGTTTTTAATAGAATAAGATAAGTATTTAAATGTGTATTCAATTAAATAATTTCTTATTAATAATTTTGTTAGTGTTTCTAAAATTTTAATCATTTTGATACATTAGTAAAACAAATTTGTCAAGGTTACTATAATAAGATTTAGTTGTAATGAGAATATTAACTGCTTAATTGTGCACTGCACGTGGCTTCATAAGGATACACGTCACGTAGAGGTGGCGTATAATCCGTTGATAATACTGTCCTATGTTGAAATACTCAGTGCGGTTTACGCATATGTTTGTATAAATGGTTGACCTAGTTTTGTCTCTTTAATAAACACAAACCAACATGTGTACCGTATTTGTAGGAACCACGAGTATGTTACTAAGTTTACTCAACTCACGTATGTTGGATTTTAAGTCTACAGGCTACGTTTTGGACACGGTGAGTTTAAAATCAAGGTCTACCTTAAACAAGAAATAAAGACACGAAGCACTAATTCTGTACATGTTGTGCCTTACGAATTCCATGTCGGTTGCTCTTAACACTTTTCCTTGTTTTTACGCTGAATGGCCACATTATTTCGCCTTGCCATTTAAGGCTACTGTTAAATATTATTTTTTACTTCAAATTGTTCTCTTTTTAATATTGTATTATAAACTTAATTTTTACTTCTCTTGAATTTTCTTGTCTCATAAAAACTTCTTAAATTAGTCAACAGCATTTTTATCTAGTGTATTACCTTTTGAACATCAGTAATCAATGTTCCCTTCTGTGTAATACATTACATTACATTACATTACGTAAATATTTAAAGAATAAAATTTGTACTATATTTTTCCTCCTCTGTTAGTAATAGGTCGTTTTCCTCTCCACATGTTTATCTACGTATCTCATTCCATAATTAACTTTATCTATTCCTGTAACATTTTAATAATTTTCTATATTTAACTCTAATGCCATATTTCATTTTTCGTGTAAGGTAGTTCACGCCATTCCAAAGTTATGTAATTAATGCTTTGCCGTCGACACAACACTATTTATGTAGCACGGAATCAACTTGGGCCTCTCTCTCTGTATAAGAATCAAATTCTGTAATACGTCTCCCTGTTTATTGAGACGTCCTTTGACGTTGCTTTAATGAGAGTTAAAGATAAAAACATATATTTTTTAAATTTAATTGTTCCTGCAAATCGTGTTGATAAAACAGAAACACATGGAAAAGTTAACAGAAATCAACAGTTTTTGTATAAAAATAAATACAATATTACTTTTTATTATAGTTCAAACGACAGTGTCCACCGTACAACCACTACTTTTAAGATGTGTTACTTCTAAACATAAAATACTTACATTTTACAGTGTGTCAACAAAATTTCCTGCAATATGTCTGTGAAAATTCTTCTTACACGAATTTTTGTATTTCTTATAAACCAAATATTTTTTAGGTAGTTATTTGTAAACAACGTCTTCCACTGTAAGACAACATTGTTCACAACGAATCGTCACACATACAAATTTTAACAGTTATATTTTGTGTTTGCAAAAGAAAGGAAAGCATAAAATACTGTCAAAACTTGAAACATTTTTCAGGTTTCATTTGGGTAACATAGAGTTTTTTATTGATTCAATAATATTTATAAGCTGCTATAATTTGAACAATAAGGAAGTGTTATGGCATTACATTTAACGGGAGAAACTGCCCAATAACAGTAACCTGAATTCTTATTACAGAAAGTAATTTTGAATGTTTACATTCACAAACCCATTGGCTTCTGTTTTCTTAGTATTCTTATGATCACTGGATAGACGGTGGTTGTTAGACTCTTTATTTGGACAGTCATCTAGTCGCTGCAGGTAGCTCGTGGAAATTGTTTTGATTCCGTTTTCCTTTGCCGGTATGTTACGAAATATTGAATGTTGTCCTTAGTATTCTTGTTACTGTAATGAAGACTTTGTATGTTACAACCTATTTTGTTTTTTAAATTATATGGCACAATTCCAAAGTTGAACCTTGCATGCATATAACGGTTTAAATATAGACTTGAATGAGACGAGATTATTTTTTCTGTTAAAATTTCTCTACGGTCATACGTTTGAGTAGTGTTCTTTAAATTTAATTTTGTATTTCGGTAAAGAAACATAAATTTTTTGTAAGCTTGCAGGCGCTTACTAAATGTACTTTTAAAATTATTACCAAATTAAAGAATCAAAATTAAATAAATGCAAATAATATAAAATGTGAACGCAGCATGGGATATAAAATAATGTTTGCCAGTTTCAGAAATTATATATAATCATGTATTTTATATGACGCTAAAACGGTCATAATAAACTTTAAATAGGAATTTGCTTTTAATTAGATATTACATTACTCAATATCAATAAAAACGGAATTTGATATACTGACGTGTGGAACGATGATTTCGAGCAAACAATTTGCTGCAGTAAATTTTGTGGAAAGATTTAATGATAATATGATGCATATAATTTACTCTAATTTCTAAGTATACAGTAATAAAATATCCATATGTAGACGAGTTTACACAAAGGATTATAGTGCACATCAACAGAGTACTATTAGAGTGTGGGTTAAGGACTGCGAATTAGTGAACTTAATTAACTTTTTGATTTTTATTATTTGTTCGTCACAATGCGTAGTAGATAAATATATAACTAGGAGAACTATTTTAAGATTGGTGTGATTCTTTTACAGAAGTGTCAATAATAGTATGGCTATAAGTCTTTCCTTGTGTAATCACTAGTTCCACTATTATAAAATGTCAATACTCTCTATCATTGAAACGAGTTTATTTAATCTCGCTTAATTATTATCTAATATTTTAATGGTCAATTGCCTATACACTACACTTTTGTTTATCTGGAATTGATGAGACCGGACACTTTTCGGATAAACGAAATTCCGGATAAGCCAAACTAATGGCGAAAATGCCGTTACTAGCCATGTTTACCTACCGCTATACAGAAAAGTTGCGTTTTTTTATTTTGAAGACTTTATTCAAACTGTAATAGCCTACTGTACTGTATTATACGAGTAAATCTTAAGGAAAAACAAAATATATTTCATAATATTATACTGTATAAACAAGAAAAATATTTATTTAGCATTAGACATTATACATACATTATACTAAATTCAGTATAGTACAGTAATAGCATTTCTAAAAATTAACAAGTTTAATTTAGCGAGAAAAAACAATAGTAAACACACACACATGCATTATCAAAGTCTTTACTTTTTAAAAAAGTACATTATTTTCTGCTTTAGCGATGTTTCTCTCTTCTTAGCTATACGGTCGCGGAGTCTTTTTAGAAGTAACAGTTCTGCTGGGTTTGTTTCGCTTTGGCGCTCAAAATAATTTAATAATTTGTCCAGCATTGAAGTAGCCTCTGAACGGTTGATTGCCATTGCTACGTCGTCCGCATCATCATGATCATCGGAATTGAATCTTCTATGTTTGATGTTTTAGAACACTCAGCGACGATCTCGTCCTCAGAAAGGAATTGATGCCCGGGATCATATTGGTCTACACCTACAATTAACAACTCGGATACTTCTTCCTCTTGAACATTTTCACAACCTTCAATATCTTTGAACAATTCAATAAACCAGATCGCCGAGGCAACTATACACTGCACTGTATTATTTTTACCCTTGCAGTTTAGATTAATTACGGTTATGTTGATGACCTCTGAACGGGTATAACGTTGAATGTATAACAAAACAAGTTGTTTTTAGTACAAATCGTATTTTAAAATTCACCGGCAAATTCGTTAAAGAATGATTATTTTGAAACTTATTCCGGATAAGCCGGAACTCCGAATAAATGAAAGCCGGATAAACGAGAGTGTAGTGTACTTCTAGATACGACATGTTATGCAAAATATAATAACATTAATATCAAGTTTTCGTTAGTACATAATATGAAATGTGCATTGTCCTTATTGCGTAAGTATTTAGTAAAATTTAATGAAAGAAACGAACATTAGTCACATTTTCTACAAGTATTCTGAAGCGTGACTAGAGTAATGCTAGCCTGAGGTTAAAATTCTTCCATTTCGTCAGATAACGAGTTCAAATATCCTTTTAATACGTATATACTAGAAATTTACTCTTAAATTGCTGTTAGATTAGAAAATATACGAACAAAGCAGATAAATAGAAATGCTATAATTGACTTCTTATTAATTGCATATGGAAGTTATTGACTGTTTTAAAATATTTTTCTCTGCAAACAGTCAAACTATTTTAATTTTACATTTTAAGTTGGAAGTATACAATTTTGTTAAGTTATTCAAACTCTAAAACGGTCTATTTTGCGTATATATTTATTTATCGAGACCTGGGAGTGTAGACCATAGTTTCTGGCATATATGACAAAAATTTGTACAATCTCTACAAATAAATCTTAATTTAATTACATTTTGTTCAGTTTAATTGAGTAATTTATTTGATGAAAGAAATTTGCGTACGTATTCAATTAAATAAAAATAACTTGTTACTTACACCGCTAGAAAAACTGACCAGGTTGTGTTATTAATTATTATACTCATAACATACTTCCATTTTCACAGAAAATGTACACAGTACTGGCACAGCAAAAAACCGTAGATTTCGTATTTGTTTTGTAATTAAATTTAAACTTAAAATGAATTAAAATTAAATCAAGTAACTTTTTTCTTTGAGAAAACAACTTTAGTAATTTGATTAATACTGTTAAAATGATGAAAACTTAAAATAATTAAATTCAAATTAGAATGATTTACTGGAGCTTTTGAAAAGAAGTTTTTCTTGTTTATAAGCAAGCGCGTCACGCAGTGTTAAACACAAAGTTGCACTGAACCAGGACAATTTTATTTCGTACACGCACCATCAAAATGGTACCAGCGCTTAGTTTCCGGATGTTTAAATTCTGTTTTACATCTCATGTGTTTCTTAGCGTTTTAATAGTTACTGACTGTCTGTAAATGATTAGAAAGGAGATTGCAGTTGTTATCCCCACTGTTTCTCTGTCTCCCAAACGGCCGTCTTCGTTTTTCCTGTATTTTCCATGTGCTCGTGGGAGTATGAGTGTTTAGGATATTTCTGTATGTGTGTGTAAATGCGTATATTTTAAGTTTTCATAATTTTATGAAATTACAATTCTTGCATGACAGTTTGTTTAGTTGATAGTTATACGAGTATTTTATTCAGAGACTCCTTTACACCCAGAGGCTCACACTCACAAGCCCAAATGTCAATAATTTTTTGTATCGTTCTGTAACAACTGGTGTGATTAATTTATACATAAAAAGTGTTCAATCTAATTTGTAAACTTTCTGAGTGCCGCATAGAAAATTGTACTAGTAGCTATGAATAAAATGAAATAAAATTAAATTGCTCAAGTTGTTTTTGAAAAAAAAAACGCTGGGTAGTTTGATATACAATTAATAGTTTATTTTTTTCAATAAAAACAACTTTATGTAACCTGTACTTAATTCAATATTCAAATTTACGTATTGCCATACTGAGTACTGTGAATATTTCCATACAGGATTGAAGGTGGAAGAATGTGACAATAAAGCACTTAGATTTAAAAAAGAGAATACAGTAGTTCATTTTAGAAAATATTAAATTTGATCTAAACACAAGTATTAAAGAAAGTATTTAAACAATCTCAACGTTGCTGAAAAGTTTCAGGAAACACAGATTTTTACAGAGCTGCCTTTGTTACAAAATCCAATCAGTTATGTTCAAACGTGCTTTTTTAGAGGTTTTCACTTATAGTGTATTGTGTGTTTTTCTTTTTAAGAATAAAAAAATTTCTTAATTGGTAAACCACTGATTGAAGAAAATAGTATGTGTTATAACACGTTTGCTCTTAGTGTATGATAACATAAATGAAAAGTTTACAAAATTTTTTTTCTAAGGTAATAATTGAATGTGTTACCGAAAGAAACAAGTTGCATCTTAAAATGTAAAGGTTATTATAATTAGCCGACTTTAAACATTGTGAACCGTAAAAAAATATGAAATGTTATGAATTATGCTCGCGAAAATGCGTAGTAAATTTTTTTTGGAATTGTAGTAGGTAATCTGTGTGGCATGCACGTTTGTCTTGGGTCTTGCAGCGGTGTTTATAAGAACGCAATTCTGAAAGCCACGGACATTTTTACACCTAGCAGAGGCTGGACGATTATTTTCCACGCGTCGAGAAGATTCCACGTTGCAGAACATTTTCGCCTCAGCGGTGCTTGTTATGAATAGAGGTGTTTCGGAAGGTGATACTCCGATTGAATACGGTGTGTACAGTGGTTCCATGTAAAACAATAATTGTTAATTATTGTGTGCAAATATTTGTAATTTGTGATTTGTGTTCTTTATTGGAACAGTATTAATTAGGCGGAATTTATTCGTTAAAATAGTGCGTATTAGATAATTGTAAACTTGTCGAACTGTAATTAAGTTAGTGAGTAAGAGTACTGAGCGAATTAAGTTCTTCTTCTTCTTCTTCACTACATGGCTTGGGCTATAGCCCGTTTTGACTTCACAGAGTATCTGTCCATCTTTTCCAGGGTCTTCCAGGATCTCTCGTCTCCACTGGCCGAAATTCAAAAGCTTGTTTACGAATGCGCGTATGTACCATGCGTTGGAACACCGCATCTGGAGATGGGACTTGCAATTCTGCCTCTTTTCCATTATTCTTAAGTTAATTGATTTAAATTCAATTAATATCCTATTTTAGTTTCATTATTTTATTTCAATGTTTACATAGTAGTTCAACCGACAAAACAATATGTTTTAACTAAGATGTTACAGACTTAAAATATACCAAACTTAATATATACAAAATACTAAACAAAAATACTAACAAACAAAAACATATGTAAACTGACAAGTAATATCAAGATTTTTATGATAAACTACACGAGTCAATTATAATTAAGTGCATATGTTAAGAATGAGTGTGTTTAGTAATATTTTTTCCTAAATTCACTGTTACTGGAAAACACAGAAAACGCAAACGTTAAATGAAATATTTGATTGGTAAGTTTTAATTCTTCGGAGTTCAAGCAAACAAGTGATGTTAAACCAAACAAGTCAGAAATACGGGAGTCGTAGTTAATTAAAGTAAAGGAAAGCGTCTCGCAACCCTCGCGCTGATACGTTGCTAGTAGTATTTGATTAAGCCCAAAATAGTACGTGAACGTCAAATATTACAGTATTAAACATCAAAATACATGGCCTAACGCAGAATAGGGCGATGACTTTACTACAATAAATTATTATCCTGAAAGCGACATTAATGGAAATGGTTCTTGGAAACTTTACTCTCTCAGGAGCCATTGTTATTATTTAAAAGCAAGGCAAACTTTCACTGATGCCTTTCATCATGAATAGTGTTGTGTTACTCTTGCTGTACCTACGTAAGTTTATAAATTAAATATATTGACTTACATGAACGACATATGTGATACCATAAGACTCACTAAATAACGGAGAACTGTAAAGTGACGAAGGCAAATTTATTTTAAACTATGTAGTATTTCATCGACGACTTTTGTTTAAAGGTTTCCTTAGTAGCTAATAGTTACTTTCCTCCATCAATGATTGTCTATCCTTATCCATCAAAAGCTTCTCATTGAATCATCGAGCAATATGAATGCCCATAACGAGGAGGATCTTCTTTTTCACCTGTTCCTTGTTTAACATTCCTCCTATTTATTTCTAGCACTAATTTAACATGGTGACCACCCTCAAAACCTCTGTGTTCTAACTCTATCGCTTTTATTATTATCTCGTATTGTACTCCTCTTTCCTTCATCCTCAGGAGTTAGAAAAGGCAACTTCTCTTACATAACTTTATAGACAATGTAAACAATATAGCAAAGCATTCAAGTAGGCATATAACTAGTCATAACTGAGTAAATTTTTATGTAGGTGAATGTGAATATCATTCGGATATGAAGCAAATTAAATCATTACCCAAAGTACAAACGTTGCAGCTATAGAAGGTTTCGCACCCGTAGGTAGAAGTAAAAGTGTAAAGATATGGTGGCTCAAGGAAACAGAGTTAGTAGGTGAAGAAGTCAGAAGCAAAGTAACATAAGATGTAATTTTAAATAAATGTATATATTATTAAAAAACTGATATTAAATCGTAGACTGCAATTCAAAATTCAAAATTCAGCGTATTATCTCAGCATCTGTTTCTGGTGTAGGCCTAAGGTCTATGGTACCCAGTTGAATTACAATTAACGTTACAAAAGATCTAAGACGTTGCTACTAATTAAAATAAAGTTTTTTACAATCTATTAAATTTTGTTCTGTGTTCCAGGTCATATATCGTATTTGTTTAAACTGGTATAACCAATTTAAGTTATCTTAGAAAATTCCAGTACAGACAGAGCAATACGGTTCATGATTACTATTTATACAGACCCGTATAACACATTGCTTGGTAGACATTAGGTGTCAAGAGAATATAAAACAAATCTTGTATAAAGGAATTCATTAAATAATACAAGATACAGAGTGTTCGAAAAGCTTAAAAATTTTAACCTAAAATGTAAACAAAAGCAAAATCCTCGAAATAATAGTGTACAAGAATTTAAAACATTGTTGGTTAATATCCTGGTAACTGAAAAAAAAAACTTTAAAATGAAAAAGTTATTTATAATATATATTTATATGAATGAAAGAACCGGTTATGTAAGACGCTGGTTCCCGCTGTTATTTGAATAATAATTTTGCATGTATAGTTATGCCGATGATATAGGCACAAGTCCTAGGTGTGGTAGCCGTTTGATGATGGTCACGTATTTAGTAGGCAATAAAATGGCATTTAATAATCAACAACAATAAGCAACAACCCAGCACAGTTCTTGTACTGTGTGGCAAAATCCCGAAACCTCTACGCCTTCCTCCGATATACGGTCCGATTATTCTCCAGGATCGTCGTAAAAACTTCTCGCCAACTTTTATACCAAACAGATAAGCTTAAAGCAAGGAACGATACGCAATTGAAATATTATACTGTAATGTCTATACCTCAATTACTATAATATGGTAGTGAGACTTGGATTAGAAAGGCCATAGATATATCTAGAATACAAGGAGCGGAAAAGAGGTTCTTGAGGGCTGTAAAGGGTTGTACCAGGAGAGAGCTTATAAAAAATTATCATATTAAAATAGAGCTAGGCATAGCTGAAAGCGTAAATGAGAAAATCTCCCGCTACAAAACGATGGTTGGATGAATTCCATTGACACTGAAACAGGTTACTACCCTAAGCCGTAAAGGATGACGACGGCAGATGAACCTGACTGGTGTAAACGATTCCATAACGATGTTAAAGAAAAGTTCATTGTCCCTGGCTTTAATTGTATTCTACCGTATTGATAATAATATTTTCTAAGCTTTGTTCGCGCAAGTTTTTTCAGTTGTAAAAGCAGTAACAGCTAAACTACCGACTCTTGCTTTCGACACTGGAACTTACGAGTTACCACTCTCAAATTAAACAGCGTATCAAAGTTAAAGGTGCTACTTGTAATTATTTGACTGTATATCATTTGTTTTGCAATTTAAAATGATAACGTAATTGCACGAAATAATGATACATACCCTCTTTGTAAAACCGGAGTTTACATTCAAATTTGATATGGTGTTACGCTATAGGTTTTGTTATACATTTTGATAAAATAATATCTTATTTCAACTCACTAAATTAACCTGAGTAAATCTGTGCACACTGTAGACAGTATTGTACAAGATTTATTACCAACGTAGGGAGATTGCGATACTTGTGAATGTATAACAATGGCCCCTTTGTGACTAAACTTTGAAACAACAATTTTCATTAACGATGTTGTTTATAGCTTTGTTATCTCAGTAGCGGTGTGCACAACATTCACTTGTCCAAGACACGATTCGTCTTCAATAATTATTTCCACCCCGACTGGCTTAATATTATGCCACTGAAGATTAGAACTGAACCCCGAATGCCGCAGGTAAGATTTCTTTGTGGATACCATATGTATATACACTTACGTCATTAGCTTTTAATCAAAAGAGTATTAATGCCAGTCGTTTGTGTACGAGCTAAGTGTTTTAAATGCAGAGGGTAGGCTGTTGAAGTATGCCGTTCAGCATATAAGGAAGAACAGTGGTCAGCCTACGCTTCAGCTTTTCATTACGAACCTAGGATGTGACATCAGTTACTCTTCTTCACAGTCTGAGTTGATCTGTACCTTGATTTTAACAAAGTAAAACTAAAATATATTATACAAATAATTTTTCGTTTTGTATCAGTGATTTTATAAATTAACGTTATAACTAGACGAGTATACGTCTATAGTTTATAGTTTAATTATGATTATTATTAGTAGTCTCAGGGTTAATTTTACTGAAAATGGGTCTTGCTCTCGGCTAGTTGTTATTATTCAATATTGGATTTTATTATTATTTAACCGTTTAGTGGCTTATTCTCCTCAATTCAACCTATTGTTGAATCCAGGTTTGAATAAGCCGGTTACTTACTCTTTTTTCGTCGTATTAGCTGTCTGTTTAAATAGTTTAATTTTAAGTATTATATTCACTGTTAGGAGTATTCCACTTGAAGTTCCGTCGACTTTTGTTATTCAGCGGCTGTGAGGAGATCAGTTGTTTTCTTCCTATATGCTAATCTACATAAACATAGACATGGCATTCGTAATAATTCATGTATAATATTATTTTATAATATTGCAAATATATAGGTTCGTGCGGTTGTAAACAAAACATGGAATCACTCAATTTGAATAATTCGCATTCTCAACATGGTACCAACCGCCTCGTTCTTCTCCTCTAAGCTGTCAAAACTGATACAATAAAAGTCAACTCTTTCACTGATAAAAATAATAATAGTAATTTATTCAAGTAGCACACAGTGAAATTCAATACAATAAGGCGTTTTGCTCTTCTTTTACTTAACAATTAATATTTTAAAAGTGAACATGGACTCTAAAACAAATGATGAGCTCGAGTTGGCATGACTGCCTCTAGTTAGTAATACAATGTGTGTTGACAAACATATAGGTTATGTCGTCTGATTCGACTTGAAAATTTAATAATGATTATAATAATAAAAGTAGTAGGTTATTTTAGACTGCAAAATACACTTATTTGAAATAATAGCTACGGTTAGAACAAACATATAAAATGAGAATTCATTGATTATTAATGAAAAAAGATAAAATATGAACTACTGTTCATAGTTAGGCATATGCTTTATATATTGTTAGTGCAACCTTGTTGGGTTAAAAAGTAGTGAATTATTTATTATTAATTAATAGTAATTGTGATAATCCAGTATCAGGTACTACGATCATCTGTAAAATTGGATATTCCTATTTCAGGTAAAGGTAACTCATTTATTGTAGTTATCGCACTCCGGCGAAACTCCTAATTGAATCTAGTAATAAAATATGTCATACTCCTATCTACTGATAGCATCAGAGCATATATACTCTTCATTGATATTACAATGTCTTTACTTATTCTAGGTATTTACAGTATACAAATAGTTAAAACTGTCATTACTCAGAACGTTCAATTTCGACATTGTTCATTTGTATTTATCAGCTCCCTTCTGTTAAGAATAGGGAATTTAATTAATTCTATATGTCAATTTGAATCGCCTTTATCGTTCAGTTATTTTTCTTATAAACTAATCATGACATTATAATTGTGTTTATGAATAATTGCGTCTCCTGTCGTTCGACGAGTTACACTTTTTAATTATTATTAACACTTTTAATTAATTAAAATTTATTAATTAATTATTTTAATTTTGTCACAACACTGCATCCACTCCTATGCGCATAAACTCCGAATAGAGTACACTTGTAAATATACTGCACTGATTCTTCAATGTAGGTAAACTATATCTCAGTTTGAGGTTAATATGGTTGACGCTTGGTTGCTGTCAAAAGCACGTTTTTCTGAGGCTTCGACTAACATGCAGTTCGCTTCGTTGTTGTTGAAAGACTGTCTCTGGTTCCTCTGTCGGAATGATGAATTTCGGATTTTTTATAAGCTCTGATTGGTCAGTTTAATTCGATTCGTTTATTTACGGTAGACTTCGTCAAAACAGACGCTCTCATCAGCGCCAGTCTTTGGGAACAAGATTAATAAATTCTGGTTCACACACCCACGCGGAAGGGCTAAGCATAATACAATTATTTTTAAAAGTCTAATATCTTCCTTATAATTGTACTGAGAATGTTGTGATTACTCTCATTGTTCATGGTTTTGAAAGACGATTAATTTGAATCCCCTCATCATATATTTCTGATTAGGGTTAGCTGACTTAGCACTTAGCATTTATGCTTAGTGTCCATTAAGTCATTAATCGTCAATATTTTATGGTTTTTATTTTATTTTCTATGGTAATACCTCGTTCTTAATCTACTGTACAATTTTCCCTTAAAACTATGTCTTAATATTAATACTACGTCCATTTTCATAGATTCACACTTAAACTTACTGTCATACATTTTGGTTTTTCTTATTACCTAGTAATAAGAGTATTTAATCGAATTTTAACATGTTGTAATTAAATACCGATGGGTTAAGTCACTACTGGCAGTGTTCTTTTTCTCTACATTCTTGGTTTAATGCCTTAATTATCCCTTATGAATTAGGCTTGTTATGCCTACATGGCGTTACCTGGTAGTATGTTTGGTATCATAGACCTTTTATTTGTATTATTTTCTAATTGACAATTGAAATAGTCACTATGACCTTATCGTTATTGTGATGCAGTTCACTCTGCATTTGATTCTGTTATTAGCTAGGTTTGGTTGCTGTAAACTTTACTTGCATCTAACTGTCACAATGGTTTAGTTATAATTACATTTATATAGACTATTCAAATAGTTATTTTGGTTGCAATTGCTCATATGAACAGTATTCTGTCTGACATCAGGTCATTAGTTGAGTTACTATCTTTGTATAATGCGTTTATAACATGATTTTGGTTGCATAATGTCTCTTTGCCATTACAAGCATTTTGTCATATTTGTATTACATAAATATAGCTTTTATATTCTGTTATACTATTAGCTATCGTGTACAAAACATTCCTTAAATGCTCTATTTACTTCCTATCTCATTACATTTTGGTTTAACATTGGTTTGATTTATTTTTTATCAAGTTTTACTGGAAACTGGATTCCCAGATTAGGTTATGTTATGGGTTCAGTGAACAGTAATGTGTTGTTTATGGCTGTGTATTTCCACCTTAGTCTATTCGACTGGTTTTCATTTCATGTTCGTACATTGGTTATTGGTTATCAATAGTTCACATTTAGTTTACTTCTGTATTATCTTATTTGTTATTAATTAGTGGGTTTGTATGAATATCATTCCCACTGTACAACTGGTCATTCACTATTTTGGGATTTATCCCTCTGTTTATTCTATAACTACACATCATTTAGCTATCATAAACTCATCTTGTTCTCATTCAGTATGCTTGTGACTCTTTATTTACAATATTTGGTCCTTATTTACAACAATGTGTTTCACATAGACAATGAATGTATTCATTAAATGAGTTGTGGTCAGTGTTGACTTTACCATACAGCTTAGGGATTTATATCATGTAATTAATTAACATTTCTTCTTTCTTCTTAATACAATTATTCTTTCAAAGGTTCATGTTAGTTTGTTATACTTCAATTTCCTTCCCTTGTTCTTGTGTTTGGTCTGGATATCTTCCTTCTTCTTTCTTGAAGTTGTCATTGTTGTATTCTTCTCCCTGATTCTTCTTTCTTCTTATGTTCTTGTGTCCTTCTCACTGATCCTTCTTCTTTCTTTTATTGTCTTGTGTCCTTCTCACTGATCTATTGGGTATAGTATGCCGGTCGTCTCGTCTTTATTCTTCTCTTCTTCTTTATTGGTGCATTTACTAGTGAATTCCTTTCAATGATGCTTCACTTATTTAAACTTATGGTACTTTTTCTTTAGTATGCTTGGTGGTATTCTAGACCTTTTAATGTATTTTTACTAGTGGTGGCCTTTAAATTAATTTTCAGTACTTAGGTGGATGTGGTGTCATATGTACTGTTACAACGTTAGTAATAGGTATAAAATATTAGTAAAATGTTTAACTTACTTTTATCACAATAATATCATATATCTCGTGCAAGCCTATACTTTAGGCCTATATTATTGCCTTACCCAAGATTGTAGACTGACTTTGCATCATCCGATACTACGGTATACACTGACGCACAATACTGAGTGTTATTCATTATAAAAGACACAAGTTTTATTTTTCTTAACCAAGTATAAATTCTTTAATGGATTTGAACGTAAACCTAACCGTCTCTGATAATGAAGATTGAATCTGTGAAATGTGTGTGTAAGGCGACACATTAAAGTTTACAACTACACAAAACATTCATCATATATTAGATACCAAGATAGTAGTATGTGCATTAATTTGACATTATGCTGTATTCGTATATCATGGTAATTATAGTTATTGCAAGACACATAAAGGCAACAATAAAATTAACTTTTTTATACTCAAATAACTGAATTCAAAATACAAATACTTACAAATATTACAATACATATTGTAACATCACAAAATGTTCCATAACAATAATGAACACCAGAAGGGTGAATAGTACTAAAAGAACTATAAATGAGTAACCAGAAAGAATGTAACAGTAAAAATAATAAACCAATAAAGAAGAAAAGAAGAGAAGGAATTCAAGTAACAGTGATAAATCCACCACATGTACTAACTGACACTACAACATAAATAAACTGAATGACAAAGACTAAATGACAACACAAGTTTCCCACATAAACTGTCAAGTGAGCCCAATAAAAACATTTGATAAATAAAATCAAACAGTATAAATAAAATAACAACTGACTTGAATAATATTGTACTATATATTATGAATAAATAACAGCACATTAGCTGATCTAAGTAGAAACAATGATATAAAAAAGACAAATATAATGTACTATGCTAGAAATAGTCACAAAGTGTAAAAGATAAGGTGAAAGCCAAATATGTATTATTATAAGTTAAGAATAACTATAAATGTAAGAACTTGTCTTTAGGTAACTTCATAAACAAGTAAAATGTGTACCAAAAGATAATAACAGTCAGGGAACAAAACATTGTAAAATGGTGATAACAGACCATGGATGACCAATTTAAATCAAAGAAATGAGAGCTAAATAGGTCTTCATACGATGTACATCGGTAAACCTTCGCACTCGTTGTAAATATTATATTATCATGTTATTTTAAGCTATGTGTTTTTATATTGGATTTTAATGTTTTAAGTGTTGACAAGTGTATCAACTTTAAATGATACGCAATTATTTTTAAATTCTGATGATGGGACAAGCGTCCCGAAACATGTAAATTTTATAAAGACGCTGTTTCAGAAGCCGGAGACGGTAAGTCCAATATATTTGATTGAGAAATTAAGAATAATTAATCAAATATTAGAAAAAAGTTAATAGTCGAATTTGCACCATTTAGCAGACGACGCATGTAAACAATGTGCTAGTAAGTTTAAAGTAATGGAATATTAATGAAAACTGTGACCAAACTGGCATCAAGGCATGCCAAAATAAAGATAAATAAATAAGAATGATAGTAATAGAACCCGAATTGGGATTATAATAATTGAGATATAAACGTTAGCATCATAAATTTGGTTAGTGTTGAATAAATACCGGTAATACGTACAAAAACGACAACAGCGTGCAAAATACAAATATGTAATGTCTATTAATAGAATTACGTCATCATGACATAATTTCGGACCAATCACGAACGAGTTTAGTAAGACCTCTGGAGCGCCTAGCGGCTTTCTGGAAAAACTATATAAACGAGGATCATTGTAAACAGAAAAGCATTTTGTATAATAGTTGTCTTGATTGTTCATCTCTTCTTTCACAGCACTAACACTTATCTAAAAATGAACTTTTTCTTGTGAAAACTTACTTTTTTCGTCGGACGCGTTTCGGCGTACGTATCCGCCTTCTTCAGCTTTTAGTCAGACTGCCATCATTTCGTAACGGTTTTTGTGTTCAATAACGTTCAATAACGAATAATAAATAACAGTATTGTAAAGTAACAACACTTGTCAACAATTATTTCAACTAGTAATTAATCAGCATTACTAATTACTGAGGTGCATTTTTGGTAGTAAATAAACAAACAGAAATTTAATGCCTGATCTCGAGCTAACCATTAATTTGATCATTTATTGATTTACTAAATATCAGAATTAACTATCAATTTATTCAGAAGAATTCTTTTTATGGGACAATTTTCTCGAAAACCCATATGGCGCCCAAATAAAAATTAAAAGTGTTCACAAAAAGCTTTTACAGCATTAATATACTGCTCAATCAAAAGCTTGACAGTTTATTAACCACCTGTGACCAACTGAACGTCTAGTACTACCTCACAGGTACGTGAAAGTTTGATTTATGTATAATAACCTTGTCAAGACAATACACTGACACACACAGACGATACTTTTAAACAGGAGAGTGAACTAACATCAAGAGATCTACGCAATTGTTTACATTCATCAACGGATCTACAACTAAATATACTCATAAATAAATAAACCAAACATCAATATCGAATTAAACCATTAAATAAAGTAAATAAACTAATTATAAAACACGTAAGACTCAGTAGTTATACAAACTGACGCCAGCAACGCGTGGCTTATAAATAATAATTACCACATTCGAGAATCGTGAGAAAATTCTCGTTATAATATTTACATGTAATTTAATATAAGTTTTCCACATAATACATATAATGATATATTCAAACCGGTAATAAAAATGTTCTAGCGTTTATATTAATAAAACCCTTCTCATAATTTTCTAGTCACACTGTTTTGGTAAATGGAAAGCAGATTTTATATTTTCAAAACTCGTAATTGAAAATCACTGAGGATGTCGTATCTTCGTAGAGTACTTTAAAATTTGTATAACAAAACTATCACTCTTGACTCACAAGGTATCTACTGTTTCCTGCAGTACAGACGTTTTAAGCGACACAATTTTCAGTTTGTTCACATTTTTGTATTCACGAACAATTGAAAAAAGAAATTTATTCACATGCGAAAAACAAAATGAAATCATAATAAAACGATAAGGTGTGTGTGTGTGTGTTCGCGCGCACGCGCGCGTGTGTAATAGGTATATTAAATACTTAATACTTCTGATTAGTACGTGTTTTCTTATTAATCCTGACACATCATACAATATATTCTTAATAGGCTAATCAAAGCATTATCACACTATCGACCTTTTGGATCATCACCTTTTACTACAAAAGCTAGAACCAGCCGCTATTATACTGGTTTTCTAGTTGCCTTAGCGATCGGGTGCAGACAGTACAAGTTGGAGATCAGTATAGTCATGACCATGTAATCATACATGGCATCCTGAGGGATACGGTATTATTCGTAACCCTAATTTTAATATTTATTTAAGACTTCTTTGTCTAGAATTTCCATGATAGAATAATTGCTTTGCAGATGATATTGCTCTTCGGTATAAAGAAAATAAATAATTAACAACGTATAACAACATTAGCAAAAATTTGGATTTGTTATATTTGTTGTTATTCTATTAAATAATGTGCATGGAATAGAATTATTTTTAATACTAATAAAACCAAAATTGTAAGTCTTGATTTGCGCGGTTTTATTTTTTATTTTATTTCGTGAATGTGTAGGCCTACTTCTGAAAATCGGATAACACGTGCCTGTTCATCTGTTAAACAAATAGATAAAATTATGTATTTAGAAATACCCATGACAATAAAGTAACATAAAAAGAGTCACATAAAGAAACTACAAATGAAATTAATGACAATTTTTATATTTAACAAAACGTGTAATTTTGCTCTGCTGAAATCTCTGTTACGCTTTTGTCCATTCAAGGCTTCAGTATGATTGTGGTATTGGTGACGCTCCACTTAGTGGTTTTTAATAATTAATTTCAAACCAAAATGTTTTACTTGGATTCTTACTTTCAACCACAGATATGGTGCAGTATTTCCTCTATTTTCTCAAAGTAATTTTACCTCTTCCTTATTTATTCGTTAGTAAGGTACAAAGAAACATTTTGTGCAAGGTGTGGACAAATAGTTTTTGATCAATTTTCTAAACTCCAAAACTAATAACAAGATAATTTTACTAAACTTAAAATAAATAAGTCATGCTTCCGACGCTTATTTTTATGTCTTGGACTAAAAGCTTCTTGTTACTTTCACTTCTTGTTAATATTTAAACAGATAATCAAAATTTAATTATTTCTAAAAAAGTTAAAAATTCTTTATTGGGTGAAGATAGTATTGATGAGAAATTATAAATTAGAAAAGTAATATTCATATGAGACAAGCTAGAGCTGACTTATTTAGTAATAGAAATTGTGAATTGTAAGTTGGTTATTTAATGCAGACTCACCAATCACCTCCAGGAGTAGGTGACAGCTTTAATTTTCTACTAAAATTGTAATAAAAATATGTATTTTTATGGAAATAAAACCTATCTGTCTCTCTGTCTTTTAAAACTACATTATTGTGTTTAATAAAGGTTTGAAGACGTACATGTTATGAAGGCGAACTTAGTGAACACTACTGTGACATTGTCTAGGTCCGTAATGATGGACAATTTTTATTTGAAAATGTAGTCAGAATATTATGTTTTATTTAAAAAATCAATAGGTCAGGTTTGCACGTGTTGGAGTTGTTAACAAGTTAGAGGTATGTGAAAGTCAGTGCCAGTAGCCAATGATAAATGTCTACGATAAAGTCAGTGTCAATAATAAATGTCTCTTATGTAGTGTCTGCTGTTTGCAACTGTAAACACTTTGTTTAACTATAGACCTAGGCTATGAGAACGTTATCAACTGCAGTGAAAGTAGAAGTTGAAAGTTAATTTGTAATTGCTATGTCATAAAATGCCCTTTAATGGTAAAAAGTGAGAAATAAGGAAAAGGCATAAGTAAATATCGAATAAATATTAAAGAAAATTGGTAAGGAAAAGTTAAAAAAGCAAGATGAAAAAAGTCGATTTTATTGAAAGAGGATTATTCAATCAATGATATGCAAGTTCTACTATTACATGTAATTGTAATCTAACAGTGGCAGTTTCTGTAGAAGCATGATGAGATTGTGTTAGTGCGGGTGTAACGGAACATTAATTACATATAGGAAAATAGATACATCAACTTCTTGTTAGCGCTTTATTGGTACAGATGTGACAGATGACAATTATTTTACAAAAATCTAATGTATCTGTTGACATGAAATATGTGGGCCTATAGAGTGCTAAAAATTTTCATAACGCTGTTTTATTAAAGCTAGCGTATTAGACAGCAATCTTCTCTTAGCTACAAGTATTCAATAATAATTATTTTTATTGAGCCTTATGTACTGACATTTAAGAAGTTAAATGTAATATTTTTAAAGACATTTGCTTAGTATGTATGGCTGTTTAAAAGTAAATGCAAATTTCCTTGAACGAATTCTAATGCGCTGTCGACTACTTGTAATGGAGCTGACATCTTCATCAAAGGACCCTTTTGCGACGACTATTCTACTCTTCAGAATATATTTTTTACGACAATATGTGTGAGCTTTGACGTACGGTACAATGTAATTATTTTATTTTTTTTTCAACACTCGCGTCTCACAAAGTTTTTTCCGTGCCCCACAACAACAGTAGGCTATAACCTTTCCAAAAAGTACGGTAGTAAATACAGGATTCCCTCCATTTTGTTTTCTCTGTTTACTTCCTTTCTACAGTATTTCTCAAAATACAATACAATACAATACTACACAATACTATACAAAGTTTGCAAGAACGAACACAGATAAGAACGGATACGTGCGTCGAAAACGAAAAGTCGTCATACCCTGACTTAAGAGTCGATTTAATTTAACATAGGCCTATGTTTTGATTGCTAGTTGAACGCTTTGCACAATTTCTTTTGCAAATGTGTACCTCTCAGATTATTGAATGATTTAAGTAAGCATCAGTATAATCTTTTACCGATTACACAAATAGTACTGTGTTATTGTATAATATCTTCTTGTTCTTTAGTTAACAGCCCGGAGTTTGGTTTGTAGCAGTTCTACACACCACCAACAAAAATCTCTGCTGTCTTGTTCTATTTCTTAAATTCAGTAATCGTACAAAGCTGAATAGTAAATTTAGGTACTTTTATAGGATACTAATAAATAGACTGTAAAGAAAAAGTGATAGGAGCAGTGAAAAGAGAAAAACCAGGGTCGAATAAAATGCAATTTCATCGTTTCTTATTTCTGACGGCATCTCATCGTCAGAAGAAAAATGCAATAGTATACACGTTTATATGACAACAATAACAGTAAACTGAACACTGCAACAGTTTTCATTATGAATTATATCAACATATATATTTGTTGCAAAAGCCCGACACATACAACTAGCACTGCCTGTGAATGTTTTTAAACTACTTCGAGGCCGTATTTCAATATAAAGCTAATGCAGAATGCTGTCTTTGATACATAGACCATTGTATGAGAAAAAATAAAATTCGATAGAAATGACACAGCCTGTCACGTATTTATGTGTGAATAAGATATACATGTAACCAAAAATACAGCAAGTTTAATACAGATAATAAGAGGATTAAAATTGTCCTACTGTCATAAATTTTAAAAGCGAAAACTCAGCTAACGGTTTAACTAATTCAAACTAATACAAGAATACTTTAGTATAATTTGTTATTAACATTTTTTAAAAATAATTTTTAAATTTCTTAAACTTTGCATACGGTTATCATTTACATGCTTTTACCTAACTTGCTGTCAGTTTTGTATAACACATACAAGAATAAAGGAAGTTTAAAAATACAGGTATCAATACTTGTAATGTATTTGTACAAAATACTTGTAATGTACGTACTCTGCAATAGTTAAAGTACTTACTAAATGTAATATTTTAAAATATGAGAAATGTAGTATATACAATAGTTAACAAAAATACTGTATGTGTATTTAAGTAGAAGACTTTAAAGACGGATATTTTTGTCACCTGTTTGGATACAGCAACTCAATGCATATCATATATTTTTAGAATAATATGATTATTATTTATTACTAAAAATCTAGTCAATTTGTATTTATTTTTACTTCAAACATCAAAACTATCAACATGAAACAATATTTTAAAGCGTTTAGGATACAGTACGTTGAAATCTAACACAGTGTATTCCTCATTGAAGAAAATTATTAAGAAATTTTACAAATTACGTTATTGGTAAATATGATCGTAAAACTCAATACTCATACACTCTATGCGAACAAGTCTATATTCTATATTTATTACCAAACCTGAATAAAGCAAATTCACTTACAGTTTTTAACTTTTTTGTTTGTTTTAAGTAACTTACTGATTTTAGTTTCAATAACATTCCTAAACCCTTTATTCTTTTGTACAGTTTGTTAATTAGAACTTAAATGGTCTGATAATTATACCAAACTGGGTAATCATTATAGTTTTCACCGATTAATTTTTGTTCAAGTTAAAAATACTCATACAAAAGCAGAAACATTTTAGAAGAGAATTTGAAGTTTGTTTAATTTGTACAGAAAGTTATCTAGTGTAATAAATGGAAGCATGTCGGTAGCGTAGTTTACGTTCGCAACTCCATTAATTGCGTATCAGAAATTAGTAATAATCTCTGTTACCATGTACAGTATATACAAACTGTTATTAACACGTGTAACCGACATTGATTCAGTACTTCACTATCGACGTGACTCACATTTCAACAGTGTTTGTGTTTTAAATGCTTCCGATTACCTTGAAACAGTTTTAAAGCTTGTTAACGCTCTTTTAATACTAGCTGTTATCTTTTTAAATAATGCATGAGTTTGGGTTAATTAATACTTTACAGATTTCCTAAGTGTAAGTTGACAAGTAATTAAATATGTATCAGAAAAGTTGCAAGATCAGTTTTATGGTTAAAACCCATGACGGTATTTCAAAGTAGTGACGCAAAGTTAAACACGGATCTGGAACAAACTCATAACGAATGCATTTTAATTCACCGCGGTAAAGCCGTGCTGTTTACTAGCTGTGCTGTCTTCTAGCTTATAAACACAGCATAAACTGTAAGCATAAATTAAAGCAGTGTAGCGTACTAAGTGTTAACAGTAGTTGAATTTATGATTTATGCTATGACTGGTCCGATACGCGTTGAAGAAAATAAATAGTTAATTGGAAATTTAGACAGGGAACCTGTAGAAGGAGAGCCAACTCTCCAGAAAAAGTTGCCCAAAGATGTAAAAATAATTTCTGACTCCAATGTTGAAACCCTGGTCCTTTATTACTGAAGTTCAAAGTGAATTGACAGAACTAATTAAGAATTGCGTTCAGCATAGGCGACTTAAACTTAGAATGATACAATGATGTGTGCCGTGGGAATTAAAATAGAATCGTAGAATCCCACTGCGTAAGCTAATTGTTTTTAAGCCGTCCATATTTCGCGCGGGCTGACGTCGGCTGCTATTGCCAGCTGGATTTCGCCGCGCTGGGTGTGTGAGCAGTGAATTGCTGTATTGTCGTGCTCTGTCGACGTAATCTAGACAGCGCCGCTCAGCTGTTTCCGTTCCGTTCTACCTCGTGCTTGCTAGCCAGTTTTTGGGGCTTTTTTTACTCATCACCACGCTTCACGTTCTCTGGTCCGGCGGCGGAATATATCGTTTTTATAATGTGTTCATCTATTATTATGGGCGAGTAGAATCATAAAGTGCCTCTGGTAAGCTTCTTTAGTTATTTAATTGTCACTTAATAAAGGGGATATGTGTTAAAGTATATTTATTGTTTGGATGAAGTTGGATTAAAAAATGTGTGTGTGATCCTGCGCTGGTTAATTCTTGATTTTAAGCCACGTGGCAATTTTCAAGTAAAATGTTCAATGCTAAGTTAAAAATAAAATCCATAAACTATTTATAGTTGTTAATTGATATTCTGTAAAGCAAATGTGGCGAAGAAATGTTTAACAAAAACCAGGAATACATTGACAGAAATTAACGTAACTTAAGCCACGTGGCGAAGTCTTAAATGAAAGTAAATTATGTTATGAAATTGTAACAGCTGTTGTTTAAATAAGAGACAATCATGATATTTTGCAGTGGCACAATTTAATTGTTAATTAATGCACGTGTAGGTAACTTCATTGTAATTTCAAGTATAAGGTGCTCATGATTGAATGGTGGGTATGTGTGGGGTTAAGGTCGAGCAAAAAAAAGTTGATTTATTTTTTGTGTGTGACGGCGTGCTACAGAAAACATGTGTTTTAGGGTTCCCGCCCCAGCCAAGAGTTGTTGGCAGCAATCTGATGGTGATGACTCCACCTTTCACCATCAACCAATCAATGCTGACAGGCTCTCCTTTCGCCGTCGGACACACACCAACGGGCCCCGAATTACACCGAATTAACCCTCTCAACTTCTGAAGTAGCAGACAGCTGAACACCATGGGGCTGCAACAACCATTTATCAGCATCATCCGGTAACATCATAACTCCAGGTGAAAGATTTCAATTATTCAAACTCGACCTCCGCGACACAAGTTTTGCTGTGAATAAAGAATTACTGTGATAAACGGAAAATTACATTTCCGTTTTTTTATTTTAACTTGAAGTTAGCACAACCGATGATCAGAACTGAACATGCCATTTCATGATGCACCAAGTTAGACTCTAATGCTTTAGTATGTAATCTTTATTAATAATGCTGATAACTGTTTTTCGGGGTCAGCAAGCATTTACAGACGGATTGTTTTTTTATCTTTAAAATCTGATTTTTTTTTAACACCTGGTTGCCCTAATATAACATGCGCTTTCATGATCTGCCCAACCTGTGTATCTTGTGCTCATGTTTTAATATATCACCCTTACTTATTACGAGCTTCATAGTTTTCTTAAGCTGGAGACTTTCACTGACAATCCGTATTTTCCATTTTGGTAATTAATGATTGATTTCACAAATGCTTTCATTCCACCGGTACACGTTAGTGCAAGATCTTCATAGTAAAGCATGCGGGGTGCTGTTGGTCATATTTGGAATTGGGCTTAACTACAATAGTAAATTATATATAAGAAACAGGCATTTACTGATTTTTTTTATTATTCATTTGGTCACATTTATTATTAAGAGTTTTTGTTTTCGGGTTCCAGTCGGGCTGTTCATGTTTGCAACCTTGGTGACCACTTGGTTGTCACTGTTAAATTATTTTATGGCATTTACTCCATATAATATATGTATTATTTATTAATTGTTGAGAAGGCACAGAAAGATTAATTTGAATGTAATTATTAATTGCTGGTACAATTTACCATAAATATTAGTATTTAATTTTGAAAGGGCAGATAAGGTTGATGTACATATAACAACTAATTGCTGATATATCACTTGTGGAATTCGCTATAAGTGTTAGTGTCAATTGGAAAGTGGACATATAAAATTTTGACATTTACCTGTGTAACATGTAACACTATCATGTAACACTATATTGTATAACAATATCAAACACTAAATAAAAGGTTGTTACGTTAATCATGGAGTCTCTTTGCAAGTCCTGTCACACTGAGCTCAGTGCTTCCTTCTAGACCATGTGTCTAGTCTTAAAATTTAAGGGACGCCCCTCAAAAAAAAAAAAAATTGCTAATAAAAATGTACAAATTTTGGGGGACGTTTCAGATGTTTGTGCTAACTAAAATTGTTTCATGTCCCTGACGACCTAACTACTGTACTGGATGAGGACAAACACGATTGTGTCTATTACACAATGAAAATTTGTTAGCGTAATGCAGCTAGTACTTACGTAACGTACTTTCGTTAAGCAGTTTTCACCCTCATTGCTGAATGACAATTGCAATACCTTACGGTTACTCTGTCTATTATAATTACAGATTCTTGCCGGATGTTGTTCAATGTTTAAATTCATAAATGGAAACGGTAGTCCCTCAACATTATGTTATAGACTTAATTTTACTACAATTAGGTTACTAAGACTCTAAGTGAGTCATATATTAAGACACTTTATCGATAGAATCGGATTGTTATAAATTTATTCGTCAAGATAACAGATGAACTATTTTTATGGTAACAAATCCTGTTCTACTATTTCGTATTTTACTCACACCTATTTCGTTTTAGATATTCGCACCGAAGATTTGGGGCTGTGCCATTTCGCACTCTCAAGCTTGAAAAGCGGGGACAACGATATCTAACCGTGGTCTGCTACCGACCATAGAAAAGATACACTTACTTTAGGTTATTTTGACTGGTCGATAAGAATATCCGATTTATCAAAACTCATTCTGATGAGAATGCAAGGTCTTAGCACAAATAAAGTACTCAGAAAATGCGTTTCTGACAAGCAGCAGACTTTAAATTTTAAAGGTTTTAAAAATCTTGCATTTATAAACGACATAATCAGCTACATAAGTTGAATTATTTATATATATTTTATTTACCTTATCATGATGTTGTTGGCGTAAAGTTTAGCAGTTTACCTAATAAACCCAACAATAGGATATAACAATATGACTTAGAGGAGTCAACAATATTTTTGTTATTGTACTTTGTATCAAGTAGCATATTTTAACAGTAAGTTATAATGAATTAACGTACGATCGAATTAAATATATTTTTGCTAACGCTTCATTAAAAAAGAAAGTGCTTGTTTCTTGATGATTTTACTTCCAATAAAAGATATTTTATACATTACTTGTAGTACTTAATTTCGTTTCAGTCCTTAAATTAACGCTTTCATTAATGAAGAATAATATTTTCGTACCTTTTGCATAGATTTATTAATATATTAGTAACCTGCATCCCAGTAGTATGGAATCTATTGATATCTAGCAATATATTATTAGAATTTAGGTTTTAACAAAATATAAACTGTAAGGAAATTATAAAAGGTTTATTTTTAGCTACCTGTTGACAGAAACGTGAAATGAAAAATATTCAATTTAACTTTACGATATTAAAATCAATACATTTTGCTGGCGTAGGAACGTTTTATTGACAGACAAGCTCAAAGCAAATGTATTTTTAAACTCATGAACATATTTTATTTCCTTTTACTTTTGGTTCCACAAACACTTTATTAGAAGCGTTGTATCTAGCAAGGAAATTCTGTTTACCAATGTTATTCTAGAGATGAAATTATTAGTAGTGTAAATAACAGAACAATAATAAAGTAGATAGTAAGAGTAATAAACTAATTTGGTTAACAAAATACTTAGCAAACAAATATAATGCTGTACTATTCGAAATTTAATATTCGTCCTGTAATTATAGATTGTGATAGTATTACTTATTACGACCACGGCCCTTTGAAGTTGCATGTACACGCTGTTAATTTGTGTAAGTCTATGAAATGAACAGTATGTAATACCGTGCGTTATAAGGAGATCTGATTTTAATTTGCATTGTTTTCTTAGTTGAATACATACTTCGGTCACATAAATTAATGATTTTTGTTGTAAATGTTGAGTATATTAACTACGTTAAAGAGTATGCTATATGTGGAGTATAGACGCTTGGTCTACTAAAGCATACGAACACAAATTAGAAAGTTCGCGAGTTGATTATATTGTAATGTTTTTTAAATAGTGATAATCCGGGAAAGTACAAGATATCCGTATAGGGATTAAAAACACTTGAAGTTTACTGGATCTATTGTGTAAGCTAAATACACAAAATAAATTACAGTGAAAATTAATTAACTATAATTTATAGAATTGCTCAGCCCAATAACGATCCTGAACGCCGGACACCAGGAGGAGCACACCTGTACCTACACAAAGTGAACAACCCACAACTGTATTCCAGGCTGGATCATCGCCATCTCTATCTACATTCGTCATAAAGAAAGATGACTTTATTATGTTTTAATAAATTAATTTAACTTCAATATAACGTTGGATGCAATTGAGAAAAACGTTCAGCCTGGAACCACTATAAATGCTAACATGTGGAGGGGCTACGATTATCTACAAAGTAAAGTTTATACTCGTTTGCGAGTTAACATTCGCTGAACTCTATATTATGCAGTGACATGTACAGCCAAACACAGAACATCAAGAGCCAGTCGTCAAAAACGAAAAAAGGTATGAGGCGACGGATAGGAAGGATGCCGGTGAGTTCCTTTGAAGGATATCGCGGTATATGTAACAATGTAATATAAACAAAATTAAATTTCTCTTATAAAAAAATGAAATAATTATTTTAGTGCTAAATTAAGCTTACAAATGAATAATAATAATAATAATAATTATAATTATTATTATTATTATTATTATAACGGTAATATTATCATTTATATAGGCCTATTACCTCATGTTATATAATCGTTGCCCTGTTATTATTATATTGCAATAAAATAATATTTTTGAACCAACCAAAGTTAGGCCTATATACAACGGACTAAAGGCTACTCAATCCTCTGGATGGGGCCGCCTCAGTAACTCTACTGTAAAACCTTCTTAACAATAGATGCGCCTTTTTAGTGGCCATAAAAATAACCTTTCTTGAAGTGAAGGGTACAAACAGGTAAGAGGAAGATGACGGCCCCGTCCAGTCCCGACAACCCTTGTAAAACAACTGTTAATAGGTAGATTATAAGTTATTCCTTATAATTTTAATATGGTATCACATATTTGAAGTAATCTTTTCCTTTTCCCTTCAATTATGTTTATTGCTACAAAATGTTTATACCTCTTATATACAAAATTCTTTTATCTTTTTATGTGTGATGAGTATATGATTTCCTTATATGCTGCAGGCGAATTACTACTCAGAATTTGTATATCCGATATACGCTCACAGCAAAAATTTAGTGCAACACGTAGACATCACACGTATACAGAATACGTGACCAGAATGCACAGGTCTGCGAAAAGTACACCTTAACCTATCAAACAAAGCTGCCCTTCAACATAAGACGATTACCAATGTTGAAAGCGCACAGAAAAGTAATTTTAATAGAATTTCAATTTCAATTAATTTTTCGTTTACTTAATGAATTTGCAAACAACCCACAAATAGAGAGTAATTAGAATACTGTATCTAAGTTAAATCCGAGCAGTGATTGTTTAAAGTAGGGAATGAACTCTGAATATCTTTAAGCTTAAACCTTGGATCTTTACCCCACTAGCGAATGACTTCCCCTGTAATAATAATAATAATGTCAACCACCACAACAACAACAAAATGCGGCCTCTTAGAAATTCAACCCTACGCCGGGGCCTACAACAACTTGGCCAAGTGGGGGGTATGCAATAGCTGTTATTCTTTAGCTGGCTAACAGGGCACTGGTAGGTGAGTTTGACAAGGCTGTGTGTACCGCTTGAAAACACACCGCAACCCACTGTGGAACCGATTGTGCCAATAGGACCGAGTCTCGAACGATAGCAAAGGGCACCAGGAAGCACCTTGTTGTATTTAGTTTTAGCCGTAGTAATCGAGACCTCTGCCGCGGTAGTCTGTCACTTTCCCTGTACTTGTGAGAACACAATTTAAAGTTCTAAAAATAATTCTCGGGTAGAGGTGTTCCTTAAAACACTCATCTAGACAAAAGCCCTCCTCGGAGGTGAAGAGAAGGGGACATTACTCCTCGGTTGATACGGAGAGATTAGTGACATCGTCTGCTACTGTGCCGGCGGTGCCACGTATCTGGTAGTAAAACGGAAGGAAGGTGTCTCCACAAAATTTAGTCCCTTCCTTATTGAAAACGCTATCACCGGTTGCGCTGAATAAGCCATACAGGTACAGGAAATAAGAAAAGTCGCAGGTGTACTACTTATCAAGACCCTAAAAGACGACAGGTTATTTAAACTGCAGAAGATAGGTTACATAGAAGTAGAAGTCGTTCTTCATACTACCCTGAACACAACAAATGGGGTGGTAGTGTGCACGGAGATGCTGAACTGCACAGGGGAAGAAATTGCGCATGAAATCGCCCACAAGGCGTCATCGCATGCTCAGGGACCCGTCCTCCCAGATACACCAGGGAGGACTTCTTAAAACCAAAATCAGGGACAAGATCTGTCCCCGATGACCAGGAGATGAGGTCCGGATCGGAGTTCTGCTCGAGTGTCGGCGCCAGGGATCTCACTGGCCTCAGTGACCTGGCGGAACTCGGCAATATACAAAAAAAGAAGAAGAAAGCCTGGCCGAAAGGGAAGCCAAGGAAATAAGGACGGTTCGTAGCGACTGATTCTTCAAGCATGCCATTCTTTAAAGAACAACAACTGTGCAACTTGTCTTCTAAAAACACCATTAATTTGAGTCATAGGAAGCACAGTATAATGTGCCAGCCGATTTCATAAATTAATTATGTTGCATTACGACTGATTAATTTTTGTCTTCTATTATCTTTTTGGCGTGAGAAATTACGACTCTGTACATAAACCTAGTTTCGTAAAAGATTTGGATACACTTTAAATACGTATAAAGTGACACATGTCACAGTACTAGTATGTGAAAGATACATCCGTATTTTGCTTAAGTTAATCAAAATTAAACCTAAGTAATTAACCGCCTCCGTTTTTGAGTAATTAAACCACCAGTATTACTTCTTGCGAGTATTCAGGTGTATGAGTAGTAGTGGGACGTTAACAATAGGCGGCAACTTATCTCATTCTCTGCCTGATGTAACACACAATTTTTTCAGTGTCGTGTAAATGTTTAAGAGTAAATGTATTAATATTTACGCTTAAACGCTGATAGTTTAGAACCAAACAAGTAAATATGTAATTCTATTTTACCGACTGATTGGTCACGGTTACCATTTGTGCAGTACAGTCTTTTTCTCTGGATATAGACTTATTTTTAATTTTATATTACTAAAAGCCATGTATTATACAACTTAATAATCCCATCCAAAGTCAATATCTTTAATATCATACTTTTACGCAATTACGGAACAATGCAGAGTGCCGTTCTACAAGTTTGTTGCCTAGCCCAGCTGTTGCGTGTTTCTTCAAGGCCGCACAAAAAGTACGCTCTAGAGTTTTCGAGTGGCTGTTGAGGCATACTATGGATTATTCTGGAACACCTATGCTACCTATTTGAACGACAGCAGCTGACTTTGTCAGTCAGTTTATGTCGGGCGATTTATCAAGTGATATCAAGTGGTTGTTGTATCGTAATTAGTGCAGAATTATTTATAGTTGACATTATTATTGCGTGTGGACAAGTTTTACTTAAATCATTGTATGAGTTGTTTACAAATTGTTATTTGTGATTGATTAAAGCTGGTAATTAGTGACTTCATTGGTGACTTCATATTTTGTTTCTACTGTACCATACGACGATCAGTAAGATAAATCATAAATGTTATTTTTAGTCGTAATTTTACTACCTTTAGTTATGTAAGTTATTTCATGAAGTATACCCCTGACCGTAACAGTTCAGAGTTAAGGCTCACAGAAAAATTGGAGGAAAGAAACGTTTCATTATACTGTACTCTTAAATTTACATTTCGTTTTCGTCATAAAAGGTGTCATCCAGTAGGCCTACTGGTACAGCACAAAAAATGCACTGTGTATCTGTATGTTTGTTCGTTAAAGGTTACAACTTGAACATAATTCAAATTAAGTAAAAACAACTGTTTCGTTGAAAAGACGACTTCCATTATTTCTACAACATTTCAGAAATCATGGACGTCGGAAGTAAGTTATTAAATTCGCATTAGGAAAGTTGACGACATACGCTGAAAACAAGTTGTCATTTATAAGCAAAAGCGTCACGCACAGTTAAACACAATGTTTCACGGAAGTAAGACAGTCAAACGTTACATATTCGCGCTAACTGTTTAAGAGTTATAAATACTTCCAGAAGTGTAAATAACGTTTAAAATGCATTACACAAGATACAATTAATAGCTCTTTTATTGGGAGGATAGCGTAAACTTTGTAAAAAATAATAGATTCAATGTAAATTGTCGATTTTGTAAATTTTATTTGTTGAGTAAAGTAAAACAATTCAAATAATATTACGAAATATAAAAATTTCACTTATAGGAATAATTTATATTGAAACTAAAGTATTAAAGTGGTTTTGGAATAAAAATCTCAGTATTCAGTCTTTAATTGATAATATATTTGATATTTTAATAAAACGTCTCCCCATAACTTGTAGTTAAATCTGTTTATTAATCAGCATTACCATATAGATGTTTATGTGTGTATCCCTAGTGATGCCAATACGTGGCTTTATCTGTAAGCATTGGTTGAATTTAAATGAGTAGAGAACACACATACATACACAACTGTATACCTGCAGAGTCCTCTTTCCAAGTTTCAATACATAATGCACGATGTGTTCTATCTGATTATTTGCCATGCAGTATAAGCGCGCAGAGTAGAAGTATAATATTGACAAGACAAGAACTCACACACTGTACCGTTGGACAGTAAGTCCTTTCTATTAGATCGATGACTTTTCAATCGGGACTTTGCAGTTTCGGTAGTCTCTAAAACTACGAGTTGTAGTATAGTATCTTGCAAATACCCAGGTATGTAATGACTGTAAATTATAACCTGCAGTTCTGAATTTTGCTTCACGTGCTCAAAACTGTATCCTTTTGATTTTATATAGAAATGTTGTACCGTTTTTGCTTTGTGGCAATATTTTTTCAGCTTATACAATGTAAAATGAGCACAATTTTTGGAATTCTTTTCTTAACGATGTTATACAAACTAAAGTTTTTATATTGTTAATAACCGGTTTGTAGGCATATTTTTAAAATTGGATTCCGTATTTCCTATATTTCTCTTTCTTGCTTTCAACAAGAAAATACGCAGTATTTTTAAACGATGGATAGAAAATAAATAGTTCTTACAGAATATGTTGGAAACGGAAGAGGGATACAGCAAATTGCCAACGGTGCTCGTGGGTTATAATTGAAGGATTTGGATTGTTACTACACCTTGGTAGGCTGTTTAATAAGTTGTATTTTTGCTTACTCAGCGTATTAGAATCATAAGAAAATGAAAACGAAAAAAATTGTAATCCAGAAACTTGTACACAGTTTTTGTGTTCCGTACTGTCAACGTTACAGGAATACGTAAGACCTACAACTGCTCCGTAGCACTGAATTAACTATGTAACTACACACAGAAACCTGAAAGCTATGTTTCGCAATTTTTCGTCATACCTGTGTACGCAGAAACAATAATAAAACTATGCAGATATTTCGTTATTTTACATATAATTTTTATGTAGTTCTTAGCATTCAGATGCTTCTGTGGAGGTTCTCCTATCGCTACGGATATCCAGAGCCATTTACGGTGTCCGTCCTGGATTCGCAGCTCTCACTAATTCTTCAGTGTTAAGATTATTACAGTCGATGAATTATCGACTGTAATTTCTTTGCTTCCAAAATGTATTTATTATGGCCGCAAGGCCATATTACAAGGAAAGCAATAAATAAATGTAATAAAGGAATGCAAGGAATGTAATAAATGTATTTATTTATTACAAGGAATGCATGAGATTGTAATCTAAATATTTTATATTCTGGTATTGTCTTAAGAGAAATATTTTTAAATATATAGCTTACTTTAATTTTTTGTGCGCGCGCACGAGTGTGCATGTGTGTGATTATTTTAAAGAAATGTTTGTCTACATATTTATTCCTACCGTTATTAATTTTAATAAATAAGTGGTTTGTTAAGTACATGTTTCAACATTAACATTCTCAAAATGTTTTCTTTTTCCTCATATACGGCCATATAAAACCCAATTTTTTAAATAGCTAAAAGTACACCAAACTTTTTTTACTTATATAAATTTTAACATTAAAACACTAAAAATTTTAAACAGAAATTACGCAGTTGCACGCTATTATATAAACTTTCTCGGTCGCTCTAAGGAGCCTCTCAGCCCATCATAAGATCGGAAAGAAATTATACATTTCCAATCTGATGAGCTGAGAGACTCGAAAGCGCTAATCGGAAATTTTTTCAGATCTATAGTGGCGTTCAACAGCATAATTTCTGTTTGTAGGAGATAACGGAATACGGAATAACACAACTTTTTTCCGTATCGGCCATCTAGGGACCACATGCCAATTTCAATTCTTTACTCTTTGTTCTTTCCTTTTTTTCCAATACTCTTTCATCTTCTCACTGTGTCTCCTTTTCCTGTCTTTAGTACACTTTGAACCTGGGTTTTTCTCTCTCCTACCCTGGACTCCCTCCATTTTTAACATTTTTGCCCGAAAAACTTCTCCTTCAATTGCTTCTTCTGCGTGTATATTATTTTTTTCTAAATCCTTTTGGACTTCTTTAATCCAACTTGATGTTGACTTCTTCCCCCACAGATATTTGAAGATTTGCTTTGTCAACTTATTGTCGTCCATTCTATATAAATGTCCAAAAAATTTTTATCTTCTTTTTCTCATTGTTTCTGTTATACTTTCTATATTTTGAAACTTTCTATAATAACACAACTTTATTATTTAAAAAAATTTAAGTATATAAAGTTAAGAATAAAACATTGCCTTTTATAGCTTCAATATAAAATCGTATTAAAGTTTATTAAACCAAATAATATTATGGCATGTACAAAAGTAAAATAATAATATGCTACTTTGTTAAACTTACAAATCTATACTTTGTGTTATTACTTGCAGTAGTAGTGGCACAGACAGGATACGTGTCTTGAATTTTGTACAGAATTTTAAATAAATTAACATTTATGTTATTTCATAATATTATAATTTTACGTTTTTAATGAAAATGAACAATTTTGGTTGGACATGAGCTTCTACAAAGACGTTCAAAGAAAGATCTATCAATCTGTAACCATTATACAATACAAATTAGTTTTCTAATGACCAGACAGACTTATGCACACTACCATGCAGTTCGCAAAATCGTTTTTACTGATATCGGTTAAATAATCATTGTTGTACCGGTGTCACACTGACATATAACTAACACTGCTGACACACACACTTTTAGTATGTACATACTAAAATGTTGATGTATTTTATATTATCATTAGTAGAAGCGTTTTTACACGAATGTTTGTATGGTGTTTGTTTAGTACATACTACACACTCCCTTACTGGAAGATGTTACTTTTCCTAAGTCTTTAGATATGTAATTTTCACATCTTCTTTAAAAACTTTGAGAGGTTTTTAATGCAGTTTGACATCCTTTTAATAGTGATTGAGTATGATAACTTCATAATAGAAATAAACCACTGAGGGCAATGGAACCGGTTAGAATCCTGGAGGCTTAACCGATTTAAATAACAAGACTCTACTGTAGTCTCACGCTGCTCTGAGCTTTTGCAGATTAGCCACTCGAGCCTGAAGTGTAATTCAGGACGATATATCACTGTCTTAAAATCCGAATACTCTGCCTACCGCAGAGCACTGAGATAGCGTTACTGAGATATCTTGCAAACTAAGATGTAAACAGCAACATAATGGAAATTGTTCTTGGAAACTTTACTCGCCAAGAAGCCATTGTTATTATTCAAAATTTTACGCAAACTGTCAGTGCTCGTATTCATAATGAATAATTCTGTGGCTCATAGACTTACCTAAGAAAGTTGCGTTGAGCGATGTTTATAATATTATAAGACTGAATCACTAACAGGCAACTACAAGTAAAGTACTTACGGTTTGTGGTCCACATTAAACGTTCAATTATTAAAAAAGCTGGCTTATTACTTCTTATTACTTCTTTACTTCTAATCTGATTGATGTTTTAAGAATCTACATAGAAACAAGCGTAAATGCTCTTAAATATAAATACATGACGAAAGTACATAAATTTACCTGACTTATTTATCTTGTAGTAATTTATTTGTTCTAAATAATTTAAACAGAGACAGGGACATTTTTATTCCCTACATTCATTGCGTCCCTTTACACACGTATTTTGTTGAATATAATTATATTTTACACAGACAATGTTCAATACGAGCGGTTGTAAATATTAAAAAGTTGCCGTTATGTTTATTGAGTTTATGTACCTTCCTTTAGTAAATATGTTTTGTGACTACTTAAAAGTATCCTTGTTTCTTCGCAAATTTACACTGATTATGTAGGCTATATATAATTTTCTATTTTATTCAATTTACTTAGATACTCTTGTAAAGTGCCCTCTCTATAGTAACACTTGTTATAACAGATTTATCTGATATTGTTAGTAAATAAGTTTTGATATGTTACGTTTGAATAAGTAAACGTTTATCATGTTAAACTGCTGCAGAAAAAAATCGGTATGGAGAACCATACATGACTTCCATGTTCTAAGTTTTATATTTAAAATCATTTTTGAAATGAAACATTTCCGTAGAAACTACTTCTTTCTACTTTTTTCTTCAGCCTTAACCACAGTAGTGTGGTCACTAACGTACACCACCTGATGACGTTAGCGCAGGTGATAAATCATTTAGAAGTTGCAGCAGCAAGCAAACTCGTGCCGATATTGTTATACTTCTAAAGAATTTTAAGTTTACAAAAATTACATCCAAAAATTTACCCAACAAGTCAGAAAATTTTAAAATACAAGTAAATAAAATTAAAAATAAATTTTTATTTAAATAAAATTGTTTACTTTATACTTTATTTAATCATACCTTTATAATCATATTAACCAAAAACATAAATAGTCTATTAAAATTAAATTAACTTATCCGTTAAAATAAACAATTAAATGCAAATTATTAAATTGTTTACAAGTTCATTAATTTTTACATGCAGATTAATTGTTTGGACTAAGTAACAAAACGTCTACGTATGTACAAACATTCCACGATTTATTTGTATTTTGACAGTTTCTACATATCGGAACGGATTAAGAATGACAAAGTGAAACGATTTCTTATGGTTAAGGAACTCTATAAGACGTTAACAGTTTGCAAGGAGTTTCTTATTTCTTACTACGGAACACAACTAATAAATTTAAATATGACTAAGGAGATATCATTAAACTTTATCATATATAGTCTAAAACTGGAAGTGTAGACAAACAGCATGAAGTTAAATTTATTAAAATTGGTAAGTAAAAACCAAATTAAATGTGGATTCAATGATTTTACAGTAAATACTTCAGTGAAATATAAATGTGCCTAACTTCTTAAACGTATTTACTAATATTAAATCTATCAACTTTTTAAATCTTGTTACAATTTAAAATTATATTATAAAATGTACTTTAACTTCCAAAAATCGCGATGACATTTCAATACTGTACACTTCTCTCAACAAAATAAAAGTTAGTTATTTAAAAAATTTTTTGTTTCATATATAGCCACAGTAATGAGATTTACGTAGAATTTTTAAAGTGTCACTAAAGAATTATCTTGTATAATGGAATAAAAGAAATATATTCCTTAAAACTTGGTCTATTTTAACATTTCTCTAAGTGGTTAACGTATATCTTTATGTTGATTGTAATATTTCGACTACACACGAAGTCCCTTGTTTTCATATATTAGTAGGCCTACATTTTGTTTAACATGGCTTTTTTAATAACACAAAACTTTGTCACAGTATAATCAAAATGAAAACCAATTTTTGAGCAGAGAGAAATGAATTACAAGTTTTAATATAGGCTATACCTCATTATTTTTAATTTTGTTTGTACCAGTTGATAAACGATGTACAGTTTGTATATAGAAATAGTAAGGTAATAAACGTAAGAGTACTAAATACAAGTTTAGTGTTAAATGAATTTAAAAAAGAACACTCTCTGTATATTCGATTGAAGAACGTCTTTAAATAAATTTAAATATAAAAAACATTATTATTAAAATAAAAATTATTAAGAAATTGAATGATTGAATATTATTAAATAGTTTTACTGACTTAAACAATGTTCTTATAATTATTTATAAATACTTATTTAATATTATTAAGCTCCCTGAGGTACAGGATTCGCTCAAAATTTTAAATGATGTACTTTTGTTATGTCCTAAAAATTAATTATAACATATAATTTTACAACTATGGTAAAGTTAGAAAAAATCTGATTAAGTTACTATTAGTTTAGTAACATAACAATCGTAGAGCACAAAATCATACAATAAAAATTTTAAATTAAAACGTACGAATTTGGGTTACACTCCGTTTCAGTCTGACATCCTGCCAAAATTAAACATTTTTATTCAAATTTTTCATGTCAGAATTTGAAAAACGTACCACTACATTTAGATGTTAGTAAAGATTCTCTTTAATTTGATACTCCACATGGATATTTTTGATTTTGCCAAAATTGTCACCTACGTTTTAGGCGCTGACGTCCAAAACTTTTGCAATTTTCAAAAATAAACGCTATATTCAGACTGCGGTTAAAATTCCTTTTAATTTAATATCCCACAGGGGTTTTTGCAATTTTATTACAATTTTGAACCTATAACATTTTTGCCCCCCCCCCCCCCCCCCCAACAATTTAGGAGGAATCAGTTCTCATAAACAATATGGCTCTGTAGAGTAAACGTACGGAGACAAGAAGATGGAATGGAATGGACAAGAGGCTTTCGACTGTTTGAATTAAGATCCTTAAAAGAGCAATTCGCATGTTCTCATTGTGTAACTTATTAGTTTTTACACATATTTAGTTTCCTTGGCTAGTTCAGTAGGCCTATCGCTAAAAAATACATTAGCAGGTTAAGATATGTGTGACAGATATCTCATTTTTGGGGAATACCACATTACAAACTTAATCACTCATATGTATGCTTTATAACATATTTATTCTTTTTCCCTCGTGAGCTGAAAAATCTAAAACATTTTGTTTTCTTAGTGTCGACTGTCTCAACTTTTATATGCCAACTAATAACGCTATAGACATAACAGGCAAAACACTATATAAACAATCAATTTATATGAATGGAAACCTATTTTAAACACGAATGAAGGGCAATTGGCATAATACTTAATTGATGAATGTAGTCAGCAAACATGTAAATAAATCGTGGATTATTAACGCATTCACAAACATATAACTATTGTCAAAATATTGTTTTGTAGAATTATAGACGCGGGCTGTAATACTCTACAGGCCGTGAGCATTATTACTAAACATTCAAGTAAAACTTATTTCATTAAGTTTAAATGTCTATAAGTATAAGTAATATAACCAAACTCACCTTTAAATACAAAATCAGTTTACATAAGTGTAAAGTTTACAGAAAGCAATTACAGCTTACAGTGTAGTAAACAAATTCTAAGTTTCACCATTTCAAAATACTTGCTACTTTCTCTCTTTTTACACATTGAAATACGTTGTTTTTATAATAAAATATTACTTTTGTTCCCTCTGAAATTAAATTTTCGTAACCTTAACAGAAAACGTTTCAACACACGGATAACCGCTGTTCAACATTACATACTTAGTACTGTATGTGTTCTGTATCTACGACCGTATGATATGTGCGGTAGTACGATGGGTATACATAATCTTGTTAATGCAGAATGGAAAATTAGTTACTAGCACATAATGTGGCAGAAACAAAAAAATATATATTCACAGTTCTTTAATTGTAGTATGCAACTACAATTTTTAAAATATTGTAATAATATAAAACTTTCATGAAAGATAGTAAGTCAAAAAAGATATAATAATTCTAATATGAATATTTGCAGGAAATATTAGTTTCACATTTTGAATGTTAGGCCTGTTTAATGAGTTGGAAGTTTAGTGAGACAATAACTTGTGCACATAACCATGTCGTGCCCAGTAACGAACGTTATGAGGTGTACGGATAGCATTGTCGTTAGCTACAAAACCATACATGTGGTTTCTTCTAGAAACCAAACAACGATAGTCTACTGGTAGAAAAACTACAGAGTTTCATGATGGTCCATTATTTCGTGTTCCTCCCCTGAACGAAGTTCCCTTCTCTCTCTCTCTCTTCTCTCTCCCCATCTCACCCCTTCGCCATTACATTACATTGTTTCGGTTTGTATCTAACTTTCAAATCACAGTCATCCTTTAAACCTTGCCTTTTCCGCTATTCTGCTTACATTAGTCTCAAAAACCTCACAAGCCACAGTCTTTAATACTGTATGCGGTAGGGATCATTCATTGGATACCGTTTTCTAGTATTTCGGTATAACAAAGAGCTTTGTAAGTAATGAAATAAGAGGAACATATACCTAAAATAATTTCGTATATGTTAATTATAATTTGTTTAAAGCATGATCATTGCAAGAAAAAGAGTGAAAACCGGGATACTTCGGTCATGATTTGTTATTATTTGTACCCAATTAAAATTATTGAAATATATTTGTCATTCAAAATTTAATGAAAAGAATGTTTTCTTTATCAAATAAATTAACACCCGTCTGAGAGAACAGTGATAAATATAACTGACATGTATACATTTCTTTTACCTTTTAAAATTTTAGAATATTCTATAATTCTAGTAGAACTGGAGATTTAGTATAAATGAATACGTGTTGCTAAGGAAAATGAACATTTTCCTTACACAATCTTTCATAAAAATAAATTAAAATCATGGCACTGAACTTAGTTTATTTGAAAATTTTGTATCCCAGAGATATTGTACTCCTAAAGGTACAGTACTTCAATTTTTACAATTAGTGTCAATACTTCATTAAAAGAACGTAATATATTAACTGTAGTTAGATAGGCGATTGAACTACATTAACTATATTGAATTTCTTACTATCAACGTTGCTTATTTATGGTACAGTTAATAACTTCGTTCGAGTATCCATAATCAATCAAATTTTTAAATCCGTATGAATAATTAACTATTAGTTACATTTCTAATTGTAGTTAATTACAATTTAAACCTACGTCGCTAATTGTGGTTAATACATAACTCTCAACCGCTAATTGAACTATTAACTACATTCCTATTTATTTTATAAAATTGCTAAACTGCTATAATTTTTATTGTTTAGACAAAGCTTTTCGTCATCACTGACATCTTCAGTGATGACATTTTTATTGATGACGAAAAGCTTTGTCTAAACAATAAAAATTATAGCAGTTTAGCAATTTTATAAAAGAAATAGTAAGGATGGCTGCTAATTTAAACAATACGAAGAACTACATTCCTGCTTGTTTGAGTTACTAACAATGCTGCTTATTGTTAGTACAATTTGCTTTATTCGAGCATCCAGCGAAAAAATGTTTAAATTCATATATAATCACTTTCAACGTTTTTGTGATTAGAATTCAAATTAACGTATTTTATTGTAATTACAAAAAAATATTTAAATTATTATCTGCGATACCCTTATAACTAGCCCTATAACACAAAACACTCCTGCTAACCTTAAACGTTTCTGTCATAACTACACGGCCACTCTATCTACATGTTATAATTCCTTGCTTACACAAATGTATCTGTAAACTCTGCTTTCTTGTTTATCATTTCTTTGATATTGTTATGGAATTTACTTTTCAGTATTTGTTTGAAGCCAAATTCCGTAATATATTATCTTGACTAAATTAGTAATCGTTTACGTTTGAGCAAGAAGAAAACGTTATTGGATTAAAGAATTTTTAATAATTGTTTGGGAGATTTAACTAATAACAGACTTGTAAGTGCTACGGCAAAATGAATTTTCTAAAACAGGCTTATCGCTACTGCGCTTACTTTGAAGAATTACTGTAATTTTTTAGAAGCTTTCAGAGCACAAAGATTATAGTAACTTGGAAGGAAAGATTGAGTTAAGTTAAAAAAACTATAATTTGTTTTGTATAAATAATCCAAAACGAGACGAGAATTTGTTTAGGTGTCCTGCATGTTAGTATCCACATATCTTTTTTTCCCGTTCTCAGACCATCTCTGTCTATGTACTCTAACACCTCCGCGCACACTTATATATATTACATGTGTTTATGATTAAGATAAATGCAGTGTTATACTAATTACCGTTAGACGGCAGCTAACGTGAAAACATTTAAGTACACTAAATTAAAAATGTTAAGATTCATTTGAAACGAAATCTGCGTTGAACTCCAAGGTGGTAAACACGAGAGAAACTTCATTGTCACTCCAAAGACTAAGATGTATTCATCACGTATGATAAATACTATAAAATTGTTTATAATAACCGCAAGATAGCCGAAATGGAAATGTTTGGATACAAAAATTAACATCATAGTCTTCGAGAACTCAATACTGTGCATGCACACCGCTACTAAGATAACAAGGCTATAAACAACAATTGAAAACTGTTGTTTCAACTTTACTCACAAGTAACTCAAAATCTCGAAGTTTGGTACTGTAGTTATTAAATTATTATTACTATCCTTGGACTTACATAAAATTACTTGAACCTCTAAAATTACCTTGGTTGGTAAAGGCATTTCTTAATCAAAATAACTATATATCACTATACAAAACATAATACTCCACTGAACTTAAAATAAATATATGAGTTTTACATTTTAATTTTCAATCAATTAGAAACATTGGCTCTGGTTACAGTGTTGCAGTCTAATACATGACTTTCAGTGGATGCTTCGGGTAGCTGACAACGTTAGCAAGAGTCATACAATTAATACTCTTTCAATTCACAATATTAGTACAGAATTATAAAAGCGTTGCGTGAAAAGACTTTACTTGGCCAAATATAGTTATAGTACACATTTTCCAATTACCCCAATTTGAAATACGTTTTTTCACTTTCAAATCACACAGTTTTCCTTTAAACCTTGCATTTTTCCCTTATTCCGCTAACATTAATACTCTATGCGGTAGGGTTCATTCACTGTGTACCCTTTTCTAGTATTTCGGTATAACAAAGAGCTATGTAAGTGCCTACTATCAATAAGGCACAGGTTACTTTTTCAGTGTGGCGTTGATAAAAGATTTAAAATGTGTATTATATTTTTCAAAGTGGAGCACGCAACTGGCCAGCTACTCTCTTTGCTTTTACCAAGCACTTTGTGAATTGAATATCCTCATTGTTATGTACCTCACAGAATCCTTACGCGCGCCCATCGCGCTTCCCTAACTTTAACGAGCCAGAAAAGTAAATGGTTTTTATTATGATCATTTGTTACACATAGTTCTGAGCATTGTGACAAAACGTATTTCAAATTGGGGTAATTTTGAAATGTGTATTTAGTTGATTAACATTTTGTTTACAATTTTATTAAGTAAACAAATACACACGTAAACATGGCATCATATGTAAACAGCATCATAATGGTTACTGTTTGCATTAAATTGTCGCTTTATAATATGCATAAATTACGTATTTTCTAACGTTTACGTTATTGTTAATTTATATACTAAACATGTAACAAAAATTACCATGTAAACATTATGTCAATGCAATTAACAGCAACGATTTATCAATTTATTGCATGTATTCATCATCTAGTCAAAACACTAATTCACAAAACAACATTTGTTTGAGGAAAACAATAGTGTACAATTATTAGTTTTAGTAATAATACAAGGAAAACAATGTTAGTTTTAAAATTATAAAATTTATTAAATATTTGTTAACGTTTAAATTAATTATAGTTGTTATAGTAATTAAAAGTTCAGAAATTTTTCTCACAAAAGCAATTTTATTTGTAAAATGTTTTCTTTAATATTAAAATATAAATAGATTTGCTGATACTCTACTTTATTTTTTTGAAACTGATTTCAAACCTTTTCTTAGAACCCTTGGTGCACGTTTCATGGTGAGGGTAACTTCAAAAAATACCCGCAATGGGGTTCGAGACTTTATATTCGCAGGGGTAGAATTTTATATAATGTCACAAAAATAATCCCTTTCCTTCCCGTCTACAGGCCAACCAACCTGTTGGCCTTCTGATACAAACAAAAAAAGAAAATACCAGACTTCATGGAGTTCTTTATAATAAGAGGGTTGCCTCATAAATACTATAAGATGACTCTTGGCTTGACTTATCTTCTGATCACACTCCAATTGTTGCTACTATTACCAATACTACCATATAGTCTGAAAGTCTATAAACACTAACAAATCGTATTAATACTGACTAAGACTACTTTAGAGAGCTCTTAAATGATAATATATCGTTTAACCTTCCACTCCACATGCCTGCTGTATTGGATTTGCCTGAAAAATTATATCACCGGTGCTTTTCCGAAATCAGCCTGGGACGCTACAGCCTGCGTTACAGCAAAGAGTAAGTACTTAAATCTTCCTCTAGTTGTCCGAGAGACATCAACACGAATTTGACAGCATACTTACGATCCAAATGACAAACGAAAGTGGAAAATTTTGTTGTTAGAAAATTTAAAAACTTTACACCGAAAGGTAGAAAAATTAAAGAATGAAGGCGTTCAGAAATATCTAGAAAATCTGTCACGTAATGTAAGTACTGATTATTATTTTGTAAAAGGCTACAAAATGATAAAAACGCCACTGTTACAAATACTTCCAATATGTAAACCAGACGGTTTCCGAAAGGAAAGCAGTATAGAGAAATCTCAAACTTTTGCTAGAGATTTGGTCAGGGATTTTTAACGAACCACACAGCTCAGAGTCAGTCAGGCGGTAACTTGCTGCTTATGCATCTGTTCGATATGCGTTCGGCCTGAACGCGTTGCTACTGAAGAACACCTCCTCTCCAGTGGGTGGCCGACACATTTAGAAAAATGAAACAAGCTTTAAACAGCCGACCACGGCCCGACAGCTTGGTAGTTAATTTTAATAATGTTGACTCCGGCCGTCACGGCGTTTAAAATAGACTTTAATTTGCTCATGTACAGCATTTAATTGGGCTATAGTTTTTCTACTAAGGCCGGGGTTCATTTATATCACTTATCAAGAAACCAAAACATTTGATTTTGTGGTACTGTCACTTGACGATTTTACCGACACACTGCGTAATTCGGATGTACTAGATAAATGAGATTATTCGACAATATCAATTTTATTTTATAAAAACTTTTGTTTTTTATGTCAGTAAGTGTTAATTGTTCATTTTGTTATTTAACAACTTTACATTCTTTTGGTGAAACTCATATAATGTAATTCAGTTGTGTTTATTTACGTTGTTGCTTAATCATATATTATCTGGGTTTATGTTAAATTGGATGTATATTTTAAGTAAAATGACAGACTGATACCTTGTTAACACTTTTAAATTAACTTCCATTCTGCTTCATGTCTTTCTGTCTTAATAAATCGTGTAATATTTTTTTCAATTTCTCAAAAATTGTTTTTATATTCGTAATCATTATAATCGTTATTGCATTATTAATTATAAAATAATCTTTATAACATTTTAATTTTTTGATATTGCCACTTATTGGTGAAGTAGAAAATTACTGTTCGGCTCGCGTTTTTCCGCCTTGTTGTGCAATACTTCCGTTGCGCATTCGTCGCGGGCAAAATTAAAGTTCCCGATTCAAGGCGCAGAACGATTTATGAACGACTCAAATAAACCTTAGTTTCTTTTCTGTAGAACAGACTGAACTAGCAACTTGCTTTCAGTGTTCAACTTAGGCGGCTATTTATTAATATGTTTTCAAATACTATTTAGCGGTCCAAGTTTTTAGGACAATTTTCTACAAAGCCTATCGCAACTAACAGTATGTTAAAACGGAGAGCACACACCCGTAGGTGACGGTACTTTGTCGATTCCTATTCTTAACCTTTATAAGAATGTTTACATTTTAAAGAAAGAGCTAACAAAGTAATACAAATATTTGGCATTTGTAAACTAGACATAAAAGAGATTCATTTCGCAAGAGAAGTGAAAGATGTATGTTAAAATCAAAATGTCTTCGAAAATATGGCTTGTTGCTTAGAACAGTAGAGCAATAACACTTTAATTACCTTCTTGTAAAGTGGAAATCATATGTTTAATGAATTAGGAGAAGAATTTGTTATTTTCTTTTCTGTGTGCTGTGATAACTGAATATCGTGAGACTTTAAAATATACATTTATTTCATTTTTACTTTAGCGTCGACCTGCTTGCTAAGAATATAGTAAATATAAAATTTGAAAAAACATTAAATAAGTTTCTGTTGTTACCAGTCATGGTTTTAGTTACATCAAGTGACATAAATTGAAAAAGTTTTAATAAAATATAAATTAAATTTTATAATAAAATTTGCTGTAAATATTTGAAGAGAAACTGGATAACTATGCTTTATAAAGGTTATCTAACGTAATTTAAAATTTTTGCCGTACTAGTCTATGTCTAGGTCTCTTACACATTCTTAACGTAATCGTATGGGAACTGACTTGTCGTTAATCTATGCTAATTAAATTGATTTTCTGAAAAAGCGTTTAACTTCAATATCTGTTAACATTGGCTGATCAGGAATTCTACTTTCCGAAAATATTTTCTTAGATTCTATCTTTTTTTAAACTGGAACTACTCATCATCACTATAGAAACTTGACTCTCTTCCCAGCTCTTCTGACCTATGAAGGCAAGTGAATGTGATGTGTATTTTCTACTCTCCTTCCAATCATCCCTTTCTTCGAAACGCATATTGTTACCTTAAACACCACAGTTTCTTCTTGTCTCTCACTGTCTCATTCCCGTAGTACAATTATCAAGTCTCAAACGTTTAATATTCCTCACTCGGCATCGTTGCTTTAGGGTTTTCATCTGCATTATCGATTTTACAATTTTGTCTAAATTAAAATTTTTCGTTCTGTCCATGTATATCACACATATTGGCTTTTTCTTTATCTGTTTGTACTATCTCCATTATTCCGATTTGTGAGCCTTATATATTCACTTCTCACTATATTTTTAGGCTTGTATGTAGGTCAACATCTAAAAGTATTTCAGCTTCTTTTTATCCGCTCGCATGGTACACATTATTTTCGTTGCATACAGTATACTTCCTCCCCTTAAATACCGATAATACTTCCGTTGAATTACTGGTTTTTGGAATCTTGCTTCTGTAATAATTCTACTCACTGTTTTGGATATTACCAGTGTTATATGTGCAATATGCATTTCCTCCACCTACCATTCTGTTGTGCTTGAAGGCAATGTGAGCAAACGACATGTTTAAACTTAACACCGCCGATTTCAGTCACAAATTTTATCCACTATTCCTTTTGTTTCCTGCCCACTCTCACCGCTCTCATGTCATTTATTCTTCACTTCTTTAATACTTGTTTTCCACTTTGAATATTTACTTCATTCTACACAGTCCTGTATAACTATCGAAGTATCACTAAATGTGAAGATGATATAATTATTAGTTAAATATTAAAAATTGTTTTTAAATCTCTGTAGTTTCACAGAAAATTTCTGAAAATTTATTTATTACAATATCTTCTAATTGAACCTATAATATTGCTATGTGGTATTGGACGAGGCTTTACGGAAAAATAAATATTATTTCCAAAAATATATTATATCTGTTATTAATATTTTTATAAATATATTATGGATTAAATAAGTTATAATTATGTTACTTAGAAATTTAAAAATTCAGTAGAGTTAAGGAAAATATTATTAGGGTTTGACCTTAATCCATTAAAATTCATTTTCACAAAGTTTTAATTGTTTATGTATTATTAATATAATTTTTATTTTTTATTCACTTTTAAAACCTATGAATTACTAAATATAAATGATTTTAAAAATATAAAAATATTTTAATTATTGTGTTTTACACACATAGCCTAGTCTTTTATAATAAATCAGTCAGTACGGAAGATTTATGTGTTTACCATTTAATGCTGTATACCCATGAATAACTGCGGAGTTTGGTACTGTAGGATTAATTGGGGTTAGTAGTTTTGTGATGATCTGATTGTTAGAAAATCGTGAGAGACATATCAACTTTTTTCTTACGCTTTAAGGGCCTGGTCTGTATGCGTGGTAAGGTAAACGCGTACACCTAGCCCCATTTGTATAAACTCTAAACATTATAAAACATACACAAAAACTAACCTGAATATTTTTCTCCAAACTGATTTATTTTAGTTGACGTATGAGGAGCATATGCAGGATTTTTCAATGGGATGTTATTTTGCAGAACGTTTCCATGGGACGATCATAGACAAGGATGTTTTCTGTGGCAACCAATTAGTGTTGATAAGCTAGGGTAGGGGCTTTGGTTATAAGCCTAGTAGATGATTCTCCAGTTATAACGTACTCTACAGCCTGTATCGACCAGTAGCGTGTTGGTAGTGCGTGCCAATAGAATTTTCATGTAAGCCTCCATTGGCGACTAACCCAGTGGGACAGTTGTAAACCCCAATAATTCCCTTGGTTACGTCACTGATTTACGCTGGCTTAATTCAGACTTACTTAATTCGCAATAATTTCCGTAGAACAAAACTTTATTTTTCACAGAATGTGGTGGATTTATTAGACGGAGTGGCTCGGGCGCTTCAATCACGCCTGTTGTTTACCAGAACGTAAAATTAGTTGAATAATTTACATACAGTGTTCAGACGGTGTTAATGCATTTTTTGGTAAGTCAGCCTACAATGTATTAAGATGTCATTTTGATATGAGGCAAAAATATTTGTTTGCATGGGTTACTTTATTAGACAGTCACTGACATCGTAATAGTACTTTGGCATATTGTTACAGACGAACCGGTTCATATTAATTTAATAAATGAACTTAGTTCTATTCGCCTTCTATGCTGTAGTCGTGTAGTCCGTATACAAACGTTCGAGGGCGTTGTCAATCTATCAATTTTATCCCCGTCTGTCCCAATAATACGCTATATTTCCTAAGGTTGCTGAAACATGACCTCTTGATGTCTTTCCAATAATGTCAGGCATACCCTTATTTTACTGTCTCCTGCCTTTTGAAACATACTTCAAAAACACCTGGCAGACATTATAAAGTATTAGGTATTAGAAGAATTTACCATGATTTACCGTAGCAAAGAATTATGACCACGATGCAAAGAATATATCGCAGAGTGGTTTATTCAAATAAAGAGAAAATGGATCGACACACTATGTTAAGCAAATGAGAGAAGACAGAACACTAAAGCTAGCAATAAGTAATAAAGGAGACTTCTTGTAGTTCATAAGGAGACTACAAAGTATATAAAACATTATAGAGAATCCCTGGAATCATCAGAGTTCTAAAGCTTTAAGACTATCAAGAAGAAGAAAAAACATATAGTTACGACGAACTAACTGATCGTCGTATGGTACAGAGGACAACAAAATACAAGACACCAATGAAGCCACTAGAAACCAGCTTTAATTATCACAATTAAACAGTTTATAATCAATTCGTACAATAATTACAGTTAGATTTGTCCACTCGCAATAATAATGTCAAGGACAAAGAATTCCGCGCTATAATAACTTTTCACTAACAAACCATTTGCGACGCACTGTGTCAATCGCTCGTCATAACACTGAACTCTAAGCGGCATGTATGGGGTGCAGTCTTCAGGGTTCCATAATATGCGTCTTTAACAAACACGCGGGCATGGCAGAAACACACACCTTTGGGCGAGTCAAGAAGCTTCTAGAACGACACCATCGAACGCATGAGACGATCCGCATTACGTAATACTGCTGAAACGTCCCTCAAAATCTTTTGTAATTTTTTTTAATAATTTTGTTTTGTTTTGAGGGACGTCACTTAATTTTTTAAAACTAGACACTGAGCCTAGACGGAAGAAAAATTGTGCTGAGCCCAGGGTGACAGTGCTTGCAATAAAACACTTGCATAACGATAACAGCGTTTTATTAGTGTTCATTATATAATGATAACATTTTTAATCCAGTGTACACAATTGAATTCTCAATGTTCATTTCATAGACATGTGTCTATCAAGTAGTATTAATCACAATTGGCAATATTATTAACAAACAACAATTATTCAATCACAGTTAAGTACACTGTTTCAACATAAGCCGACATTTCTATATATTATCATTTATTCAAATGGCATTTTATAAATCACAATTTAGCTAAAGTTACTAAATAACAATTCTATAGGTACCTTATTAATTCAATTTATGCTCACACAATAATACATCATCACTGACAAGAAACATGTAGTATGTCGGTTTATATCTGAGAAATTAAATTTTAAAAATTTTGCATAAAAAAAATACATATATATATTCTGACACTACCATAATATTCGTATATGCACCAGTTGCTCAGAAAATATTGTCCCATAAAGTTCTGATACTTCGAAACTTATTCTTACCTAAGTTTTATAATAGATTATGATAATGTACTGTTTCTCACAAAGAAGATTTAGAAAAGCTAGCCAATAATAGTTTACTGGCTATTAATAATTTATTTAGGAAATACCTTAGTACAATTCTTTCTCGCCCCCGTAAACCCAGATCACAGACACTCTTTCACAATTCTATACCGACAAGTAAATGTTAATAGAAATAGTAATCCTCAGAATTTCAAATTATTAAATTTCAGATTTCAAATTAAATTTACCTATAAATATTTGTTACATCAAATTATTACTTTACATGTGACTATAATTTCCGACATCTTATTTTTTAATTTTCAAGCAAGCAAAGGCAAGTCGGCCACGTGTTCTCAGCTACCCAAGACGTAACATTTGAGTCACACACACACATATATATATATAAACGTAATACCCACACAAGCCCTTAATAAACTAACATTAATACAATACTTTTGGCTCACCTGATGCACTTAAAAAATATTACGAACTCATTTCGTAAAGATGGACCACAATGTACCACGCCGCCAGACCAAGCGTCTCCTCAGAGAAGGAGTAGCGGTTCCTACCGGCCGACCACGAGTATCGAAAAACTTGTACAAAACAGCTGACGTTTCGCCGCGGACTTGATTACGTTGCCCCAAGCTATCGCGATAGTTAGGACGAGCTCTTGCCTAGCCCGCGCGTAACCTTAGGTCGGCATTGTCGGCACGAAATATGGCCGGGAAATTTAATATATAAAATGCAACGGCACTTTGCCTTGCATGTCAAGCGTCACGTACGCATTACAGCTGCGGGAATAGCAGAGAAAAGAGTAGATCAACGTTATCCAGCATACCAGAACGTTCCGTAATGGCGTAACGCTTTTCCACATTAGATACATAGTTATTGATGTTTTCGTTTATCGTTGTGTTGAGAATATTGAAAAGTTGTTTCATAATTTTTCTGACATAAATTTTGGAATATAATCTTTTTGAAAAATGAGGACATATGAAGTGAGAGTTTCCATGCATTCATTTGTATCGGGAATAAAAGATTGTAGCCCACAGTTTTCAAAGCGAGATTTCTTAGATCAAAGTCGTCTCAATGTTAATCTATTTTAAGGTGGACGTACAGAAGGAGTTTCAAACTACTAACTAAATGTGCGCGACACAGATTGCGGTATTAATGAAGAATACTTGATGAGTTCTGTGATGTGGCATAAAGACTCAATTCTGTTTAGTGCAAAGTATGTTTATATTAATGTTGTAACAGTACATATCATCACCATAACACAAACATCAACAGGTAACATTCTTAATCAATCAAATGCTACCAGAACAACAAAAATTTAAACTTTGAAGGAGGAAGTAGACCAAATTATAAACTAACTGAGAAAAGTAAAGAAATCATGCTTAATAAATATACGTGAGTATTAGAGAAACGAAAACAACTGACAATGAACTAGACCAACATTTACTCAATATACCCAATAGATCAAACGGTGAGTGGAAGACTGAAAACATCCATAAAATGAAATAAATGAAATGATAGTAATGGAATAAGTTTTAAAAAGGGAAGAATTAAATTAACTCAACCAAGAGGATAAATAAATAATAATTAAATAAGATACCAAATGAATAGAATAGTAGATAGTGATCCTGATTGACGAAAATAATTAATAAAAACAGTATACAACCCCTATTCAATGACTTAAACATGACCATTAAACGAAAATTAATTTAAATAAAAGATATATAACCAAAAGTGGGAGAGTGAAGTAATGAACAGATGATTGTAAATAATAGACTAGTGTGTACAATAAAAATAAAAGATTATATGGTATGTACAACTAAAATCAAGTTATGTTACCCACTGACAACGAAAAACCAAATGAATAATTGATAAATGTATTGAAATTATAAGAATTAATAACCAAGACATTCAGAATAAATGATATTAGTTATGAATAATCTACAATGTATAAAATAAATAATGAAATGCAACATGTAACCTGATGGGGATCAGGAAGTATCAACAATGGAAACATAACCTAACCCATAAGGAATTTACACTAATAATAATAAAATAAAGAGCAAAAATCATGTAAAGATAATGTAGGTAATACTCATGTGAACCTAAAATGACTAAAGACAATTCTAAGGCAGAAGTTAGATCAATTAGATATCACAAATTAATGAAAATAATGTGAAACAAAATCAATAATATGAGAAATTGTAAAGTACACATCGTGTATTAACAAATCTACACTTGTTGGTTAATAACAACAAATGTACAAAATGTAACTATCTATAAATAGTCTTCAAATGTTCAGTATATAAAGGACTAACTATTGGTGAAGCAACCAAATAATATTTGTACTAATTAACCAAATATTAATAAAATATGAAATGAACATTACCAATGGCAGTTAAAATGCAAGTTCAATAATTTTAATTACAAACTATGTAGAAAGTCCAACAAGGAAATGTGTTGTAAAACTTATCAGTAAATGAGATGTTCAATTTAGAATAAGGTAATAACATATAAAACCATGTATTACTTAGTATTAAGAGTAATAACCATGATGCCTAACTGTACACCCATATTTATGTGACTTTCATGATAAAATGTAAAAATAAAGGCCTCTCTTGGATGAAATTAACTTCACCAGAATCTGAACCTTGTAATTCACCATGAGTATAAGACAATAACAAGTAGTGAGAATAAATAATTGTATTACCACAAGTAAAACTAACTGATAGTATCATAGGCCTACAGGAGCCATGTACATAATTCATGTAATTTAGGCAAGAAAGAATGTAAAAGTAAAACCACCTGTTATAATACTTACTAATAGATGATAACAATAATTATAAACAAAATATTAACTGAATAAAAATATATTTATGTAGAGACAAGAATAAATAGTAATATGCAGACCTGTGTAACAAGTCATAGGGGTATTAATATGAAAACACAGAAGTGGCATCAATAAATCCAAAGAAGTTAACCAAAAGTTGCTATGATCGTTTAAGTTTAAGTATGACTAGATACACACTAATAAAGGGCAACATTTAACTCAAAATAGGTAAATGCAATGCATACCAAGTGAAGCCAAGCGAGCCAAAGCCAAGTGAAGCTTAGGCCTAAAACCAGTGTGTTATTGTCAAACCAGTAAATATTTAGTGACTAAACTACAGAAAGAGACTGTATATTAGTGCAACGATATATTAAGAGTTACAAAATATTAATTAAAATGTTCTAAATTAGATTTAATAAAGAAACATTGTAGTAGAGGCAAGTGCTAAAAATGATCTTCATTAATCAGAAATAGAACTATGACATGTGGGGTAGCGAATTAATCAGCGAGACATTTGACAAATGATTATTAAACTGGATTAAAGATCCCAGATATTATAAGGAATTTATATCTGTTTTAAAATATTTCATAAATTTTGGAAAACAAGGTGAGCGTCACTTTTTGAATCTCAAACCCAAAAAGGCACGCCTAGAGCAAAATAATTAATGTCGTAGACGGGGGAGTGTGTTCAAACAATGTAATATCACCAAATTTTAGCCAATCAGATCAATTAAAATCGAGACGCAGACCGCGGGTGCCGCCGGGAACGGAGAAGAAAACTACAAATTTGACACAGTTTATCTAGAGTACTCGACGAGAAAAGTTTAGTTCTCCACGCCAAAAAGTCCGCCATTTTGATACCCATAATTCTGTGCGACGACATCTGTTTATGTATCGGTAATCTAGTCAACAAAGTGAATGCATTTAAATAATAGTGTAGTAATGGTAATTGTTAGCAACGAATGCTAATAAAACACCAAAAGTTTAGTGAATTAAAATACCATGCAAGTTAAAGGGGAAGTATAGTGCAATTAATAAAAAATAATCGATACTCGAGAAAGAGATTTCGTAACTTATAGGTTAAGACCAGTGAACATTATCAGCCAAGTGCAAACATTTTAATAATGGTACACTAACAAACAAAACATTATTAAGTACCAACATGCAAATTGGGAATAATTGTTTTATTATTATTATTAGTGAAACTGTTTAATTTTTTGAGTTAAAAGATAACCTACAATGGTGTCAGCACTGTATAAACAAACTTTAGTGTAATAATTTAAGAGTTACCATACCTTTATTTAATGGTCAACATCCTTTTTCAATAATTAACAAACAATTACCAGCATGTTTAATTACAATGTTTTAGTGAAAGATACATAGAGGACGATTAATCCAAGTGACCATATAAACAAACATCTTTCCGGTTCATAGTGGCCAAATATGACTGATGAAATCAATTCTGATATTATTATTTTTTGTGTTTTCAATAAATGTTAAACTAGCTAATTATTTATATAAAGATAATTCCAATGATATAATTTGATTAAATAACCTACTTATTTATTAAATATGAGATGATGATAATTGAGGTTAATCTTACCTGTTCGTTTATGTAAACAAAACATTACCAAGGTTCATGTAAATATTTAATCCAAATGAATTTATTTGTGTTAGCATTTTAAGTTATTAATGTTAATGTAATCGCTCTCCTATTGTTATTATAAGTATTATGACCAAGTTTAGTGGGAACACACACATTTTAGAATTCGTATGTTGCAGTTCAAAGAATTCACTTTAAATGTAAAAAAGATTTTAACCTAACATATTTAATTAACCAAGAGATACAAGAGTCAACAATAACCAAATGTACGAGAATTTTAAAATGAATTACAATGTATAAATCAATTTTAACACTGGAGATTTACTTTTAGAATTTGTTGTGAGCCGCTCTGACACTATATTGAAGCGAATCGGGATGTGATGATTTTACAAACGTAGATGCTACTAACTATCAGAGGGACTGATAATAGCTACTTCATAATCCAAGTAAGTAAAACAACCTAGACACTTAAGATATTTATGGAGAGTAATTCCAGGAATGGTGAAGCAGCGTGATCAAGATTTACGGCGAGTGCAATAACAGTGTTATTTTCAGTGTTAAATAACAAGTAATCGGATTTATTTTAAATTTTTCATCACAAAAAATATTATTAAATAATAATTAAACAACAGTATAACCCAAAAACAATAATTAACGGTACACAAGAACAACCGGGAATACGGTTGAACTATAATGTATATAAATATAGTTTTAAAAGTGTTCATAGTCTTTTCGTCTGTATACGCTAAAAATTATCTAAATATTATCTACTCTGTAAAACTAAATATACTGTTACGACGGTCTACTTGATCGCGTCGTAGGTACAGTGGAAAACAAAATACAAGACACCAATTAAGTCACTAATCACCAGATTTAATTTTCACAATTAAATAGTTCGTAATTAACAACACAGTCTCTTACAACAAATCAAATAGAACTTGTTCACACGCAATAAAATGTCAACTAATATAAAACATAATTGAATTACCATTATACTGTCTAATTATGAAACACAACACTTCACTAATAAACACTTGAACGCACAGAGTAATAGCGCCCGATCATAACTGAAAACTAAGCAGGGCTATTTATAGTCCACAATGTTCCACAACATGCGTCCTTAACAAGCCATCAAAAATTCTAGAGGACACTTCAGCGCGACCTTCGCAGAAACACGCACCGTTGGGCTAATTGAGATGCTTCCAGAACGACACCATAGAACGCACGAGACGTGCCGCATTACGTAATACTGTCTCACATGTCAAGTGTCACGTACACATTACAGCTGCGGGATCGTTCTCCACTGTACCAGATCGTTCCATAATTGCGTAAACATTTTCTGCATTACGTAACAATATGATTGAAAAAACATTTAGATTGGTGTTAAGTCAGATATTGTTTGATCAGCCTGAATAAATTTATTTACTAACTTTTTACAAATTCACCTCAGACTCAACTTAAACACCTAATACTCGTAATCACTTGAGTTACACGTACGCATGTTTTACATCATCATCTTTACCTCAATTGTTGATTTGTTCCGGAACAACTCTCCTGTTCAGTCTGTCAACAACTCCCTTTCCATTAACATATATTAAGGTTGCTACTGACAATCTGTTAATACAAATATTCGCACCATCTCCACCTATTAAATTTAAAATTAACCAAAAAGATTTAATTTTGAATTCTCTTCTACTATCTTTATCCCTTTTTTAAACTTGTAGGGAATTATAATGTATAGGCTCTGATTCTAAAAATTTCCCTTTGCACCTTGAGTGTCCTTTTCTTCCATTTTACTAAGACCTAATGCATAGGAGAACACAGCCTGCATGACTAATCCAACGAGAACGGAAACCTCCTAATAGACTTTGCGACTAGTAAAAATATGGTAATTAGCTCAACATACTTCCCCCGCTGAGATATACATAAAATAACGTGGATATCTCCAGACGGAGAAACAGGAAAAGGAAATCAGATAGACCACGTTCTGATAGACAAAAGGGCAGCAACAAGTATATTGAATGTAAGAAGCAGAAGAGGGGCATGCTGTAACTCAGATCATATGCTAGTGCAAACTACCTTTAGGTGCAAAATTAACCAGAACAAAAGCAGTAAAGCAGAGAGAAAAGAAAGATTAAACATAGATAAGCTGAAAGACCAAGACATCCGGGACAAACTTGAAAAAGGAATCAGCAAAAACTTCGAGAAAAAGAAAACCCAACATTAGAATCACACTGGGATAACATTAAAAACACTGCAAAAACAGCGGCAAAAGACATATTAGGAATAAACAAAGGAAAGGAACGGACCAACGGTTTGACGAAGAGTGTAAAAGGCCAATTGGAGAAAGAAACAAAGCACACAGATTATATATAACAAGATGGACACGAGAAAGAATAGAAGAGTTCAGAATAAAAAGGAGGCTGGCAGATAAGACTTGCAGGCAGAAAAAAAGAGAAAGTTCGAGAATAACAAAACTCTGGAAATGGAAAAAGACTTTATAGAAAATAACTCACGAGATGCATATAAATTTAATAACAATTTAAACCAATTTAAAACAAGGATATAAACCAAATACAAATCTATGCAAAAATCAAAAATGGAAAAATAATTAGTGACATAGAAGAAATTAAGACAACGTGGAAAACATACTTCAAAAGGCTCCTAACGGACGAAACAAAAGCAGAAATAGACAAGAGCCTAGAAGAGGAAACAAACACGATGACGAACCACCACCATTATTGCAAGAAATACAAGAGGCAATTAAAGCACAGAAAAATAACAAAGCTCCAGGAATTGACGAAATTCCCTCTGAACTATTTAAGTGGGGTGGGAAAAAACTCGTGGAACAATTGCACGCCTTAATACTCACTATATGGTGTACAGACCATATCCCTGACGAATGGAGGAAAACTGTCATATGTCCTATTCATTAAAAAGGGGACACGTTATCCTGCCAGAACTACAGAGGAATCTCTCTACTATGCACCGGATATAAAATTTTCACATATTTACATAATCAATCAAAGATTACAGCCATATGCTGGAGAGATTATCGGAGAATATCAGTTCGGTTTCAGAAAAGGAAGATCCACCATAGACCAAATATATACAGTCAGACAAGTCCTGAGTAAAGAGTGGGAACAACATATAGACGTCTATAATATTTTTATTGATTTTAGACAAGCCTACGATTCGATAGATAGGTATAAACTATCTAATATTTTATACAAATTCGACATACCAGTGAAATGGGTAAAGATGATAAACTTGGCAATGACTAATACAGAAGCCCAGGTACGAATAGAAGGTCACATCACAAAAGGATTTGTAATCAATCGAGGGTTAAAACAAGGAGATGGGCTGGCCCCGACATTGTTTAATTTAGTTGTAGAATATGTGATCAGAAAACTGTCAGTATGAAGAAATAACGTACTGACAAACAAATCGGTCCAATTAGCAGCATACGCGAACGACATCAACATAATGCGTCGGAAAAAAATGCAACAGAGGAAACGTACTTTGAGGTCAAAGAAAATGCTAGTAATATATGTAACGGTACATATAACCAACCCAATACCAAAGTAAAACAAACTGATTATAAACAATCCAAAACAAAATAAACAACAAAATGCGAACATGAAAAATGGAACGTAGGACGAATTGTGAATAATATAAGGGAATAGAATAAATTATAATTAACAAGTAATGGATTACAGAAGGAATGAAGACATACGACTAAAGACAAGACAACGTTGACCCAAATACCCAATAGATAGACAGTGAGAAGAAGACAGCAACACCCATAACAAGAAGAAATTCATGAAGGACGATGATAGAATCAGTGCGACTAGGGAAAATAAAATGATTTCAACTACAAGAAGGAACCAATAATGACAAGAAGAAAATAAATCATGAGAATATAAGTTATTGTTAATGATAGAGAAAATAGAAGTAATTTAAAAGCTGTTTTAAAACCCTATGCTATGACTTAACACTGACATCAAACTATTAATAAACTAGCTTCAATTACTTGACAATATAACCAGAACTCAAAGGTAAAACAATAATGATATAAAAATAAGAGGGAGAATGAATATAAGAAATGTAAAGGTATAAAGTAATAATGTATAACAATAACCACTAAATGATGTTCAAAAGACTAATTCAATATGTAAAATAGATGTAAAATTATATGAGAAAACTATTAATCAACAATAAGGTTGATATAGTCACAAACAAGAAAAATATAACTATAAATAATAAAACTTAGCATTAGTAAATGTAAAGAATTCAATGCAATAGGTAAAAAAATAAAATCTGAGGTTCAACCATTGTTGGGAATCCAGGTGAGGACACATAACCTAAACTGACCAACAAGTTTCCATTAGAATTGCAAGAAACAATAACTGGAATGCTCTTAAACTAGAGTGTATTATAGTATAAGCAAACTGGAGACAATAAGGAGCATTCCATTTACAAAAATTAATTATATAAAGGGAATTGTGTACATTATAAGTGTAAATTAACATGATCAAGAGTACAACATAGTATTGGCACCTTGAACAATAAAAATCACATATAAAATGATTATAAAAGAAAAGGGACTCAGTTCATGATATTCACTGAGATGTAGTACTACTAATGTAAGGCAAATCAATGTTTATTGCCATAAAATTAATACTAATGATGTATATTGTATGTAACCCATAGCTGAAACTAGATGCAGGAAGCATTAGTTAAGTACCAACAAATATCAAAATACCAGAGCAGAACAAAACACTGCCAATCATTAGCATTACTATATTAACCATAATACAAATTAAATATGATCAAAAGATGAAGGTGTAATGTAATATAAGAAAAAAAGTAATACTGAATGATAGTCTGATGAAAAATGTAAACAAAATTAAAATAAGGGAATACTAACTCATACTGGGGTAACCAGAAGTAGTGATGAATAGTTCAGTATAAATAGGCCACAACAAATATGGTTTAGAAACCCATAATAATATAAAATGAATAATAAACAATTAGTAATGCCATAGACCAGGTGTCTAGCCAAAAGAAATAGAATTGTAATGGATAAGAATTAATAAATTATGTAAAATACTACTGTGCAATCATTATAATATAACACAGAGAACAAAAGTGAGTAATGATAATACATTAAATATAAGAATCCTTAATATAAGAAAGGGATAAAGACATTGTAAAAAATATTGAGGTAGGCCTAAGCTATCAGAGACAATTTTGACGAATTACCACCTGAAACTTTAATGAGAGGGTGTGATAATTAATAAATAAATAAAAATGATAAGAATTTATCAGAGAATGAAGAATATAAATAGAATAAGGTAGAAAATAAGAGATGTAAATAGATAGATCATAAGAAATAGTAATAAATTTATTTTGTTAATACTTATCAAAGTTATATGGTGTAGGTAACCGAAACACTAGTGGTAAAAAGACAAAAACGATGGGAGTAATGAAAAAAGGATTAGCGTATTTATAAATGAACAATTTGAATTATAAGGAAATAATTAATTACAAACCCGTGGGCGTACAATGGGGAACCAAATTTCCGTACTCTGGAACCCAGCGAGATGACGCCAAGAAAGCGTCTATTTTGCCGAATAATACCGAAAGGACACGGAAATTACAACAATTGACCAATCAGAGGCCGTTATTAATTACTAGGTACGAGATTTTAACACAGGTAAGATCATCAGTTCATCTCAAGACCTCACCGAGGAATCCACGCAGGTCATCGGAACCAACAATACTGAATTGATAGCCGACAGCTGACCAAAGCGGTCTAACCACGAAACACGAAGTTGAGGTTAGGTCGGACGTAAACAGAGTGGAAGTTTTATTTAACCAGTGAGTATGTGCACATAGCAGTGAGCGATAAAGAATTATGAAAATAATTTAATTCGAATAAATAATTGTTCATTAGTGATACTCCAAGAACGACTTAAAACGCAAGTATAAGTGACAATGAATAAATATTTAAAATAGTAATAAAATATTAGAGGAACGCTATTAGCGAAATTAACTAACATAATTAGATCAATTTCTACCCAACCAAGATTGGAAAGGTACTTTAATCAGTAAATCAAACTATTAATAGTGAAATAGTTAATGCTAACTAAACTTTAAATTTAGAATTAACTCGATGGACTTACCAAGATAGGAGGCCTTAAACAATTAATGATGAACTTAAAAGAAACCTTTGAACTATTGTAGATTAAGCATTATGTTGTGTTTAACATTAAGATTATTACTAAATTTGTAATACTTCTCAACCCTATTAGTGGGGAGTATCCAAATACCTGTTAACTTTGTTTTATCCAATCTAAGAAGGTAGATAATGAAGTTTATCACTAGATTACATTCATAACCATATTGTACGAAGATGTTAGAATCGTTAAAGAATATTAGTTATTTAAAGATGATTAAGTTATGTTCCAAGGAAACCATTTTAACCTCAAATCTCAATAATAATCACATGTTCACTTGTTATGTTATTCGTTAATGAATTTTAATAATGTTATCACTCTCCTACTACTAAACCATGATAGTAGTGCATTGTTTTAGTTTGTTTGTATCTTGCAGTCTCAAAGAACCTGCGTTATTTATTAAATAATGTAACGAAATTATTAGCGTCCAATGCGACGAACAATTTGAGTCAGACTTGTAACCCTGGGATATAATAAATTTAAAGAGTCCATCAGTAACCTTGAATTAAAGGAAGTTAAACAATATTATTGTATGTTAATAATAATTAAAAAATGAGTTCGGAGAATAAAATTAATTTATGATCCACACAAGAGTTTTGACTGATTATTTTTACTAGACTAAGACGTTGCAGCTTAGGTGAACGGCATCCATCATTGGCAGCAGTGGTGGCGGTAACAAGTGGGTTTGATTAATTTTAACTTTATATGACTAGCAAAACCCATCCGCATTACTAGTAAAACACCATCACAAGTAAGTAACTGTATAACTAAATACTTATATTTTCAGTGACAAGGCACACAAATCAGTTCATCTTAGCAACGAGTGAAGGTCAAAATGCGAATACGAACTCAGCGAACCCGAACAATACAATAACCAAATTATTTTAATTAAACAACATTCAACCGAATTAAAAATAAAAATAACATTTGACGAGAGAGGATCTCGTCTAGTTACAATAGGGCTCAAAATCAACATCGATAAACCAAGAATATTAGTGCAGACTAGAAGACAAAGAAACTACGGAACAATCGACAATATCGAAAAGGGGGACAACTTTAAATACTTGGGAACCATATTAGAAAAACGGCACAGAAGAAGCCGAAATCCGAAACCGGATAATCCAAACCAATAAAGCATATTTCGCCACATCAAGTATCTTCATATCCAAAGACATCCACAGAAACACGAAACGTGTATACAAATCAATAATAAGACACATCCTAACCTACGGCTGCGAAACGTGTATCCTGAACTCCAAAGCAGCAAACACTCGATATCTTTGAAAGAAAAATATTACAAAGAATCCTGGAACCAGTTAATAACGTACATGGCTGGAGAATAAGATATAACTTTGAATTTTATCAAATGTATAAAGAACCACCGTTAACACGATACATAAAACTACAACGTCTAAGGTGGGCTGGTCATTTAACCAGGATGGGAGAAGACAGAATACCAAGAAAACTATTAAATACCAGAATCCACGGAAAAAGACCAGTGGGAAGACCGAGGAGAAGATGGGAGAACGCGGTGGATGAGGATGCGAAAGAAATACTGAAAGTGGATTCCTGGAGGAGGATAGCTACCGACAGAAGAGAATGGGAGGAAAATTGAAGGACACCAGGGCCCAACAAGGGCTGTAGTGCCATAGGAGAGAGATAGAGAGAATACATAGACAAATTATTCCGACTTGCATACAGGAATACGAGAATAACTTTTTTTGTGAAACGTTAAGTGGGTATCCTTTCTTGTTTTATTTTTCTATTTTTATGGGCCATTTAACAGATGCTTCTAAATATTTCTAAACTTATTACGCCACCAAATGTTGTTTACGTATGATAAGTCACATTCTAGGTAATTACAAACATTAATTTTCTGCAGAAGTTTGATTTAACACAATTATCAAATCATTATTTTTATGATATATAATTACCTTAATATCCACTTTAGTGATACACAGTTTCGTCACTGATGACGCGTTTCGGGACTAAGTCCCATCCTCAGATACATAATTAATAAACTAAAATATTAAAATCACGACCATGATACTGGTCAAGTCAAAAATAAATAAAATAAATTATAAATCGCATGTAATAAATTTTGCTAACCAAGGCTGGAGCTCCCGCATGCGTTCACCCGCAACCGCGATTGTCACGCGACTGGTCAAAGATTAAGACAAACTGATTGCAGTGTCGAACAGGTAATTTGACGCAAAATTTACCTGGTCATTTAATAAACTGTTTTTGGTGTTACTATCTTTTAAAGCTTTATAAATTTCAAATTCCTCCAGACTATCCATCCGTCTACCCTTTTTACAAATATGCAACGCTGTTAAATTTTCTTCGAAGTTCGTATATTTTTTTATGTTGTTTTTAGACGGATATTGTTGTTTTTAGCAAAACTGGAATTATTATTACAACATTTAATTTTGAACTCAAGTGTAAAAATCATATCTACACTTGATCTAGTTTTGATGAATGCATTTTCTTCTTCAGCTAATAATGGATCTGAACCTGGCTTCAGTTTCCAATTTACTGTTGTACATCAAGTGCAGTTTGGGATAAAATTTCTTCAGACGTATCTGAGGTATCTCTAGGTCATATTACAAATTAGTAATGTTTCAGTATATATAGATTTGGGTATAATTATTTTATTTTATTCAAGTTCTATTAAAAACTATATTGTCTAACACGTAAATTGTGAACATACGTAGCAGCAACACAGCAAAAATTCATGACTTGGGATTTTGTGTACATAAAATAGCCTTAAAATAAAGTTAAATACTTGTATGAATTTCAAATTTTTCTATTTGAAGCCCGACGTTGTTTGTCAGTGTGTTGTCAAAAAACAATATGTTGTGGATATAAAAAAACAATTACTACGGCACATTGATTTATTGAACAATATATGTTGTTTCATTAAACATACTTGGAACGCTTAGTGCCACAGCCGACTTACAAACATTTTGTACTTTTCTCTTATCTCAAATATGATTCGCAACTACGTTAACTGAGAATCAGAAAACTAATTGCAACTTTTTCAATTGTCTGTACTCTTATCGTTTTCTCATACTATACAAATTTTTCCTTCATTTGTATATCTGAATTATGAATTGTGAATTCCATACTCCTTCATTGTACTGATAAATAGCGGTTTACATTGAAAATCTGAAACAAGCTTGTAAAATGTATGATTATCTATACTCTTGGAATGCATAGAAATCCATATTTAGAGGCTTTCATAAAGATCTGTATTAAGTTTGTAAATTTGTTATTTTAACTTCTAAATTTTTTAACAACTAAACGTTGAAAACTCGTTTTGAGTCTAATGTTACAAAATTATAAACAACAAAAGTCATTACACTACACATTTCAACAATTGTTTTACTGTGATGATAGAACAGTCTCCATGAGAAATGAAACTGTTGTCTGAAGTACTTGGCTGATTAACATATTTCAGTACTACATTCATAATTAGGGCATAAAATAAAAACGCATGATATTTAAAATTAAATGCGCTTATAAATTAGTAATCACGTAAAAAGTGGGCTGTTTTTTATGTTTATTGTTTCAGTGGTCGAAAAATTAGTTATCCATTTAGTAGAGAAAACGGGACTTGTAAAAAGAAGTGAATGATGTTTACATTTCGTCATCCGAGATTGAAAACTTTTCTCAGAAGGGGATGGATTCAGTGTCAATAAAGGGGATCGTATTCAAATAAACTACACCATATTGACGTATAATATTAGTGCTGGCTGTACTATGAGTCAAGAAGCGAATCTCTTTTGACAGCGACGTTTGCTTAGCCTCTTGCAGTTTTTATTTTCGCTGTGTCATTCGTATTCTGTTGTAATAAAACAAGAAGAGTGATATCATATATTTGAGATTATTATAAATCTAAAAGGTGCATACTAACTATTTTAAAGTACGCGAGATTTTTTTTATGTGGTGTTTAGTTTTAAGCAGATATAACTTTGTATTTGCGCAGCCAATGTAAAGGTAAAAACGATTAAAACTTACAAATGTAAAGATATGTAAAACATTACCATTTGCGCAATTAAACTTAGCAGGTACTAAATGACAAAATTATTAAAATTAACCGTTGTTTATTTATTAACTTACACAAATGCGGACGTGCGTGCATGCGCGCGCGCGCGTGTGTGTTTGTATATAAATTACATATATATAAAGATAGATACAACGCATGAAAAAAACGTAAAAAGCATTCTGGTTTGACGTTACGAAAACAAGTTATTTAAACAGAGTGTAAAAATAATACTACCAGCGATGTACTATGCTGTTTAAATTCACTTAAATTTAAAGCTATATTTAAAGAAAACTAGTAATTGCATCTTTAAGGTCCAAACATTAATACTATACAATTGTATTTATTTCTTTGATAAATTTTTCATCTCTTGCTAACCAAAAGACGTATGTAAAGCTTATATAGGAAACATACATACAGACTTTAAATTTTAGAAATTTTAAAATACAAAAGACACAGACTCTAGAATATTTATGAAAAGTTTAGGATACATAACAAATGAAAACAGCTCTAGTAAAAACAATGTGACTGGTTCCTTTAAAGGGCGGCGGAAATTAAGAGCCAAAAAACTTCTTGTTGTCGTTGTGTGAAATTCGAAATCGGAAAACAAAAGGAAAAAAACAGTGAAAAATTAAAGATTATTTAAGACGTGTTGATGTAACTAAATGCGGAGAATTTTGTGAAGGGATAGCGTTGTGCTTGTCAAAGATATCTAAGATAAGTGTGGCACAAAATTGTAAAACTCAATTTTGCCTCATTAGAAGGGAACGTGGCAAGTGAAGCAGTTAATTAAACCAATTAAACTTACAGTGTGATATTGCTATTAAGTAAATAGGTAATAGAATAATTTTTGGGCACAGCCAAAATAAAGGTGTTTTGTATTATCATAAGCAAAAATGATAATAAAAGGATTTTAACGAATGCAATCAACAACAATAGGGCTTTAATGATCAATTTGCATATTGTGTTTTAAAGGGATATCTAGTTCGAAGTGATACTGGTGAAAAGTTAGAGGAAATAGTGAATAGAAGAATTATTAGGAGACAGCTAAAATGAAGGTGTTTTGTATCGCTGAAAGCAGAAATGGTATTACAAACTTTGAACAGGTGCAATCAACTACATGAGACTTTAGTAGACAACCATCTGTCGATACGTGGATTGCTGTTACAGACAAATGTTCTGATGTATTACAGTTTATGTCACACACGCTCACATAATAAGTATTTAACAGGCGCATTTAATACACTGTAAATATTAAAATTAATTATTTACATTCAAACTAAATAAATGTGTATTACACTAAATAAAATAATTTTATTGTATAAATATATGGTACATTTAAAATTAGTAACATAAACAGAGTTTGTTTTAACATATACGTTTTACTATTATTTCAGCTGGTAATAATAAATCACGTTTTAAAACAAAACGTACTAAAATATAAACAACATTCAATTTATATTTACTGCTTTATACTTGGCCGAATTTAGACGTTGCACTTCATTACAGAGTAAATTACATAAATATTCCAACAATTTTCATGCCAGTTCCATAATTCCAGTTTCAATTCATAGAGTTTATTGTTCCAGCGTAATAAAAAGGTCTACTGTTAATAATAAACAGTTATTACAGGCTACCAGCAAATTAAATCTATTTGCTACGCATTTCAGTCGTCTCGTCGTACAATTGTTACCACAATAATGACGTTTAACTTATTTAATGTGATAGAATTAAGTTAAATACCAAACAGTAAAATTATTACAAAAACCTTGATATATTTTGTACAAAAATTAATATTGTATATCCAAACAAGGTAATGTCCAACCAATGAGTTAACTTTGCTAAATTTAAAAATAAATCAACACTTCATATTGCTTGGTACAAAATATGGCTCACAGTTATATTGCTTTTAGACACTTTGATAAGTGACTAAACAATGCTTTTCATTGTTTACATTATGTATTTCAGCCAAGGTCACCTGAGACAGTGGAAAAATAAATGGTATTATACAAGGTTACAAAGGTCCTTGTTTATTCCATGATTTTTTGAAAGTTGAGTCTGCATATGACTGTTAACGTAAATCATTGTCATTCAGTCATATCACGATACATAATCAACATTACGACTGTCGTAATAGTTGTTTGATTACGCATGATTGTCTGTCAGTATGACAACATTATGCTTTAAATGGGTTTCTGTTCATTTAAATTTTATCTTATTTATTATGTATCCATCTTATTCATCTTTGTTAAGTGCTTAGTATTCAAAATAATCTTGACAGCACTGGTGAGGAATGGAAGAATTTAATTTTTCTGTCAACAAAGAGAACTAAGAATAAAATTATGTTTACGAAGGGAAATTTTATTGTAAATCTTGCATTATTGATATTAGACATGTAAAAAGATATACAAATTTAATAGTTCTATACTGAGTATTGCAATCAATTTAATGAGTGGCTATTTTATATAATGTTACCTGTAAACTTTTAGAATCCGTAACAGTTAGGAAAAGTGTTAAAAACACGTGTTTTAAGAAGTACGACGCGTTTCTAGTAGATACTACGGATCGTTTGTCCACACTTTAATTGGTTTCCCCCGTAGTTAGACTCTGTATAAAATTAAATCGACATTTCTTCTAATTTTTCTATCCTGTTTTTATTTAATCGGTGCATTGTCATTTTTCTGAGTTTTGGATGATTGCAAAATAATAGTAGGCACTAAGAAATCGAATAAGCACAAAGAATGAAAATAAACATGTAAATCCATTGTTCAGAGTTAGTTAATTACTTTAACCGTTTAGCTACCGCTTGGTAAACTAGGGAACCTACAAACATCTACTCTAATCAATTAGTGCTAATTACTTTTGTAGAATACATTACAATAATAATTAACTAGTTGTTAGTGGTTGTAATAATGTTTTTTCAACAAGTTTCAAATTCGTTTTTCAGTATTTCATCGTTACATAGTCAGTATTATTGTTTGTGTGTGCCGTAAGTATCTTGCCTAGTCGATAGTACTGGCCTAAATACTGCAGTGGATTATCCATATTTTTTGACTCAGTCAATCTTTGGAAGAGCTTCTGCTAATAATGAAGCTCTACTGTCTCCATCGTTGTTCGGAATACAGTCGGGATACAATCATTTTAATTCGTTGTGCAAATATATATTGTCGCGTTATTCTCATATCAAAAAGGTATTAGACAACATCAGAAAACATAAAATATAAAAAAATGTAGTAATGTTCGTTTCATAACGTGTGTATTATTGCGTAAATGCGTTATGCTAAGTAAGTCTAACTCATTGTTTCATCAATCTGCTATTCTCCTTTTAGCATATTTCAATAAAAACTTACTGTGCATTAAAAGTTATAACAATTACTACATATAATTAATTTGTAGATAAGTGTATTACTTATAAAATAAGGGGGGTTTTGAATCCCTTATATAGCAAGTACAATTGTATAATTAATACTTATAAGGGTATAATTAAACCACTTAAACGTATAATTGGAGCTTCTATACTTTTATATTCTTTACCCCAGATTACAATGTTGGGTGACATGTTATTTGTATATCGTAAAACTCAATCCACTTAGAGTTGGTTTTCAAACTTATGACTTTAAGAATTGGAAACAAGTCTTTTGGTTTTAAGTATAATACAGAGTTTAATGATGTTTTAAAAATAAATCTAATTTTACTGTCTAATATACATTTTTACTGGTAACAATAAACTATTTGTTTTGCCACCAATGGAGTGGGATGCAACTAAAAAAAAAAAAAAAAAAAATTATTTATTTATGTCACTCTTGTCATATGAAGATGTTTCCAATCGCAACGGCACTTTATGCAGCCAGCAATATGTGACAAAACTTCAGAAAGTATAATTCTAGTTTTCATGATACGAGAAAAATATCAAGTACACCTTGAGTAATATTGAGACGGAATACTAAATTAAAAGAGTCTATTCTTAGCTGTGCACTCTTAGGTTTCTGATATGTATTTTGTGTGTGAGTTCCTCGTTTGTGTCTCCTTTCATACATGTCTAATACTGTAATCTACACGTTTCAGTAAATTTTAACAATTTTGTTTGAAATAAATTCAGTGATAAAAATTGTTAATAAAACGCTCTAAACCACGGCCGACTCTAGTGGAAGGCCGGAAAGTTAAATTGGAACAATCTCCCATGTGTGGGCGACTAGTTTGATCTCCTTAGTTTGTATATTTCAATAATCAAATCGCGTCATTTTTATTTAGGGGTTAACAATGGTTTTAATTCTTTGTAAATTAAATTTTTATTACGCAGAATACTGTTGTATTATTTAATAAACACAGTTACTTATGATAAGAATTCAATAATTGAAACAAAAAATTAAATTATTAAGCCTAATTCACTAATTTCTTCAACGTAACGTATAGTACTAAGTACACACAGACCTATAACTTAGGGTTAGCTATAAATGCTCTTGACTTTAATAACGCTACGAAAATAAAAACTAACATGTTTACTTTGGCCATTTTATAACACAATGGTTATACTTAAAATATTCATCCTTTACTTTTTAGACGATGAAAACTAAAAATGCACTACTTTCAGACAATAATAACTACAAATGAAAAACAATTGTTTTACGTGTATTGTACGTATTATGTATTTCATTTTAAAAAATGTAATTACTTTGGGTACAGTTATTACATTCAGAATACCATGAATTAATAAATTAATTTACGAAAGTTACTGTAAGTTAAAAATTCTAAGCATCTATCGTAGTTAAGCTTTACAAACATGTGGAAATTTTAGTTTAGTTTAAGTTTCAATAAGCACGTAGGTTAATCAACACATGTTTATAATCAACTTATTAAAAAAACAAACACACACACACAACCAACACTAATAATACAGGGTTATTATAAACTATAACATTAAACCGCACTACAAAAACCGTCATTAACAAAAAACAGTAATGAAAACTTTGTTAATTTTACTAGAACGTTAACAGTCCAACTCAACTGCCACTTCGGCCTCAGATGCAACGTTGGCACGTTTAGCCTTCCGGCCATCCACTAGCCATCCACTATGGCTAAACCAGTAAATAATAAACTCGTAGTTATTACTCGTTGCCTTCTGTACCTAGAATACACCATTTCAGGTCAGGAACAAAACGCAGATAGCCGTATGAACACTGTTTGGATTCGCAGATATATTGGAACCTCTATGTACTCGTTGTGCTTGTCAGCTTGTGGCTAAATACTTGAACCCTTTACTGCTAATTACATGTTGACATATTATACGGCATTTAGTACATGTGATGAAGTTCTGTATGTATACTGTTGTTACTGCAGGCAATGTACCCTACACGGCCAACATAATATACCGAGCATAGCACGGTTGCCGATTGCTGACTACGTATTTTCTGGACTACTGCAATGATATGTTTAATTAATTATAACTCAGTGCATTTTAAATGCGCTTTCAAAGTTGATCACACGTTATTACCAAATACTCAATTTTCGTGAAATTATCGAACGGTATAATATAACAGTCTTTAATAAAACTTAAAATATTATTTAGACATACATGTAACTATGCGTATACCCCTAAAGAAGAGTTAAACTCTTGCAACTTACTCGACCATACGTATTCATGTTTAATTCATATATACTCATATTCATTAAAATTAAGATTCATTTTCGTATTCATATTAATTATTATTTACTTTTAATTACAAAATTATTACTATACAAAATAATAAAGAGAATACACACGTACAAACAGTGCGAATGTTAAAAAACCTTTAAAGAAAACACACGGGATTTAAAATAAAAATTATTTTTCTCGTGAAGACACTGGTAGAGGATATTTGAATATTAAATAGTATATAGTTGCTAAAAGAATTAGTTTTATGTTATAAAATGGGATTTATTATGATTGTGTTGCTGTTGAAAATACTTGAAATTTAAACGGGTCACACCGAAAATTATGGTTTGGCTTAAATTCAAATATTTTGTACTGCACGATAGATGCCAAAATCATGGACATTGATTTTTCTAAGCCAATGAGAAAGACAGAGAAAATTATGTTCACTGACTCAGCTGAGGACGAGTCATTTCTCGGTTTTTTTATTTTTGCTTAGTGGGATTATTACGCGCAGGAAAGAATTCTTCAAAAATGTAAATATTTTCTCCATTAAACCCCATATATACAAAAATTACTAAACTTTGTACATTTCAGTTAGGATAATTGTGACTGGTTTTTTTTCCTTGCTACAGGTTTTGGTTAGTATCCGGTCCGCGTGGACCGAAATGTGTTAAATGAGAATAATGATCCAGCAAGTGTATACAAGAAAATTAATGAATTGGGCCCAAGTGGGCTAAATGTAAGCTTCTTGAGTTAAAATATTCTGTCGGCTGGTCTTCCATATTAGTTGAAAATGATATGTAATAAATGCATTGATTCTGCAGGAAGAAAATGATAAGAGGTGGACTGTATTTGAATAAATTTTAATGTCTGACTTAGTTACATTACAGATGTATTTGTTGAAATGAGGTTGGCTAATACTCCGTTTGCGAAGTATTAAATTTAGATTAGAATGAAGTTATGTCGCTAGTTGGCCATAAGTACGAATGTAAGGCCTAAGGCCTACATTGAATGTCGAGAATAAGTGACAGCGAAAGCTGGGCTCGGCTCGGTATGACCGCCGCGAGCGTTTGATACGCACTGAGCAAAGTACAAACACGCAAAGATTGAGGCGAAGTTGTAAGCAGATTAGCCAACCTAGAAAACGAAATCATCGCGCTACCGTACATAAGCTGCCCGTCAAAATCAAACTGATTTTTTAACATTTTTTTTTTTTAATAAATTATGGTACATTTAAAATTTAATTTAAAAGAGTACAGTTCTTACTAACGATAGTTAGCTTCAAGGCTGTGTTGCACCTTGAGTTATGAGATTAGATAACGGCAATCCGTCACTAGTTTAGAGATAAGCATGCATAAGATAAGCCTAGAGATAGGCGGTTGTAGGCCAAGGTTGGCGAACAGCTGTTTCATATACGAATAAAGTCTGGTTGACCAATATTACTGACACAAGTGTGTTCAGTATATAACATTATAAAACATGAAAGAAAAATACATAATTATACAATGTTTAATGCATGATCGAAGCTCATCACATGATGGACCGATCGCTGGTAACCCTATGCATGTCATAGATGGTTACTAAAATTAATTGAGGCCCGTGGACCTGTACAGAAAGTTCATTACATGAACAAAATTGTTGTTGAACATGTTGCAGTTACATGTTCTATTGTATATTCAGCAGGGCGGCATGTATTGTCCTAGTCATGCTATTCCTGAAGTTTCAGGAACTTACAATATAATAATGTATGAACAAGCTAGATGCTGAATGCAAGCCCAGATATGACATGTATGTCATAATTTTAAGTAAAAGAATTGTGCATGCTTACTTGCAAAATGCATAAAATATAAAATACAATATGAAATAAACCTAGACGTGGCAGTTACATACGGCAGACGCTTACAATAGTTTTTACATAGACACAATTTATGCGAATACAATAACAATAATTTAAATAACATACAATACTGTGATTACAGAAACAATTGAAAATAAATTTAGAAATAACCAAAGTTGTACACAATAGTGAGGAAGACATGAGCCATGAATCAAATGTTCCACATACTAAAATACAAATAATAATAAAGCCTTGCATATTAACTAAACTAATACTTGCTTGAGCAAACAGACCGTTGCTGACTCAAAAATAATTAGGCTTATGCTAAAACGAGCGTTTACAACTTAACAACTTGGAACATTTGACTTATGTGTCCTCAAAATAAAACAAGGTAATAACGCCCTTACGTTATTGTTCGTCTCCTTTACAATTTTAAAATGAGACCACCAAAACATGAAAATTAAAAGCATGCGATGGCGCAAAATTGATAAGAAAAAAGATTGTGATAATTCATCACAATTATGTTGACCAACTGGTCGTAATAAGTAATAAGCCAATGGCTGAATAAAGTAGCATTTCGCTAAGTAATCATAATGTCAAATCTCGTCTTGCGCTGGCAGCAGACATAATTTATGTATTGGTCTCCGCAAAACACCCGTAGGCGTGCGAATGTCTACGACACGAACCAAGTTATCTGGGCCGGGAAATGTGGCGATGATTACGCCAAATTTCCAGGCTAATGGAGGCAAATTATCCTCAATAAGCAAAACTAAGTCACCAATAGAAACATTATCTTTGGCAAACTTCCACTTGTGACGCTGTTGCAGCTGGTGCAAATAATCGCGAGACCACGCCTTCCAAATGCCCTGGAAAAACCTCTGAAGGAGTTGCCAACGACCAAGACGAGAAACAGGAACGCGAGAAAGGTCTGGGTCCGGAATCGCCGTTAAGGGCGCGCAAATCAGAAAATGGCCAGGTGTAAGTGGCACCGGGTCGTTGACATCCGAAGAGATAGCAAATAAAGGTCGAGAGTTCAGGCATGCCTCTATCTGAGACAAAACGGTCGTGAACTCTTCGAAGTTTAGTATAGATTTGCCTACCACGCGGCGCAGATGAAATTTCAAACTCTTTATGCCGCTCTCCCAAAGGCCACCGAAATGAGGTGAGGAGGGCGGAATAAATGACCATGATATCCTCTGAGAGGATGTGAATGACTTAATCGAGGAGATGGCATCCTTATTGTGCCAAAAGTTGTAAATATCATGTAAGATGGTGCGGGACTTCCTGAAGTTTGTGCCATTGTCGGAGTACAGTTGACTGGGTATACCCCGGCGTGCCATGAAACGACGTAAATCAGCTATAAATGCGCTGGCCGTAAGGTCGGACACCAATTCCAAGTGAATAGCCCTAGTCGCTAAGCAAACAAACAAAGATACGTATGCCTTAGTAAGAGTTCTCGACCTCTGCCCGCCATGCCGAATCATGAAGGGACCACCATAATCAACCGCGCAAAACAAGAACGGCCTAGAAGGAGTGACTATAGGGGATGGTAAAATACCAAGTCTCTGAACCTGCTGTGTGGCACTAAACCTGATACACTTGAGACACTTGCGAATAATGGAACGGATGACTAGCCGGGCATTAACAATCCACCAACGTTGACGCAGTGAATGATGCACGAGTTGAGCACCAGCGTGAAGTAAACGAATGTGTTCACGTTCGATGATAAGGCGTGTAATATGCGCCGATGGGGGTAATACAATAGGATGTTTCGAATCGTAGGGTAATTGGGAATGCTGCAATCGTCCGCCCACGCGTATCACTCCAGAGTCGTCAAGAAACGGGTCGAGAGAAGCCAACTTGCTCCTAATGGAAACAGAAGATCCGTTCCGAAGACAACTAATTTCGGTTGGGAAGTGGATCGACTGAGATTGTTTTATGAAGAAGTTGAGAGACTGATGAATTTCTACAGGGGTCAGATCACCCGAAAGTTTGTCCGCAGATGAGTGCCTAATATTTCTGATGAAACGAAAACAGTAAGCGTATACACGCGTCAGCCGGTGCAACGAGGAAAAGTCCAACGATAAGTCAACAGCCAGGGTAGACATTAGCGACAGGTTATGTGTATTTTTCTCTTCCGCGGTGACTTCAGAAGACGACGGAGTGGCCGGTACGAAGGATGGGAAGGGATTAGACTCTGACGATTTAGACAGACAGCTAGGACCGTGCCACCAAAGCGAGCAATCGCGCAAAACGTCAGAGAAACACCCCCTAGATATAATATCAGCAGGATTGCGTCGCGAATCAATGTGATGCCAGGTATAAGTTTGCGTACGACGCTGAATTTCAGGAACCCGATTAGCGACGTATGTTTTCCAACGCGTAGACTGCGCATGAATAAGGTAAAGAGCCACCATGGAATCAGAATACAAATGTACATTATCAATAAACGAATAAAGAGCAGGAATAACCTTAGATACGAGTCGCGACAATAACAAGCAAGCTCAGAGCTCGATGCGAGGTAATGACACCTGGCGTAGGGGAGCCACGCGAGATTTGGAACACAAGAGGCGACAGGAGGCAGTAGAATCTTGATAAATGACTCTGATATATATGCAAAAGCCAAACCCTCTCTCTGAGGCATCCGAAAAACCATGCAACTGAACTGTAGCCGCCTCACGCTTGCAACGAATGGATCGCGGGACTACTATTTTACCAATGAGGATCAATTTGTTACACAAAGAATGCCAATCCGAAAGTGACTGACCGGAAATCGGTTCATCCCAACCAAGCTTACAAAGCCACAGTCGCTGCATGAAATGTTTATACAAAAAGACAACTGGACCGATTAAGCCAAGAGGATCATATATTCCAGCAATAATTGAAAGAATTTTTCTCTTGGATATGCTAGAATCAACCGGAGATAGTTTAATGTCAAACAAAAATGAATCGGCAATGTTGTTCCAAAGAATGCCTAGGTTACGCACATTGTCCTGTTTATTTAGGGGTCGTGAAAAGTTGTGATGATTTGCGACCGCTGTGGGTTCATTTGATGCCCATTTGTGCAACGTGAAACCATATTGACCAAGTAACGCACCTAGATCGGATTTCAGCTTGGTTAGATTGGGGATAGTGTCCGAACCGGTAAGTAGATCGTCGACATAAAAATCGTTGGTTATGGCTAAAGCCGCTTGGGGAAAGGAAGTCTGATTGTCTCTAGCAATTTGTAGAAGGCACCGAGTGGCCAAAAAAGAGGCGCTAGCCGTGCCGTAGGTTACTGTTCGCAGCGCGAAATGTTTAAGTGGTTCGAGGGGAGAGTCACGCCACAAAATGCGTTGATAGTGACAATCCCCCTCAGCTACGCGAATCTGACGATACATCTTTTCAATGTCGGCAATAAAAACATACTTATGTATGCGGAAACGCAAAAGAATGGAAAAAAGGTCTTGTTGGACAGTGGGGCCTACTAATAATATGTCATTTAACGAAAGGCCATTAGTAGTCTTGGACGAACCATCAAAAACAACGCGCAGTTTTGTGGTCAAGCTAGACTGTTTAAACACGGCATGGTGAGGCAAGTAGTAAATATTTGACGCTCCTAAATTGATAGCGCCATGATCGATGAGTGTCATGTGACCAAGATCCATGTATTCCTTGATAAAGTCCGCGTAGTCGCGAGCGAGCTTGGCATCGCGCCTAAATCGACGCTCTAAGCTTAAGAATCTTGATTCGGCACTTGTGTAAGATTCCCCCAAGTGGGAATTATCAGACTTGAATGGGAGTGACACTATAAATCTACCCTCGTGGTTGCGCTGAGTAGAGCGCACAAAATGCTCTTCGCAAGCCGACTCGCTATCAGGGGTATCGTCAGGGATTGTTTCTGCCTCCCAAAATCTCTCGAGAGATTGCAGAATTTGACTGTCATTGTTCCTTGCCAGGAACGAAACAGCAGGACCCTCCGTGTGGCAGTGCTTGGGCAGATTGCCAGCCAAAATGTAACCCAGTTTTGTTTCCTGAATGATAGGGAAATTGGGTCCGCGTGTGTATTTATTGGCTAATATCAAATCCAGATAAAATTGTGCCCCTAATAGTATGCCGATCTGTGAAGATATATTAAAATCTGGATCGGCCAGAAAAATTTTGTTTGGAATGTGGAACTGGTTGATATCAGACGAGGTTGAAGGCAGATTGTGAGTTAAAGTAGATAAGACGGCACATTTCGCCTCGAAACTATGTCTCTGATAGCGAGAAATAATACGTATAGAAGCAATATCAGTTGCGCAACACGCTGTGTTGTTTATTCCTGTGATTGGAATATTAGATTTGGTTAATTTAAGGTGTAACCTTTTTGCAAATGATTTTGTACAGAAATTGATCTGTGAACCGGCGTCTAGAAGCGCTCTAGCTCTATGCATGTTGCCAGCCTGATCAACGACAGATACAACCGCTGTGGATAAAAGAACATTGTTTTTGCACTGTAATTTAAGTGAGCAATAATTGCTGCTGGCAGCTGTTGATTTCGGCACGTAATTTGCGTGCAGCAATGTGTGGTGTCTTTTTGAACAAATTTTACAGACTTGTTTACTCTTACAGTTAGCTATCAGATGACCTGCTCTAAGGCAGTTGATACAACATTTATGATTTGCAACCAATTGCCCCCGCTCAGCGGCACTTAATATACGAAAATTATTACATATGTAAAGCGGGTGGTCAGATTTACAACACACGCATGAATAATGATTTGCCGCTGCGTGATAGCTCTTAAAAGTATTGCTGCCAGCAGTATTTCTTAAGCTACACTTCTCAAATTAATTGTTAGGTTTTACATTAAGTTTGTTGAATTGCTGTCCGGGTTCAATAGGCATTGTATTTTCTAACAGCTGTCTGCGTAAGTTTAAAAAATGCGTAAAGTCTTGAAAGCTAGGCAAGTTGTCAGGGTCTATTGACTCCTTCCAAAGTTTTAAAGTAATAGGGTCAAGTTTGGTGGAGAGCAACTGTATGGTGATAAATTCAAATGAATTCACTGACAGCTTCATTGCTGCCAGTGAATTAACGGAAGACGTTATTGTATTCGTAAACTCCGCCAAACTTTGGACCGAGTCCTTTATTGTGGACTTAACCTGAAGTAGGTTTTGTACATAGTACTTAGCTAATATAAATGGGTTGCTATACCTTTCGGACAGCAAGTTCAACGCTATTGCATAATTTTCTTTACAAATAGGTAATGATTTAATTAAATCCAATGGTTCACACTTCACAGAGGAATGCAAATAATGCAGTTTTTGCACTGGTGTTAAATCAGATCTTGAATGCACTAAATCAGTGAAAATTGAATAAAAATGTTGCCACTCCAGTATGTTGCCTGAGAAGCAGGGCAAACTTATCGGCTTTAATTGCATGGGCGTCGATAATACGGGAGGCACAGTCTGAGTATTAAAAGTGTCAAGTAGTTGTAAAATGTTTGCCTCAGTTGAGTATATCATTTCTTCAACCTCAACTCGGTCTGCCTGAGCAACGCTCGCGTCTTTACTGATAAGCTCTATCTCAGACTGCACCTCGTCGTACTTCGAGGCCAAGCTTTTGAGACTTTCCAGTCTTACAGTTAGAAAATGTTTCGTACTTAGAGTTATGTCAAATGAATTTACCGCGGATTGTATCCGCACTATCGCGGATTTTAATCCGCCCCTCTTTCTGGTCAGCACTTTGAGGCCTTCTTCAGACATTTTACGCACCTTTTTACTGTTGCTGGCGATACCTTGCTGTTGATGTCCTGCAGCGTCGGCTCCTTGGTGAAGATGGTAAACAGCTGGCAGAGATGACCACTTTGAGTAAGCACTGTAGCTGGCAGGCACTTGCTAATATGTTGTCTGAAGATGACGAGCAAAATGACGACGCAAGTCACGCCACGGTCGTATTAGCTGACGTGTTAATTCGCCCGTGATGGCCAGAAGTACAGGTAGAAAATGTTGAATGGAAAATCCAGGTCCGGAGTGACCAAAAAATGGTTAGTATCCGGTCCGCGTGGACCGAAATGTGTTAAATGAGAATAATGATCCAGCAAGTGTGGACAAGAAAATTAATGAATTGGGCCCAAGTGGGCTAAATGTAAGCTTCTTGAGTTAAAATATTCTGTCGGCTGGTCTTCCATATTAGTTGAAAATGATATGTAATAAATGCATTGATTCTGCAGGAAGAAAATGATAAGAGGTGGACTGTATTTGAATAAATTTTAATGTCTGACTTAGTTACATTACAGATGTATTTGTTGAAATGAGGTTGGCTAATACTGCGTTTGCGAAGTATTAAATTTAGATTAGAATGAAGTTATGGCGCTAGTTGGCCATAAGTACGAATGTAAGGCCTAAGGCCTACATTGAATGTCGAGAATAAGTGACAGCGAAAGCTGGGCTCGGCTCGGTATGACCGCCGCGAGCGTTTGATACGCACTGAGCAAAGTACAAACACGCAAAGATTGAGGCGAGGTTGTAAGCAGATTAGCCAACCTAGAAAACGAAATCATCGCGCTACCGTACAGGTTTATTGCTATACTTTTTGTACACCTACCTAAAAAAATGACCCAAATTGTCATGTGGTAATTCTTTAATTACTTAAGTAATATTTGTTGGAACGAATGGTATTTTTCTCTGTTGTGGATTACTAATCCATACAAAATTGTCACAAGCTGCAAACATCACAATTACATCACTCATGAGCGCAAGGGACTTTTATATAAAATTATTTTTACGGTAATATGGCGATAATGAAATATAATTACGGTTTTTGCAACAACTATAGTCCCTTTAGTATATATTTTACGTACAATAATTTAAAATACACTTATACAATAAATAAAAAATTTGTTTTCTCAAAAAATGTTAACAACTCTATGTGGACAAAGTAAACTGCCGTTCAAAACCAGTCATTCTAATTTGTTAATGTTTTGGGCTCTTTAGTGATCAAGAGATGTAACATAAAAATAAATTTAATTCATACAATAAGTAAAAAATTAAAAAGTCATATAGATTTTCTTTCTAATTAAATTATCATTTCCACTATCGCAGGCAGCTATTAAGCGATATCCTAGCCACTTTATTAAGTAGAAAAATAAAATAATAAATAACTTTCTAAATGCCTTATTTATTTTAAGACTGCACTATTACTAAACATCGCATTTAACGTACTATTTTTGTCATAGGCCTATAACATAACACGATTATTACATAAAACGTCCTTATAATTCCTCTATTATCTATATAATTTTCTACATTGGTTCCTTTTCATACTATTAATTGTCAGCTAATGTCGTTATGTTCCTCGTAGTGTTTTTTAAACATACTCTTCTACAGACGCCAAAAATTGATTTTTGTTTAGTTGTTTAGAAGGTTGACATCTTCTTCTCAATATCCTTTCACTGGTTTTTACCCAAATAAATTCTACAGTTTTTCTGTAAGTAAGTTTGTGATTGTCTGAGTACAAAGCCGAAGCAGGGACTCCTCCTGTGTCAAGCATGGCATAAAAATAGCCCATTGGTCAATACTGAGTGGATGCATCTGTTGTTTAGTTAGTAGGCCAACATTTCTTATCTAGTGAATCTGCACCTTTTCCTATTTGATTATAATATGGATAATTTAAACCATAATTTTCATCGGCTTATTTGATTCTTTATTAGTTTATTTCGAACGACATGTTATTGAAATAAAGAACACAACATTTCCTGCTTTTACTACAAAAGAAACTATTGTTATTTGCAATGAAAGTCCATACAATTCTGAATGCATTTACTTTCTCTGGCCACTGTAAACTCTAGAGGCAGCTCAGGGTTTACTTTTTATAGTCTCCAGACAGGTTAACGTTTTATAGTTACAATACAATAGTGTATTATTGAAAATACTGAACCTACTACTGAAACATTTGTAATTTTCAAAATAAAAATGTATTCTTGTTAAAAGTTTTTATTATTAATAATAATAATATAATAATATATAATATAAACGTTTATAATAATACCTACATGTTTACTAACCATGTTCCCTATCAAAACAAATGTTCTGTTTAGCAATAAAATTGTGTTGTATATAAAATTTAATTGAAATATTTTAGTACAACAAGGAGACAGTAATTAAAGCTGTTAACATATTAAATAGTAGTTATACGACTGAAAATTGTATTCAGTGTAATAATTATGTTTTATGGAGTATTATGCTTTGTGTCCGTGCAGTGCACGTATGTACTAAGTACAGAGTGTAGCTAGCATTTGAGCGCATGGTTACTTTGTCCGCACTTGTTGTCTCGATGTCTCAGTTTAGCGCGCTATCTCCACCCGTTAACACACTGCAGCGACTGCAACAGGTAGGGTTTAACGCCCAACGCACTTATAGTTCCTCATTCTTCATTCACTCATTAACCTTCATTCTTTAAAAACATTAAAATTATATAAATTATTTAAAACATATAATTTAAAATTATAAATTCAGAATTCAGGGTTGAATAAAAATTTAGTTACGGAATTTTAATTGTATTTTTTACATAATTTTTAATTTGAGAAAAAAATTGTTCACATACATCAACTTATGCGGATATAATGTAGGTACTAATTATACATATACGAAAATATATAGGCTTATGTGTACAAATACTAAATAACGGGAACATAAAGATATACTGTCTTTTATGAATCAGCAAAATAAATATTGTACTTAGTTAATCAATTAGTATATTTAAAATGTTTCAAATGTTTCAGATAAAATTAGATTTCTTGTTACACTTATTTAACAAGAAACACTTTTTAACTTTTCGTAACACTTTTTTTACACTTTATAATATATACTTTTTTTGAGAGAAATATAGCTTCCAGATTTTTACTTGTTCTATTAATTAAAATAATTTTAAACGTTCCTCAAAATTGATTTTAATTTGGATTACTTTTTAAACAGCTAAAATGTTGTTCTCTATATTTAAAATTAAAAAAATGCATTAGGCAAAACAGATCAAGGCGTTGTTGGTCATAAAAGTTTGTAGTATTACTCTCTTCCTATTCAGTCCATATGAATATCCAGTAGATATTGTGTAATATCATATTTAGTCATTTTACGTGCTAATACACAAATTTCTTGATACACGTTTTTAAATAGTAATTTTATAGTCTTCATGTTTAGTTACATTTTCAATAATTTCAGCAATTTGGTTCGTTACAATACCGTAAAGAAACTTAGTAAACAAGTAATAATAGTAAACAATTATTACAGATAACTAGAATTGTATTTGTAGAGTCTGAATTTTTATTTGTCTTCTGAATACCTTGTTTTCTGTAGGCCATACTCACTAATTTCAAAGTTTACACATTTTGAAACAAGAATTCCATGTTGTTATATCTTTTAATTTTGTTTTGTTCTCACATTAGATTTTATTAAAATTATTCCTGAACTACGTTAAACAATACAAATAAATTCATCTTCCCATAAAAATAATTGTGATGAAAACATGATTGCAGGTAAAATTTATTGAAACCTTTATTTATTGAACATATATTTGAATATACATATGAACATATACAAACATATATGCAACGTATACATATATATTGTAACGAGTCCTGTTACAAATGAATAATTTCTTTGTGTATGTTCAAAGAAAAGATTAAAAAAAATTTTATTTAAAAAAAATTTGTTCAAAAAAAATTTATGTTTATTTGTTGTTGTAGTAATTGAAAAATAATCCTGGTTCTGTGCTTTGTTTAAAATTTTAAAATTCTGTAAGTTTCTTTTGGTTAATTTTACACTTCTGGTAGATCTTAACTAAATCTGGAGTTAATCAGATTATCTTCTTGCTGTAATCGATTAGTGATTTTCAGCGCTGCTCCAGTATATCTCTTTCAGTCAAGATTTATCTTCTTCCAGTAAGTCCTGTTGTTAGTTAAATTCTTAATTTAAAATGTGAAATAATTATAAAGTCCAGATCATTGAAATAATTTGATTTATTAATAATAGTTCTTTAAAATCGATTTAAAATCGATGCTGAGCAAATAGTCGACTCTTTCACAGGAATATCGATTTGCGATTACAGGTTATTTTTATATAAAATATTGAAAAAGGTTCTTATAACGATTATATTTATAGTCAGAGAAGGGAGGCCTAGAAAGTATAACATGTACAAAAAATAATATTAATAATTAATAATTAACAAATTGTGAATAATATATAATTTAGTATATTTGAATTTTCAAACCAATGCTGCCGTCTATGGAATCAATCTGGAGAGTTGCAGTGCATCACGGATCCATCATGGCGGCTAGCTGAATTGATGAGGTTAACGCATAAATGGTCGCTGGAAATTCTAACAATAAATTCACCTTTAAACTGTTTTATGGATCTCCGTAATAGTGTATACTGTCTATTATGTTGTTCGAGGTATCCTGGATAAGTGTTCAGTGTTCACTGGTGTTAATTGTTTTCTGTTAGATGTGTTCACCTTTTGTCTGTTCGTGGCTAAGAATCGTTAATCTGTTGTATAGTGAAATATTAATATTAGGGAGTTTTAATGGTTTAAATCACTTGGATTGTGTTATGTATTGTTTGTTTTCACTATTGTAGTATAGTATTTCACTGATATAAAGTCAAAAAGTGTCGATTTAGGTAACTCTCGTTTTTCACTGATTTTCAACGTTTACTCCATTACAATCCGTTTTACGGTTTTAGAACGCGATTGAGGATCAACCGTACTCGTTGAATGTTAACAAAGAACTAATTTACTTCCTTCGTCTTAGGAAATATCTTGCCAAGTTAATATTGGAAAAGTATTGTTAAAATAATTTTCATTTCCTATGTACATAATTATATGGTACATTATATATGGAATATTTTTAGTTTATTGTTCGCTTTCATGAACTATTAACAACATAATTGGTTTATTTATCTCATTCCGTTTAATTTGATATGTTATAGTCCATAATTGTTGAGATTTTTGTTAAAATTACCATATTTCTGTCTTTTTGGAAATCTAGGCCCAAAAACCTGTTTCCGTTCTTGTACACAATTCCTGCCATTTTAGGTGTTCTAAATGAAATTATAATAAGTTTCAGATGGTCACAAATCTTTCGCTTTCCTTAATTTCCTATAAATTTAACATTTGAACTGTCTTTTAGTGATAATTTATTAATTTACTATTCTTCCTCTGAAATAGTTATTTTTTTATATTTCGACAATTTTTAATAATTTAAGACGTTTTTCTATATTACTCTTTTAAACCATAGGATCATTTACAGTAGTTAGGTATTGATCCACTTTACCTAAATCTTGTAGTTTACATGGTTCATTGGTGAATTAACTAGTTTATATTAATTTTTTGGAATTCATTATTTGGCCTAGAGTTTAGTATTTTACATATATGGTTTTTCCAAATAAAGTTAATTCTACACCTCCTCTGACTCTTAAAAGTTAACATAAAATGAAATAAAATTGTTTACATAATTATTGATATGTGTAGCATCTAATTCATGCTATAGTTACAAAAAATAATATTTGATATTAGTTAGCAGTCTTCAAAGTTAGACATGTTTGCTGGAACTATTTTGAACATACATTTAAAAACAGTTTATAAATTAAGGCAGCATCCATACCTAAACATTTTAATTTGTAGGCATGCTGTTATATAACTAAAACATCTTACTCTAAATATATACCTTATTCTATAGGAACTCTTTTTAAAATGGAGTTCATGGCTTTGAACATTATTAGCCGTTTAAAATTCTTAATTCTATTAAAACTTAATCTATTTTCAGTCCTTTCTGATTATATTGTATTATTATCTAAAATCCCCTTGTACAGTAAACATTTCCCCACATACTTTCTTTATTATTGGCATTACCATGAATGTCTTGAGATAACAAAGTGACCTTATTTATGAAATATTGGAAATGTTTTTTCATTTTAATATTTCATTACCTGTTAATTATAAAATATAAAAGTTATTTTATAGCACCTTGTTTAAGTTATAGTTACATTACAACTCGAAGTTTATTACATTTAAAAACACTTCCACTGGTACACATTCAGTGTTCGTTCTGACTTATATTTGAGTTTTATTATTCTCAGACCAGACCTTTAGTCATAATGGGCTGTGAAGATTTGTTTATTTTTTAGCATATAATAACTTTAGTTTGTGCACTTCTTATCATACTACTCAATACTTTTGTCTATAATTATTTACAATTCATAAGGTTTTGGGGTGTTATGCTTTCTTTAATGGTATTAACATTTGGTTTGGGGTTAATGCTAGTTAATAATAGGTTTTTATTGTGGTTCTTTTGTCGTATATCTTCCTTTCTTCTCGTCTTCCTGCTTGGGTTTCTTCTTTGGTAAACCAAGGTACTTAGTGTTATTTTGTCCGATGGTTGGTTCGGGGTATCTTCTTTATTATCTGCTTCTAAATTTCTTCTTCCTTCTTGGGTTTGGGGTATTTTCTTTATCACCTGCTACTAACTCTACTCTTCTTTCTTGGTTTCGGGGTATCTTGTTTATCACCTGATACTAACTCTAATCTTCTTTCTTGGTTTCCGGGTATCTTGTTTATCACTTGATACTAACTTTACTCTTCTTTCTTCTTCTGTTTGGGGTATCTCCTTTATCACTTGATACTAACTTTACTCTTCTTTCTTCTTGTTTTTGGGATATCTTCTTTATCACCTGATACTACCTTTACTCTTCTTTCTTCTTGTTTGGAGTATTTTCTTTATCACCTGCTCCTAACTCTACTCTTCCTTCTTCTTCTTGTGTTTGGTGAATTTTCTTTATCACCTGCTCCTAATCTCCTGGGTAATCTCCTGATTTTTTAATATGAGTTTCCTTTAATTTATTTTCTTTGAATTTTGTGGTTGCATTATTTTTATTATTATTTAATTATGTTTTTTCTTTTATAGTGGTGTTTTCCTTTGAAGTGTAATTGAATTTCATTTGACATTCTTTGAGTATACGTAATTTAATTATTTTTATGATCTTAATTTGAATTAATTATTAGTGGATTATCTGTCACGCTACAGATTGCCCTCCTCCAGAAGTGATTTTTTCAGACTATACTTGGTTTGTCTGAAACAATTGCTTATGATAATTATTATAGTTTTTTAGTATTCTTGACTTCCTTCCATTTCTAAATTTTTTCTTATATATATTTGAGCTAACATTCTTTTTCATTTTCACTTGATCTTCCTTGATAGTAATAGTAATCTTAGTTTCATATTTATCATTTTATTTTCATATTTCTTCTTAGTATTTTCTCCTTGGGATATTTCCTCCCTATCTTTCCCTAACATGTGAGCTGGTTCACTTCAGAGAGGCACTGTACGCTACTTCCTCTGCTGTCCAATACTTCACTTCTATTTGAGTACAGAGGCAAATCATCTCTGCTCAAAAAACATATTAATACTGCTGGAATTATCTACAGACAGTTATTAAAAAATTACATCAGAATAGTACACTTTTGTTACTATTTAAAAAATATCTTTGGATACTTCACTTCTTATATTGCTCAGAGATTTTAATATTCCTATCTCAGTTGTTCTTCTGACTTTTTAACTTGATGGTTATTTCATTTGGTATTATGGTGGGAAGTTCTTTTATTAGTATAATTATCAATTTTCATTATCATATAAAGTTTTTTGGTTATTAATGGTTTATTCCTTTCTGGTTTTTTATTACAATCTGCTTTTGTTTATGGTAGCATATATTTTATGACATTTCTTGTTTGTTTCTTTGTTTTTATTTGTTCCACTTGTTCCATGTTCTAAAACTTTCTTATTTGTCTTTATTACATTTGACACTTATTTCATGATCATTTCATTATTGATTTATTTAATTCCATTTATTACCTTGATTCTTTTCTTAAATTACTTCTCTCTTGTTTTTTATTCTTTCCAAATGAATGTTTTAATTAATTTGTTAATGAGGTCATTGTTTCTCCTTATACCACTTCAAAGTTTTATTATTTTATTTCCACGTAAGTTTCTGTATTTAATCGTATTTAATCGTATCACTGATTTTTATTTCTTTTTTATATCATTTTATAGAAGGTTTTTTACACTTTATTTGGTTGAAATTAGGCATTATTATTCCTTTAGAATTGATTGGTTTAATTCCAAATTCTTTTTCTTTCATATATCTCATAATGATTTTCCATAGATATGGTAAATATATTGTATCAGTACCATAAATATGGTATGAATTCTCTTCTTTTTATTTTCACCATAGTTTTTTCATTTCTATTTTGTAGTAATGTGCTCTTACTTAATTTTTTAATTTTGCAGGTGTTTAACCTCTCAAAATTCTTCTCTTTTTATTTTCTCAAATGGTTTCCTTCAAATTGTTTGTAGTAAGTTTTCCTTACACTGTTTTTGGAATTTATATGGTTTATCAATATCCAAATTTTTTTTTTGTTCCATAAAGTTTTTTATAAATAACTGGTTTGTAAGGTGAGCTTACAATATTTTTGAATTTTCACTCATTAATTCAAAATTCTTTCTATATTTCCATAAAGTTTTTATAAATAATAGGTTTGTAAGGTGTGCTTACAATATTTTTGGAATTTTTATGATTATTCATAATTCTTCCTTTTTATATTTCCTCAAAATGGTTTTCTCGTAATAATGGTAGTATGGTTTACTTACAATATTTTAGAATTTTCACTCTTCATGATACTTCTTCATGGATGCCTGGTTATAGACACCCTTAATTTTACCAGAACCCATCTCCTTAATTTCATAGGTGTTATTATTTTTGTCTTTGGAGACTACATAAGGTCCCGTGTATAAGAGTAATAATTTCTTAGTTATCCCTTCCAGTGAACTTGGTAACTCCCTATTTTTTAATAAAACTTTTTCACCAATGGTATAGGTAATTGTTTTACCCATACTTTTATGATATTTATTTCGCCGTTTCTCCTGGTCTTCGGCCACCTTGTTATAAAATTTAATTTTATCAAAAATACATTTATTTTCCCTCGGGAACTCCAATATTTCTTCGATCTCCCTTGGGGGTTGTCTTTCGTACATGGTGGAGTATGGGGTAATTCCTATGGCTGGGTGGTATGCCAGGTTGAGGAATTCTTCTGTGACCTCTAGATATTCTTGCCATCTCCTCTGTTGATCATGGCAATAAGTTCGTAAGATTCGCCCCACCTCTCGCAATACTCTCTCTGCCGGGTTACTGCTCGGGTGGTATACCGAGGTTTTATAAGTATGAACCCCCATCGACAGTAGGGTATCCCGCCATTTTTTCCCCTTGAACTGTGTTCCGTGGTCGGTGATGATCGAAACTGGTTTTCCGACGTTTGGGAAGTACTGGTTGGTTAAGATTTCGAGAATTTTATTTGTAGTCGCCCGATTTGCTGGGTATAGCTTGATGAACTTCGTGAAATGGTCCATCACGATGACTAGATACTTGTATCTGTGACGACCGCCACTGCGGGGAAATGGCCCGCAGATGTCCAGAAATACTTTTTCTAGCTTCGCCTGAGATGTTATTGGAATCATTTGCCCTTCCTTTTTCTCGTTATTCGCCTTAACGAGTTGGCAAATGCGGCAAATCTTTATATATTTTCGGACTTTCCGATTAATATCTGTAAGGTGGCAGCTCTCTTCCAGGGCCTTTATCACCTTTAAGGCGCCCATATGCCCATATCGAACATGATAGTTATTTACTCTCTCCTTTTCGATATGGGTTGGAACCTTCCATTCCTCCTTCAAAGATGGTTGTGTAAACAGTATATTGTTGTGGACTTTATAATATCGGGCGATAGTCTCGTCCCCTGTTTCCAATCTTGTCTTAATGGATTGTAACTTCGGGTCTGTTCGTTGGTGGGTGCTCAGGTTTTCCAATAATCATTCTAGATCGGCTCTGTTACTAAGAATGTGGTACACTTTAAGTATACTTTCCTTCTCCCCCTCGAACGTTTGTTTATTAGTGTCTATTCGAGACAATACGTCCGCAACGACATTCTTCTTTCCGGGGATGTACTCCCACTTAAGATCATACTCTTGTAGTAACAGTATCCACCGTGTCAACCTTCCGTGACTTAGTTTACATCTCCTTAAGAACGATATGGACTTATGGTCTGTCCGGACGGTAACGGGGTAACCAAGGATGTATGTACGGAATTTTCCACACGCGAACACTACACTTAACAACTCTTTTTCCGTGACATGATAATTCTTTTCGCACTGATTTAATGCTCTACTGGCAAAGCAAATCACGAGATGTTCGCCCTCCTCATTCTCTTGATAAAATGTTGTGCCGAGGCTGATGTCGCTGGCATCGCAATTCAGGAAGAACGGTTTACTGAAATCCGGATGGCGAAGTATGATTGGTTCCAGAAATTTCTGTTTCATCAGCGTTAAGGTCTCGTTCTGTTCTATACCCCATATCCATTTATTCTTGGATGACAGTTGCGGCTGAAATCTGGCGGTCAACTCAGAATACTTTTCCTGGAACTTGCGGTAGTAATTACAGAGTCCCAGGAATGACTGTAATTGCCTTCGATTCTTCGGTGTTGGAAAGTTTTGAATCGCTTCTACTTTTTCAGCCGACGGTGAGATTCCCTGGTCGTTCAATATAAATCCCAAGAATTGAATTTCCTTGGCTGTGAAGTGAGATTTTTCTAGCTTTAGCGTGATGTTATTCGCAGCTAATTTCCTTAACACATGTTCTACACGGTAGCAGTGTTCCTCCCAAGTTTCTGAGGACACTAGCAAGTCATCAACGTACACGGTGGTGAACTGTAGTGCTTCCTGGCCAAGTATCTGGTCCATGCAGTGTACAAAGACTGCGACAGAATTCACTAGTCCGAAGGGCAACCTCTTAAACTGGTAGTTCTCTATGTCACTTCGGTTAGCCATCCACCAATGATCGCTCATTTCCCGAAAAGACTCTTCTAAAAGTTCTCGATTATGGACCCATCTGTTTCCCCTATGTTTGTCCATGTATTCTTCAATTCGGGCCAAGAACTCCATTGGCTTTCGTTTATATTGTCTGAAGTTTAACCATTCTCTATGTTCCGACATGGGGAAATTATTGTAGCCTGTCGGCCGGTTTCTGATTACCTCCATTTCTTCCTGGCTCTGTCGCACTTGTCCAGTGATATTTGTCATCGCTGCTTCCGTACCGTCGCATCTTTCTGTGACATGGGTTCGCATCTTATTGATTTCCATCTGCGTTTCTTTTTGGTTTTCATCCCATTTAGTTTTCTGGTGTTCCTTGACCTGGGTAATTTCCTTATTTATTACCTCCCTGACTTCCAGTACTTCACACTCCGTCTGACGACATCTTTCGTCCACTTCCCTGATTTGTTGGTTTACAACAACTACCTCTTGTTCCAACTTTTTAACTATGGATTTCTTAGTGTCGTTTATTTTTCTATTCAATTCTTCTTTCGCTAACTCGATTCTCTCGTCTACCTTGTTCATATTTTCCTGGTTGACTTCCCTTAGTTCTTCTCTTAACCGTTGGTTATTCTCGTCCATTTTCTCCTCCATTTTCTGACTATTTTCCTCCAACTTTTCCCTCAGTTGTTGATTGTCGTTTTCCATCTTCCTACTATTTTCCCTCAACTCTTCCCTTAATTGTTGGTTGTCATCTTCCATTTTCTTACTGGTTTCCTCCATTTCCTCTTCCATCTTCTTACTCAAGGATTAGTTGTCCTCCTTTAATTCCTTACTCAATTTCTTACTATTTCCTTCCATGCCCTTACTCAACTTCTTACTGGTTGATTTGTTTTCTTCCTGTGTTGACTCCATTTGCTTACTTAACTGTAGGACCATTTCCATTATCTTGTCTAATATGGGGCCTTCTGTTGTTTGGGATTTCTGTTTCTCCTTCTCTGGGACATTGATTTCCCCTGTTTGTGTTGGTCCTTCAGGTTGTTCCCTGGTGGTACTGGTTGTTTAGGTTCCATTGGGTTTAATAACTCTTCCACATTTTCTACAGGCGTTGCCTCCTTGTCCCCCATGTCGACTTGCTTTTCGGCCTCTGCCGCCCTCTTCTTAGAAGTAGCTCGTCGTTGCAATTTGCCTCCTTCTCTTTGGTATAATCGCTGCCAAGCTTAAATAATTAAGCCCTCTAGTTGGACGCCAATTTGTAACGAGTCCTGTTACAAATGAATAATTTCTTTATGTATGTTCAAAGAAAAGATTAAAAAAATTTTATTAAAAAAAAAATTTGTTCAAAAAAAATTTATGTTGTTGTTGTAACAACAAATGTTGTTGTAGTAATTGAAAAATAATCCTGGTTCTGTGCTTTGTTTACAATTTTAAAATTCTGTAAGTTTCTTTTGGTTAATTTTACACTTCTGGTAGATCTTAACTAAATCTGGAGTTAATCAGATTATCTTCTTGCTGTAATCGATTAGTGATTTTCAGCGCTGCTCCAGTATATCTCTTTCAGTCAAGATTTATCTTCTTCCAGTAAGTCCTATTGTTAGTTAAATTCTTAATTTAAAATGTGAAATAATTATAAAGTCCAGATCATTGAAATAATTTGATTTATTAATAATAGTTCTTTAAAATCGATTTAAAATCGATGCTGAGCAAATAGTCGACTCTTTCACAGGAATATCGATTTGCGATTACAGGTTATTTTTATATAAAATATTGAAAAAGGTTCTTATAACGATTATATTTATAGTCAGAGAAGGGAGGCCTAGAAAGTATAACATGTACAAAAAATAATATTAATAATTAATAATTAACAAATTGTGAATAATATATAATGTTTAGTATATTTGAATTTTCAAACCAATGCTGCCGTCTATGGAATCAATCTGGAGAGTTGCAGTGCATCACGGATCCATCATGGCGGCTAGCTGAATTGATGAGGTTAACGCATAAACGGTCGCTGGAAATTCTAACAATAAATTCACCTTTAAACTGTTTTATGGATCTCCGTAATAGTGTATACTGTCTATTATGTTGTTCGAGGTATCCTGGATAAGTGTTCAGTGTTCACTGGTGTTAATTGTTTTCTGTTAGATGTGTTCACCTTTTGTCTGTTCGTGGCTAAGAATCGTTAATCTGTTGTATAGTGAAATATTAATATTAGGGAGTTTTAATGGTTTAAATCATTTGGATTGTGTTATGTATTGTTTGTTTTCACTATTGTAGTATAGTATTTCACTGATATAAAGTCAAAAAGTGTCGATTTAGGTAACTCTCGTTTTTCACTGATTTTCAACGTTTACTCCATTACAATCCGTTTTACGGTTGTAGAACTCGATTGAGGTTCAACCGTACTCGTTGAATGTTAACAAAGAACTAATTTACTTCCTTCGTCTTAGGAAATATCTTGCCAAGTTAATATTGGAAAAGTATTGTTAAAATAATTTTCATTTCCTATGTACATAATTATATGGTACATTATATATGGAATATTTTTAGTTTATTGTTCGCTTTCATGAACTATTAACAACATAATTGGTTTATTTATCTCATTCCGTTTAATTTGATATGTTATAGTCCATATTTGTTGAGATTTTTGTTAAAATTACCATATTTCTGTCTTTTTGGAAATCTAGGCCCAAAAACCTGTTTCCGTTCTTGTACACAATTCCTGCCATTTTAGGTGTTCTAAATGAAATTATAATAAGTTTCAGATGGTCACAAATCTTTCGCTTTCCTTAATTTCTTATAAATTTAACATTTGAACTGTCTTTTAGTGATAATTTATTAATTTACTATTCCTCCTCTGAAATAGTTATTTTTTTATATTTCGAACATTTTTAATAATTTAAGACATTTTTCTATATTACTCTTTTAAATCATAGGATCATTTACAGTAGTTAGGTATTGATCCACCTTACCTAAATCTTGTTAGTTTACATGGTTCATTGGTGAATTAACTGGTTTATATTAATTTTTTGGAATTCATTATTTGGCCTAGAGTTTAGTATTTTCATATATGGTTTTCCCAAATAAAGTTAATTCTACACCTCCTCTGACTCTTAAAAGTTAACATAAAATGAAATAAAATTGTTTACATAATTATTGATATGTGTAGCATCTAATTCATGCTACAGTTACAAAAAATAATATTTGACAATTAGTTAGCAGTCTTCAAAGTTAGACATGTTTGCTGGAACTATTTTGAACATGCATTTAAAAACATTTTATAAATTAATGCAGCATCCATACCTAAACATTATAATTTGTAGGCATGCTGTTATATAACTAAAACATCTTACTCTAAATATAGACCTTATTCTATAGGAACTCTTTTTAAATTGGAGTTCATGGCTTTGAACATTATTAGCCGTTTAAAATTCTTAATTCTATTAAAACTTAATCTATTTTCAGTCCTTTCTGATTATATTGTATTATTATCTAAAATCCCCTTGTACAGTAAACATTTCCCCACATACTTTCTTTATTATTGGCATTACCATGAATGTCTTGAGATAACAAAGTGACCTTATTTATGAAATATTGGAAAGGTTTTTTCATTTTAATATTTCATTACCTGTTAATTATAAAATATAAAAGTTATTTTATAGCACCTTGTTTAAGTTATAGTTACATTACAACTCGAAGTTTATTACATTTAAAAACACTTCCACTGGTACACATTCACTGTTCGTTCTGACTTATATTTGAGTTTTATTATTCTCAGACCAGACCTTTAGTCATAATGGACTGTGAAGATTTGTTTATTTTTTAGCATATAATAACTTTAGTTTGTGCACTTCTTATCATACTACTCAATATTTTTTCTATAATTATTTACAATTCATAAGGTTTTGGGGTGTTATACTTTCTTTAATGGTATTAACATTTGGTTTGGGGTTAATGCTAGTTAATAATAGGTTTTTATTGTGGTTCTTTTGTCGTATATATTCCTTTCTTCTCGTCTTCCTGCTTGGGTTTCTTCTTTGGTAAACCAAGGTACTTAGTGTTATTTTGTCCGATGGTTGGTTCGGGGTATCTTCTTTATTATCTGCTTCTAAATTTCTTCTTCCTTCTTGGGTTTGGGGTATTTTCTTTATCACCTGCTACTAACTCTACTCTTCTTTCTTGGTTTCGGGGTATCTTGTTTATCACCTGATACTAACTCTAATCTTCTTTCTTGGTTTCCGGGTATCTTGTTTATCACTTGATACTAACTTTACTCTTCTTTCTTCTTCTGTTTGTGGTATCTTCTTTATCACTTGATACTAACTTTACTCTTCTTTCTTCTTGTTTTAGGGATATCTTCTTTATCACCTGATACTACCTTTACTCTTCTTTCTTCTTGTTTGGAGTATTTTCTTTATCACCTGCTCCTAACTCTACTCTTCCTTCTTCTTCTTTATCACCTGCTCCTAATCTCCTGGGTAATCTCTTGATTTTTTAATATGAGTTTCCTTTAATTTATTTTCTTTGAATTTTATGTTTGCATTATTATTATTATTTAATTGTGGTTTTTCTTTTATAGTGGTGTTTTCCTTTGAAGTGTAATTGAATTTCATTTGACATTCTTTGAGTATATGTAATTTAATTATTTTTATGATCTTAATTTGAATTAATTATTAGTGGATTATCTGTCACGCTACAATATTTATATACACACATGTATGTACAACATATATGAACATACATGTATATATATATATATATATACATGATGTAGCGTGACAGATGTATGCATAATATTGAATGGCAATTGATCATTAGAATAATGAAGTTCTTCATTAGAATTTGGAAGAAAGCATTAAGTTTAATATAAATAGGTTAATTCATAGCAACTGTGGAAAGAAATCATTATTATAAAGAAAATCCAAGTTCAAGTAAAAGGAGTTACTAGTGATGAGTCATCCAAGACCAGTCTCATAACCAAAGGTTTTCAAGGTATAACCCAGGAAGGTAAAATAGTAAATAACAAAGCAGTACACAATATGACCAAACCCACAACGAGGGAGAATAAATAGAATAGAAACCCTAAAATAAGCCAAGATCAACCAATACAGGTTGTGTATTTCTGAATTCAAGAAGAAGATGGAGAAGATACCAGTCCCAGAAGGCAGGAGAAAAGAAGACTGAAGAAAGAAGAAGAGGGCAGCATCCTGAAGAAGATGTCATGCTCTTATAAAAGACACCCAAATCCCTATATCCCCAAAATAAATATCTGAAAACAAAAGTATAACGAAATAAAAACCACATGTATATAAATTTAAGAAAGAGAAGTGAACAAAGTAAAAGTTTCCTGTGAACTAAGATGAAACAATAATATAGTACCCATGGAACAAATCTCCATTGAAAAAACGCTAACCAATTTATTATGTTAATAAGACTATACGACCATTTAGCATTAACATAATATATAAGTGAAAGTGAACCAGTGATAGTTTTGGGTATTATAAAAAATGAACCTTGTGTTTCATTCTTGGCAATCACAAACATTGGATGCAATGAAATATGCATTTTTCAATGACTTAAAATGTGTACGGTGACAATATGTTGTTCATAAGACATGAATCTGTTTAAAATAACATTTTTGTTTTACATGAAAAAAGAAAAACAGATTTCATAGTGTTTTGTGAACGGTTCATACTATTTATTTGTTAATGACAGGGTACAATTCCCCAAAGACAAGGTATAAAAGACTGTATAAAAACTGTAGAATCCTACTTATAATAATAGTTAGAAATAAGAATATAAATATAAGGTTTTAATGTATATAGTACAAGAATGTTTAAAAATGTTTTAGATATAAGGCCATTTGTTTGGGTCTGAAACAACTAACATCAGAACTATAAAAATAATTACCACTTGTAAATAGTAGAGAGTAATTAAGATGTTAGTTAGTACAAAACCTTTGTTGTAAACCATATTTCCATGTTGGAAATGGGAATTTTGTTGCAAAATGTCTGATTTGAAGACAACCATTTATTTAAAAAAAAATGTTCTTTATTTTGTGTTAACTATTGTTTGTATTGTAACCAATACTAATTGTTTTTGTGTAATTTGAAAACATGTTTAATTTATAATACTATTTGTAAAAAGTCAGAGAGGGTATCACACATCATATATTGTTTGTAAATTATTTTGTAAGAAAAATTGTTAAAAAAAATCATAGGCCAAAAGAATGGAAACCAAACTTCATCAAAACAGAGAAATTACTCATTTAAAAGCAAATAAACAAAAGGGGTTTAGACAAAATAAACTTGAGATCATGCCATATAATTGCACATACCATTTAGAGAGATTTTAATAAATTATATTCAGAATTATAAATAAAAATAAAATGACTAAACTCAGAAATTTAGACATGGGAGTCATATATTTCAGAATAATGTTTCAGAATACAACTAATTCAATTAATTACCAGAAAATAAGGGAATAGGAACCTTTTAATACAATATAGGATTATTAATATTAAATATAACTGATAAAATGGCTGAATTTATATAATGACAGGAAGTAAATTTTGATGTTTTGGACTCTTCAGAGTATACCAAACTGAAAGTGAAATTACTATTTTTTGGACAGAAAACACTATAAAATGGCATTATTTAATCTGAAAATAACCAGAATGAGCTGAAAGATTAATTTAAATCAAATCTAGTGAATAAAATTGACAAATAACCAAAGTATAGGCATTCATATAGTGAAAATGTAAAAGTGCATACAGGATGTGAAAAATATTTGAACAATGTTAAGGATAATATTATATGGGCTAAGAGTTTAATTGAAACTGGAGGAAACAGTTAGTTAATTATTGGTAGTTGAACGGTTAACATGACATACCTTTGATAACGTGAATAACCTAACCTATAATCGTCATACAAAGCGAGTGTATAGTGAGTTATTGTGAAATCGCGAGTGACTTGTAAAATACTTCTGAAACTATCATATTATAACAGAAACGATCAAGTAACACTCCATAACACAGAACAATATAAATCTACTCCGAAAAACACCATAAAACACTAGAAAACTGTATAATACATTAAACCAAATTAGTGACGGAATCGGAGAAAGTGTTTGAACTAATAATTATACAGATACACTAAATACAACCCAGAATCACTACACCAGTCACTACACAACATATAACAAGAGATTTGCGGACACGAGAACAGAAATATTGCGTCAAAATACATTATTTGGAATGCAGCAGCAACGAGCAACATTTTCATCGACTTGACGGCAGCCATTTGCTTTGACAATTCCAGTGCCTCTTCTTGGTTCAGCACAGCTGTTTGGTGAAAACGATTATTATATTTACAATTTATTATTCAATGTCTGTGTTTATTAATAACTATTAATTTGATTGTAACGTCATACTTTTTAAATATTAGCCCGATTTCTCTGACTTTGGTAATAACTGGCTGTTTAAAGAACCCTATATAATTTTTATAACATATACTTGTAACTTTTTTCGATATCCTGAGAATCGATACTAATCGATAAGAGTCAATATTGCTGTTACTTAATAAAACATTAATACTTTTCAATACTTAATAGTTCTTTATTTCTTCAATAATACTAATTACCAATAATATAATTCTAATTGATAATCTACAAGGACTTTACCACCCGTAAGTGAAGATAACCTAAAAAATAGAAAGGTAAACAAATATCGATTGGTTTACAGACAGTCTTATGAGTGGTGATAGATTATTTAAATTATACTAAAACTTTAATAAAAATTTTCAGAAGAGCATTACACTGTTTAAAACTTCACAGCCCTATATTAATTAATTGATCCTAATTAATTAATTAATAAAATTAAAATTTTTTTTATTATTATTTTTTTTTTATAAACATAATTTTTTTTTAATTTTCTTCAAAACAATAATTTTTGTTTTGAAACTTTCGGTGAAGCTGAGCATATATATTTCTTCATCAACTTTACGCTACTCGACCGGTCTTGCTACCATTGGGACTCGACCAGCTGGGAAACTTAAGGAAGTGTTTCAGGCCAGTAAGACGTCGAGAGCCACACCAATTAAACACCTTACAACTTACAGATTCACACATCAATCTTATTTATTTTATTACAAATTGAATAGTCCAAACAGAGGGGCTTGATTACATCGGAGTCGAACTTCACAATCACAATCTCTTATATCATCAACACACTTACACTAATATTTATTTTATTACAAATTGGCGCACAACTTTAGGGGCTTTAATTAGCGATTGGAAGGCCAATACATTCTGCCCAATCACTAGTTGGAGCTAGGCAACAGCTACAAAGCCAGAGAAAAGGGAACAACGACAAGCAAAATGGCAGAACTTACACCAAAAGAAGTGGAGGTGATGGAGAAGATGTTGGAAATGATGAGGGGGTTGAAAAAAGAAAGGAAGGAAATGATGGACGAGGAAAGAAGGGATAGGAAGGAGCGCCACAAATTCATAATGGGGAAACTGGGTGAGATGAACAAGAAACTAGATGACGATAATAAGGAAATGAGAGAGGACAGATTAAAAAGGGAAGAATTAAGAAAGGAGAAGACCGAAGAAATAAAAAATGATAGCCAACCAGAAACAGGAGAAGTACCAAATGATAAGATGCAGGAACTAGTAACGGTGGTACCTGAAATTGAAACTAGCCGAAACCAGGAAAATATTGAACAAAGGAAAAGGAGAATGTATCCAAGAAATGTAATAAAAACTAAGGAAGAGTTGGAGATGATGAACCATGGATTAATTGATGGCAATAATATCCCAATTTCCAATGACAAAGACATCATGTATTCCAGGAATTATAGGAGGAGAATCGAAGTAATTTCCAAAATAATTTACCACAAGACAGTAGTGTACCAATGGGAAAGGACCAGAGGTAAACAGAATACGACATGTGGACAAGATCAATATCAGCGCAGAACTGGACAGTGGATTTCAGAAAGATGGAAATGTGATATCGTACCAGACTGTAATGACGGCACAGGTGAATCACCAGAATGTATTCCATTAGCGTGCCATCTAGGACAGTTCCAGGGTACGGTTAGACTAAAATATATTCCTTCAGAGTGGATATGTGATGGTAAACCAGCTTATGGTGTTTCAGATAAACAAATAATAAGTGATAACCCAGATGAAGATCCTCACATATATTTGTCAGGTAATACAAAACATGGACCACAAAAGTATTGGTGTATACAATATGATGATAGAGGGAGCCAGTCCAATAATTACGACGGCCCTAACAACCCGCCGCGTAATGACCAGTTTAGCAGTTATTTTAACGGCATTAGGGATAACAACCCCTATCCATACAATAGAAACAATTTATACCAACATAATATTGTCCCATACAGTCAGAGAAATCCATATCCCAACAATAATGATGACAGCCCTTACCCACCTAACCGAAATTACTATAATTATAACTTTAGTAATAACAATAATAACAGTAATAATAACCGAGTGTCGCGCCCTAGGGTAAATTTTATAAGAGCAACCGAGATGATGGACCCTGGTTGACACAGATACCACACACCATCAAGAAAAGGGACAGAGATCATGATAACCGACTATGGCGAAAAACAACGGTGAAGGAGACGGAATAAATATCATTGAAAGGAAATGATACGAAGAATAAACATAGAAACAAAACTGGGTTTTATGAGTGAAGACTATGTAAGAAAATGAACATGACAAATAAAAATATGAGCAATGCAGTGACATAAAGAAAATCGTCCATCTTCCTGGGTATATAGAAAAGAAAAGAAAACTTATAAGAAAGAAAAAGAGAAGATCAACTTACAAAAGTATAAATAATATGGTCCAGTGTAGAGTACAATATAACCCCATATGTTGTGGTAAATGATAAGCATAACAATACATATGAGTTGAGGGAAATCATTTCAGGAAAAATCAAAGGAGTGTACAATCAAGCTTCTATGAAGAAATATTATGAAGAATGAGTTGTGAGTTTTAGAATTTTGAATTTATTTTATAAAAATTTAAAAATAATGTAAGTACATCTTACAACCTAATATTTTGAAAAGAACATTCTGGAGAATTAAAAGAAAAAGAATTTTTAATAATTTGAAAAAAATTCTAAAATATGTAAGTACGTCATATTACAACCTAATAATTTTGGAACGAACTTTATGGAAGAAAGAAAAAGAAAGACTTTTGAATTGAAATATATTTATAAAAATTTAAAATTGAGTAAGTACTTCTTACTACAACCTGATAATTTAGAACAAAACTTTATGGAAGAAAGAGAAAGAGAGAGAATTTTGAACATAATTTAAAAAATTTAAAATTAAGTAAGCACAGCTTACTACCACTGAATTGTGAGAAAACTTTATGGTAAATAATCAAGAAGAATTTGAATTTGGAGAAATACCAAAACATTCAGGAATAATAGTAAGATCACAGTACTATAAACAATTCTGAATGAAACAATTCTGGGAATAAATGAATTAAACAGAATTTGAATGTTGATAGAACGTCAGAACTTTGAAACAAGATAAGATCAACATATTACAAGGATTTATGAGAAATATTTTTCAATTAAATAAAAAGAATAGTTTGAATTTTATATTAAAACTAACCAAGTTCCAAGAAATAATTATGTGTCAATTATGATTGAATTGAGAAGAAAATAAAGTAATTAATTCAGAAAAGAGAATTAACGTTAATCCAGAATAAATGGTAACATTCACAATAGAATTTGAAGGAGTAGAGAAGAATAACAAGAAAGAGTGTAATATGCCAGAGAAGGAAAAAATTTGGAAGCAAAGAGACTAATTACCTATGAAACGATAATGAAAACAGTTAATTAAGAGCAAAGAAGAACAACTGATACCAAACAGATGGAGAAGATGATTTTGAACCAATGATAATAATAAGACCTATATGAAATGCAAAGAGAAGAAATACCACATGAAATATAATATAAATGAATGCGAAGAATGCTAATTGAAGAATTAATGCTAATGAATGCGAAGACGGATTAATAACTTTCTAAGAGAAAGGAAACAACCAAAATGTTTAAATAAAATGATCAATATAACAACCTGTATATCTAATGTAAAGATACAATGTTAAAAAATTAAATATAATATAATAAGACCATTCAAATAATGAATAAGAAAGACTATATATAGAGACCATGCTAATACTATGAATAACCAGAAGAAAGTATAAAGAGAATTCAGATGAAGAAGAAAGAGAGTTACACTGTAAACAGTAACCAGAATTATTAAAAGAAAGGTTTTCAACCATAATTAAATTAAATATATCAGACAAGTTAAGAGTTTTGGAAAAATATATATGTAATGAGTATAATAATGATTATGAAGATTTATTAAGATAGAAAATGTGAGATAATCTGAGAGACTACGAAGTGGAGAATCCAAAGATATTTTTATTAGTCGAAAATGAGACTACTTTTTATTTATTTATTCGATGACTGACTGAAGATAATTCCAGCAGCATTATGTTTTTTGAGCAGGGATGGATATGCCCCTGTACTCAATTTATAGAAGTGGTGTATGGCCAGCAGAGAAGTAGCGTACAGTGCCCCTCTGATCTGCCCCAGCCCACATGATAGGGAATGTTAGGGAATTAATATCCCAAGGATACAACACGAAGTTGATATAGAAAGAAAATGTATTACAATTATAATATATCTCAGAAGACACTAACTATCCGAAAAGGATCAGTAGTAAAACAAATAATTATATATATAAAATTAATTAAACTCTAATTATAAAATGTCGATATACAAATGGAGAAGAAAATGAATTATAAGAAATGATGAAATTATCATAAGAAATTATTTCATCCATAAACATGTCTGAAATAATTACTTCTGGAGGAGAGCAATCTGTAGCGTGACAGATGTATGCATAATATTGAATGGCAATTGATCATTAGAATAATGAAGTTCTTCATTAGAATTTGGAAGAAAGCATTAAGTTTAATATAAATAGATTAATTCATAGCAACTGTGGAAAGAAATCATTATTATAAAGAAAATCCAAGTTCAAGTAAAAGGAGTTACTAGTGATGAGTCATCCAAGACCAGTCTCATAACCAAAGGTTTTCAAGGTATAACCCAGGAAGGTAAAATAGTAAATAACAAAGCAGTACACAATATGACCAAACCCACAACGAGGGAGAATAAATAGAATAGAAACCCTAAAATAAGCCAAGATCAACCAATACAGGTTGTGTATTTCTGAATTCAAGAAGAAGATGGAGAAGATACCAGTCCCAGAAGGCAGGAGAAAAGAAGACTGAAGAAAGAAGAAGAGGGCAGCATCCTGAAGAAGATGTCATGCTCTTATAAAAGACACCCAAATCCCTATATCCCCAAAATAAATATCTAAAAACAAAAGTATAACGAAATAAAAACCACATGTATATAAATTTAAGAAAGAGAAGTGAACAAAGTAAAAGTTTCCTGTGAACTAAGATGAAACAATAATATAGTACCCATGGAACAAATCTCCATTGAAAAAACGCTAACCAATTTATTATGTTAATAAGACTATACGACCATTTAGCATTAACATAATATATAAGTGAAAGTGAACCAGTGATAGTTTTGGGTATTATAAAAAATGAACCTTGTGTTTCATTCTTGGCAATCACAAACATTGGATGCAATGAAATATGCATTTTTCAATGACTTAAAATGTGTACGGTGACAATATGTTGTTCATAAGACATGAATCTGTTTAAAATAACATTTTTGTTTTACATGAAAAAAGAAAAACAGATTTCATAGTGCTTTGTGAACGGTTCATACTATTTATTTGTTAATGACAGGGTACAATTCCCCAAAGACAAGGTATAAAAGACTGTATAAAAACTGTAGAATCCTACTTATAATAATAGTTAGAAATAAGAATGTAAATATAAGGTTTTAATGTATATAGTACAAGAATGTTTAAAAATGTTTTAGATATAAGGCCATTTGTTTGGGTCTGAAACAACTAACATCAGAACTATAAAAATAATTACCACTTGTAAATAGTAGAGAGTAATTAAGATGTTAGTTAGTACAAAACCTTTGTTGTAAACCATATTTCCATGTTGGAAATGGGAATTTTGTTGCAAAATGTCTGATTTGAAGACAACCATTTATTTAAAAAAAAATGTTCTTTATTTTGTGTTAACTATTGTTTGTATTGTAACCAATACTAATTGTTTTTGTGTAATTTGAAAACATGTTTAATTTATAATACTATTTGTAAAAAGTCAGAGAGGGTATCACACATCATATATTGTTTGTAAATTATTTTGTAAGAAAAATTGTTAAAAAAAATCATAGGCCAAAAGAATGGAAACCAAACTTCATCAAAACAGAGAAATTACTCATTTAAAAGCAAATAAACAAAAGGGGTTTAGACAAAATAAACTTGAGATCATGCCATATAATTGCACATACCATTTAGAGAGATTTTAATAAATTATATTCAGAATTATAAATAAAAATAAAATGACTAAACTCAGAAATTTAGACATGGGAGTCATATATTTCAGAATAATGTTTCAGAATACAACTAATTCAATTAATTACCAGAAAATAAGGGAATAGGAACCTTTTAATACAATATAGGATTATTAATATTAAATATAACTGATAAAATGGCTGAATTTATATAATGACAGGAAGTAAATTTTGATGTTTTGGACTCTTCAGAGTATACCAAACTGAAAGTGAAATTACTATTTTTTGGACAGAAAACACTATAAAATGGCATTATTTAATCTGAAAATAACCAGAATGAGCTGAAAGATTAATTTAAATCAAATCTAGTGAATAAAATTGACAAATAACCAAAGTATAGGCATTCATATAGTGAAAATGTAAAAGTGCATACAGGATGTGAAAATATTTGAACAATGTTAAGGATAATATTATATGGGCTAAGAGTTTAATTGAAACTGGAGGAAACAGTTAGTTAATTATTGGTAGTTGAACGGTTAACATGACATACCTTTGATAACGTGAATAACCTAACCTATAATCGTCATACAAAGCGAGTGTATAGTGAGTTATTGTGAAATCGCGAGTGACTTGTAAAATACTTCTGAAACTATCATATTATAACAGAAACGATCAAGTAACACTCCATAACACAGAACAATATAAATCTACTCCGAAAAACACCATAAAACACTAGAAAACTGTATAATACATTAAACCAAATTAGTGACGGAATCGGAGAAAGTGTTTGAACTAATAATTATACAGATACACTAAATACAACCCAGAATCACTACACCAGTCACTACACAACATATAACAAGAGATTTGCGGACACGAGAACAGAAATATTGCGTCAAAATACATTATTTGGAATGCAGCAGCAACGAGCAACATTTTCATCGACTTGACGGCAGCCATTTGCTTTGACAATTCCAGTGCCTCTTCTTGGTTCAGCACAGCTGTTTGGTGAAAACGATTATTATATTTACAATTTATTATTCAATGTCTGTGTTTATTAATAACTATTAATTTGATTGTAACGTCATACTTTTTAAATATTAGCCCGATTTCTCTGACTTTGGTAATAACTGGCTGTTTAAAGAACCCTATATAATTTTTATAACATATACTTGTAACTTTTTTCGATATCCTGAGAATCGATACTAATCGATAAGAGTCAATATTGCTGTTACTTAATAAAACATTAATACTTTTCAATACTTAATAGTTCTTTATTTCTTCAATAATACTAATTACCAATAATATAATTCTAATTGATAATCTACAAGGACTTTACCACCCGTAAGTGAAGATAACCTAAAAAATGGAAAGGTAAACAAATATCGATTGGTTTACAGACAGTCTTATGAGTGGTGATAGATTATTTAAATTATACTAAAACTTTAATAAAAATTTTCAGAAGAGCATTACACTGTTTAAAACTTCACAGCCCTATATTAATTAATTGATCCTAATTAATTAATTAATAAAATTAAAATTTTTTTTTATTATTATTTTTTTTTTATAAACATAATTTTTTTTTAATTTTCTTCAAAACAATAATTTTTGTTTTGAAACTTTCGGTGAAGCTGAGCATATATATTTCTTCATCAACTTTACGCTACTCGACCGGTCTTGCTACCATTGGGACTCGACCAGCTGGGAAACTTAAGGAAGTGTTTCAGGCCAGTAAGACGTCGAGAGCCACACCAATTAAACACCTTACAACTTACAGATTCACACATCAATCTTATTTATTTTATTACAAATTGAATAGTCCAAACAGAGGGGCTTGATTACATCGGAGTCGCATACTCCACAATAGCAGTATATCATCATCAATACACATCTATATCAAATCTTTTATTATATTATTACAATGAACATAATTAAAATAAATTAACACATAACATATAACACACACACACATAACATATTAACACTGAACATATACAGGTTGTCCCGGGAGGAGAGGGAAATAATTTGAGAAATGGTTCTATAGCGTAAAAGAAGAAAAAAAGTTCATATAAACACATGTCCGGAAACCCTTTGTAAGCGAGTTACGGCTAACGAAATCTCGCCCGGGTTTCGGTTCCCCCGGGTAAATGAAGACTTTCTGAAATTCTGGGAAGTAGCGAATTCTGTTGTTTCTTATGGTTTTTGACATGAGAAATCGAATAGAACAGCTCGCAGAAGTGTATCTCCCATAAGTTTCATTATATCCGACGTAAAACAGAAAAATCTTTGCCTAAAAACAAATTTTGGAAAATTGGAAACAATTGTAATTTTTTGTTGATTTTTATTAACTTTATTTACACCATTTTTCTCAGAATTAAATTCTTGTGTAGATTGTCACAATCTACTACAACAAATTAAATAAAAATTGTTCACACGCAATAAAATGTCACTAATATTAAACACAATTATATTACAATTATATCGCCCGATTATAAAACGCAACACTTCACTAATAACCACTTGAACCGCCGAAAATCTAGACGATTCCACATACTACGTATTACCTTTAAACTACGACGTAATTGCTTGCGGCCGTGACACAGTGAGAGCGGCCGCGTGAATTTCTCATCGTCTAGCAAATGCGTCTACTAGCACGTACGCCACACACGTTACATTCCGGATCCCTCTAGAACATTCGATAATCACGCAGATTGTTCTGTGATGTCGTAACAATATGATATACGTAATGAATGTGTCAACGTATAAGTGTTTGTATGCGCACGCGTGTCCGAGCATGGTTTTGTGCCACTATCGAGTACAATTGTCTCGGTATTAGTCGTTTTTTCAAATGTAATAGTATTTTGTTTGAGCGCTCATTTTACAAAATAGATTCTTTTTATAATTTTAAAAATAGAAGATTTTTCTTGTTTTATATACATTACAAATAAAAACAAAATTGCGGTAAAATACAGAAATCCGTTCAGAAAATGGCAAAGCTGTATAAGGTTGAGTGTGTCTATGTTCGTAAGCGTTTTAATTTGTGTGCGATACAGAACACAGTTCCTGTAGTAACAAACATTTTGTACAACAAAGCTTACTTCCTTTGTGGCTGTAGGAAATTATTTTTTCAAATGAGTGCACTTTACACACGCTTAGTGGTCTATTCGCTTTTTGCTCAAAGGAAATGCTTGTAAAACATTTGACACAGTTAACCGGATTATTCGCAATGAAATGCCAATCTCTAATAGGTTTATAACAAAAAAGTGTGCGAACTTTGTATCTCTATTTCTCTATAATAGATCAATATTTTATAGGGATTTCACTAAATTTAAATTAAATACCTGGTTCTAAATATTCACGGGTTACCACTATATTTTTTAAAATTATAGTGTTAGGTTTCATTGTCGAAAGCTTCCTAAGAACTGTTCCTGTCATAGAGTGTTCATTGTCTAAAGCTTCCTAAGAACTGATCCTGTCATAGAGTGTTCATAATATAATAATATAATAATAAATGAACACTCTAGGACAGGATCAGTTCTTAGGAAGCTTTAGACAACGACATATGTATCAAATTCATTAACAGTGTCTACGAATTTGTTTTTGTAAATAGTAGTGTTTTACAATATTGTGACCACAAATGTGCTGTATATAACCTGACGATGGTCTATGACCGAAATCGATCGTTTTAAGAATGTGAACAAAAAATTGTATTACACATCATATGGTACCTTTAGGCTATAAAAAAGAATACAATAGAAAATTAAATCCTATTGTTTTCTCAACACCCTGATAAGTAAGGACAGAGTTGTGGGGAATTTTATTTAAATTTAAGTAGTGTGCAATATATCATTTTTTCCGTTAATAAATTACGTTTCTAGCACTTAATTTTTAAATTAAACTAATGCCGTTTAATTTACTAAATTGAAAAATTTCAACTAATTACTTTAAGTTTTTAAGTTTAAACGTGTTTAGTGAGTTTATAATAAATAAAATATAATAAATCATATTTTTTATACTTAATGTACCTTAAGTTACTTTAAAACAATCCTAGCAGTAATTTTTGATAAACATAATAAATTATATGAGATATTATTTTATGATATCAGGAAAATTCCTTTTACGCATTTCACTTTTTGTAACACAATTTATGATGTACTTAAGGCAAACTAATGGTACCCTTATTCAATTCGACTCTCATATTTATTATAAAGTAAATTACGATTTGTTGTAATTATTTTAAGAGAAGAAAAAATGGATAACTAAGAAAATCTCTTTATACGTACGTTTAACTAATGTAATTGTGACGTAGAGTTTAATGAAATTGTATTTTAATCTTTCCGCTAGGGACATTTTTTAAAAACCTCAGTTTCTGTCTTGCAACTTGCACAAATGCAAAACAATAGCACTAAACTACTCTTTTAATTTCAGCGATACCTTTAACAAAACAAATTTTTGTAACAAACAAATTTTAATAAGCACCGAGTTGGTTAAACATGCCCTCTCACATTGGCTACACGTGAGAGAGCAAAAAATTTAATTAAATATTCAGTGCGTGATATGTATTTAAAAGGAGAAGTCTGAAAAAAATAAAGAAAAACCTTGTTAACTAATTACCGAGCTATTAAAAGTTCTAATAAAATTACAGCAGAAAGACTGAGAAGGTATTCATCAATACAAACCGCCAACGATTATTTGCTGTGGTAGTGCAGATGACGCCTTTACAAAAATTTTACCAAAATTTCAGCATGGCGAATCGCCACGTAATAAGTATGCGCAGAAATTACAATATCCCTTACACATAGTTTCAACTTTTACAATAACGACTCTAATATATTTTACACTGAATATGATACTACCTACTTCTCAACAATGTGCCCAAAATATCATAAATTACCACAATTTGCGCTGATTATGACTTAGGAGTACTTCATACTTACCATTAAACATACAGTAATTAGCCATTATTTTGATATTTTTAAAATTAATCTAGTATCGGTAGTAAATTTTTATATCACAATTTAACGTTGATCTTTAAATGCCTTGGCATTTGTGTGTATAAGAAATATCTAATGCTTTTTATTTTAGCTCTACTTTCTCTAATATGTTTTGGTTTTAGTATATTGGAATTAGCTAAAGATAACAGTTTCTCTAATAAGTCTTGGTACGTATTTACAAACAGACTAAAACAAATAAAACATTATAAATTGCTTACCTTCTTCAATAAAAATGCTTACAATTCTAAATTAGATGTTACAGAGATCGATAATGTCAACTGAAAAAATGAAAGAACACTACACGTTTCAAAATAAAAAAAGTATTTAAGTTTATCTGCTTGTTTTCACAAGTTTGTTTTAAAATTACTATAGACTCAAATTAAAAACCACTTTTTTTAAAATCAGCAGATAAAACATTTCTTGGCGTGGTTTGCCAGGAAATAAAGAAAGTTAGTGTAGATTCTTTTAAAAACTGGTTCGTGTAATTTAATTTTATAATATAATTTTTATATTACACACGCACATACATATACAGTACACACAGTATAGTAAAAAATAAAATCTTAAAACCATTGTTATACTATAATAATTATAATTTAATGGTGACGGCATAAAACAAATGAAAACGTAGAGTAGACAAATGTTAGTAACTTCCATTAACAAGAGCATCTGATAGTTTCCTGGAAAATTCAACCATTTTACTGATAATAACAACTGTGACTCAAGAAGTATTAAAGTATTAAATTGTTTATTAATTAATTTAATTCCTTAAACATATATCATACACACACGCGCGCCCACACACACACACACACACACACACACACATTGAAAATGTAAAATTTCTATGAATAATTTAATGTCATATATATGTAAAATATAACAAATATAAAGTAGGAAAAATTAATTGAATACTCTGTACGGTTTTAAAACTAACAGTCTCAACCAGCTATATCATTTGATTTGAAGTCAAGAGAATACATATTTATATTTACATTATTACGCGTATATTTGCTCATTTTTTCTTGTATACATATTTATATATTTTTAGTAATAATAATAAAACTTTTGTACAAGAATATATTTTTTTATTTTGTGAATATTACAATGATTCAATACTATTTAACTATCATGTATTATAAATATTTATATTTATATGAGCATTTATATAAATATATTTATATACCTTTAAAGATACTGATTAAATCAGTGAGCCGTACGTTACGTCAATTAAAAAATAAGATCAACTACTTGCAGAAGTAATTATAATTTTATAATAAATATTCCATTCAATAATACTGCAAGGAACTCATGTGTGTGTGTGTGTGTGTGTGTGTGTGTGTGTGTGTGCGCGCGCGCGCGTACATTACGTAGAGATATGTAATAAAATAATAGGAAAGTAGGGAAATATACATCAACAGTAAATATTTCACAAGTAAGTGTATTTGCACTAAATTAAATTGTAGTATGTTTAAATCTCTGTAAAAAACAAAACCAAAGTAAACAATTTTTAAAAGAATCCAGAATGTTGATAAAGTACTGTACGCACACCGGTTTTGCTGCCGAGACGACTGAGGAGCGGGGGTCTACTGAATGATGGTGGGTGCTTGTGTTGGTGAGGTATTACTGGTTCTGAAAACATTGTTCAGATGTTCAGAAGAAGTCTTTAGTTGTAATTTTGTGTACGTATTAGATTGAGCGTTCGTACATTATATGTCAGTGCACTTTATTGAATATTTTGTTAAAGTGTGTTTTTTATTCGGTACAAGAAATGCCGTGTGAGGGACAGTCAAGTCACACCGAAACTGTGTTAAACGTATTTTAAATGTGTAGTATTACAGTGATGCGTGCAGTGGAATGGCATACGTCAACACATTCCTTGTTCGGTAGCAAACGTGAGCTGCTGATAGTACCTTACATTGGATAGGCTTACTAACACATTCTATGTATGTCAAGTACACGGTAATAAATGTACTTCAGGTTCCTATTTAGCAAAATGTTCTTGACAGCGCATTATTATTATTATAACAAATTTTTGGCAGTTAGTTAACATTCGACTTGTCTGATCTGCTTTTTTTACTTTTCTATATTCAAAGTGTATATATTTTTCTTATGCGACTTTAAAATTGCTACAAAAATGCTAAACATAGTCTCCGCCCGTTATAAAAACGGAAGATTGTATTCAATAGTCTTTAAACAACTATAAAATGTGTTTTTAACCTTCAATATTATCACCAAGGCTAGAGATGCTTAAATTATCAAAGCTAAATCCGTAATAAACACCGTAACATACGATGTCTTACCAGCCCGAGTAGACTTGGTAAGTAATGCAGTTACCTAGACTTTAAGTAATGTAGTTTTCAAGTAAATGGTTTAAAACATATGTTTCATTCAGTTTTGTCATTCGTGTTACAGTGATTATTGACTGTCTTGCTCATAGAAGAGTTGTTTGAAACGACAGCGAAAAGTAGTGGGCGCACCTACTTACTACTGATCGATCTAACATATCGATCCATTTAGACATCATATAATTTCAGAAACATATAGAAATAGATTGAACAATACAATGCTACATTTTAAAAATTTTAACGTCGATCAACACGATCATTTCATTTTGTGGACAAAAAATTAATAGCACCGCCATGCCAGATGTACGACCGGAATCGAATATGTCGATCGAACGCTGCACAATGTCGACAATGAAATCAATTTAATCAATTTTGATTTTTTTTTTTTTTTAACCAGTCCATGTTTACGAACTCCATGTTTCATTTAAAAGAAGAGAAACAGAGTAAGCCTGAATTAACAGAAAACCTTCCATTAAATTATTCACGTTTAACCAGTACAATTAGGCCTACTTCATTTATTAAAAATCGGTATGAAGAACTATACATGACTTCCATGTTCTAAGATTTATATTTAAAATTTTTAAATATAAATTTAAAAATTTGACAATTTTGACAAACTTAAATTAAATATTTCCATAAAAACTACTTCTTTTTGCCGATAACATAATACACATATAAAATATTACACCCTCAACTATCATTTTCATTTATAGATATTTTATCTACCTTTCTACAGAGGATTATTATAACCCTATTTTCAGGATACTTTATTTATGAAAATTAAGTACCTTACTCTTGGAAAAACGTAAAACGTTGCAGGTAAACTACCCTTCCCCTTTAACCGATCTTCACTGAAATAAATAAGTCTTGAGTCCTCTAGAACTCGGGCACATAATATGAGAAAAAATGATTAGATTCTGCTTGAATTTGCGGCAGTTATCGTTTGCCATAGAAAAAATTCTACACACAGACACATAGACAAACGGACACTTTTCGGAAAATGACTTTTCTTCCTGTTTTGAGGGTAGTACAATCAGAATCAGCCCTTATCTCGAACAGGATTTTTTTCGCGATCACCATACTTCCATTGCCTTACGGAATATGGAAGTAAAAAGAGACGATCGCAATTTTATTCATCTGCATTATGAGCTTACGATAGATTTCTATTTCGTTGTGTACTGTAATGACAGTAGCGTTTATTCACCAGATATTTTATATTACAATGTATATATTATGTGCATATTTGTCGTAAATATTTTCTCTTGGAAACGTTAAGTCCGAATGTGGGCTAAATTATATAATATGTATTTAGTGCAGAACACATTGAATTGAGTTAAGTAAAGCTAACATAACATAATAAGTATAAGCACTAACATAACATACAAGTACGTAAGATTGTCAGCCAGATTTACGCTTGCGTATTTAACTACAGTGAAATAAACTGATAAAATAAAATCGTAAATTTATCAGTTTTATCCGTCCTGTAACTTAGCCTAGTACCAATCACGACGCGATTCGAGGCATTAGTTTATCATCAGATGTTATCGGTGAGTAGAGGTAGTCACAAGATTAAAAACGACAAGACGTGCGCGTAACAAACACATAAAATGTTTAGCACAAACGCATACGAGGTATGCGCATAATGCACAACTACAGTATACAAATGCTACAGCTATGTCAACTTGTGTGAATAATGTTTATTTATGAAAGTGAAAAGAAATTATAGGTATTGAGGAACGATAAAAGTTCTGATCCTAAAATTTATTGATGAGACGTCATCAGCAACCGCTTGACATCGATATGAATTGTGCTCTACACAGCAAAAGATTGCTTACGTCATCAGTTCGTATGCATTAATATATGGAATTTTTTGTAGAAGACGAATGTGTTGTGAAATATGCGTTTAGTTGTTCCTTCTTAGTGTTTGTGAAAAGTTGTGTGTTTTCAAAGCATTACCTGTCAAATGTATTAAATAACAAATTAATGTCCAAAAGCTGTATTTTTCCAGGTAGAATACAAACCCCTTTCATTTCCTGAGTGGTTAGTACGAATGTGTGGGCGTGCGTGTGCGTGCAAAATCTGTTATTGTATAAAGATCTTACTATATAATTTTTGTTATTATTTTGTTTCTTGGCAAATTTTAGTGCATTACACATTTCATACTGTTTTCTCTAAAACGGAATAAACTGTATTATAAATGAATTTTAAAAAACAGTACTACGTATTTTCCGTTTTACGTTACTTGGCGTGTCCCGCTTTACAAACTTTTCAGTCGCCATCCCACATTTTGCGTCCTTCAGGTCTAGACCAAATAATTTTTGGGTGCATTCAAGTAGCTATTCTTCCCGATTCCTCTTGTTTCTGTGTACTGTCTCTTCAACGGCTCCATATACGAGTATATACCTTGTTCCCTATAATCTCGTTTCTTATTTTATACTTTTTACACTCTGAGCTATGTCCTTTCACTTTCACTGTTTTCTGGAAGTGGCGTGTCTACTTACCCCTTATTCTTACACCTCTATATACTACTACTACTACTACTACTACTACTACTACTACTCCACGGTGCTATAGTTCATGAAGATCTCTGGCCTCCAGAACGTCGTGCCTCCACTCCTATCTATCCTGTGCGACTCTTCGCCACCTTCTGACCCCCAGTCATCTCAAATCTTCATCTACGTCGTCCAATCGTCGTCTCTTGCTCTTCTTCCCCCTTCTCTTCCAATTAATACTTTTTTCACTGCCCTTTTCTCTGTCATTGTTTGTACGTGACTTGCCCACCTAAGCATGGCTTGTTTTATTGCTGTGATGATGTCCGGTTCCTTGTATAGATCGTACAGTGCAGCATTTATCCCATAAATGGTTCCAGTCCTAATGCCAATACATTACTGAATACTTTGTAGGCTAAATTGAGGAGCGTCTATAGTCTATAGTTTTCACGCGAATTCTTATCTCCTTTCTTGAATACTCGGTGTATGACACCCATGTGCCACTCAAATGGTATTTTCTCCTCCTTCCAAATGGCTGTTACACGTTTATGCAAACACCGAATTATGAATTTGCCTCCAAGTTTCAGCATCTCTGTTATTGTTGTACTGTCATCACCAGGTGCCTTATTGTTTTTCAGTTTTATAATTGCCTGTTTTGCTTATTTTATGCTTGGGCTTCTAGTACTTCCATCATCTTTATAATTTCCTTCGTTTTCGTCTAATGTAATGGGATCATGATCTAATTCTTCATCAGTGTTTGCTCTCAGTCTACCTTTCAAGACATGGTTGTAGTTTCCATCCATCTGTTCAAAATTCTTTTCCATGTCTCCTATTAAGTTTCCTTCAGCATCTTTACAGAAGACAACACTAAGCTGATATCCCTTTCTCATTTCTTTTGTTCTTCTATAAAATTTTTGAACTTCCTTTAGTTCTCTCGTTGTTTCCATTTCTTGTATTTTTTTAATTTTTAAACTACCTTTTCTTTATCCTACATATTCTGGTGGATTCCATCCTTGCTTGTCTATATTCCTTGACTGTTTGACGTGTTTTCCTTGGAGCATTTGCTTTCTTGCATTGTTTTATTTTTCACCTGCAAGTGCACATTCATTATCAATTCATTATCAAACCATTCTTCTCGTTTGTTTCTTTTTACAAAACCTACAACTTCCTCAGTTGTTGTTGTTAAAAAGTTATTCAGTGCAATTTACTTTCCTTGTAAATTACTTATTTGCCAATCATCTTTAATTTCTTCAAGTCGCTTAGACATTTAAACAAAATAGTGGCAAGAGTTCTAGTCTGCTCCTCTACAGCTGTGTATGTCAGATACATGTCTTCGGTTTATAAGCACGTGATCAATTTGGTTGCAGGTTATTCCATCAGGAGACTCTCACGTGCGTTTCTTGATGTCATTTCTCTAGAGACAAGTACTCTTTACAACCACATTTTTACTGGTAGCAATGTCGATTGCTCGCAGGCTATTACTATTGCTCTCTAAAAGCAGACTTTCTTTACCAACAACCTCTAAACAACATTTTTCTCTTCCAATCTTGGCATTTATATCTCCGCATGTAATTTCTACATCATGTTTTGGAGGCTTTCCATACTCGTCGCCAGTTCGTATAAAATTCATCTTTTACAGCAATGCTTGCATCTTCCGTTGATGCATAAACAGAGAATAAAGTGACATTGAATAACTTTGCATTAATCCGGAGTAAACACATTCTATCATTGATTGTTAAAAGTTTAGTACAGGAGGTTTCAGACTCCCGTGTACAATACAGCCAGTCCCATTTCTTCTTTCATGTTCTCCACTGTAAAACACTATGTGTTCATAACGTAGATTTCATTATGCTATTCCCTGTCCATTTTATCTCTCGCACTACAGCGATATTTACTCTATATTTCTTTAGTTGTCCTTGTTTTTTGTTTTAATGCTTCTAGTTTTCCCATAGTTTGGACATTCCATGCTGCCATGTAAATCTCATTTTTCACCTTGCTCAGTCCTGTTTCTCGCCGGGTCAGTTTCATATTTTCAGTCCCATTCCGAAGCAATCTTTCTGTCTCAGTAACAAATTTTGTTTTCAGGATATGGTTGTCAGCCTTATGCCCAACCCCCTACTAGGAGGAACTTTGATTTCGGGCTGTTCTTCCCCTAGAGAGATGCCTTCACCTTGCCTGCCGAGCACTGCCCGGTCGTAGTAGGCTAACTAACTCACCCCATGTGTGCAGCCGTTGACCTACTAGAGGTTCGTCCCCCTCCACACCAGATGCACACCCTGCTCCCAGTTTTACACCATCCTACCAGGCCAGGATTCAGGTTACCCCTGGATTGCCCTGGCAGGGCCCCCTTCTCTCTTCTGCTTGCCGACCCATTTCGCCGTCGGGGTTGGTTACCACAACCTTGGAATGGCTAGCTAGGAGTAACAGGGCCTACCGCCTTGTAGGACACCTCTATATATTGATTTGAAATTGTTACCTCCTACACTTACGGCTATGAAATAGGCCGTTGGCGTGTAGCGGTGTCACATTGTGTGAGTGACTGGGAGTCGTGACATTGAATGTTCTCGCGTGTTCTGAAGCAGACGTGCGCCTTCACTTTGATCAATTATGCTAAAACGTTGTTGTCATTTCTCGATGGTTTGCGCAGTTCTTACCTTATACACCTCATTATTCTTTATAATGAGGTGTATAAGCTATTAATACTAATATAGAATTTCTGAGTACAACAGCTAGAATTTGAATATGATAAAAATGGAAGAAAAAATCTACCATAGTCTTCCTTGGAGCCATACAATAACAAATAATTTTTTAAAGATTGTTTACTTGTTAACAAACATTATTTACTACAAAAAATTCTCTAATATTATTTGTAAAAGTTGTAGGAAATTTACTAGACAATCATTAACTAGTCACATCCAACAAATGGGCTACTAATATATAATTCTTAACTAAATGAAATGAATTTAATTAGTTCTGTGAACCTACGGTTAGTGTTGGAATAAAATGAAATATAAATACTACGATGATAAGTTGTATCATTATAGTGAAAAGTGTTGTTACCACCGCATAATCGAGAACATTAACAACATTATGAGAATTAACAAAGAAGTCTGACGAAGCCGAGTTAAGGCCTTCGGGTCAATCTATTCGTTATAAGAACTGAGGTATAGTACATGTTAGTTTAGAAGATTGAATTGAAATGATCACGGTTCTCATTGTACATTTCTTGCTGCTACAGTGTTGTTTCGTTACACGCTTTACCTTAGACGTCTGCCTGTTTCAACGTTTTAACGTTATGTTTTTCTTTTGGAAAACATAGGTTTTTTGGATCTCTATTCTTTTCAATACCTCGCGCTGTGAGATGAGTTTAGTACTATACAATATTAAACATTATAAATTTCCACTCTTAAAAAGAACTGGATAATGTCTCTCAAATTTCTGTATCCGAAAAAACGTAAAAATACCAGAGGCGATGTCATTAACATACCTTCAGGTGCTAATATAGATTACACGGACGCTTAAGTGAGTGGGACCGCGTATATAACGTAGGTGTCGGTCTGCGGTTTCATTAAGAATAGTTCCGAATAGTAACACTCAAACAAACTACAATACCTTGTTGTAATTTAAACCTTGCTGCCTGAGGTTTTCATAGCAAATACGATATATCTACATGTATTCACATCAACTACTTTACGTGTATATTGCATCCACATTCTTAAAATTATCTGTTAATTAAGCAGTATAACATTCTGAGTCTGGTAAAATAACGTATACAGTGATATTATAGATCAATCAGTTCTGATCATCGTCGTCGTCGTCTTCCATCAAGCATTAGGACCTGTTGCGTCCTCTAGCTCCCATCAGACCGCGTACACAGAACATAAATCTGCCTTCATACTGGAGAAGGCAGTTGTGTGTGTCCGCTTGTATCTGTCGCATTGTTTCTAATTGATTTCCACTCATCTGGACCAGACTTAGGTAGACGGGCTATTTGAAATTATTATGAAATAACAGCCAGAATATTGTTTTTTTATAATGATGTTGATGATGACAGTGATGATGACAATTTAATTATAAATATTATTATCTAATTATATATCGCTGGCCGGCACAGTTATAGTCTTCCAGACTCACAATTTCAACGGCTATGCTGCAGTCTTGGGATTGAGTCAAGGTCACGACTCGGTCCTCCCGTCAAAACCTAACGCTGGGTATAATAGAGCGGTCTTGTCAGGCATGTCTGGACTAGATAAATACAAAGGCACGCTTACTATACAATGCATTACACACTTCGCCGCCGCACGTGCTACTACATAGCTGGCTCCTAAGGCCGTAGGCTTGGTACTTGAAAGGAGGAGATTACAGTTATTACTGTTACTGTTAAATCGACACTAAGAATTTTTAAATGACATCAAGAAACGCACGTGAGAGTCTCCTGATGGAATAACCTGCAACCAAATTGATCACGTGCTTATAAACCGAAGACATGTATCTGACATACACAGCTGTAGAGGAGCAGACTAGAACTCTTGCCACTATTTTGTTTAAATGTCTAAGCGACTTGAAGAAATTAAAGATGATTGGCAAATAAGTAATTTACAAGGAAAGTAAATTGCACTGAATAACTTTTTAACAACAACAACTGAGGAAGTTGTAGGTTTTGTAAAAAGAAACAAACGAGAAGAATGGTTTGATAATGAATTGATAATGAATGTGCACTTGCAGGTGAAAAATAAAACAATGCAAGAAAGCAAATGCTCCAAGGAAAACACGTCAAACAGTCAAGGAATATAGACAAGCAAGGATGGAATCCACCAGAATATGTAGGATAAAGAAAAGGTAGTTTAAAAATTAAAAAAATACAAGAAATGGAAACAACGAGAGAACTAAAGGAAGTTCAAAAATTTTATAGAAGAACAAAAGAAATGAGAAAGGGATATCAGCTTAGTGTTGTCTTCTGTAAAGATGCTGAAGGAAACTTAATAGGAGACATGGAAAAGAATTTTGAACAGATGGATGGAAACTACAACCATGTCTTGAAAGGTAGACTGAGAGCAAACACTGATGAAGAATTAGATCATGATCCCATTACATTAGACGAAAACGAAGGAAATTATAAAGATGATGGAAGTACTAGAAGCCCAAGCATAAAATAAGCAAAACAGGCAATTATAAAACTGAAAAACAATAAGGCACCTGGTGATGACAGTACAACAATAACAGAGATGCTGAAACTTGGAGGCAAATTCATAATTCGGTGTTTGCATAAACGTGTAACAGCCATTTGGAAGGAGGAGAAAATACCATTTGAGTGGCACATGGGTGTCATACACCGAGTATTCAAGAAAGGAGATAAGAATTCGCGTGAAAACTATAGACTATAGACGCTCCTCAATTTAGCCTACAAAGTATTCAGTAATGTATTGGCATTAGGACTGGAACCATTTATGGGATAAATGCTGCACTGTACGATCTATACAAGGAACCGGACATCATCACAGCAATAAAACAAGCCATGCTTAGGTGGGCAAGTCACGTACAAACAATGACAGAGAAAAGGGCAGTGAAAAAAGTATTAATTGGAAGAGAAGGGGGAAGAAGAGCAAGAGACGACGATTGGACGACGTAGATGAAGATTTGAGATGACTGGGGGTCAGAAGGTGGCGAAGAGTCGCACAGGATAGATAGGAGTGGAGGCACGACGTTCTGGAGGCCAGAGATCTTCATGAACTATAGCACCGTGGAGTAGTAGTAGTAGTAGTAGTAGTAGTAGTAGTAGTATATAGAGGTGTAAGAATAAGGGGTAAGTAGACACGCCACTTCCAGAAAACAGTGAAAGTGAAAGGACATAGCTCAGAGTGTAAAAAGTATAAAATAAGAAACGAGATTATAGGGAACAAGGTATATACTCGTATATGGAGCCGTTGAAGAGACAGTACACAGAAACAAGAGGAATCGGGAAGAATAGCTACTTGAATGCACCCAAAAATTATTTGGTCTAGACCTGAAGGACGCAAAATGTGGGATGGCGACTGAAAAGTTTGTAAAGCGGGACACGCCAAGTAACGTAAAACGGAAAATACGTAGTACTGTTTTTTAAAATTCATTTATAATACAGTTTATTCCGTTTTAGAGAAAACAGTATGAAATGTGTAATGCACTAAAATTTGCCAAGAAACAAAATAATAACAAAAATTATATAGTAAGATCTTTATACAATAACAGATTTTGCACGCACACGCACGCCCACACATTCGTACTAACCACTCAGGAAATGAAAGGGGTTTGTATTCTACCTGGAAAAATACAGCTTTTGGACATTAATTTGTTATTTAATACATTTGACAGGTAATGCTTTGAAAACACACAACTTTTCACAAACACTAAGAAGGAACAACTAAACGCATATTTCACAACACATTCGTCTTCTACAAAAAATTCCATATATTAATGCATACGAACTGATGACGTAAGCAATCTTTTGCTGTGTAGAGCACAATTCATATCGATGTCAAGCGGTTGCTGATGACGTCTCATCAATAAATTTTAGGATCAGAACTTTTATCGTTCCTCAATACCTATAATTTCTTTTCACTTTCATAAATAAACATTATTCACACAAGTTGACATAGCTGTAGCATTTGTATACTGTAGTTGTGCATTATGCGCATACCTCGTATGCGTTTGTGCTAAACATTTTATGTGTTTGTTACGCGCACGTCTTGTCGTTTTTATTCTTGTGACTACCTCTACTCACCGATAACATCTGATGATAAACTAATGCCTCGAATCGCGTCGTGATTGGTACTAGGCTAAGTTACAGGACGGATAAAACTGATAAATTTACGATTTTATTTTATCAGTTTATTTCACTGTAGTTAAATACGCAAGCGTAAATCTGGCTGACAATCTTACGTACTTGTATGTTATGTTAGTGCTTATACTTATTATGTTATGTTAGCTTTACTTAACTCAATTCAATGTGTTCTGCACTAAATACATATTATATAATTTAGCCCACATTCGGACTTAACGTTTCCAAGAGAAAATATTTACGACAAATATGCACATAATATATACATTGTAATATAAAATATCTGGTGAATAAACGCTACTGTCATTACAGTACACAACGAAATAGAAATCTATCGTAAGCTCATAATGCAGATGAATAAAATTGCGATCGTCTCTTTTTACTTCCATATTCCGTAAGGCAATGGAAGTATGGTGATCGCGAAAAAAATCCTGTTCGAGATAAGGGCTGATTCTGATTGTACTACCCTCAAAACAGGAAGAAAAGTCATTTTCCGAAAAGTGTCCGTTTGTCTATGTGTCTGTGTGTAGAATTTTTTCTATGGCAAACGATAACTGCCGCAAATTCAAGCAGAATCTAATCATTTTTTCTCATATTATGTGCCCGAGTTCTAGAGGACTCAAGACTTATTTATTTCAGTGAAGATCGGTTAAAGGGGAAGGGTAGTTTACCTGCAACGTTTTACGTTTTTCCAAGAGTAAGGTACTTAATTTTCATAAATAAAGTATCCTGAAAATAGGGTTATAATAATCCTCTGTAGAAAGGTAGATAAAATATCTATAAATGAAAATGATAGTTGAGGGTGTAATATTTTATATGTGTATTATGTTATCGGCAAAAAGAAGTAGTTTTTATGGAAATATTTAATTTAAGTTTGTCAAAATTGTCAAATTTTTAAATTTATATTTAAAAATTTTAAATATAAATCTTAGAACATGGAAGTCATGTATAGTTCTTCATACCGATTTTTAATAAATGAAGTAGGCCTAATTGTACTGGTTAAACGTGAATAATTTAATGGAAGGTTTTCTGTTAATTCAGGCTTACTCTGTTTCTCTTCTTTTAAATGAAACATGGAGTTCGTAAACATGGACTGGTTAAAAAAAAAAAAAAATCAAAATTGATTAAATTGATTTCATTGTCGACATTGTGCAGCGTTCGATCGACATATTCGATTCCGGTCGTACATCTGGCATGGCGGTGCTATTAATTTTTTGTCCACAAAATGAAATGATCGTGTTGATCGACGTTACAATTTTTAAAATGTAGCATTGTATTGTTCAATCTATTTCTATATGTTTCTGAAATTATATGATGTCTAAATGGATCGATATGTTAGATCGATCAGTAGTAAGTAGGTGCGCCCACTACTTTTCGCTGTCGTTTCAAACAACTCTTCTATGAGCAAGACAGTCAATAATCACTGTAACACGAATGACAAAACTGAATGAAACATATGTTTTAAACCATTTACTTGAAAACTACATTACTTAAAGTCTAGGTAACTGCATTACTTACCAAGTCTACTCGGGCTGGTAAGACATCGTATGTTACGGTGTTTATTACGGATTTAGCTTTGATAATTTAAGCATCTCTAGCCTTGGTGATAATATTGAAGGTTAAAAACACATTTTATAGTTGTTTAAAGACTATTGAATACAATCTTCCGTTTTTATAACGGGCGGAGACTATGTTTAGCATTTTTGTAGCAATTTTAAAGTCGCATAAGAAAAATATATACACTTTGAATATAGAAAAGTAAAAAAAGCAGATCAGACAAGTCGAATGTTAACTAACTGCCAAAAATTTGTTATAATAATAATAATGCGCTGTCAAGAACATTTTGCTAAATAGGAACCTGAAGTACATTTATTACCGTGTACTTGACATACATAGAATGTGTTAGTAAGCCTATCCAATGTAAGGTACTATCAGCAGCTCACGTTTGCTACCGAACAAGGAATGTGTTGACGTATGCCATTCCACTGCACGCATCACTGTAATACTACACATTTAAAATACGTTTAACACAGTTTCGGTGTGACTTGACTGTCCCTCACACGGCATTTCTTGTACCGAATAAAAAACACACTTTAACAAAATATTCAATAAAGTGCACTGACATATAATGTACGAACGCTCAATCTAATACGTACACAAAATTACAACTAAAGACTTCTTCTGAACATCTGAACAATGTTTTCAGAACCAGTAATACCTCACCAACACAAGCACCCACCATCATTCAGTAGACCCCCGCTCCTCAGTCGTCTCGGCAGCAAAACCGGTGTGCGTACAGTACTTTATCAACATTCTGGATTCTTTTAAAAATTGTTTACTTTGGTTTTGTTTTTTACAGAGATTTAAACATACTACAATTTAATTTAGTGCAAATACACTTACTTGTGAAATATTTACTGTTGATGTATATTTCCCTACTTTCCTATTATTTTATTACATATCTCTACGTAATGTACGCGCGCGCACACACACACACACACACACACACACATGAGTTCCTTGCAGTATTATTGAATGGAATATTTATTATAAAATTATAATTACTTCTGCAAGTAGTTGATCTTATTTTTTAATTGACGTAACGTACGGCTCACTGATTTAATCAGTATCTTTAAAGGTATATAAATATATTTATATAAATGCTCATATAAATATAAATATTTATAATACATGATAGTTAAATAGTATTGAATCATTGTAATATTCACAAAATAAAAAAATATATTCTTGTACAAAAGTTTTATTATTATTACTAAAAATATATAAATATGTATACAAGAAAAAATGAGCAAATATACGCGTAATAATGTAAATATAAATATGTATTCTCTTGACTTCAAATCAAATGATATAGCTGGTTGAGACTGTTAGTTTTAAAACCGTACAGAGTATTCAATTAATTTTTCCTACTTTATATTTGTTATATTTTACATATATATGACATTAAATTATTCATAGAAATTTTACATTTTCAATGTGTGTGTGTGTGTGTGTGTGTGTGTGGGCGCGCGTGTGTGTATGATATATGTTTAAGGAATTAAATTAATTAATAAACAATTTAATACTTTAATACTTCTTGAGTCACAGTTGTTATTATCAGTAAAATGGTTGAATTTTCCAGGAAACTATCAGATGCTCTTGTTAATGGAAGTTACTAACATTTGTCTACTCTACGTTTTCATTTGTTTTATGCCGTCACCATTAAATTATAATTATTATAGTATAACAATGGTTTTAAGATTTTATTTTTTACTATACTGTGTGTACTGTATATGTATGTGCGTGTGTAATATAAAAATTATATTATAAAATTAAATTACACGAACCAGTTTTTAAAAGAATCTACACTAACTTTCTTTATTTCCTGGCAAACCACGCCAAGAAATGTTTTATCTGCTGATTTTAAAAAAAGTGGTTTTTAATTTGAGTCTATAGTAATTTTAAAACAAACTTGTGAAAACAAGCAGATAAACTTAAATACTTTTTTTATTTTGAAACGTGTAGTGTTCTTTCATTTTTTCAGTTGACATTATCGATCTCTGTAACATCTAATTTAGAATTGTAAGCATTTTTATTGAAGAAGGTAAGCAATTTATAATGTTTTATTTGTTTTAGTCTGTTTGTAAATACGTACCAAGACTTATTAGAGAAACTGTTATCTTTAGCTAATTCCAATATACTAAAACCAAAACATATTAGAGAAAGTAGAGCTAAAATAAAAAGCATTAGATATTTCTTATACACACAAATGCCAAGGCATTTAAAGATCAACGTTAAATTGTGATATAAAAATTTACTACCGATACTAGATTAATTTTAAAAATATCAAAATAATGGCTAATTACTGTATGTTTAATGGTAAGTATGAAGTACTCCTAAGTCATAATCAGCGCAAATTGTGGTAATTTATGATATTTTGGGCACATTGTTGAGAAGTAGGTAGTATCATATTCAGTGTAAAATATATTAGAGTCGTTATTGTAAAAGTTGAAACTATGTGTAAGGGATATTGTAATTTCTGCGCATACTTATTACGTGGCGATTCGCCATGCTGAAATTTTGGTAAAATTTTTGTAAAGGCGTCATCTGCACTACCACAGCAAATAATCGTTGGCGGTTTGTATTGATGAATACCTTCTCAGTCTTTCTGCTGTAATTTTATTAGAACTTTTAATAGCTCGGTAATTAGTTAACAAGGTTTTTCTTTATTTTTTTCAGACTTCTCCTTTTAAATACATATCACGCACTGAATATTTAATTAAATTTTTTGCTCTCTCACGTGTAGCCAATGTGAGAGGGCATGTTTAACCAACTCGGTGCTTATTAAAATTTGTTTGTTACAAAAATTTGTTTTGTTAAAGGTATCGCTGAAATTAAAAGAGTAGTTTAGTGCTATTGTTTTGCATTTGTGCAAGTTGCAAGACAGAAACTGAGGTTTTTAAAAAATGTCCCTAGCGGAAAGATTAAAATACAATTTCATTAAACTCTACGTCACAATTACATTAGTTAAACGTACGTATAAAGAGATTTTCTTAGTTATCCATTTTTTCTTCTCTTAAAATAATTACAACAAATCGTAATTTACTTTATAATAAATATGAGAGTCGAATTGAATAAGGGTACCATTAGTTTGCCTTAAGTACATCATAAATTGTGTTACAAAAAGTGAAATGCGTAAAAGGAATTTTCCTGATATCATAAAATAATATCTCATATAATTTATTATGTTTATCAAAAATTACTGCTAGGATTGTTTTAAAGTAACTTAAGGTACATTAAGTATAAAAAATATGATTTATTATATTTTATTTATTATAAACTCACTAAACACGTTTAAACTTAAAAACTTAAAGTAATTAGTTGAAATTTTTCAATTTAGTAAATTAAACGGCATTAGTTTAATTTAAAAATTAAGTGCTAGAAACGTAATTTATTAACGGAAAAAATGATATATTGCACACTACTTAAATTTAAATAAAATTCCCCACAACTCTGTCCTTACTTATCAGGGTGTTGAGAAAACAATAGGATTTAATTTTCTATTGTATTCTTTTTTATAGCCTAAAGGTACCATATGATGTGTAATACAATTTTTTGTTCACATTCTTAAAACGATCGATTTCGGTCATAGACCATCGTCAGGTTATATACAGCACATTTGTGGTCACAATATTGTAAAACACTACTATTTACAAAAACAAATTCGTAGACACTGTTAATGAATTTGATACATATGTCGTTGTCTAAAGCTTCCTAAGAACTGATCCTGTCCTAGAGTGTTCATTTATTATTATATTATTATATTATGAACACTCTATGACAGGATCAGTTCTTAGGAAGCTTTAGACAATGAACACTCTATGACAGGAACAGTTCTTAGGAAGCTTTCGACAATGAAACCTAACACTATAATTTTAAAAAATATAGTGGTAACCCGTGAATATTTAGAACCAGGTATTTAATTTAAATTTAGTGAAATCCCTATAAAATATTGATCTATTATAGAGAAATAGAGATACAAAGTTCGCACACTTTTTTGTTATAAACCTATTAGAGATTGGCATTTCATTGCGAATAATCCGGTTAACTGTGTCAAATGTTTTACAAGCATTTCCTTTGAGCAAAAAGCGAATAGACCACTAAGCGTGTGTAAAGTGCACTCATTTGAAAAAATAATTTCCTACAGCCACAAAGGAAGTAAGCTTTGTTGTACAAAATGTTTGTTACTACAGGAACTGTGTTCTGTATCGCACACAAATTAAAACGCTTACGAACATAGACACACTCAACCTTATACAGCTTTGCCATTTTCTGAACGGATTTCTGTATTTTACCGCAATTTTGTTTTTATTTGTAATGTATATAAAACAAGAAAAATCTTCTATTTTTAAAATTATAAAAAGAATCTATTTTGTAAAATGAGCGCTCAAACAAAATACTATTACATTTGAAAAAACGACTAATACCGAGACAATTGTACTCGATAGTGGCACAAAACCATGCTCGGACACGCGTGCGCATACAAACACTTATACGTTGACACATTCATTACGTATATCATATTGTTACGACATCACAGAACAATCTGCGTGATTATCGAATGTTCTAGAGGGATCCGGAATGTAACGTGTGTGGCGTACGTGCTAGTAGACGCATTTGCTAGACGATGAGAAATTCACGCGGCCGCTCTCACTGTGTCACGGCCGCAAGCAATTACGTCGTAGTTTAAAGGTAATACGTAGTATGTGGAATCGTCTAGATTTTCGGCGGTTCAAGTGGTTATTAGTGAAGTGTTGCGTTTTATAATCGGGCGATATAATTGTAATATAATTGTGTTTAATATTAGTGACATTTTATTGCGTGTGAACAATTTTTATTTAATTTGTTGTAGTAGATTGTGTTGTTAATTACGAACTGTTTAACTCTAAAAATGAAACCTGGTGATTAGTGACTTAATTGGTGTCTTGTACCTATTTTGTTTCCACTGTACCTACGACGATCTAGTAGACCGTCATAACAATATTATGATAAATGCTGTACAACCGTAAACAAATTTTGCTTGCTATGCTCACGTATTTTCTAAGTTTAAACACTAATCACACATCTAGGGCTATATATAATTATTTTTTAGTCACATCCATAAGTAGGGGGCAAGTGACCGTTCTGAAACACTTCCGGGTTCAATATTTGCTGTTTCATGACATCACAGAGGCCCTAGCAGTTGGCGTCCGAGCGCTGCATGTCTAAAACACTGACGTCACTGTTTTATAAAGCTGTTTCATAACGTCACAGAGGCCCTGGCAGTTGGTGTCCGACTGCACTGTGTCGACACAGAGGCCGTGGTAGTTGATTTCTGCTGCGTGGGACATGTCCGAAATTTGGTACCCGAAATGTTTAAAACAATGTGTAGCGGATGGGGGTACCCGGAATTTGGCGGTTGGCGACACAGAGGCCCTTGCAGTTGGCTGCTGGAAGACGAGGCGGTGTGGTGGATAATGAGGTCATCGGGTACCGTTACGCGAAATAGGTCGGTTGAAATTTGGGTCATCGGGTACCCCCACACTCCGCTTGGCTCTGGACGGGGGGGGGGGTACCGTTACGCGAAATTGGTCGGTTAAAATTTGGAGCAATGGGTACCTGACAGGTCATCGGACACCGAAATTTGGTGATTAATGCCGTCCCGGAGGCGGGTAGAGGGAATGATTTATGGTCTGACGTCACTGAACGAGGCTGGGTACCGTTACGCGAAATTAGTCGGTTAAACCGACATTTGGTGATTAATGACATCACAGAGGGCATGGTAGTTGGTTTATGCATGTAGCAGATTTGGTATGGGCCATCGAATACCGTTACGCGAAATTGGTCGGTTAAAATTTGGGGCCTGACGAGACAGCTGCACTCTGTGTATAAAACACTACAATTTTTAAGTAACGGATACGAGTCAGTTGGTTTCTCGTGGCATATAACGTTACAGAATAAAGACTCTTCTAAAAGTTCTCGATTATGGACCCATCTGTTTCCCCTATGTTTGTCCATGTATTCTTCAATTCGGGCCAAGAACTCCATTGGCTTTCGTTTATATTGTCTGAAGTTTAACCATTCTCTATGTTCCGACATGGGGAAATTATTGTAGCCTGTCGGCCGGTTTCTGATTACCTCCATTTCTTCCTGGCTCTGTCGCACTTGTCCAGTGATATTTGTCATCGCTGCTTCCGTACCGTCGCATCTTTCTGTGACATGGGTTCGCATCTTATTGATTTCCATCTGCGTTTCTTTTTGGTTTTCATCCCATTTAGTTTTCTGGTGTTCCTTGACCTGGGTAATTTCCTTATTTATTACCTCCCTGACTTCCAGTACTTCACACTCCGTCTGACGACATCTTTCGTCCACTTCCCTGATTTGTTGGTTTACAACAACTACCTCTTGTTCCAACTTTTTAACTATGGATTTCTTAGTGTCGTTTATTTTTCTATTCAATTCTTCTTTCGCTAACTCGATTCTCTCGTCTACCTTGTTCATATTTTCCTGGTTGACTTCCCTTAGTTCTTCTCTTAACCGTTGGTTATTCTCGTCCATTTTCTCCTCCATTTTCTGACTATTTTCCTCCAACTTTTCCCTCAGTTGTTGATTGTCGTTTTCCATCTTCCTACTATTTTCCCTCAACTCTTCCCTTAATTGTTGGTTGTCATCTTCCATTTTCTTACTGGTTTCCTCCATTTCCTCTTCCATCTTCTTACTCAAGGATTAGTTGTCCTCCTTTAATTCCTTACTCAATTTCTTACTATTTCCTTCCATGCCCTTACTCAACTTCTTACTGGTTGATTTGTTTTCTTCCTGTGTTGACTCCATTTGCTTACTTAACTGTAGGACCATTTCCATTATCTTGTCTAATATGGGGCCTTCTGTTGTTTGGGATTTCTGTTTCTCCTTCTCTGGGACATTGATTTCCCCTGTTTGTGTTGGTCCTTCAGGTTGTTCCCTGGTGGTACTGGTTGTTTAGGTTCCATTGGGTTTAATAACTCTTCCACATTTTCTACAGGCGTTGCCTCCTTGTCCCCCATGTCGACTTGCTTTTCGGCCTCTGCCGCCCTCTTCTTAGAAGTAGCTCGTCGTTGCAATTTGCCTCCTTCTCTTTGGTATAATCGCTGCCAAGCTTAAATAATTAAGCCCTCTAGTTGGACGCCAATTTGTAACGAGTCCTGTTACAAATGAATAATTTCTTTATGTATGTTCAAAGAAAAGATTAAAAAAATTTTATTAAAAAAAAAATTTGTTCAAAAAAAATTTATGTTGTTGTTGTAACAACAAATGTTGTTGTAGTAATTGAAAAATAATCCTGGTTCTGTGCTTTGTTTACAATTTTAAAATTCTGTAAGTTTCTTTTGGTTAATTTTACACTTCTGGTAGATCTTAACTAAATCTGGAGTTAATCAGATTATCTTCTTGCTGTAATCGATTAGTGATTTTCAGCGCTGCTCCAGTATATCTCTTTCAGTCAAGATTTATCTTCTTCCAGTAAGTCCTATTGTTAGTTAAATTCTTAATTTAAAATGTGAAATAATTATAAAGTCCAGATCATTGAAATAATTTGATTTATTAATAATAGTTCTTTAAAATCGATTTAAAATCGATGCTGAGCAAATAGTCGACTCTTTCACAGGAATATCGATTTGCGATTACAGGTTATTTTTATATAAAATATTGAAAAAGGTTCTTATAACGATTATATTTATAGTCAGAGAAGGGAGGCCTAGAAAGTATAACATGTACAAAAAATAATATTAATAATTAATAATTAACAAATTGTGAATAATATATAATGTTTAGTATATTTGAATTTTCAAACCAATGCTGCCGTCTATGGAATCAATCTGGAGAGTTGCAGTGCATCACGGATCCATCATGGCGGCTAGCTGAATTGATGAGGTTAACGCATAAACGGTCGCTGGAAATTCTAACAATAAATTCACCTTTAAACTGTTTTATGGATCTCCGTAATAGTGTATACTGTCTATTATGTTGTTCGAGGTATCCTGGATAAGTGTTCAGTGTTCACTGGTGTTAATTGTTTTCTGTTAGATGTGTTCACCTTTTGTCTGTTCGTGGCTAAGAATCGTTAATCTGTTGTATAGTGAAATATTAATATTAGGGAGTTTTAATGGTTTAAATCATTTGGATTGTGTTATGTATTGTTTGTTTTCACTATTGTAGTATAGTATTTCACTGATATAAAGTCAAAAAGTGTCGATTTAGGTAACTCTCGTTTTTCACTGATTTTCAACGTTTAGTCCATTACAATCCGTTTTACGGTTGTAGAACTCGATTGAGGTTCAACCGTACTCGTTGAATGTTAACAAAGAACTAATTTACTTCCTTCGTCTTAGGAAATATCTTGCCAAGTTAATATTGGAAAAGTATTGTTAAAATAATTTTCATTTCCTATGTACATAATTATATGGTACATTATATATGGAATATTTTTAGTTTATTGTTCGCTTTCATGAACTATTAACAACATAATTGGTTTATTTATCTCATTCCGTTTAATTTGATATGTTATAGTCCATATTTGTTGAGATTTTTGTTAAAATTACCATATTTCTGTCTTTTTGGAAATCTAGGCACAAAAACCTGTTTCCGTTTTTGTACACAATTCCTGCCATTTTAGGTGTTCTAAATGAAATTATAATAAGTTTCAGATGGTCACAAATCTTTCGCTTTCCTTAATTTCTTATAAATTTAACATTTGAACTGTCTTTTAGTGATAATTTATTAATTTACTATTCCTCCTCTGAAATAGTTATTTTTTTATATTTCGAACATTTTTAATAATTTAAGACATTTTTCTATATTACTCTTTTAAATCATAGGATCATTTACAGTAGTTAGGTATTGATCCACCTTACCTAAATCTTGTTAGTTTACATGGTTCATTGGTGAATTAACTGGTTTATATTAATTTTTTGGAATTCATTATTTGGCCTAGAGTTTAGTATTTTCATATATGGTTTTCCCAAATAAAGTTAATTCTACACCTCCTCTGACTCTTAAAAGTTAACATAAAATGAAATAAAATTGTTTACATAATTATTGATATGTGTAGCATCTAATTCATGCTACAGTTACAAAAAATAATATTTGACAATTAGTTAGCAGTCTTCAAAGTTAGACATGTTTGCTGGAACTATTTTGAACATGCATTTAAAAACATTTTATAAATTAATGCAGCATCCATACCTAAACATTATAATTTGTAGGCATGCTGTTATATAACTAAAACATCTTACTCTAAATATAGACCTTATTCTATAGGAACTCTTTTTAAATTGGAGTTCATGGCTTTGAACATTATTAGCCGTTTAAAATTCTTAATTCTATTAAAACTTAATCTATTTTCAGTCCTTTCTGATTATATTGTATTATTATCTAAAATCCCCTTGTACAGTAAACATTTCCCCACATACTTTCTTTATTATTGGCATTACCATGAATGTCTTGAGATAACAAAGTGACCTTATTTATGAAATATTGGAAAGGTTTTTTCATTTTAATATTTCATTACCTGTTAATTATAAAATATAAAAGTTATTTTATAGCACCTTGTTTAAGTTATAGTTACATTACAACTCGAAGTTTATTACATTTAAAAACACTTCCACTGGTACACATTCACTGTTCGTTCTGACTTATATTTGAGTTTTATTATTCTCAGACCAGACCTTTAGTCATAATGGACTGTGAAGATTTGTTTATTTTTTAGCATATAATAACTTTAGTTTGTGCACTTCTTATCATACTACTCAATATTTTTTCTATAATTATTTACAATTCATAAGGTTTTGGGGTGTTATACTTTCTTTAATGGTATTAACATTTGGTTTGGGGTTAATGCTAGTTAATAATAGGTTTTTATTGTGGTTCTTTTGTCGTATATATTCCTTTCTTCTCGTCTTCCTGCTTGGGTTTCTTCTTTGGTAAACCAAGGTACTTAGTGTTATTTTGTCCGATGGTTGGTTCGGGGTATCTTCTTTATTATCTGCTTCTAAATTTCTTCTTCCTTCTTGGGTTTGGGGTATTTTCTTTATCACCTGCTACTAACTCTACTCTTCTTTCTTGGTTTCGGGGTATCTTGTTTATCACCTGATACTAACTCTAATCTTCTTTCTTGGTTTCCGGGTATCTTGTTTATCACTTGATACTAACTTTACTCTTCTTTCTTCTTCTGTTTGTGGTATCTTCTTTATCACTTGATACTAACTTTACTCTTCTTTCTTCTTGTTTTAGGGATATCTTCTTTATCACCTGATACTACCTTTACTCTTCTTTCTTCTTGTTTGGAGTATTTTCTTTATCACCTGCTCCTAACTCTACTCTTCCTTCTTCTTCTTTATCACCTGCTCCTAATCTCCTGGGTAATCTCTTGATTTTTTAATATGAGTTTCCTTTAATTTATTTTCTTTGAATTTTATGTTTGCATTATTATTATTATTTAATTGTGGTTTTTCTTTTATAGTGGTGTTTTCCTTTGAAGTGTAATTGAATTTCATTTGACATTCTTTGAGTATATGTAATTTAATTATTTTTATGATCTTAATTTGAATTAATTATTAGTGGATTATCTGTCACGCTACAATATTTATATACACACATGTATGTACAACATATATGAACATACATGTATATATATATATATATACATGATGTAGCGTGACAGATGTATGCATAATATTGAATGGCAATTGATCATTAGAATAATGAAGTTCTTCATTAGAATTTGGAAGAAAGCATTAAGTTTAATATAAATAGGTTAATTCATAGCAACTGTGGAAAGAAATCATTATTATAAAGAAAATCCAAGTTCAAGTAAAAGGAGTTACTAGTGATGAGTCATCCAAGACCAGTCTCATAACCAAAGGTTTTCAAGGTATAACCCAGGAAGGTAAAATAGTAAATAACAAAGCAGTACACAATATGACCAAACCCACAACGAGGGAGAATAAATAGAATAGAAACCCTAAAATAAGCCAAGATCAACCAATACAGGTTGTGTATTTCTGAATTCAAGAAGAAGATGGAGAAGATACCAGTCCCAGAAGGCAGGAGAAAAGAAGACTGAAGAAAGAAGAAGAGGGCAGCATCCTGAAGAAGATGTCATGCTCTTATAAAAGACACCCAAATCCCTATATCCCCAAAATAAATATCTAAAAACAAAAGTATAACGAAATAAAAACCACATGTATATAAATTTAAGAAAGAGAAGTGAACAAAGTAAAAGTTTCCTGTGAACTAAGATGAAACAATAATATAGTACCCATGGAACAAATCTCCATTGAAAAAACGCTAACCAATTTATTATGTTAATAAGACTATACGACCATTTAGCATTAACATAATATATAAGTGAAAGTGAACCAGTGATAGTTTTGGGTATTATAAAAAATGAACCTTGTGTTTCATTCTTGGCAATCACAAACATTGGATGCAATGAAATATGCATTTTTCAATGACTTAAAATGTGTACGGTGACAATATGTTGTTCATAAGACATGAATCTGTTTAAAATAACATTTTTGTTTTACATGAAAAAAGAAAAACAGATTTCATAGTGCTTTGTGAACGGTTCATACTATTTATTTGTTAATGACAGGGTACAATTCCCCAAAGACAAGGTATAAAAGACTGTATAAAAACTGTAGAATCCTACTTATAATAATAGTTAGAAATAAGAATATAAATATAAGGTTTTAATGTATATAGTACAAGAATGTTTAAAAATGTTTTAGATATAAGGCCATTTGTTTGGGTCTGAAACAACTAACATCAGAACTATAAAAATAATTACCACTTGTAAATAGTAGAGAGTAATTAAGATGTTAGTTAGTACAAAACCTTTGTTGTAAACCATATTTCCATGTTGGAAATGGGAATTTTGTTGCAAAATGTCTGATTTGAAGACAACCATTTATTTAAAAAAAAATGTTCTTTATTTTGTGTTAACTATTGTTTGTATTGTAACCAATACTAATTGTTTTTGTGTAATTTGAAAACATGTTTAATTTATAATACTATTTGTAAAAAGTCAGAGAGGGTATCACACATCATATATTGTTTGTAAATTATTTTGTAAGAAAAATTGTTAAAAAAAATCATAGGCCAAAAGAATGGAAACCAAACTTCATCAAAACAGAGAAATTACTCATTTAAAAGCAAATAAACAAAAGGGGTTTAGACAAAATAAACTTGAGATCATGCCATATAATTGCACATACCATTTAGAGAGATTTTAATAAATTATATTCAGAATTATAAATAAAAATAAAATGACTAAACTCAGAAATTTAGACATGGGAGTCATATATTTCAGAATAATGTTTCAGAATACAACTAATTCAATTAATTACCAGAAAATAAGGGAATAGGAACCTTTTAATACAATATAGGATTATTAATATTAAATATAACTGATAAAATGGCTGAATTTATATAATGACAGGAAGTAAATTTTGATGTTTTGGACTCTTCAGAGTATACCAAACTGAAAGTGAAATTACTATTTTTTGGACAGAAAACACTATAAAATGGCATTATTTAATCTGAAAATAACCAGAATGAGCTGAAAGATTAATTTAAATCAAATCTAGTGAATAAAATTGACAAATAACCAAAGTATAGGCATTCATATAGTGAAAATGTAAAAGTGCATACAGGATGTGAAAAATATTTGAACAATGTTAAGGATAATATTATATGGGCTAAGAGTTTAATTGAAACTGGAGGAAACAGTTAGTTAATTATTGGTAGTTGAACGGTTAACATGACATACCTTTGATAACGTGAATAACCTAACCTATAATCGTCATACAAAGCGAGTGTATAGTGAGTTATTGTGAAATCGCGAGTGACTTGTAAAATACTTCTGAAACTATCATATTATAACAGAAACGATCAAGTAACACTCCATAACACAGAACAATATAAATCTACTCCGAAAAACACCATAAAACACTAGAAAACTGTATAATACATTAAACCAAATTAGTGACGGAATCGGAGAAAGTGTTTGAACTAATAATTATACAGATACACTAAATACAACCCAGAATCACTACACCAGTCACTACACAACATATAACAAGAGATTTGCGGACACGAGAACAGAAATATTGCGTCAAAATACATTATTTGGAATGCAGCAGCAACGAGCAACATTTTCATCGACTTGACGGCAGCCATTTGCTTTGACAATTCCAGTGCCTCTTCTTGGTTCAGCACAGCTGTTTGGTGAAAACGATTATTATATTTACAATTTATTATTCAATGTCTGTGTTTATTAATAACTATTAATTTGATTGTAACGTCATACTTTTTAAATATTAGCCCGATTTCTCTGACTTTGGTAATAACTGGCTGTTTAAAGAACCCTATATAATTTTTATAACATATACTTGTAACTTTTTTCGATATCCTGAGAATCGATACTAATCGATAAGAGTCAATATTGCTGTTACTTAATAAAACATTAATACTTTTCAATACTTAATAGTTCTTTATTTCTTCAATAATACTAATTACCAATAATATAATTCTAATTGATAATCTACAAGGACTTTACCACCCGTAAGTGAAGATAACCTAAAAAATAGAAAGGTAAACAAATATCGATTGGTTTACAGACAGTCTTATGAGTGGTGATAGATTATTTAAATTATACTAAAACTTTAATAAAAATTTTCAGAAGAGCATTACACTGTTTAAAACTTCACAGCCCTATATTAATTAATTGATCCTAATTAATTAATTAATAAAATTAAAATTTTTTTTATTATTATTTTTTTTTTATAAACATAATTTTTTTTTAATTTTCTTCAAAACAATAATTTTTGTTTTGAAACTTTCGGTGAAGCTGAGCATATATATTTCTTCATCAACTTTACGCTACTCGACCGGTCTTGCTACCATTGGGACTCGACCAGCTGGGAAACTTAAGGAAGTGTTTCAGGCCAGTAAGACGTCGAGAGCCACACCAATTAAACACCTTACAACTTACAGATTCACACATCAATCTTATTTATTTTATTACAAATTGAATAGTCCAAACAGAGGGGCTTGATTACATCGGAGTCGAACTTCACAATCACAATCTCTTATATCATCAACACACTTACACTAATATTTATTTTATTACAAATTGGCGCACAACTTTAGGGGCTTTAATTAGCGATTGGAAGGCCAATACATTCTGCCCAATCACTAGTTGGAGCTAGGCAACAGCTACAAAGCCAGAGAAAAGGGAACAACGACAAGCAAAATGGCAGAACTTACACCAAAAGAAGTGGAGGTGATGGAGAAGATGTTGGAAATGATGAGGGGGTTGAAAAAAGAAAGGAAGGAAATGATGGACGAGGAAAGAAGGGATAGGAAGGAGCGCCACAAATTCATAATGGGGAAACTGGGTGAGATGAACAAGAAACTAGATGACGATAATAAGGAAATGAGAGAGGACAGATTAAAAAGGGAAGAATTAAGAAAGGAGAAGACCGAAGAAATAAAAAATGATAGCCAACCAGAAACAGGAGAAGTACCAAATGATAAGATGCAGGAACTAGTAACGGTGGTACCTGAAATTGAAACTAGCCGAAACCAGGAAAATATTGAACAAAGGAAAAGGAGAATGTATCCAAGAAATGTAATAAAAACTAAGGAAGAGTTGGAGATGATGAACCATGGATTAATTGATGGCAATAATATCCCAATTTCCAATGACAAAGACATCATGTATTCCAGGAATTATAGGAGGAGAATCGAAGTAATTTCCAAAATAATTTACCACAAGACAGTAGTGTACCAATGGGAAAGGACCAGAGGTAAACAGAATACGACATGTGGACAAGATCAATATCAGCGCAGAACTGGACAGTGGATTTCAGAAAGATGGAAATGTGATATCGTACCAGACTGTAATGACGGCACAGGTGAATCACCAGAATGTATTCCATTAGCGTGCCATCTAGGACAGTTCCAGGGTACGGTTAGACTAAAATATATTCCTTCAGAGTGGATATGTGATGGTAAACCAGCTTATGGTGTTTCAGATAAACAAATAATAAGTGATAACCCAGATGAAGATCCTCACATATATTTGTCAGGTAATACAAAACATGGACCACAAAAGTATTGGTGTATACAATATGATGATAGAGGGAGCCAGTCCAATAATTACGACGGCCCTAACAACCCGCCGCGTAATGACCAGTTTAGCAGTTATTTTAACGGCATTAGGGATAACAACCCCTATCCATACAATAGAAACAATTTATACCAACATAATATTGTCCCATACAGTCAGAGAAATCCATATCCCAACAATAATGATGACAGCCCTTACCCACCTAACCGAAATTACTATAATTATAACTTTAGTAATAACAATAATAACAGTAATAATAACCGAGTGTCGCGCCCTAGGGTAAATTTTATAAGAGCAACCGAGATGATGGACCCTGGTTGACACAGATACCACACACCATCAAGAAAAGGGACAGAGATCATGATAACCGACTATGGCGAAAAACAACGGTGAAGGAGACGGAATAAATATCATTGAAAGGAAATGATACGAAGAATAAACATAGAAACAAAACTGGGTTTTATGAGTGAAGACAATGTAAGAAAATGAACATGACAAATAAAAATATGAGCAATGCAGTGACATAAAGAAAATCGTCCATCTTCCTGGGTATATAGAAAAGAAAAGAAAACTTATAAGAAAGAAAAAGAGAAGATCAACTTACAAAAGTATAAATAATATGGTCCAGTGTAGAGTACAATATAACCCCATATGTTGTGGTAAATGATAAGCATAACAATACATATGAGTTGAGGGAAATCATTTCAGGAAAAATCAAAGGAGTGTACAATCAAGCTTCTATGAAGAAATATTATGAAGAATGAGTTGTGAGTTTTAGAATTTTGAATTTATTTTATAAAAATTTAAAAATAATGTAAGTACATCTTACAACCTAATATTTTGAAAAGAACATTCTGGAGAATTAAAAGAAAAAGAATTTTTAATAATTTGAAAAAAATTCTAAAATATGTAAGTACGTCATATTACAACCTAATAATTTTGGAACGAACTTTATGGAAGAAAGAAAAAGAAAGACTTTTGAATTGAAATATATTTATAAAAATTTAAAATTGAGTAAGTACTTCTTACTACAACCTGATAATTTAGAACAAAACTTTATGGAAGAAAGAGAAAGAGAGAGAATTTTGAACATAATTTAAAAAATTTAAAATTAAGTAAGCACAGCTTACTACCACTGAATTGTGAGAAAACTTTATGGTAAATAATCAAGAAGAATTTGAATTTGGAGAAATACCAAAACATTCAGGAATAATAGTAAGATCACAGTACTATAAACAATTCTGAATGAAACAATTCTGGGAATAAATGAATTAAACAGAATTTGAATGTTGATAGAACGTCAGAACTTTGAAACAAGATAAGATCAACATATTACAAGGATTTATGAGAAATATTTTTCAATTAAATAAAAAGAATAGTTTGAATTTTATATTAAAACTAACCAAGTTCCAAGAAATAATTATGTGTCAATTATGATTGAATTGAGAAGAAAATAAAGTAATTAATTCAGAAAAGAGAATTAACGTTAATCCAGAATAAATGGTAACATTCACAATAGAATTTGAAGGAGTAGAGAAGAATAACAAGAAAGAGTGTAATATGCCAGAGAAGGAAAAAATTTGGAAGCAAAGAGACTAATTACCTATGAAACGATAATGAAAACAGTTAATTAAGAGCAAAGAAGAACAACTGATACCAAACAGATGGAGAAGATGATTTTGAACCAATGATAATAATAAGACCTATATGAAATGCAAAGAGAAGAAATACCACATGAAATATAATATAAATGAATTAATGCTAATGAATGCGAAGACGGATTAATAACTTTCTAAGAGAAAGGAAACAACCAAAATGTTTAAATAAAATGATCAATATAACAACCTGTATATCTAATGTAAAGATACAATGTTAAAAAATTAAATATAATATAATAAGACCATTCAAATAATGAATAAGAAAGACTATATATAGAGACCATGCTAATACTATGAATAACCAGAAGAAAGTATAAAGAGAATTCAGATGAAGAAGAAAGAGAGTTACACTGTAAACAGTAACCAGAATTATTAAAAGAAAGGTTTTCAACCATAATTAAATTAAATATATCAGACAAGTTAAGAGTTTTGGAAAAATATATATGTAATGAGTATAATAATGATTATGAAGATTTATTAAGATAGAAAATGTGAGATAATCTGAGAGACTACGAAGTGGAGAATCCACAGATATTTTTATTAGTCGAAAATGAGACTACTTTTTATTTATTTATTCGATGACTGACTGAAGATAATTCCAGCAGCATTATGTTTTTTGAGCAGGGATGGATATGCCCCTGTACTCAATTTATAGAAGTGGTGTATGGCCAGCAGAGAAGTAGCGTACAGTGCCCCTCTGATCTGCCCCAGCCCACATGATAGGGAATGTTAGGGAATTAATATCCCAAGGATACAACACGAAGTTGATATAGAAAGAAAATGTATTACAATTATAATATATCTCAGAAGACACTAACTATCCGAAAAGGATCAGTAGTAAAACAAATAATTATATATATAAAATTAATTAAACTCTAATTATAAAATGTCGATATACAAATGGAGAAGAAAATGAATTATAAGAAATGATGAAATTATCATAAGAAATTATTTCATCCATAAACATGTCTGAAATAATTACTTCTGGAGGAGAGCAATCTGTAGCGTGACAGATGTATGCATAATATTGAATGGCAATTGATCATTAGAATAATGAAGTTCTTCATTAGAATTTGGAAGAAAGCATTAAGTTTAATATAAATAGATTAATTCATAGCAACTGTGGAAAGAAATCATTATTATAAAGAAAATCCAAGTTCAAGTAAAAGGAGTTACTAGTGATGAGTCATCCAAGACCAGTCTCATAACCAAAGGTTTTCAAGGTATAACCCAGGAAGGTAAAATAGTAAATAACAAAGCAGTACACAATATGACCAAACCCACAACGAGGGAGAATAAATAGAATAGAAACCCTAAAATAAGCCAAGATCAACCAATACAGGTTGTGTATTTCTGAATTCAAGAAGAAGATGGAGAAGATACCAGTCCCAGAAGGCAGGAGAAAAGAAGACTGAAGAAAGAAGAAGAGGGCAGCATCCTGAAGAAGATGTCATGCTCTTATAAAAGACACCCAAATCCCTATATCCCCAAAATAAATATCTAAAAACAAAAGTATAACGAAATAAAAACCACATGTATATAAATTTAAGAAAGAGAAGTGAACAAAGTAAAAGTTTCCTGTGAACTAAGATGAAACAATAATATAGTACCCATGGAACAAATCTCCATTGAAAAAACGCTAACCAATTTATTATGTTAATAAGACTATACGACCATTTAGCATTAACATAATATATAAGTGAAAGTGAACCAGTGATAGTTTTGGGTATTATAAAAAATGAACCTTGTGTTTCATTCTTGGCAATCACAAACATTGGATGCAATGAAATATGCATTTTTCAATGACTTAAAATGTGTACGGTGACAATATGTTGTTCATAAGACATGAATCTGTTTAAAATAACATTTTTGTTTTACATGAAAAAAGAAAAACAGATTTCATAGTGCTTTGTGAACGGTTCATACTATTTATTTGTTAATGACAGGGTACAATTCCCCAAAGACAAGGTATAAAAGACTGTATAAAAACTGTAGAATCCTACTTATAATAATAGTTAGAAATAAGAATATAAATATAAGGTTTTAATGTATATAGTACAAGAATGTTTAAAAATGTTTTAGATATAAGGCCATTTGTTTGGGTCTGAAACAACTAACATCAGAACTATAAAAATAATTACCACTTGTAAATAGTAGAGAGTAATTAAGATGTTAGTTAGTACAAAACCTTTGTTGTAAACCATATTTCCATGTTGGAAATGGGAATTTTGTTGCAAAATGTCTGATTTGAAGACAACCATTTATTTAAAAAAAAATGTTCTTTATTTTGTGTTAACTATTGTTTGTATTGTAACCAATACTAATTGTTTTTGTGTAATTTGAAAACATGTTTAATTTATAATACTATTTGTAAAAAGTCAGAGAGGGTATCACACATCATATATTGTTTGTAAATTATTTTGTAAGAAAAATTGTTAAAAAAAATCATAGGCCAAAAGAATGGAAACCAAACTTCATCAAAACAGAGAAATTACTCATTTAAAAGCAAATAAACAAAAGGGGTTTAGACAAAATAAACTTGAGATCATGCCATATAATTGCACATACCATTTAGAGAGATTTTAATAAATTATATTCAGAATTATAAATAAAAATAAAATGACTAAACTCAGAAATTTAGACATGGGAGTCATATATTTCAGAATAATGTTTCAGAATACAACTAATTCAATTAATTACCAGAAAATAAGGGAATAGGAACCTTTTAATACAATATAGGATTATTAATATTAAATATAACTGATAAAATGGCTGAATTTATATAATGACAGGAAGTAAATTTTGATGTTTTGGACTCTTCAGAGTATACCAAACTGAAAGTGAAATTACTATTTTTTGGACAGAAAACACTATAAAATGGCATTATTTAATCTGAAAATAACCAGAATGAGCTGAAAGATTAATTTAAATCAAATCTAGTGAATAAAATTGACAAATAACCAAAGTATAGGCATTCATATAGTGAAAATGTAAAAGTGCATACAGGATGTGAAAAATATTTGAACAATGTTAAGGATAATATTATATGGGCTAAGAGTTTAATTGAAACTGGAGGAAACAGTTAGTTAATTATTGGTAGTTGAACGGTTAACATGACATACCTTTGATAACGTGAATAACCTAACCTATAATCGTCATACAAAGCGAGTGTATAGTGAGTTATTGTGAAATCGCGAGTGACTTGTAAAATACTTCTGAAACTATCATATTATAACAGAAACGATCAAGTAACACTCCATAACACAGAACAATATAAATCTACTCCGAAAAACACCATAAAACACTAGAAAACTGTATAATACATTAAACCAAATTAGTGACGGAATCGGAGAAAGTGTTTGAACTAATAATTATACAGATACACTAAATACAACCCAGAATCACTACACCAGTCACTACACAACATATAACAAGAGATTTGCGGACACGAGAACAGAAATATTGCGTCAAAATACATTATTTGGAATGCAGCAGCAACGAGCAACATTTTCATCGACTTGACGGCAGCCATTTGCTTTGACAATTCCAGTGCCTCTTCTTGGTTCAGCACAGCTGTTTGGTGAAAACGATTATTATATTTACAATTTATTATTCAATGTCTGTGTTTATTAATAACTATTAATTTGATTGTAACGTCATACTTTTTAAATATTAGCCCGATTTCTCTGACTTTGGTAATAACTGGCTGTTTAAAGAACCCTATATAATTTTTATAACATATACTTGTAACTTTTTTCGATATCCTGAGAATCGATACTAATCGATAAGAGTCAATATTGCTGTTACTTAATAAAACATTAATACTTTTCAATACTTAATAGTTCTTTATTTCTTCAATAATACTAATTACCAATAATATAATTCTAATTGATAATCTACAAGGACTTTACCACCCGTAAGTGAAGATAACCTAAAAAATAGAAAGGTAAACAAATATCGATTGGTTTACAGACAGTCTTATGAGTGGTGATAGATTATTTAAATTATACTAAAACTTTAATAAAAATTTTCAGAAGAGCATTACACTGTTTAAAACTTCACAGCCCTATATTAATTAATTGATCCTAATTAATTAATTAATAAAATTAAAATTTTTTTTTATTATTATTTTTTTTTTATAAACATAATTTTTTTTTAATTTTCTTCAAAACAATAATTTTTGTTTTGAAACTTTCGGTGAAGCTGAGCATATATATTTCTTCATCAACTTTACGCTACTCGACCGGTCTTGCTACCATTGGGACTCGACCAGCTGGGAAACTTAAGGAAGTGTTTCAGGCCAGTAAGACGTCGAGAGCCACACCAATTAAACACCTTACAACTTACAGATTCACACATCAATCTTATTTATTTTATTACAAATTGAATAGTCCAAACAGAGGGGCTTGATTACATCGGAGTCGCATACTCCACAATAGCAGTATATCATCATCAATACACATCTATATCAAATCTTTTATTATATTATTACAATGAACATAATTAAAATAAATTAACACATAACATATAACACACACACACATAACATATTAACACTGAACATATACAGGTTGTCCCGGGAGGAGAGGGAAATAATTTGAGAAATGGTTCTATAGCGTAAAAGAAGAAAAAAAGTTCATATAAACACATGTCCGGAAACCCTTTGTAAGCGAGTTACGGCTAACGAAATCTCGCCCGGGTTTCGGTTCCCCCGGGTAAATGAAGACTTTCTGAAATTCTGGGAAGTAGCGAATTCTGTTGTTTCTTATGGTTTTTGACATGAGAAATCGAATAGAACAGCTCGCAGAAGTGTATCTCCCATAAGTTTCATTATATCCGACGTAAAACAGAAAAATCTTTGCCTAAAAACAAATTTTGGAAAATTGGAAACAATTGTAATTTTTTGTTGATTTTTATTAACTTTATTTACACCATGACGACCATGGTCACACGGATCGTCGTATCGTACAGTGGAAACAGAATACAGGCACTATTATGTGAGACGTATCATAATAAGCTTCGAGGCCACTGCGGTATTGCCAATGTTTGCAGCAGACCTCCCCTCCCCGCCTTTGCTTACGCATAACCAAATGTAACGTCCGTCAACGCTGGTCGGCGAGGGGCGGGGAAGAGCTGTTACTATTGCCGAAGCTTATTATGGTAAGGCCCGTACTTATAATAAAGTCACTAATTACCAACTTTAATTAATCACAAATAACAATTTTTAATCAACAAGGTACTCTTATAATAATTCAAGTTAAAATTTGTCCTCACGCAATAATAATGACGACTGTTAGAGTTGCGCACTAATTATAACAAAATCACTTTCCGCAACAATAACTTGATCCGCACTTTACAATAACGCCAAGAGTAACTAACTTACTAAACCGACCGCTGTTGTTGATATTGATCTCGCAGATGTTCCAGAATAATTTTCCATTCTTTTGGCGGCGTGTCAGTATAATTTGCGTAGTTAAGAGTGCTCGAACTTTCTGGAAGGTACTTTTCTGCACGGCCTCGACAGAGACACTACTCAAGCTCGGCTAGCGGAGAAACGTCTAGAACTTTTACCGTTACTGCATCTTCCGACTTTTCGAGAGAGAGAGAGAGAGAGAGAGAGAGAGAGAGAGAGAGAGAGAGAGAGAGAGAGAGAGAGAGAGAGAGAGAGAGAGAGAGAGTAACATAATTTCGTAGGAATATGTTGGTCTAGCGTATTAAACATTACAATAATTAAAAGGTAATTTTTTCGTAGTACAGACAACTAACAGACAAAGGAACAAAATTGCGCGCGCGCGCACGATTGTCTGTGTCAATTACGCAACAAATTAAACTTATAGTTTGCCTTTATAAATAATATTATTGTAGATATATGTTCAATAAATATTATATGTACATATAACACTCAAATATATACATACAGGGTGTCCCGGGAGGAGAGGGAAATAATTTGAGAAATGGTTCTATAGTGTAAAAGAAGAAAAATAGTTCGTATAAACATATGTCCGGAAACGCTTTGTAAGCGAGTTACGGCTAGCGAAAAATTTCGCCCGGGTTTCGGTTCCCCCGGGTAAATGAAGACTTTCTAAAATTCTGGGAAGGGGAAAATTCTGTTGTTTCTTATGGTTTTTGACCTGAAAAATCGAATAAAACAGGTCGCAGAACGGTATCTCCCATACGTTTCATGATATCCGACGTAAAACAGAAAAATCTTTGCCTAAAAACAAATTTTGGAAAATTGGAAACAATTGGAATTTTTTGTTCATTTCTATTGACTTTAATTACACCATTTTTCTGGTTAAACATTTGACACAGTTAACCGGATTATTCGCAATGAAATGCCAATCTCTAATAGGTTTATAACAAAAAAGTGTGCGAACTTTGTATCTCTATTTCTCTATAATAGATCAATATTTTATAGGGATTTCACTAAATTTAAATTAAATACCTGGTTCTAAATATTCACGGGTTACCACTATATTTTTTAAAATTATAGTGTTAGGTTTCATTGTCGAAAGCTTCCTAAGAACTGTTCCTGTCATAGAGTGTTCATTGTCTAAAGCTTCCTAAGAACTGATCCTGTCATAGAGTGTTCATAATATAATAATATAATAATAAATGAACACTCTAGGACAGGATCAGTTCTTAGGAAGCTTTAGACAACGACATATGTATCAAATTCATTAACAGTGTCTACGAATTTGTTTTTGTAAATAGTAGTGTTTTACAATATTGTGACCACAAATGTGCTGTATATAACCTGACGATGGTCTATGACCGAAATCGATCGTTTTAAGAATGTGAACAAAAAATTGTATTACACATCATATGGTACCTTTAGGCTATAAAAAAGAATACAATAGAAAATTAAATCCTATTGTTTTCTCAACACCCTGATAAGTAAGGACAGAGTTGTGGGGAATTTTATTTAAATTTAAGTAGTGTGCAATATATCATTTTTTCCGTTAATAAATTACGTTTCTAGCACTTAATTTTTAAATTAAACTAATGCCGTTTAATTTACTAAATTGAAAAATTTCAACTAATTACTTTAAGTTTTTAAGTTTAAACGTGTTTAGTGAGTTTATAATAAATAAAATATAATAAATCATATTTTTTATACTTAATGTACCTTAAGTTACTTTAAAACAATCCTAGCAGTAATTTTTGATAAACATAATAAATTATATGAGATATTATTTTATGATATCAGGAAAATTCCTTTTACGCATTTCACTTTTTGTAACACAATTTATGATGTACTTAAGGCAAACTAATGGTACCCTTATTCAATTCGACTCTCATATTTATTATAAAGTAAATTACGATTTGTTGTAATTATTTTAAGAGAAGAAAAAATGGATAACTAAGAAAATCTCTTTATACGTACGTTTAACTAATGTAATTGTGACGTAGAGTTTAATGAAATTGTATTTTAATCTTTCCGCTAGGGACATTTTTTAAAAACCTCAGTTTCTGTCTTGCAACTTGCACAAATGCAAAACAATAGCACTAAACTACTCTTTTAATTTCAGCGATACCTTTAACAAAACAAATTTTTGTAACAAACAAATTTTAATAAGCACCGAGTTGGTTAAACATGCCCTCTCACATTGGCTACACGTGAGAGAGCAAAAAATTTAATTAAATATTCAGTGCGTGATATGTATTTAAAAGGAGAAGTCTGAAAAAAATAAAGAAAAACCTTGTTAACTAATTACCGAGCTATTAAAAGTTCTAATAAAATTACAGCAGAAAGACTGAGAAGGTATTCATCAATACAAACCGCCAACGATTATTTGCTGTGGTAGTGCAGATGACGCCTTTACAAAAATTTTACCAAAATTTCAGCATGGCGAATCGCCACGTAATAAGTATGCGCAGAAATTACAATATCCCTTACACATAGTTTCAACTTTTACAATAACGACTCTAATATATTTTACACTGAATATGATACTACCTACTTCTCAACAATGTGCCCAAAATATCATAAATTACCACAATTTGCGCTGATTATGACTTAGGAGTACTTCATACTTACCATTAAACATACAGTAATTAGCCATTATTTTGATATTTTTAAAATTAATCTAGTATCGGTAGTAAATTTTTATATCACAATTTAACGTTGATCTTTAAATGCCTTGGCATTTGTGTGTATAAGAAATATCTAATGCTTTTTATTTTAGCTCTACTTTCTCTAATATGTTTTGGTTTTAGTATATTGGAATTAGCTAAAGATAACAGTTTCTCTAATAAGTCTTGGTACGTATTTACAAACAGACTAAAACAAATAAAACATTATAAATTGCTTACCTTCTTCAATAAAAATGCTTACAATTCTAAATTAGATGTTACAGAGATCGATAATGTCAACTGAAAAAATGAAAGAACACTACACGTTTCAAAATAAAAAAAGTATTTAAGTTTATCTGCTTGTTTTCACAAGTTTGTTTTAAAATTACTATAGACTCAAATTAAAAACCACTTTTTTTAAAATCAGCAGATAAAACATTTCTTGGCGTGGTTTGCCAGGAAATAAAGAAAGTTAGTGTAGATTCTTTTAAAAACTGGTTCGTGTAATTTAATTTTATAATATAATTTTTATATTACACACGCACATACATATACAGTACACACAGTATAGTAAAAAATAAAATCTTAAAACCATTGTTATACTATAATAATTATAATTTAATGGTGACGGCATAAAACAAATGAAAACGTAGAGTAGACAAATGTTAGTAACTTCCATTAACAAGAGCATCTGATAGTTTCCTGGAAAATTCAACCATTTTACTGATAATAACAACTGTGACTCAAGAAGTATTAAAGTATTAAATTGTTTATTAATTAATTTAATTCCTTAAACATATATCATACACACACGCGCGCCCACACACACACACACACACACACACATTGAAAATGTAAAATTTCTATGAATAATTTAATGTCATATATATGTAAAATATAACAAATATAAAGTAGGAAAAATTAATTGAATACTCTGTACGGTTTTAAAACTAACAGTCTCAACCAGCTATATCATTTGATTTGAAGTCAAGAGAATACATATTTATATTTACATTATTACGCGTATATTTGCTCATTTTTTCTTGTATACATATTTATATATTTTTAGTAATAATAATAAAACTTTTGTACAAGAATATATTTTTTTATTTTGTGAATATTACAATGATTCAATACTATTTAACTATCATGTATTATAAATATTTATATTTATATGAGCATTTATATAAATATATTTATATACCTTTAAAGATACTGATTAAATCAGTGAGCCGTACGTTACGTCAATTAAAAAATAAGATCAACTACTTGCAGAAGTAATTATAATTTTATAATAAATATTCCATTCAATAATACTGCAAGGAACTCATGTGTGTGTGTGTGTGTGTGTGTGTGTGCGCGCGCGTACATTACGTAGAGATATGTAATAAAATAATAGGAAAGTAGGGAAATATACATCAACAGTAAATATTTCACAAGTAAGTGTATTTGCACTAAATTAAATTGTAGTATGTTTAAATCTCTGTAAAAAACAAAACCAAAGTAAACAATTTTTAAAAGAATCCAGAATGTTGATAAAGTACTGTACGCACACCGGTTTTGCTGCCGAGACGACTGAGGAGCGGGGGTCTACTGAATGATGGTGGGTGCTTGTGTTGGTGAGGTATTACTGGTTCTGAAAACATTGTTCAGATGTTCAGAAGAAGTCTTTAGTTGTAATTTTGTGTACGTATTAGATTGAGCGTTCGTACATTATATGTCAGTGCACTTTATTGAATATTTTGTTAAAGTGTGTTTTTTATTCGGTACAAGAAATGCCGTGTGAGGGACAGTCAAGTCACACCGAAACTGTGTTAAACGTATTTTAAATGTGTAGTATTACAGTGATGCGTGCAGTGGAATGGCATACGTCAACACATTCCTTGTTCGGTAGCAAACGTGAGCTGCTGATAGTACCTTACATTGGATAGGCTTACTAACACATTCTATGTATGTCAAGTACACGGTAATAAATGTACTTCAGGTTCCTATTTAGCAAAATGTTCTTGACAGCGCATTATTATTATTATAACAAATTTTTGGCAGTTAGTTAACATTCGACTTGTCTGATCTGCTTTTTTTACTTTTCTATATTCAAAGTGTATATATTTTTCTTATGCGACTTTAAAATTGCTACAAAAATGCTAAACATAGTCTCCGCCCGTTATAAAAACGGAAGATTGTATTCAATAGTCTTTAAACAACTATAAAATGTGTTTTTAACCTTCAATATTATCACCAAGGCTAGAGATGCTTAAATTATCAAAGCTAAATCCGTAATAAACACCGTAACATACGATGTCTTACCAGCCCGAGTAGACTTGGTAAGTAATGCAGTTACCTAGACTTTAAGTAATGTAGTTTTCAAGTAAATGGTTTAAAACATATGTTTCATTCAGTTTTGTCATTCGTGTTACAGTGATTATTGACTGTCTTGCTCATAGAAGAGTTGTTTGAAACGACAGCGAAAAGTAGTGGGCGCACCTACTTACTACTGATCGATCTAACATATCGATCCATTTAGACATCATATAATTTCAGAAACATATAGAAATAGATTGAACAATACAATGCTACATTTTAAAAATTGTAACGTCGATCAACACGATCATTTCATTTTGTGGACAAAAAATTAATAGCACCGCCATGCCAGATGTACGACCGGAATCGAATATGTCGATCGAACGCTGCACAATGTCGACAATGAAATCAATTTAATCAATTTTGATTTTTTTTTTTTTTTAACCAGTCCATGTTTACGAACTCCATGTTTCATTTAAAAGAAGAGAAACAGAGTAAGCCTGAATTAACAGAAAACCTTCCATTAAATTATTCACGTTTAACCAGTACAATTAGGCCTACTTCATTTATTAAAAATCGGTATGAAGAACTATACATGACTTCCATGTTCTAAGATTTATATTTAAAATTTTTAAATATAAATTTAAAAATTTGACAATTTTGACAAACTTAAATTAAATATTTCCATAAAAACTACTTCTTTTTGCCGATAACATAATACACATATAAAATATTACACCCTCAACTATCATTTTCATTTATAGATATTTTATCTACCTTTCTACAGAGGATTATTATAACCCTATTTTCAGGATACTTTATTTATGAAAATTAAGTACCTTACTCTTGGAAAAACGTAAAACGTTGCAGGTAAACTACCCTTCCCCTTTAACCGATCTTCACTGAAATAAATAAGTCTTGAGTCCTCTAGAACTCGGGCACATAATATGAGAAAAAATGATTAGATTCTGCTTGAATTTGCGGCAGTTATCGTTTGCCATAGAAAAAATTCTACACACAGACACATAGACAAACGGACACTTTTCGGAAAATGACTTTTCTTCCTGTTTTGAGGGTAGTACAATCAGAATCAGCCCTTATCTCGAACAGGATTTTTTTCGCGATCACCATACTTCCATTGCCTTACGGAATATGGAAGTAAAAAGAGACGATCGCAATTTTATTCATCTGCATTATGAGCTTACGATAGATTTCTATTTCGTTGTGTACTGTAATGACAGTAGCGTTTATTCACCAGATATTTTATATTACAATGTATATATTATGTGCATATTTGTCGTAAATATTTTCTCTTGGAAACGTTAAGTCCGAATGTGGGCTAAATTATATAATATGTATTTAGTGCAGAACACATTGAATTGAGTTAAGTAAAGCTAACATAACATAATAAGTATAAGCACTAACATAACATACAAGTACGTAAGATTGTCAGCCAGATTTACGCTTGCGTATTTAACTACAGTGAAATAAACTGATAAAATAAAATCGTAAATTTATCAGTTTTATCCGTCCTGTAACTTAGCCTAGTACCAATCACGACGCGATTCGAGGCATTAGTTTATCATCAGATGTTATCGGTGAGTAGAGGTAGTCACAAGATTAAAAACGACAAGACGTGCGCGTAACAAACACATAAAATGTTTAGCACAAACGCATACGAGGTATGCGCATAATGCACAACTACAGTATACAAATGCTACAGCTATGTCAACTTGTGTGAATAATGTTTATTTATGAAAGTGAAAAGAAATTATAGGTATTGAGGAACGATAAAAGTTCTGATCCTAAAATTTATTGATGAGACGTCATCAGCAACCGCTTGACATCGATATGAATTGTGCTCTACACAGCAAAAGATTGCTTACGTCATCAGTTCGTATGCATTAATATATGGAATTTTTTGTAGAAGACGAATGTGTTGTGAAATATGCGTTTAGTTGTTCCTTCTTAGTGTTTGTGAAAAGTTGTGTGTTTTCAAAGCATTACCTGTCAAATGTATTAAATAACAAATTAATGTCCAAAAGCTGTATTTTTCCAGGTAGAATACAAACCCCTTTCATTTCCTGAGTGGTTAGTACGAATGTGTGGGCGTGCGTGTGCGTGCAAAATCTGTTATTGTATAAAGATCTTACTATATAATTTTTGTTATTATTTTGTTTCTTGGCAAATTTTAGTGCATTACACATTTCATACTGTTTTCTCTAAAACGGAATAAACTGTATTATAAATGAATTTTAAAAAACAGTACTACGTATTTTCCGTTTTACGTTACTTGGCGTGTCCCGCTTTACAAACTTTTCAGTCGCCATCCCACATTTTGCGTCCTTCAGGTCTAGACCAAATAATTTTTGGGTGCATTCAAGTAGCTATTCTTCCCGATTCCTCTTGTTTCTGTGTACTGTCTCTTCAACGGCTCCATATACGAGTATATACCTTGTTCCCTATAATCTCGTTTCTTATTTTATACTTTTTACACTCTGAGCTATGTCCTTTCACTTTCACTGTTTTCTGGAAGTGGCGTGTCTACTTACCCCTTATTCTTACACCTCTATATACTACTACTACTACTACTACTACTACTACTACTCCACGGTGCTATAGTTCATGAAGATCTCTGGCCTCCAGAACGTCGTGCCTCCACTCCTATCTATCCTGTGCGACTCTTCGCCACCTTCTGACCCCCAGTCATCTCAAATCTTCATCTACGTCGTCCAATCGTCGTCTCTTGCTCTTCTTCCCCCTTCTCTTCCAATTAATACTTTTTTCACTGCCCTTTTCTCTGTCATTGTTTGTACGTGACTTGCCCACCTAAGCATGGCTTGTTTTATTGCTGTGATGATGTCCGGTTCCTTGTATAGATCGTACAGTGCAGCATTTATCCCATAAATGGTTCCAGTCCTAATGCCAATACATTACTGAATACTTTGTAGGCTAAATTGAGGAGCGTCTATAGTCTATAGTTTTCACGCGAATTCTTATCTCCTTTCTTGAATACTCGGTGTATGACACCCATGTGCCACTCAAATGGTATTTTCTCCTCCTTCCAAATGGCTGTTACACGTTTATGCAAACACCGAATTATGAATTTGCCTCCAAGTTTCAGCATCTCTGTTATTGTTGTACTGTCATCACCAGGTGCCTTATTGTTTTTCAGTTTTATAATTGCCTGTTTTGCTTATTTTATGCTTGGGCTTCTAGTACTTCCATCATCTTTATAATTTCATTCGTTTTCGTCTAATGTAATGGGATCATGATCTAATTCTTCATCAGTGTTTGCTCTCAGTCTACCTTTCAAGACATGGTTGTAGTTTCCATCCATCTGTTCAAAATTCTTTTCCATGTCTCCTATTAAGTTTCCTTCAGCATCTTTACAGAAGACAACACTAAGCTGATATCCCTTTCTCATTTCTTTTGTTCTTCTATAAAATTTTTGAACTTCCTTTAGTTCTCTCGTTGTTTCCATTTCTTGTATTTTTTTAATTTTTAAACTACCTTTTCTTTATCCTACATATTCTGGTGGATTCCATCCTTGCTTGTCTATATTCCTTGACTTTTTGACGTGTTTTCCTTGGAGCATTTGCTTTCTTGCATTGTTTTATTTTTCACCTGCAAGTGCACATTCATTATCAATTCATTATCAAACCATTCTTCTCGTTTGTTTCTTTTTACAAAACCTACAACTTCCTCAGTTGTTGTTGTTAAAAAGTTATTCAGTGCAATTTACTTTCCTTGTAAATTACTTATTTGCCAATCATCTTTAATTTCTTCAAGTCGCTTAGACATTTAAACAAAATAGTGGCAAGAGTTCTAGTCTGCTCCTCTACAGCTGTGTATGTCAGATACATGTCTTCGGTTTATAAGCACGTGATCAATTTGGTTGCAGGTTATTCCATCAGGAGACTCTCACGTGCGTTTCTTGATGTCATTTCTCTAGAGACAAGTACTCTTTACAACCACATTTTTACTGGTAGCAATGTCGATTGCTCGCAGGCTATTACTATTGCTCTCTAAAAGCAGACTTTCTTTACCAACAACCTCTAAACAACATTTTTCTCTTCCAATCTTGGCATTTATATCTCCGCATGTAATTTCTACATCATGTTTTGGAGGCTTTCCATACTCGTCGCCAGTTCGTATAAAATTCATCTTTTACAGCAATGCTTGCATCTTCCGTTGATGCATAAACAGAGAATAAAGTGACATTGAATAACTTTGCATTAATCCGGAGTAAACACATTCTATCATTGATTGTTAAAAGTTTAGTACAGGAGGTTTCAGACTCCCGTGTACAATACAGCCAGTCCCATTTCTTCTTTCATGTTCTCCACTGTAAAACACTATGTGTTCATAACGTAGATTTCATTATGCTATTCCCTGTCCATTTTATCTCTCGCACTACAGCGATATTTACTCTATATTTCTTTAGTTGTCCTTGTTTTTTGTTTTAATGCTTCTAGTTTTCCCATAGTTTGGACATTCCATGCTGCCATGTAAATCTCATTTTTCACCTTGCTCAGTCCTGTTTCTCGCCGGGTCAGTTTCATATTTTCAGTCCCATTCCGAAGCAATCTTTCTGTCTCAGTAACAAATTTTGTTTTCAGGATATGGTTGTCAGCCTTATGCCCAACCCCCTACTAGGAGGAACTTTGATTTCGGGCTGTTCTTCCCCTAGAGAGATGCCTTCACCTTGCCTGCCGAGCACTGCCCGGTCGTAGTAGGCTAACTAACTCACCCCATGTGTGCAGCCGTTGACCTACTAGAGGTTCGTCCCCCTCCACACCAGATGCACACCCTGCTCCCAGTTTTACACCATCCTACCAGGCCAGGATTCAGGTTACCCCTGGATTGCCCTGGCAGGGCCCCCTTCTCTCTTCTGCTTGCCGACCCATTTCGCCGTCGGGGTTGGTTACCACAACCTTGGAATGGCTAGCTAGGAGTAACAGGGCCTACCGCCTTGTAGGACACCTCTATATATTGATTTGAAATTGTTACCTCCTACACTTACGGCTATGAAATAGGCCGTTGGCGTGTAGCGGTGTCACATTGTGTGAGTGACTGGGAGTCGTGACATTGAATGTTCTCGCGTGTTCTGAAGCAGACGTGCGCCTTCACTTTGATCAATTATGCTAAAACGTTGTTGTCATTTCTCGATGGTTTGCGCAGTTCTTACCTTATACACCTCATTATTCTTTATAATGAGGTGTATAAGCTATTAATACTAATATAGAATTTCTGAGTACAACAGCTAGAATTTGAATATGATAAAAATGGAAGAAAAAATCTACCATAGTCTTCCTTGGAGCCATACAATAACAAATAATTTTTTAAAGATTGTTTACTTGTTAACAAACATTATTTACTACAAAAAATTCTCTAATATTATTTGTAAAAGTTGTAGGAAATTTACTAGACAATCATTAACTAGTCACATCCAACAAATGGGCTACTAATATATAATTCTTAACTAAATGAAATGAATTTAATTAGTTCTGTGAACCTACGGTTAGTGTTGGAATAAAATGAAATATAAATACTACGATGATAAGTTGTATCATTATAGTGAAAAGTGTTGTTACCACCGCATAATCGAGAACATTAACAACATTATGAGAATTAACAAAGAAGTCTGACGAAGCCGAGTTAAGGCCTTCGGGTCAATCTATTCGTTATAAGAACTGAGGTATAGTACATGTTAGTTTAGAAGATTGAATTGAAATGATCACGGTTCTCATTGTACATTTCTTGCTGCTACAGTGTTGTTTCGTTACACGCTTTACCTTAGACGTCTGCCTGTTTCAACGTTTTAACGTTATGTTTTTCTTTTGGAAAACATAGGTTTTTTGGATCTCTATTCTTTTCAATACCTCGCGCTGTGAGATGAGTTTAGTACTATACAATATTAAACATTATAAATTTCCACTCTTAAAAAGAACTGGATAATGTCTCTCAAATTTCTGTATCCGAAAAAACGTAAAAATACCAGAGGCGATGTCATTAACATACCTTCAGGTGCTAATATAGATTACACGGACGCTTAAGTGAGTGGGACCGCGTATATAACGTAGGTGTCGGTCTGCGGTTTCATTAAGAATAGTTCCGAATAGTAACACTCAAACAAACTACAATACCTTGTTGTAATTTAAACCTTGCTGCCTGAGGTTTTCATAGCAAATACGATATATCTACATGTATTCACATCAACTACTTTACGTGTATATTGCATCCACATTCTTAAAATTATCTGTTAATTAAGCAGTATAACATTCTGAGTCTGGTAAAATAACGTATACAGTGATATTATAGATCAATCAGTTCTGATCATCGTCGTCGTCGTCTTCCATCAAGCATTAGGACCTGTTGCGTCCTCTAGCTCCCATCAGACCGCGTACACAGAACATAAATCTGCCTTCATACTGGAGAAGGCAGTTGTGTGTGTCCGCTTGTATCTGTCGCATTGTTTCTAATTGATTTCCACTCATCTGGACCAGACTTAGGTAGACGGGCTATTTGAAATTATTATGAAATAACAGCCAGAATATTGTTTTTTTATAATGATGTTGATGATGACAGTGATGATGACAATTTAATTATAAATATTATTATCTAATTATATATCGCTGGCCGGCACAGTTATAGTCTTCCAGACTCACAATTTCAACGGCTATGCTGCAGTCTTGGGATTGAGTCAAGGTCACGACTCGGTCCTCCCGTCAAAACCTAACGCTGGGTATAATAGAGCGGTCTTGTCAGGCATGTCTGGACTAGATAAATACAAAGGCACGCTTACTATACAATGCATTACACACTTCGCCGCCGCACGTGCTACTACATAGCTGGCTCCTAAGGCCGTAGGCTTGGTACTTGAAAGGAGGAGATTACAGTTATTACTGTTACTGTTAAATCGACACTAAGAATTTTTAAATGACATCAAGAAACGCACGTGAGAGTCTCCTGATGGAATAACCTGCAACCAAATTGATCACGTGCTTATAAACCGAAGACATGTATCTGACATACACAGCTGTAGAGGAGCAGACTAGAACTCTTGCCACTATTTTGTTTAAATGTCTAAGCGACTTGAAGAAATTAAAGATGATTGGCAAATAAGTAATTTACAAGGAAAGTAAATTGCACTGAATAACTTTTTAACAACAACAACTGAGGAAGTTGTAGGTTTTGTAAAAAGAAACAAACGAGAAGAATGGTTTGATAATGAATTGATAATGAATGTGCACTTGCAGGTGAAAAATAAAACAATGCAAGAAAGCAAATGCTCCAAGGAAAACACGTCAAACAGTCAAGGAATATAGACAAGCAAGGATGGAATCCACCAGAATATGTAGGATAAAGAAAAGGTAGTTTAAAAATTAAAAAAATACAAGAAATGGAAACAACGAGAGAACTAAAGGAAGTTCAAAAATTTTATAGAAGAACAAAAGAAATGAGAAAGGGATATCAGCTTAGTGTTGTCTTCTGTAAAGATGCTGAAGGAAACTTAATAGGAGACATGGAAAAGAATTTTGAACAGATGGATGGAAACTACAACCATGTCTTGAAAGGTAGACTGAGAGCAAACACTGATGAAGAATTAGATCATGATCCCATTACATTAGACGAAAACGAAGGAAATTATAAAGATGATGGAAGTACTAGAAGCCCAAGCATAAAATAAGCAAAACAGGCAATTATAAAACTGAAAAACAATAAGGCACCTGGTGATGACAGTACAACAATAACAGAGATGCTGAAACTTGGAGGCAAATTCATAATTCGGTGTTTGCATAAACGTGTAACAGCCATTTGGAAGGAGGAGAAAATACCATTTGAGTGGCACATGGGTGTCATACACCGAGTATTCAAGAAAGGAGATAAGAATTCGCGTGAAAACTATAGACTATAGACGCTCCTCAATTTAGCCTACAAAGTATTCAGTAATGTATTGGCATTAGGACTGGAACCATTTATGGGATAAATGCTGCACTGTACGATCTATACAAGGAACCGGACATCATCACAGCAATAAAACAAGCCATGCTTAGGTGGGCAAGTCACGTACAAACAATGACAGAGAAAAGGGCAGTGAAAAAAGTATTAATTGGAAGAGAAGGGGGAAGAAGAGCAAGAGACGACGATTGGACGACGTAGATGAAGATTTGAGATGACTGGGGGTCAGAAGGTGGCGAAGAGTCGCACAGGATAGATAGGAGTGGAGGCACGACGTTCTGGAGGCCAGAGATCTTCATGAACTATAGCACCGTGGAGTAGTAGTAGTAGTAGTAGTAGTAGTAGTAGTATATAGAGGTGTAAGAATAAGGGGTAAGTAGACACGCCACTTCCAGAAAACAGTGAAAGTGAAAGGACATAGCTCAGAGTGTAAAAAGTATAAAATAAGAAACGAGATTATAGGGAACAAGGTATATACTCGTATATGGAGCCGTTGAAGAGACAGTACACAGAAACAAGAGGAATCGGGAAGAATAGCTACTTGAATGCACCCAAAAATTATTTGGTCTAGACCTGAAGGACGCAAAATGTGGGATGGCGACTGAAAAGTTTGTAAAGCGGGACACGCCAAGTAACGTAAAACGGAAAATACGTAGTACTGTTTTTTAAAATTCATTTATAATACAGTTTATTCCGTTTTAGAGAAAACAGTATGAAATGTGTAATGCACTAAAATTTGCCAAGAAACAAAATAATAACAAAAATTATATAGTAAGATCTTTATACAATAACAGATTTTGCACGCACACGCACGCCCACACATTCGTACTAACCACTCAGGAAATGAAAGGGGTTTGTATTCTACCTGGAAAAATACAGCTTTTGGACATTAATTTGTTATTTAATACATTTGACAGGTAATGCTTTGAAAACACACAACTTTTCACAAACACTAAGAAGGAACAACTAAACGCATATTTCACAACACATTCGTCTTCTACAAAAAATTCCATATATTAATGCATACGAACTGATGACGTAAGCAATCTTTTGCTGTGTAGAGCACAATTCATATCGATGTCAAGCGGTTGCTGATGACGTCTCATCAATAAATTTTAGGATCAGAACTTTTATCGTTCCTCAATACCTATAATTTCTTTTCACTTTCATAAATAAACATTATTCACACAAGTTGACATAGCTGTAGCATTTGTATACTGTAGTTGTGCATTATGCGCATACCTCGTATGCGTTTGTGCTAAACATTTTATGTGTTTGTTACGCGCACGTCTTGTCGTTTTTAATCTTGTGACTACCTCTACTCACCGATAACATCTGATGATAAACTAATGCCTCGAATCGCGTCGTGATTGGTACTAGGCTAAGTTACAGGACGGATAAAACTGATAAATTTACGATTTTATTTTATCAGTTTATTTCACTGTAGTTAAATACGCAAGCGTAAATCTGGCTGACAATCTTACGTACTTGTATGTTATGTTAGTGCTTATACTTATTATGTTATGTTAGCTTTACTTAACTCAATTCAATGTGTTCTGCACTAAATACATATTATATAATTTAGCCCACATTCGGACTTAACGTTTCCAAGAGAAAATATTTACGACAAATATGCACATAATATATACATTGTAATATAAAATATCTGGTGAATAAACGCTACTGTCATTACAGTACACAACGAAATAGAAATCTATCGTAAGCTCATAATGCAGATGAATAAAATTGCGATCGTCTCTTTTTACTTCCATATTCCGTAAGGCAATGGAAGTATGGTGATCGCGAAAAAAATCCTGTTCGAGATAAGGGCTGATTCTGATTGTACTACCCTCAAAACAGGAAGAAAAGTCATTTTCCGAAAAGTGTCCGTTTGTCTATGTGTCTGTGTGTAGAATTTTTTCTATGGCAAACGATAACTGCCGCAAATTCAAGCAGAATCTAATCATTTTTTCTCATATTATGTGCCCGAGTTCTAGAGGACTCAAGACTTATTTATTTCAGTGAAGATCGGTTAAAGGGGAAGGGTAGTTTACCTGCAACGTTTTACGTTTTTCCAAGAGTAAGGTACTTAATTTTCATAAATAAAGTATCCTGAAAATAGGGTTATAATAATCCTCTGTAGAAAGGTAGATAAAATATCTATAAATGAAAATGATAGTTGAGGGTGTAATATTTTATATGTGTATTATGTTATCGGCAAAAAGAAGTAGTTTTTATGGAAATATTTAATTTAAGTTTGTCAAAATTGTCAAATTTTTAAATTTATATTTAAAAATTTTAAATATAAATCTTAGAACATGGAAGTCATGTATAGTTCTTCATACCGATTTTTAATAAATGAAGTAGGCCTAATTGTACTGGTTAAACGTGAATAATTTAATGGAAGGTTTTCTGTTAATTCAGGCTTACTCTGTTTCTCTTCTTTTAAATGAAACATGGAGTTCGTAAACATGGACTGGTTAAAAAAAAAAAAAAATCAAAATTGATTAAATTGATTTCATTGTCGACATTGTGCAGCGTTCGATCGACATATTCGATTCCGGTCGTACATCTGGCATGGCGGTGCTATTAATTTTTTGTCCACAAAATGAAATGATCGTGTTGATCGACGTTACAATTTTTAAAATGTAGCATTGTATTGTTCAATCTATTTCTATATGTTTCTGAAATTATATGATGTCTAAATGGATCGATATGTTAGATCGATCAGTAGTAAGTAGGTGCGCCCACTACTTTTCGCTGTCGTTTCAAACAACTCTTCTATGAGCAAGACAGTCAATAATCACTGTAACACGAATGACAAAACTGAATGAAACATATGTTTTAAACCATTTACTTGAAAACTACATTACTTAAAGTCTAGGTAACTGCATTACTTACCAAGTCTACTCGGGCTGGTAAGACATCGTATGTTACGGTGTTTATTACGGATTTAGCTTTGATAATTTAAGCATCTCTAGCCTTGGTGATAATATTGAAGGTTAAAAACACATTTTATAGTTGTTTAAAGACTATTGAATACAATCTTCCGTTTTTATAACGGGCGGAGACTATGTTTAGCATTTTTGTAGCAATTTTAAAGTCGCATAAGAAAAATATATACACTTTGAATATAGAAAAGTAAAAAAAGCAGATCAGACAAGTCGAATGTTAACTAACTGCCAAAAATTTGTTATAATAATAATAATGCGCTGTCAAGAACATTTTGCTAAATAGGAACCTGAAGTACATTTATTACCGTGTACTTGACATACATAGAATGTGTTAGTAAGCCTATCCAATGTAAGGTACTATCAGCAGCTCACGTTTGCTACCGAACAAGGAATGTGTTGACGTATGCCATTCCACTGCACGCATCACTGTAATACTACACATTTAAAATACGTTTAACACAGTTTCGGTGTGACTTGACTGTCCCTCACACGGCATTTCTTGTACCGAATAAAAAACACACTTTAACAAAATATTCAATAAAGTGCACTGACATATAATGTACGAACGCTCAATCTAATACGTACACAAAATTACAACTAAAGACTTCTTCTGAACATCTGAACAATGTTTTCAGAACCAGTAATACCTCACCAACACAAGCACCCACCATCATTCAGTAGACCCCCGCTCCTCAGTCGTCTCGGCAGCAAAACCGGTGTGCGTACAGTACTTTATCAACATTCTGGATTCTTTTAAAAATTGTTTACTTTGGTTTTGTTTTTTACAGAGATTTAAACATACTACAATTTAATTTAGTGCAAATACACTTACTTGTGAAATATTTACTGTTGATGTATATTTCCCTACTTTCCTATTATTTTATTACATATCTCTACGTAATGTACGCGCGCGCACACACACACACACACACACACACACACACACACATGAGTTCCTTGCAGTATTATTGAATGGAATATTTATTATAAAATTATAATTACTTCTGCAAGTAGTTGATCTTATTTTTTAATTGACGTAACGTACGGCTCACTGATTTAATCAGTATCTTTAAAGGTATATAAATATATTTATATAAATGCTCATATAAATATAAATATTTATAATACATGATAGTTAAATAGTATTGAATCATTGTAATATTCACAAAATAAAAAAATATATTCTTGTACAAAAGTTTTATTATTATTACTAAAAATATATAAATATGTATACAAGAAAAAATGAGCAAATATACGCGTAATAATGTAAATATAAATATGTATTCTCTTGACTTCAAATCAAATGATATAGCTGGTTGAGACTGTTAGTTTTAAAACCGTACAGAGTATTCAATTAATTTTTCCTACTTTATATTTGTTATATTTTACATATATATGACATTAAATTATTCATAGAAATTTTACATTTTCAATGTGTGTGTGTGTGTGTGTGTGTGGGCGCGCGTGTGTGTATGATATATGTTTAAGGAATTAAATTAATTAATAAACAATTTAATACTTTAATACTTCTTGAGTCACAGTTGTTATTATCAGTAAAATGGTTGAATTTTCCAGGAAAGTATCAGATGCTCTTGTTAATGGAAGTTACTAACATTTGTCTACTCTACGTTTTCATTTGTTTTATGCCGTCACCATTAAATTATAATTATTATAGTATAACAATGGTTTTAAGATTTTATTTTTTACTATACTGTGTGTACTGTATATGTATGTGCGTGTGTAATATAAAAATTATATTATAAAATTAAATTACACGAACCAGTTTTTAAAAGAATCTACACTAACTTTCTTTATTTCCTGGCAAACCACGCCAAGAAATGTTTTATCTGCTGATTTTAAAAAAAGTGGTTTTTAATTTGAGTCTATAGTAATTTTAAAACAAACTTGTGAAAACAAGCAGATAAACTTAAATACTTTTTTTATTTTGAAACGTGTAGTGTTCTTTCATTTTTTCAGTTGACATTATCGATCTCTGTAACATCTAATTTAGAATTGTAAGCATTTTTATTGAAGAAGGTAAGCAATTTATAATGTTTTATTTGTTTTAGTCTGTTTGTAAATACGTACCAAGACTTATTAGAGAAACTGTTATCTTTAGCTAATTCCAATATACTAAAACCAAAACATATTAGAGAAAGTAGAGCTAAAATAAAAAGCATTAGATATTTCTTATACACACAAATGCCAAGGCATTTAAAGATCAACGTTAAATTGTGATATAAAAATTTACTACCGATACTAGATTAATTTTAAAAATATCAAAATAATGGCTAATTACTGTATGTTTAATGGTAAGTATGAAGTACTCCTAAGTCATAATCAGCGCAAATTGTGGTAATTTATGATATTTTGGGCACATTGTTGAGAAGTAGGTAGTATCATATTCAGTGTAAAATATATTAGAGTCGTTATTGTAAAAGTTGAAACTATGTGTAAGGGATATTGTAATTTCTGCGCATACTTATTACGTGGCGATTCGCCATGCTGAAATTTTGGTAAAATTTTTGTAAAGGCGTCATCTGCACTACCACAGCAAATAATCGTTGGCGGTTTGTATTGATGAATACCTTCTCAGTCTTTCTGCTGTAATTTTATTAGAACTTTTAATAGCTCGGTAATTAGTTAACAAGGTTTTTCTTTATTTTTTTCAGACTTCTCCTTTTAAATACATATCACGCACTGAATATTTAATTAAATTTTTTGCTCTCTCACGTGTAGCCAATGTGAGAGGGCATGTTTAACCAACTCGGTGCTTATTAAAATTTGTTTGTTACAAAAATTTGTTTTGTTAAAGGTATCGCTGAAATTAAAAGAGTAGTTTAGTGCTATTGTTTTGCATTTGTGCAAGTTGCAAGACAGAAACTGAGGTTTTTAAAAAATGTCCCTAGCGGAAAGATTAAAATACAATTTCATTAAACTCTACGTCACAATTACATTAGTTAAACGTACGTATAAAGAGATTTTCTTAGTTATCCATTTTTTCTTCTCTTAAAATAATTACAACAAATCGTAATTTACTTTATAATAAATATGAGAGTCGAATTGAATAAGGGTACCATTAGTTTGCCTTAAGTACATCATAAATTGTGTTACAAAAAGTGAAATGCGTAAAAGGAATTTTCCTGATATCATAAAATAATATCTCATATAATTTATTATGTTTATCAAAAATTACTGCTAGGATTGTTTTAAAGTAACTTAAGGTACATTAAGTATAAAAAATATGATTTATTATATTTTATTTATTATAAACTCACTAAACACGTTTAAACTTAAAAACTTAAAGTAATTAGTTGAAATTTTTCAATTTAGTAAATTAAACGGCATTAGTTTAATTTAAAAATTAAGTGCTAGAAACGTAATTTATTAACGGAAAAAATGATATATTGCACACTACTTAAATTTAAATAAAATTCCCCACAACTCTGTCCTTACTTATCAGGGTGTTGAGAAAACAATAGGATTTAATTTTCTATTGTATTCTTTTTTATAGCCTAAAGGTACCATATGATGTGTAATACAATTTTTTGTTCACATTCTTAAAACGATCGATTTCGGTCATAGACCATCGTCAGGTTATATACAGCACATTTGTGGTCACAATATTGTAAAACACTACTATTTACAAAAACAAATTCGTAGACACTGTTAATGAATTTGATACATATGTCGTTGTCTAAAGCTTCCTAAGAACTGATCCTGTCCTAGAGTGTTCATTTATTATTATATTATTATATTATGAACACTCTATGACAGGATCAGTTCTTAGGAAGCTTTAGACAATGAACACTCTATGACAGGAACAGTTCTTAGGAAGCTTTCGACAATGAAACCTAACACTATAATTTTAAAAAATATAGTGGTAACCCGTGAATATTTAGAACCAGGTATTTAATTTAAATTTAGTGAAATCCCTATAAAATATTGATCTATTATAGAGAAATAGAGATACAAAGTTCGCACACTTTTTTGTTATAAACCTATTAGAGATTGGCATTTCATTGCGAATAATCCGGTTAACTGTGTCAAATGTTTTACAAGCATTTCCTTTGAGCAAAAAGCGAATAGACCACTAAGCGTGTGTAAAGTGCACTCATTTGAAAAAATAATTTCCTACAGCCACAAAGGAAGTAAGCTTTGTTGTACAAAATGTTTGTTACTACAGGAACTGTGTTCTGTATCGCACACAAATTAAAACGCTTACGAACATAGACACACTCAACCTTATACAGCTTTGCCATTTTCTGAACGGATTTCTGTATTTTACCGCAATTTTGTTTTTATTTGTAATGTATATAAAACAAGAAAAATCTTCTATTTTTAAAATTATAAAAAGAATCTATTTTGTAAAATGAGCGCTCAAACAAAATACTATTACATTTGAAAAAACGACTAATACCGAGACAATTGTACTCGATAGTGGCACAAAACCATGCTCGGACACGCGTGCGCATACAAACACTTATACGTTGACACATTCATTACGTATATCATATTGTTACGACATCACAGAACAATCTGCGTGATTATCGAATGTTCTAGAGGGATCCGGAATGTAACGTGTGTGGCGTACGTGCTAGTAGACGCATTTGCTAGACGATGAGAAATTCACGCGGCCGCTCTCACTGTGTCACGGCCGCAAGCAATTACGTCGTAGTTTAAAGGTAATACGTAGTATGTGGAATCGTCTAGATTTTCGGCGGTTCAAGTGGTTATTAGTGAAGTGTTGCGTTTTATAATCGGGCGATATAATTGTAATATAATTGTGTTTAATATTAGTGACATTTTATTGCGTGTGAACAATTTTTATTTAATTTGTTGTAGTAGATTGTGTTGTTAATTACGAACTGTTTAACTCTAAAAATGAAACCTGGTGATTAGTGACTTAATTGGTGTCTTGTACCTATTTTGTTTCCACTGTACCTACGACGATCTAGTAGACCGTCATAACAATATTATGATAAATGCTGTACAACCGTAAACAAATTTTGCTTGCTATGCTCACGTATTTTCTAAGTTTAAACACTAATCACACATCTAGGGCTATATATAATTATTTTTTAGTCACATCCATAAGTAGGGGGCAAGTGACCGTTCTGAAACACTTCCGGGTTCAATATTTGCTGTTTCATGACATCACAGAGGCCCTAGCAGTTGGCGTCCGAGCGCTGCATGTCTAAAACACTGACGTCACTGTTTTATAAAGCTGTTTCATAACGTCACAGAGGCCCTGGCAGTTGGTGTCCGACTGCACTGTGTCGACACAGAGGCCGTGGTAGTTGATTTCTGCTGCGTGGGACATGTCCGAAATTTGGTACCCGAAATGTTTAAAACAATGTGTAGCGGATGGGGGTACCCGGAATTTGGCGGTTGGCGACACAGAGGCCCTTGCAGTTGGCTGCTGGAAGACGAGGCGGTGTGGTGGATAATGAGGTCATCGGGTACCGTTACGCGAAATAGGTCGGTTGAAATTTGGGTCATCGGGTACCCCCACACTCCGCTTGGCTCTGGACGGGGGGGGGTACCGTTACGCGAAATTGGTCGGTTAAAATTTGGAGCAATGGGTACCTGACAGGTCATCGGACACCGAAATTTGGTGATTAATGCCGTCCCGGAGGCGGGTAGAGGGAATGATTTATGGTCTGACGTCACTGAACGAGGCTGGGTACCGTTACGCGAAATTAGTCGGTTAAACCGACATTTGGTGATTAATGACATCACAGAGGGCATGGTAGTTGGTTTATGCATGTAGCAGATTTGGTATGGGCCATCGAATACCGTTACGCGAAATTGGTCGGTTAAAATTTGGGGCCTGACGAGACAGCTGCACTCTGTGTATAAAACACTACAATTTTTAAGTAACGGATACGAGTCAGTTGGTTTCTCGTGGCATATAACGTTACAGAATAATGAAGGGGAACACCAGCTACGAGTTGTGGTATGACAACAGCGGATACGAATCAAAATAAATTATGGGCCCCTACTGGATTTGAACCCGGCACCCAAAACCGAATATTGTATTATTATAATGTTTATATTGTGTTATTATAAAACAGATGCATTCATTTGAATATTGTTTAGAAAATACATATTCTAATTATGCATTACTAAAATTATTTATAAATTTTAAATAAATATATTTACTCCGGACTGCATTGTAAAAGTAGTCAAACAGGGTCTGGCAGCTCGCTCACGTGGTGTGTGTGTGTGTGTGTGTGTGTGTGTGTGTGTGTGTGTGTGTGGGTCGAGAAGCTCAGAAACAGGTTTTGCGAGAGAGTCCTGTTGTAGTGGACTGTGAAATGTAAATAGAAGTATCTTTTGATTTATGTTATGTGTAATCACCTTCGGTTGACATTACAGTTGTAACGTTCTGAAAAGACTGGTGTGTCTTTGTAAAGACGTGTTTATTGTTTTTTAAGTATCAGTGTGGTGTGTTCGTCTCACACCTGTCGTTACATTAATGGTTGTTGCTAACGAAGTCCGTAGCGTTGTCACAATTATCAGTACAACCTAGTGGAAACCTTACCTGTAATTTCATAGGGGTTTGTGAATCCCGGGTGGCGCCAAATTGTTTGTTGAAAACAATTAAATTTATGAATTAATATGTTAGTATGGGGTTTTCAGCGGTGGCGGCTGGAGCGTTCGAATCGGTTCCCGCCTTTGTACAGCTTACTGTATTGCACAGATAGCGAAAGCGCTAGTTGTCTGATCTGTAAGTTCGCTAACACACACATATATAATACAATTTCCTATGAAATAAAACAATGGTTACACTCTGTACTGTTTCTTTAATGATAATTTGGTAATTAATTAATGTGACAATAATATTATAATTTAGTATTCAATACAATTGCTCCGGCATTAAAACATGAAACGCATTATCCCAAGCTGACGAAATTGGTTTCGAACGAGCTATTCTGATGCCACCATGGCTACTGTTTGTACATTATATGTCAGCTCGTCTAAAATCTGGAGTTCTTTAGATTATAAAGAAAACATTAAATATGGTTACAATAAAAAAATTACACTACCGTACATTCTCCGTACTTATATAATACACAGTGTGTCTACAATTTGTTCTGTAGTGTAATAATAGGTGTTACAAAAGTTCGCTACTTTGGGCGAGGTTATTTTTTAGTTAACAAGTTTTTCTACGTAAGTTTGTTTTATTTAATCCTTGAAAGAAAATTATTTTTAATTCATAGTGAGAGTTCGTATTGATATGAGAAATATTTAAAGTGTTTTTATTCCTGGGATTAGGGTATTTAAATGATACTTATCAGTTCAGAAGGTTTGTGATAGATCGTTGTTCTTTGTATATGGAAAATTCATCAATTTTGAGTGACTTAGGCTGTTGGCGTCCTTTTCTAATTAGTCTTGGGAATTTCTGCCTTTAATTTTCATTTATATTGTTCCTGGACATCAGTTAAATGTTATTCCTCTTCATCTCCTTCTCACTGGTACATGTTTTTGACTTTTGAATATTTTTTTAAACTTTTTAAAGTAAAATTTATGTCACACAAAATCTTGCGTCCCTACTACCCAAGCGTCATTATACGAGTAATCAAAATTAACGGAAAATTAGTAACCAACGGCCCGTTTCTATGGTAACCAAAACCCTTTGATTGGCTAAGGCATAGATTATTTCCATTGTTATCATATTTGAATTTTTATTCAAAATTACTATATATTTTCTGATTGATTTTATTCTTCTGTCTTCCTTCCTGAGTATTAAATATTATCACTATTGTATTTATTTCCTTTTAAAGATTAAAATAATACCTCATAAGGTCATATTCTATTAGATATTAACTTTTGTCTAATTATGTTAACATTTGATAATTACATATTTCTTTTAATTTAAGCTCTTATTGTAACATTTTTATTTTAAAATGATGTATACATTATTCTTGGCTAGTTACTTGCCTTAGATTTGTTAATTTCCTTGTGGATTTTATACAATTTGTAATTATTGGTTTTGACAGTTAGGCATTTCAGATGCACTAGTAGCCATTGACTATATTTACTGAATTTATACAAATGATGTCTCATTTTCTTCTAATGTATTTTGTTTTATTATTGGTTCTGTTATTTTCTACATTTATTGATTTTCTATTGTAATTAGATTTGTATTGTCTTAACTTCTTAATCATCTATTTTGCCTTTGTTAATAATATGGCTACCACTCCCTATTCTTCCTCAATTAAAAACATAACATCTAGGCGTATGCTCTGTACAAATTCTTCAGTCATACCCTATTCATAAATATAATTATACAATTATTTTACCATTATTAAGTAAAGTTTGTTTACAACTCATTTCATTAATTACTATTTTTTTTTGGGTGTTAACTAACATCACCTTTTGAATAATTGGTTTTCCCTTACAATCTGGGGTGTTTATTTATTTATTATTAATTGCTTATTTCCTAATTAAACTCTACCCTCAATCCATGTTAATACTAGCTGTTTATCTTTTCATGGGATACTCCCCTTTTAAATACAATCGTTTACAATTAATCTTAAATCTCTTAATTAACAATGTTATTATTACTTTCCAGTGTTCGTTTCATATTACTAATTGTTTACATTTACTATTATTATTATTAAACTTTATATTTCTAATTACTAATTTGTATCACTTTTACTCACACAGTGTTTTCTCATCACTCTTCAGTGTTTATTTCACATTATGAAGTGCTTACATCTAATGCTATCATTAAAACCTTACTCTTAATTATTATTGGATTCACTATTAATCAATTATTGTTTCTTATTGATTATTGAGCGTTTTATTATCATTGATATGGTTTCTAACCATTTTGGGGTTTCACACATTCACTATTGCACTTTTTAAGTGTTTACATTAAGTGTTTCTTAGTGGGTAATCCCTATAATTATTTCTCTTTGTCACTTTCTCACTTTTTCACTATTTCTTTTATTACAAATTATAAACATTATTATTAATGTTAATTTCCTACAGATTTTTACTATATCTAACTCTGATTTTTTGGGTTAGTGTACTTTTTCTTTTTATAATATTACTTTACTGGGTTTTGGTTACAACAGTTACATTAATTATTTAATTGAGAATAATATTTATCTCTGGTATTGAATAATTATTGGTTTTATTCCCAATATTATAGTTGAGTGTACCATTTCTCCATTTTATACTTGTGGTGTTTCTTATCCCTTGGTTTCACTTCGTTTCCTCTTCATTTTTCTTCTTTTTCTCCTTCATTTTCAATTGGCTTCATGTTAGTTCGGTTCTCCCCTTCTTGTTTGGTTTTATTTTATTTGTTTTTATGAATTCGTTCACTTCCTGCAACTGACTTTATTCTTCTTTGGTTTCTGTTTTTTCCCTTCTTTGTCGTTTTCCTGTTTGTTTGGTCAATCACTTGGGTTAGGTCATGTCGTCGTTTGTCGTGTCACCGTCCTTATATTTTATTTATATTTAATATTTTATTTTATATATGAAGTATATTTATATTTATTATCATCTTTTTTATCCCTGGTACTGGGGTGGCTTATTTGTGTTGTAACACAGTTAATAGTCTACATTAATGTGTAGTTAATGATATTGTATACATTACATTGTGCGTGTGGTATTATTTCTAATGTATTATGGATTAACTACATATTGTTGAAATTATAAGAATTAATTATCCTATCGTATTTATTTTTTCGTGTACTTATCACAACCGTATATGTTTGTAGTGAAATGCGCTTTACGTCTATTACTTGTAGCCTATGTGTATAAACATCCTCACCTATAAATTATAGTAAGTATACTTAATGCAAAGCGAAAATACATGTTGTTTTCATTTTGGTTTTTTAGGTTACTGCTGAAATAAATAAAATCCATGGTTGAGGAAAACTTAACGTTTAATGTGTCATACAATGTAAAATGTACAGTAACAATTAAAATAAAGAATTTAGCGTTTTTGATTTAACACGGGCTTTATAAATATCTCCAAAGGCTTTATAAACGGGTACTTTTAAATCTTCAAAGGCTGCTGCACTAACATATTAATTTAGTATAAGAATTGAAAACAGCTTTTGGAGAGAATTTGACTAGTGAGTACAAAATTGTTATACGAGCTGACAGAACGCCATATAGACATAGACAATAAGAATTATATTAAAATACTTATTAAAAGTCAAATATTCGCGTCCGAAGCCGGACAATATAAAATATTTTAATAATATTTAAGCGGAGTGTGGGACGTTACACGCAGAGCCAGCACGCACGGCTTCACCGCTTTAAGCTGGTCCTCGGTGAACACATCGCTCCATCTTTTTGGTTATTCGAGGTCCGAGGTCTATTTTTAGCCGTTCAATGCTTAAAATAACGCTAGTTATCACCAAATAATCGTGAATTTTTTCGTTTTTTGGCCTCAGGTTCGTTGTCGGTGAGTCAATACTAATTTTTAACCATTGAATCTTGCAGAGGATGATAAGACGAAGAGAATGGTACCTTATTCGAGGTTCGAGGTCTATTTTTAGCCGTTTTATGCTTAAAATAACGCTTGTTATCACACTCAATAATCGTGAATTTTGTCGTTTTTTGGCCTCAGGTTCGTTGTCCGTGAATCAATACTAATTTTTAACTACTGAGAATCTTGTAGAGGACGATGAGATGAAGAGAATGGTACCTTATTCGAGGTTCGAGGTCTATTTTTAGCCGTTTTATGCTTAAAATAACGCTTTCAATCACTAAATAATCGTACATTACAACAATGTAAATTTAAAGTTTGGAACAGAATATCAAATATAGTTTTGTGTGTTATATTATTTCCTATATTTATGGAAGTAGGGGGAAAGTGACCGTTCTGAAACACTTCAATTATTTGCTGTTTTATGACGTCACAGAGGCCCTAGAAGTTGGTGTCCGAGCGCTGCATGTCTAAAACACTGACGTCACTGTTTTATAAAGCTGTTTCATGACGTCACAGAGGCCCTGGCAGTTGGTGTCCGACTGCACTGTGTCAACACAGAGGCCGTGGTACAGTAGTTGGTTTCTGCTGCGTGGGACATGTCCGAAATTTGGTACCCGAAATGTTTAAAACAGGTTTTGTACCCGAGGTCAAAAAACAAAAAATGCACGATTATTTAGTGATAACAACCATTATTTTCAGCATAGAACGGCTAAAAATTGACCTAGAACCTCGAATAAGGTTTTTTCGTTTTTTGGCGTCAGGTTTGTTGTCCTTGAGTCAATACTAATTTTTAACCATTGAATCTTGTAGAGGACGATGAGGTGAAGAGAATAGTACCTTATTCGAGGTTCTAGGTCTATTTTTAGCCGTTTACTGCTTAAAATAACGCTTTTAATCCCTAAATAATCGTACATTTTTTTGTTTTTTGGCGTCACGTCCGTTGTCCTTGAGCCAATACTAATTTTTGTCTATTTCTACGTGTTGATCGTCACCTTCCACTTCCTTAGACAATCGAGAAGAAACTCCAACTGCCTCTGTGGCTTTGTGCTCTCAAATTGTAGAAACAGTGAGCTTCAATGATGCATAGCGTCGTCTGCGAAGAGGGAGAAAGCTTCTTGGGCATAATCCTACAGGTTTTCGTTTACACGATGTACGTACATAGCGGAGCCAAGGATGAACGTCTGCTGTACGCCGGCGAGACGGATTGAAATTTAGAACAGGACCCGTCGACGCTCACCCTGACGGTTCGGCCGCTAAAGTAGACAGTAGAATATACCCAAAGGAAGAAGGGATAGGAGAGGGGCCAGCTAACAAGAAAGGTCTTCGTTCCGGATTTTGGCCTCAAGTTCGCTGTCCGTGAGTCAATACTAATTTTTGACAATTGAATCTTGTAGAGGACGATAAGACGAAGAGAATGGTACCTTATTCGAGGTTCTAGGTCTATTTTTAGCCGTTCTATGCTGAAAATAATGGTTGTTATCACTAAATAATCGTGCATTTTTTGTTTTTTGACCTCGGGTACAAAACCTGTTTTAAACATTTCGGGTACCAAATTTCGGACATGTCCCACACAGCAGAAACCAACTACTGTACCACGGCCTCTGTGTTGACACAGTGCAGTCGGACACCAACTGCCAGGGCCTCTGTGACGTCATGAAACAGCTTTATAAAACAGTGACGTCAGTGTTTTAGACATGCAGCGCTCGGACACCAACTTCTAGGGCCTCTGTGACGTCATAAAACAGCAAATAATTGAAGTGTTTCAGAACGGTCACTTTCCCCCTACTTCCATAAATATAGGAAATAATATAACACACAAATCTATATTTGATATTCTTTTCCAAACTTTAAATTTACATTGTTGTAATTGTTTTACTATAAACAAAAAAAGTTCAAAAGTAAAAATAACTAACAATAACACGCATAAGAAATAAACGACCGCGATGGAATCACATTTAGAATATGTGAATTATTATTTTTGCAACAGTGGGTTAAATGCAGCTGTATTCAGAATGGTTAAATGGATAATCAATAAATACGATAACTTGTGTACCAAATTTATGCCAGCATTGTGAATGTAAATGGTTACTTTCCATCGAGTATTTCTATGTCCCTCTCCACTCAAAGCACCTTACCCTACAAAAGATATCTCCATACATGCGTTTTTTTCTTACTGCCAATCTGATGTTGTTATTAAACAAGCTGCTTTCCCTTTACTAGCATATAATATGTAGAAACGTGTTTCTTCCGACTAGATGTTGTTACTTGTTTGTTTAAAAAAGTAAACATGTCTTAAAGTTTAATCAAAAAAAGATAAATTGGAAAATTGTTCCTTTCTATAAGCGACAGAAACGTAGTACTAAAGAGCAAAATGGTAATTTAAACGACGGCTTTTATAACATATTACATACCCTTTACAGCTGTAATCACTGATTACAGTCATTGAGCTTTCAACGCGATGTCACATTGGTTATCAAGTTGTAAATCTTTTTGTAGCTAACTCGTATTTATAACTAAAACTAACACATTTATTAATACGCATACTCAAACAGATACTGCCTCTGTATAAAATCATGTTTGTATTATAGCAAAGTCACTACTTATCAATCAACAAATTGAAACGCTTCCAGAAAAAGCCTAAGCGATTGTTCATGTATATTGTTAAAGTAATTTATAATAATAAATAATTACACTTCTGTAGTACTTCGATCTTTTTCTTAGCCTATTAATAAACTTAAGTTATTTTGTTTGATTTCACATTATTCTGCGGACAATTCTTTTTATAATAAGTATATATGTAGTATATACCTGTTTACTAAATTACATTTTTTTTTCTTCTCTGATTCTTTAATAATTTTAATAATTGAAAAATTCTGAAGTAAGAAGTTTCTATTTTATTTTATAGGAAATTTGGTATTACACATTATTAACGTAATAAATAACAGCCATTACTTAGGCAATGTCGCAACCTGTTCGTAATAAGAGGAACATAATTAAATGGAAGCATACAGGAAGGGTGCTGATTCTGTATTTTGTGTAGTACTAGTACGTTGCTGCTTTCTTGAATGACTGAAGCGGGTGCATCAAAAGGAGGCCTTTTCTTTAGACTATCTTAATTTGGTAACGCTTTCGTTGGAGAAAGTAGAAAAGGTTACCAGCAGAGGTTCAAAGGTAAAGGCAGCTTAGTAGCCTGTAAGGAAAATTGTTACAATCTGTAAACCACTCATCGGGAGGCAGTTATTCAATATAGTCGTTATTAGTGTATATCCTACCATAATATTTTAAAATTAATTTAGTTTTTTCCGTACTTCCTGATTGATGTATTTTATTTTAACTAAACAAAGTAATAATCTTTGTATGTACAAACAATTTTGTAATTATATATTAGATTTTCAAGCGTTTACACGTTCTGTAGAAGTGTGAACGTAGCCTACTTCATGTAGGCCTGTACTTCTTTTGCGATAATCAAATAGTAAGGTGATTATTCAGAGATAAAGTTAAACGTTTGGTAAAAACCTGAAAGTTTTTCACTAAAGAATATAAAATTTTACAAAATATTTAGTTAAAATAAGCAATTAATTAAGGTAATAATTATGTGAGATGCCTTCTTCTTCTTCTTCTTGAGCACTACAGCCCAACGTGAGTCCTGGCTTTGAACACCAATATTCTTCACTGTCTCGTTACCTCAGCGTAACCCCTCATTATGTGAGATCTAGTTGAAATTATTGCTAAGCTTATGCGCTCGAAGATTTATTGAATATTTACTTGTATTAAGTAGATGGTAGTCAACAAAACACAGTCAGGCGTAGTCACTGAAAGTTAGGTATGCTGGAATACGTGTACTTAAATAAATAAGGGTACATTATTTATTATTTATACTTCAAAATTATGGAGCTTATTTATTGTAAAAAATCATTTGTTGTTATAATATGAAGTTTGCTACCTTATACAACTAAAATTTTAATTTAGAGCTTTTTAAATTTATTTTTTATGCTTAAAAGACTACCAATACGGCATTAATTAAAAGCTCATTACTTTTCTGAAATATTCAAATTCCAACAAACTTACAATTAAGGTAAGGGAATACATTTATTTTTTGTCGGTTACATATTTTTGTCTAAGAACATGGTAGCTCATGTCAATAATTTAAACCAATTATAGATTTTTTAAATAAACGTCATAATGATGTGGATAATTTAGAGACGCAAAGGTGTACGATTTGTTAATAATAGTAATATTTGTTAACAGGGGCACCGTCTTAAACCAGCATACTTTAAGTACTGTTAGACGAATCCGTGTGTCTCCTGCTGTGTGGGACTGCCACCCACTAATAAATTCACCTCTAATTCTAGCATTGACATCCGGCCTGGAACCATTTAGCATATTATTTAAAGATGGAGCCTATTGTGCCTTCTTCGGTCTCCTCCATCCTAGTTTTCTCTTATGTGCTACTGCCCGTTGGGTGTAAATTGGGGCTGCCTTTTCTTTTCTTGCAGAACCGAGTGAATAAATGTAAAAATCGGTCCCATTCCTCCTTCCACAAAGCATAATCTCAATACACCCTCGGGTGTGAACTGTCCGAGCCGCATCTCTAGTGCCATTCTCTATCTTGTAAACCTGCTGCAATTGAAAAAAGTGTGTATCTTCATGGGAAGAGTCAACTATTACCAGGAACTGTACTGGTATGACGGCGATTGCACTTTTCCCGTTTTATAGAGGTAGGCGTTAAAAATGCCGTGACCACTGATACACTGTCTCAAATGGTTGTTAACCTTACATTGTCGATTGTCAATTCATTCCCTCAAGTTCGGCGTTGGCCTCGCGGTCCACCTTCCTCCGTCCTCCCTATTCCAACGATATTGCCACTGCTGAAGAGTAAGTTCTCTGGCTTCATTCCTTTCCGCATCTCTTCTAATTTCATCTCTCCTTTCAAAGAAGTGTTTTCGCTCTTGAGCCGAAATATCTATGGGAACCACTTCAGCTATCACCAGGACTACTGGCTCCATTTTTTCCTGTATTTCTCCATCTTTAATTCTCACGTTTTTGAACCATAGCCCAGTATGGATTCCGTGACATTTAACAGCAAGCAATTTGCATTGAGGCCTACATTGGCCACAAGGCTGGTGATCTGTGATTTGTGTGCCGTCTTATATCAGCTGCATGCTAGATTTGCTCCCCATAGGAGAGCTTCGATCTAGCCTCATCCCTAGATAGGCCTATTTAACTTCCTTATTTGTTACTATAGTCTCAGCTTCCACTTGCACCTGTATGATTGTCTTTTCAGACTTTAACTTTTACATTTTTACTTATCATTTATTTTGCATTTGAGTTACTTACTGTGATTATAGAAAATTACCGCATGTTATTTCTACAGTTTTATAAAAGTATTTGTGTAATTTAAACGCATTTCTAATACACAATTCTCAATACACACACGTTCTACTAAATAGTCAAATATATTAATTTTGTTTTAATAATCAAACCTTATGTGTGTTTAGAATCCTTACGGAAACATTGACGTTGTTTGGCGATACATTTCTAAGGTAGCAAAATTTTTAACAGTTCATGGCACGTGCTTTCTAATTAACAATCAAATTCAATTTAAATTGTGCAAGTGACAGTCCACTAGACTTTCTTATTCAACAGTTTAAGAGTCTTGATGTTTTGTATGTGGCAAGTGACCTCAACTTTTTGCTGACAGTGTGATCTAATAACTATGTGAGTGTGTGTGTATTGTAATTATGTGTTAAAGTTAGGTTAATCCGTGAACGTGGCTCCGAATGGAAATACAGTTGCATTAGAATGAGGTCAATAAGTTTTGCCGGCATCACGATGCACGCGTACATAAGTAATTTAGGTTGTTAGTACAGCCTAAAGTAAATGTCTTGCTTATGCGCACTTTGCTAACTTTAAAATTAGATTTACCATCACAGACTATTTGTGTTTGAAATGTACACCTAGTAAGTTACAGAAAATTACAATTCAGACTACTTATTTAAAGCTTTTTGTGTAAAAATAAATTGTTTGCAGGTGAGTTATTAAATTAGTTTGATGTGAGAAGGTATTTACTTTAAATGCATCTATAATTGCAAATACATTTATATAAAAGATGAGTAGTAACTTACACAAAAAAGAGATACTTCAAAGTTTTTTACAAAATTTTGTAAAATAAATTGGAACTTTTTCTATAAAATTATTTTATTTAAATGTAACTGCATAAATATTTTGCTTCTACATGGTTAATAATAATATTATCATTTTATATAATAACGTACATTTAGCACTTGTAAAGAATGGACATTCATAAATTCTTATTCAGAACATAAACAGTTTTATGTAAAGGGTTAAGAATCAATTTGTAAGAATTAAAGTAAGAGTGACAGAATTTAAACTTTGAAGAGACAAACTTAGCGACTTTACAGTTTTTAAATAATGTGAGAAAAAAGTGCTTCAAATTTTATTTCAAATAGAGAGGGCAAGAAAAAGTATTATTTTTTCTAAAAGTCTAAACTTACAACGTAAAAATGTAAGGAATAAAACAAGTTAAAGTAAATTTTACATATCAATAATTATATTTTATATTATTTTGACAAATTAATTATTTTAATTACTTTATAAAACAGAGTTCACTCTTTCACCATATGTATGAAATAGGGAGATAGTGGCTACGAAAAGAATTGATTATTGATAATTACATAATTTTCACTCATTTATTAATAACGTACCACTGTTTTATATAATGTTTTCCTTGATCTTTCATATTATAAATTAATTTGGTTTCAGTAAGTTTTTTTATTATTGGTATACTTTTAATTTTGACCTGTTGATAGAAAGTTATGACCTGTTGCGAATAAGATATTTATGAAACGGTCTGATATTTATGTAGATAAAAGTATTGTTTTTAAAAATATTAAAACACGAACAACTTTACATAGGAATTCGTTTCACGTAATCCCTTGACAGTTTACATTAAACCAGATATCTCATATGTTTCCTATATATTACACATGTCTTTCTACAATCACACTAGCTGTTTACGTGTGACTTAGTTTAATGTTTTTGTAATAAACACATTTGTAACTCTTTTTAGGGTAGAATGTAGAGCACAATTCAAGGTGAACGGAACTTTTAATTACTACATGAATTTAATAAGTAAAAACTAGGTGAACTTCAACAGATAATTTTCATTTTCCTGACAATTGTTTCAACAGTTACGGCAGCTTCAGAGGTTGGATTTGAACCGAAAGGTTTGGAATGTATGTTAGGCGGGGGTGGGTTGGAGGTAGTGTGTGACCAAGGGTAATTGGAAAGCCTGAGGTAAGCGGTTGGACAAAGGTTTTATATTGTTGTAAACAAAAAGTACCTTTACTGGGTAATTATGAATCGCACACAGTACACTTATGTGTGAAGATTACAAATCAACAACTTGTCACTTAAACTAATGTTTTATTATGTGCCGAGCGACCATTCGATCAGTGTAAATTTATTACCGTTTTCAATATTCAAAATATTGTTTATAATAAATGTGTATTTAGCGTCAGAAAGGCACTCAAATAAAGTACAATGAGGTTCTTGAGAGACTTATGGTTGAGTGATTTATATACTACAGAGGTTGTTGACTTTTGTATGCTTCTTGATGATAACGCCTCATGTCACATCGCACTGTCTGTGTCTCAGTGTCTGATGAGGAAGCCAATACTGTGGTATACCCAGCACCCTAACTCTCTCAAACGTAGTAATTATGTCCTTTCATAAATCAATGCCAGCTCTGCGGTATACCAAAAAATTATGGAGCATACCCAAAACGTTTTAATCGACAAGGTACAGGCACTGGCACTTGGAGAATACCGGCAAGCTTCAGTAAGTTGGAACGACGCCTCCGTAGTGTATGGCGTCTCAAAATAGTCAGTGTGTCATAAAATCGTTTAGTATAGTTACTTTTTCATAAAACTCATAATTACGAGTAAATCACTACCTACATGTAATTTTATATAGCTTTGTCCAACACGTTATGTAATTTTGTACACCTACATAAAATTAAATCATCAAAGTTGGTTATCGCAAATAAAAATTGTAGATGATTCTGTAACCTAGCAAACATTGCTTACATAGCAGAAGATCTTGGTACTGTAAGGCAACAAAATGACTGAGTATTAAATATAGACGATGAGTTTTTTTTATACAAACAAGTATGTCCTGGACATATGTTCAACATATGGTTGCGTGTACTGATTGTCCAGTGAGAAATGTGTTCTACAATACCAAAAGAATATTGACTGCTATCGCGCTGCATGAATCAAGTAAGCCGTATTAATCGACTTTCGTCCCAGACGTAGACTAAGTGTGCTGTACGTAGGCTGAGGTACTCTGCACGCTACTGATTACCTTACACATAGTCCTCGCCAATTTCTCAGTCACTTAACTTAGATAAACAGTTTACTTCCAACAACACAATGTAGGTACATAAACAATACATTAATTTATTTACAGGTGAGCAGTCTGTACTGGGTTAGTAGTTTGTACGCCACAAGAGTGTAAACAAGCTACATTGTAAAGAGTGTAAAGTTTAAGGAAGATCAAATGTATACGTACATTCCTAAGTATTGGATTTAGTGACAGGCGCGCTGTAAAATCGTCCATACCGCATTTCATGATTCAACGTTGGAAACACAGAAGTAACATTCTTAAAAACTCAGTAAACTTTTTCGTAAATATTTCATATTTCTGGTTCACATTTTTCTCTTAAATACATAACGTTGCGGTGTTGCGGTGTGCGTGCGTGCACGTGTTTGTGTGTGTGTGTGGGGGGGGGCGTGTTTGGGTGTTGAAGATAAGTGACAGAGAAACGTGGACAGTGTTTTTGAACTTATTGTGTCGAACTGAAATTGAATGCCAGTGTTTGACTTTTTGCTGTATTTAAATATTTCTGGTAGTGCCTGAGGAATAATATTTATAACTAATTTACAATAATCCCACAATTTAGGCTGACGATTATGTGCAAATAGTGGGCTCATAATTGAGGTCTCGCAGTATGTAAAATGAACCCAATACTAAAGTCAGTTAAACAATCACAAATCTTATTACTGACGGTATCACATTTACATGGTCAGAAAGCTGAATGAAGAATACACAAAGATGGTTTGGAAATAAACATAAAAAAGACTGAATACTTGGCAATTAGAGATGAAGAAACAAGAGATTTAGAAGTAGACGAAAATGTTAAAATTAGAGGAACAGACAACTTCAAGTACCTAGGATTCACACTTTCACACTGAGTAAACAAGGCACAACAGAAGAGGAAATAAAAAGTAGATTAGGGCAGACTAGAACAGGGATTAGACAATTACACAGTGTTATATGGGACAAAAATATTAGAAAAAGCACCAAAAAATGATATATCAAAAAAATAGTCTAAAGCATTATGATGTATGCAGCGGAAGTATGGGTTATTAAAAAAAGAAAGATTCTTGCAACAGAGATGGAATATTGGAGGGGGTGCTGTGGAATAACAAACGAGGAGATCAGAAGAAGAATGGAAAAGGAAAGAAGTGTAATTGACTACATCGAAGAAAAAAGATTGGTGTGGTACGGTCATGTACGGAGAGCCCAAAATAGGTGGATCAACAAAGTGACGGAATGGAGTCCATTAGGAAGGAGAAAAAGGGGAAGACTGAGAAGATCTTGGAGGGACGAAGCGGATGAATCTATGCAACGTGTAGGACTTGAGGAAGGACAATGGGAACATCGGGAGAATTGGAAAGCCAGGTTGAAGGAAGGGACATGCTACGGCACTAGCTGTAGCAACCCTATTATATATCACATTTACTTTAATAATGATCATTCCCGGTTCGGTGCACATACGTATACTTCATTACGCTTCAACAAACATTATTAGAAGCATTTGCTGTATTCAAACGTTACGTCGAAATCAGGGAAGGTTTAAAATTTAATTTACTTTAAGAGTTAAAAGCCAGTTATTTCAGAGTTTAAGTGTAAAGTTTATCTAGAGTTTATCTAGAATTACTTTAAAGTCTCTCGTACTTTAGATTAATTTAAATGTAAATACTCTACCATAAACCTTCTAAATAATTTATATTAAAATTCCCGTTGAATTTCAAGTTGTTACTTATACGACTGCTTACATTCCAACATAACTAAAGTGAGTGTAATAAATTCAGTTCCACATAATTGTACTTATTATTTTCTATGAAACGTTAATTTGATTTTGAAGATTAAAATTATTTATACTTAAAAATTAACTTGGCTTTCAGGTTGTTAGACGTAGGACTGTTTATATTACGGAATGGTTTCTCGGATATAAAATATTTTATAGATAAGGAGACGGAAAGGTATTTATTATATGTACGGAAAGGTAAATTATAAATCACGATTAAGTATTATTTTGTATAAATGTTCATTAAAATCTATTTATCTTAGATCCCTTATTTATTCTACAAAAATATAGAGACAATCTAAACTAAATGTTGACAAGCTTTAAGGAACTGGTTTAGTCAACTTAATCACAACCAACCATCTACAGATGATTTTTGCTGTTAGCATTTCACCAGCACTATAAAATAATTAACCAAGAAGAATATAATAATTTATGTAAACATACGCTTTTATATATAGATATAACATATAAAAAGCAAAGAGATTAACTTTACAACAAAAACGTTACACCTTTACCAATTTGCAGGTTAAGGGAAAAAGGTAAATAAGATTATATTAATCGAAATAGACAGTATTTCTAAATTTATATTTAATATTTACTCCACTAGTGGTTTTTCATATTTATATTTATTTAAATTATTTATCTTGAAGATCACCTTAGGATTTCTTAACAGGTATCTAGTAAAATATAATCAACATTTGTAAAAACATAACATACTCGTATATACTACAAACATTGTGTACATTTACTGTTCTATAAGTCTGCGAATGTGTGTACATAAGAGTTTTAGTTCTCGCGTGCGTTTTAAATACACACCTCTTCCGAATATTCAAAAATGCTAACTTTGTATTATTATTAATAACTTTGAAATGAAATTACCGCTTGAAGGCTAGCTATGTTACAGTTACTTACAGTGTCTTAGAATTCCATCATAATAAACAGGCTTGAAGAATGCTTTGCAGAGCATGATTCTATTGTTGTTAGTGAATTGAGATATCCTAGTATGACGAATCTTTCTTGATTTACGTCACTAATGTCTTACATTACTTAAGCCTATATACATGATTATGGATAGACATATAAGAACGCCATCAACGCCTCTCAAGCAATCGGAAAGAGTAATTATTGTAGCATGTTTCTTTTTAGAAAAATTAAATTACAAAGTTAAGTTGCACATACTTTTATTTTGAAAAAATGATATACAGGTTAAATACCCAAAGGGATCGTACATATACGTGCAGAAAATTACACACGTTATATTATGTGATTTTTAAATGAACAATTAAATTCTAACATTATTAAGCTTATGCTAATAAACAAGATTTATTTTACAACTTTAGCCGAACTGATGACTTTCCTATGGCAGCAAGCCTCATCATTCGTTCGGTATACACACAATCTTTTTTTTTTTAAGTAAGCGTTAGCGTGTGGGTAACAGGAGACTATTTGTGTGAGTGGGAATACAACTGCATAAGAATGAGGTCACTAAGTTTTACCCTATGATCGTGTTTTCCATTGTTAGTATAAACGTAAGTAAACACCTTGCCCATATACAGTATGCTAACTTTTAATTGGATTTAACATCAGCTTTCACAGAGTATTTGAGTTCAGAACGCAACAACACACTCAGACACCAGTGCATGCGTTCAATATTCTGTATGGGCGTAGGCTGGTATTTAGGCGTACGACAGGTTACTTACTGAAACTTATTATAATTACGTTTCTTTACTTATAGTCTCGTTGGTGCGTGTAACAATTATTTTATTTTGTAAACAGAAACTGATGAATTTTATTGCAAAAGTACAGTGATTACTGAATGTATTTCCAAACGAAATGAAGAACCAAACGTTTTGCTCACTAGCCGATCGGTGTTTACTCCGGTAAATGATGGAATATAATAAATAAACTCGAGCGTTTTGTAACGTATTCATACTAAATTTATTAAGACAGCTGATCTCGATTTTATTATATATTAGGGAATAAACCCGATTTCCGAGGCTCGTATGTATTCTGCATTAAAGACCACAGAAGAAGATTGTGTGAACCGCATGCCGAATATCCGTTTATCCGTGGCTGCTTCGGGTGATCACCCTACTGGGAAGAGAGATGTCGGTAGACTGAGGAAGAGATAGATTCCGGAATAGGTCTAGGGCTTAATCCTTGGAGTGGCGATGATGATAATTAGGGAATAAATTAAGTGTTGACATTCGTACATGTGTTCTCAAGTACACAGATGCAAGTACGTTTTTGTAAAATAAATACTAATTTTAAACATCCAAAATAGAAACAAAAATTAGAAATTGTATTACGTAATGTAGATAAATTCCTTGATACATTTGAATGAAAGTGTTTTCATTAAACCTTAAAGTACAAAGTAAAGTTGCAGCATCTTCTTGAATGTAAATGTTAAAAAGAACTCCCAAACTTTCCATATTTCGAGAGGTAAGTAGATTAACTATTATAAATTTGTCAAGAATTTCAAAAACTCCACTAATTTTACTAAACTTGCACTAATTTCGTCATAGAGTAATTTTAATACTCGTAATATTTACGAAGCACAATAAGATTCTCACTTGGTAGAAACTTTTCTAATAATGTTCCACAATTTAAAAAAATATGTTCAATAAGTATTTACAACTTAATCTTCTGCAATCCCATAAAAAAGGACATACTACATTAAAGGAAACTTTATAAGTTCAGACACCTGTCTTCACATCTTGGAAATCAGAATTTCTGGTATATTAAAGCAGAACAATTTGCATTATTTTACAGTATAGACACAAGCAAGCACCCAAATGATATTTTCTGTAATTGTCTCTCATGAGGGGCCATGTTAACAATAATTTCCTTTATATTTAGTGTAACAGTTAAGCCTATTGTACTATGCGTTTTATTACATCCTTTTTATTCATCTTCATATTTATACTTTCAGACTGCTAATAAATAACTGTGATGACTCTTACTTTTTTAGAAGTGTGTGCGCTAAAGAATTTGAAGAAAAATCCTTCTATTAGAAATTACGGTTATCAACTTAATTTTCTGGAGGATCAAAAAAAAAACAACATAAAATACCTAGCTTAGTCCAGTGTTAAAATATTTGGTTAAAATATTTAATTAAAATATTTGTTTTAGTCCAGTTTGTATTTAAACCAAGTCTTACGAATAACAAAATAAATTGTAGAAAAAAAGATTTGCAATGCTGTTTACTATGTTATATTGTAAAAGTTTTAATATTATAAAATATTAGAGTTTTCTGTAAGCCTTTTTTATATATCACAATCTGATTGTTTTTACTGTGAAATATAAAGTTTTAAAGGTAAAAATGTGTATATCCAAATAGATTGCACGAACACGACTATACCTTCTCTTTATAGAGAATAGCACGTGTGTAATACTGTGTGCTTTTCAAAAGGCACACGTTTATGTGAATATATACTGTATTTGCCTAGGCTAAAGTGCACTAACCAACCGTTTCTCCACAACCACTTTGTTTGTAGGCCGTTTTAGTAACCTAAAAGCAATTTAAAGTTAATTAAATTTTAAATTGATTCTCAATAGTAATTTTACACGCAACACGTTGTTATTAAAATGTTTGTACTAAAAAATTTAATGAAAATTCTGAAACTAAAATACATGTATTCTTTACTCATATATATGTCTCTAATTTAGGGATCTTAAGAATTTCTATGCTTATGAGCACTGCAGGATTTACTGAATTCTTCACTACCCTGTGGATGACATGTTAACCACGCGTTGCGAGGAGAAAATTGCATTAAAATTTACAAACGTTTTGCTTAGGGAGAATGTTGCATGAAGTTATATTGAGATGTGATAGTCAATAATCTGAAATATTAACTCACTAATAATTACTGTACCTCTCACACACACACACACACACACACACACACACACACACACACACACACACACACACACACACACACACACACACACACACACACACACACACACACACACACACACACACACACACACACACACACACACACACATACTTCAATATTAGAAGTACTGAAGTAAACGAACAATTCTACATTTGAAGTAAACAATTTATAGTTTGACCAGATTTGTGTAGTATGAAATGAATAAGTTCCATAATGTTAGTTAGAGAGTGCAATCGGACCTGTCTGGGTAATGTCGTATTTGATAAAATTTATTTTGGAGAATGATTGAAATCTTGTAAAGTATAGCTAATAACTCTTTCACTATAGTTTCAGCAAAATATTGCTTGTGATTTTTTTACAATAAAATTTTAGTCACACTATAAGCCTGACGTATCTTTATGTAAATGTATTAAAATATTCATTTATGAAAGTTGTTAAAAAAAAAAAAAGGAGGGAAGAAATTCAAGATTAGTGTAGTAATAGGAATCGATTGTGTAGGAAAGAAACATTGAAAGAGCGATACACACGCGCGCGCGCGCGCTCGCACACAGGCAATACTTACATTAAAATACACAAGTATATTGTATACATTGTATTGATCAACGACAGCCTAAACTACATTCGTTTGTTCGAATTGAGCGTCAATATTAAGTACTGTATGTGGTGACAAATGGTACAACGAAGACCTTGAAATTTCTAGTACGAAATTAAAATTCATTATAAAAATATTTATAGATAAATGGCAAAGGGAAACAGCTATCATTTCTTAGGAAATATCAATGCATTTTACTTCCATGTTCCATAAGGAAATGAAAATATGGTGATGGCGAAAAAAATCGTGTTCGAGATAAGGGCTGATTCTGATTGTACTACCCCAAAACATGAAGAAAAGTCATTTTTCGAAAAAGTGTCTGTGTGTAGAACGTTCCCTATGGCAAACGATAACAGCCGAAAATTCAAACAGAATCAAATAATTTTTGCATACGTCCCTGAATTATAGAGTACTCAAGGTCTATTGGTTTTGGTGAAGATCGATTAAGAGAAAGGGGTAGTTTACCTGCAACATTTTGTATTTTAACAAGGGTAATTTTTTCCTATGACGAACGATAACTGCCACACATTCAGACAGAATCAAATAATTGTTTGCATAGGACCCTAAATTGTAGAGCACTCAAGGTTTACTGATTGTGGTGAAGATCGGTTAAGGGAAAGGGGTACAGTACCTGCAACGTTTTATGTTCTAACTAGAGTAATTTTTTCTATGACAAACGATAACTGCCGTAAATTCAAATAGAAACAAAAAATTTTTTTGCATAATTACCTGAGTTGTAGAGGACTCAAGTCCTATTGATTTTGGTGAAGATCGGTCACGCGGAAAGGGTAGTTTACCTGCAACGTTTCATGTTTTAACAAGAGTAAAGTACTTAATTTTGAGAAATAAAGTATCCTGAAAAGAAGATCATTATAGTCCACTGTAGAAACGTAGAAGAAATATCTATAAATGAAGAGGCTAGTTGAAGGGGGTTGGGGTTATTTTTCTATAAATGAAAATGATAGTTGAAGCGGGAGGGAATAATTTTTATTTATATTTATTTATGTGTCATGTATACTACGTTATCGGCAACAAAGAAGTAGTTTGTTGTTAAAATTCCTTCCCGAGCTGTTTGGCATGGTCCAATGTTTTCTACAAAACTAGACGTTTCGGCAGTGCTATCGACTGCCATCATCAGTGAAAATCGAGTGGGCTAACGTGAGATGGTATATACGTTAGTGACCACAGTACTGTGGTTAAGGCTGAAGAAAGAAGTAGTTTCTATGGAAATATTTCATTTCGAAAATGATTTTAAATATCAATCTTAGAACATGGAAGTCATGTATGGTTCTCCATACCGATATTTTTCTATTCGTAGACGTCAATTTTCGCATCCAATATCCGTCGATGAGTGCTCCTAACATGATATTTTTTTTTGTACAAACATAGGCAAAATATTGGCATCAATGCCGGTGATATTCTTATATAAATGTACGAGTAATCTTTTAAGGGTCTCTGGAGACACAATGTTCTCGGAGCTCTTAGAATTAGAGGCTCATTGTATTATACCTACGGGGACGGCAGGTAAAGATCAATTGTATGCGCCTGTCATGCAAATATAAACACAACAGTTTTAAATGTAAAAGTTTTTAATATATTTCTAGTAAATTATTTAAGCACATTAATATTATTTACAATAAAAAATAACGACAGGCAACCTGCCTAATTCTGGACAGATAGATGAAGATGATGATGATAAAAAAATAACCAGTTGCACTTTAAATACTACTAAGTTGCAAAATGTAGCTACTAAAAAGGAAAGCTACAGTTTTCCTTGACGTATCTGGTTAATGTTAACTTTGACAAATCGTGTCAACGACATAGAAAGGAACAAACCGTACCGATTGTTCATACGTTGTGTCATATTATGTTACCTAGAAAACGACTTTGTTTACTCAACAGAAGTAATTCCATCTCGATATCTCGATCAAATAAGTTACTCCTCGGCAATCCAATCGTATCTGGTACCAATCAATGTTTAAGATTTAAATTTTTGTATTAAATTCTTATAGCAGAAAACTGACTTGGACAATGAAATAAATTATGTACTGAAATATCTTTCTATAAATACACGTATGTAATTATATATATTGCAACAATACATATATTTGCATATTTGCCCAGGGCGGTATGTTAGTAAATATTTAGCATAGAAAGTATATGATGAACAGTTTTTAACAATATTATGCAGCCTCAGAATTGTCAGATAGCGTACACCTTCCCCGCGTGAATACAGTGCTTGTGTGTTTGTGTGTGTGAACGCAAGCTACAACAGGAAAAGATGGGGTGATGCGTACGGCTGTAATCAGGTTTTAACCGGATAAAAATAAACTAATTAATAGTTTTAAACCTGTAAACGAAGGCTTACCCAAATTATAAAGACACCATTACATTAAGGATTTTTTTACGAATATGGTGATATAAAAATTATTGCAAAATGTGCAATAATAAAGAGGCTGGGCAATTTAATGTTAATTACTAGTGTGATTAAATAGTAATTAATATGTGTATTATATGTGAGTGACCAGAAAAAAATTACGCAAACGATGATATCGATCGTGCTACGAGGATTTTTACGAAATCACGAAAATGAACCAAAAAGTGATTTGTAATTAAAAGGACGCTTTGTACGAAGTGACAGTATCTAACAGATCGTAAACAGTCCTGGATCTGTCAGATTGCCGTCCAGTATAAATACCGCCGGCAATTTTGGGGCGGTCTCAGAGACTCAAGATATCTTCAGACAACGTCACGCTGCTGGTCTGCGATTGATCAGGACATCTATACCAAACACACCAAGACTTATGAGGTAACTCTGGACCATCACAAACAACAACCCGTAGAGACGGAGAACACAGCCTCAGCATAATCATCATCATCATCATCATCAACATCATCATCAAATTCTCAGGATTCAGGACACACACACACACACACACACACGCGCGCGCAACGGTAACGTCGGCAGCAGTACGCAGGTGATGAGTAAACAATTATATTTTTGTTTGTGAAGAGAACTTTCAAAAAGAAAATTATACATGAACAATAAAGACTTAAAGTTTTAAATTTAAATAGTAGTTAAAGTAAATAATTTAATTTAATAAAATTTTTTTTTTTAAATTACTAATCTTCTGTTATATGTTAAAATTTGGGTGTGTCAGTAGAATTAAATAATAGGTTGAAAGTAAATGTTATTATTTATTTTTTTTTATAGCAACAAGTAATTTTATTCTTGAGTTTAATATTATTTTTGTTTGTATATGAGTTGCTATTATTATTTAAAAATTGGAGTAAATGTCAGACACACTGAAATAAAAAGGGTTTAGACAATTTGTTTAACATGTCTGTTTAGCTACTAAGATTATATGGTTGGTTATTTTAATATGTCATGAACAGCAGAGAAGGTTATATGGTACTTTATGTAAACTTATAAAAGAGAATATTTTTTTATAATTCTAAATTTTAATATTTTTTTGTTTTTCAATTAATATTAATAAATCTTAGAATGATTATTTTTAAACGGTTTTAATTAATTATTTCATGTCAACAACATCTCACTCCTCTTTTAAATTATTTAATTATTGTGCAACTACATATACTTGACGAAACGAGAATAAAAAAAAATCCTGCGACCTGGCCAGTGTAACACACTTCATAATTGCGTTGAGTACATGGTAATGTATTTGTGTAATTTTTGATATATTTGTAACGTTGCATATATATATTTAAATGTATATTTTACATATACATAAGTATAGTATAACATTATAGGCTATATACGCATGTGTACATAATATGCCTTATGTGTATTATACATAAATAAATATATAATATATTGCGATGTACAGAGATCGCATAGAATAAGTAGTCGGCTATATCGTATATTGGAATGTTTCAGATTTATTAATGATTTTTTTCAAATTGCACTAATAATTTAATATTGTTTCTGATAACAAAATATAGTTACTTAAACTGTCTCAGTTGATCTTTTTTACAAATTTTAAATACTTTTCTCTTATATTCTGATTACATAAAGATTTTATTCATATGAGTTCTTTTGTCTTTAAGTTTATAAGTGTTCTTCAATAAATTTAGAACAAATCATTTCACTTCCGTTTACAATGGATGATGCGATGTCGATGGTCTGGTAAACAGATGTGGTTATTCATTCTGAATACCGTTCAGGATACTGTTGCGATCTCCTCCTGTTGTCCGGCGTTCAGGGTCGTTCTCGAGTTGGGTACTTCTACAATTTGTACTGAATTAAATTTTAATTGTGATTTTTTTCTGTGTATTAATATACACAATACTCAAGTAAACCTGAAGTGTATTTTTAAAATGCCTATGCGGACAATCTTGTACTATACCGAATTAGCACTTGTACTATATTCAATCAACTCGCCATATTTCTAACTTGTGCTCGTGCACTATTGTAGAACAATCGTCTAAATGGGCAGCAACGACCACACGTTATTGAGGTCAGAGCAAGACTGAATTATACGATATAAAGAACAAACTCAACTACAATTTTATCCAAATTCATTGGCTGAAATATTCCCTCACTTTTTCAGCTTCAGTTCAGATAACGTTCGTATTGTAAAATTCTGTCTACGGACAAAACCTAGCATGAAGAAAATACTAGTTTAATTTTATTACTTTTCTTAAGGGTTATAAAATTGTCTTTATAAAAAAACTCATACATTTAGTTCTTTAATTTGTAAACAAATATTACCACTCGACACATCTTTTATTTATGAGTATTCTGGTGTAAGTTTCATTTCATAATTTTTATTTTTATGAAAGTTATTTAATTTAATATGTTTTTGTTATTATTCCGTAACATAATAACATAGTTATATGTACCCGCACACGCGTACTCGCCATATGCCTATATACCTAAGCAAATTTTTGCACTACTTCAAACACTACTTGTATTTATTAATGTCAAAAATCAACATAAACTAACAAATTTAACACGTATCTTATTGTCTGTTATACAGTGTCTGAACTTGCAGTCTTTACTTAGAAAATTTTCATTGCAATACGCTATCATACGCTTAGAATTAAATTACTGTTTCATATGCAGATTCCACCTATTTTTACTGAAATATGTACTAAATTGTAGCAGTTTATAGGGTATAAAAGGTTTTTCTGTATTTTCAGTGTCTCTAAGTTCTACTGCGATACGTTTTGTGTTCTGTTATTTTATCTTTGTATTTCAAGAGTTGATGACATAAATTTTAAATGTTTTGATTGGCAACATTAATTTTTTAGCAGAACTTATCTATGCTCTAATGATAATACCTTTCACCGACATTTCAGTCAAATTGCAGTAGGCCTATATATTTTTTTGGGCCATCAAATTTTGCTGATCCAAAACATGACATAAGTAGTTGGTGTTATTGCTTGCTAAGTCTAAAGAATGTACAGAATACGTGGTTACACTCTTGATTCGAATCCGATGTGGCTACACATTTTTTATTGATATTTGGGTTTTCCAGAATAAATGATGCCCATAACAAAATGTAGAAAAATAGTTAATAATAATTTCAATAAACTGCTCCTTTTGAAACAAGTATATTTTACTACTCATTTTAGTTATTTTTAAGAGATGAATATTCAAGGATTTTGAAGGTTTTACGATAAGGAAACTCAAACATAACAACCATTTGCCTCTGTTAGTTGTAAAAGCATGGTTTCTTCTTTTGTAAATCTTTGATACGGTGTAGACAATTTTGTAAAACATAAATCATTTAAGCACAGAATATATGACATACCACAGCAAAATTGTGTAGATTCTATTTGAATTCTTAACCCGTCTTTCCTACTTTCACTTCATAGTGCTTAACGATAGCATTTAACAAACTTCCTGTTAATAATTTGTGTTGCATGTGTTGTATGGAGTAAATATATTTTCTTAAGTTATTAAAAATTGATAAAATGTTGTTAATTGTTAACAATGTGTAGTACTCACGACACAGATACTGTACAAGGTTAAACGGTTGGTATTGTCAACTTTTGATGTAAATTTACTAAGAAACAGAGTAGTAAAAGAAGATGAAGTATTCCCTTAAAACTGAGATTATGTAGTGTTGTTTAATAAATGTTTCTATCAAGTAAGCGTACACGATTATTCGTATCAATTGGAAAGTGTAAACTTTCTGAGGCAGAGAAACAACTTAAAATATAAATTTTATTTTCTTTACTTGAAATATATTTTTTAGCTCCATTGACAGCAAACAACAATTTTATTATACGTTTTCTTCAGTCGTCATTTCATTATCTACCAGACGTTTGCATAGGTTATATCTTCTGAAAAAAAAAGTTATTTTTAATGAAGGAACTCTACAAAAGTAATTAGTACCCTGTGCCGAACTCAGTGCTACTGAGGGCATGCTGTGTTGCATGGTTGAAGTAAACCACGTTTCATTAAATAATATTTTACATTGCGAAAATATTGAGATGTATTTAAACAAAGGGACGTTCAATACTCAACGTTTCCTAACTATTCATCTATATTGTAAGACGAGCAAAACTATATGTATATTGTAAAATTAAAAATGGTTTGTATACAGCAGTTATATATTATAGTGTTTCCCGTTTATTTATTTAATTTATGAAATAAACTTCCATTGCATTAGCTATAATGTAAACTACTGATAGACTATGCTTTTTGTAACATCAACGTGAACAGATTTTATTCGTTGTTAGTGTTATTACGGATATGGGAAATGTAGATGCTTCTTACCAGTTTTATAAAATACCTTAATTCATGAGTTCCTCTTGAATTACCAAATTATGGTCAATGTTCTCAGATAAGTGAAATAGCTGAAGTTAGTAATTCATGTGTAAATCAAACATTTTTTTGGTACTAGTTCTACAACGCATATAATAACGTTTCTTGTATATTTTATTAAACACTACTTCCCGAATCAAAGGTAAGGATCGTTTTGAATTTCCTTACTTCTTTGCTAAATCCTATATACGGATAATGCATTAGTGTGAGAGTACACTATTTTAATCAGTTGTTAATAATGTTCTAAATAATCAAATGTCTCTTCTAAGTTGAACGCTTCATTGTTGCTTCATCATAATCCTAATCTAACATTCTTGTATAAAAATATACAAGCGCTATTAAGCAAAACAGCGTTTAATATAATTGTAGGTAAACTATCGCAAATTTTTCTTTATTACTTGCACGAGAAGATGTAAAACACATTCCTAACGTAAACTGGAAATGATGAAATACTAATATTTATACTTTTACAACTTGCGTAATATTAATTCTGCGTCCACTAATACTCATCAAAAATGTTGGTAAAACAGAGTTATTTATGAATTTATGTTTTCTCTTTAGAAACATTATTGTATAATGAAATATATTTCATAAATAATGAAACATTTGAAAAATGTATGCACTATAAACAAAGTTAATATTTTGATTAAAATTTTCTTGTTTATTATCCAAAACACGTAATAACTGCCACGCTACTCCTGTTTATGACAAAATGTTTATGGCTAAATTTTCGCACACGCTGTATTGTAATGTTGCAAAACAAAACATCGCGTTAGCCATAATGCATTTTAATTACTATGTAGTAATTTCAAATATTATGCTTTGTTGTTATTCATCAATCTCTTTTATCTGCTATTGTTTCTTTTTGAACTCAGTAAACGATTCCTTGTTTTCTTGTGGCTGGATACCATTATGCAAAGAGTATAGTTGGACACAAAATAGATAAATCAAAATTTCAAAGTAAGAAAGATAAAGTACTACACAAAGAGTTTTAGGTTTATTGATTTATTTACAAAAGAGTTTTCGTTTTTAAATTTCGTTTCTTATCTCGCTGGATTGTGTGTTAAATTAATCTTGTTGTCATTACTTTTTCTTATTTACGTATGGATAAGTGTACGAGAGTCCATGTGTGTGTGTGTGTGTGTGTGTTTGAGGGGACTGTTAAACGTTTATTTGACTTATCAACAACCATTTGAGTTGAAATGAAAACAAGTGAAAATCGAATTTTGTACTTGAATATTTTGCGAAGTGTACTTACATAAAAACGATTAATTGGAGTATAATAATCGAGACGGAATACGAGACTCACCCAGTATGAAAGTATTGTTGGACTACTGTAGTGGCGCTGCATGAGCGTACACTTACCCAGAAGCAAGTTTTTCAGTTCCAGGTTTATAACAGTGGCAGAGCAGTAAGTGTTGTGCTCGATTATGAGCTTGTAACGTATTGCCGCGTTACAAATCCAGGGAACCCATCTTAACTGACCTCTGCCAATCACATGGGCTGCCTACGTTGTAACGAACTGTATTCACATCAGATTAACTGAACAAATTACTTACTAACTGTGTAAGGAAACAAGGGAAGGTATTGTACTGATTTACGCTTTTTGATTACAATTTAAATCGTCACATACTCCACCGCTTATTTTTTTTTTTTTTTTTTTTTTTTTTTTAACTGGGGGCTTGGAGTATGAATGGTGTCAGTGTGTGTAATTTCTTTCACATAGTTATTGGTTAGCGTTAGATCTACTTGCTTCCTCTCCACAACACAATCTACTTTTATATATTCTTATTAACTACTCTTTTTTTTTTTTTACTATTCACACTTAATATTTACAAAATAAAACACAAAACTCTTTCTTATCTCTATCACTTAAATCTACTACCGGTTTTTTCTTTCTGGTTGTCTTACTCTCTCTCTCTAGAGTAATTTTCTAAATTTTTGCTATTTAGAATTCTATCTTGATTCCATTGATTACTAGATAACTCATCTAGTTAATGAGTATTAGTTCTCATCTAGTTAATGAGTATTCATTAATGTATGCTTCGCAGAACGGGAACTCAGGTTGATCAGGCCTCATTTCCAAACTCTACGTTTAACATTTTCCACGGTTTCAGAAGTATAATTTACTTCACTACCTAGTATTCCCTTTTCTATTTTGGGTTATACTATTCCGTCTCTTCTTTTTATACAATTTTAGCTGTGACATATGCGTTCTCCGCACATATTTTCGAGTCGCAGGTTCGCACAGGGCTACTGTAACTGGAGTTAGGTACTTCTGGATTCGGTAAGGGCCACACCATCGGAATGATAGTTTAGAGGTGGTCTTATCAATCGCACTACTAGTGGGGTGAGTCTTGTACATTACTAAGTCACCTACTTGGTACCTAATTGAATTGTTATGATTACCTTTCTCGTGGTATTTTCTGGATTTCTCTAAGTTTGCTCCAAGATGTCTAGAATCATTCCTGTCTTACTAATAAAGTCTGCACCTAATATTAAATCAGGTCCTAATTCCTTACATACTAACATTGTAAACATCCAGCTTAGGTTCTTGATTTTAACCTTAACGGTAATGCTCAGGTTTATGTTTATATTACGTTTATCAGCGGTAGCACACTTTATATTCACCGGTTGATTCCGTTTTACTAGATGGTGTTTCGCTAATCTGTCCGCTAATTCTTGGCTGATTAAAGTTCTACTAGATCCCGAATCAATTAAGGCGATGGTGGATGTAACGCCTAAGTCAACTCGTATTAATGGTAATAGATTTTTAGTCCAGTTACATTTATTAATCGCGTTACATTTTTCACGAAATTCTCTCACATAGGGATCGATTTCTTTCGAGCTTCTTTTCCTTCCACGTTGGTTATAAAATATTTTATTACTATTATTATTATTTTCTTTGCGTTCACCAGATTTCGAGTAGCTGCGGAAGACACAGGATTTCGGGTCTCCCTGCCTTACATGTTTTTTGAATTGTGGGGATTCCGTTCCAATGGTTTACTCTTGCAGTCTTTTCTTATGTGCCCATATTTGCCGCATTTATAACAGGTGGGTTTATTGCAAGGTGGGTACTTTGCTTCCGCTTTATATGGAGTTATACTTAACTTACCAGATTTGCGCACATGGTGAGGTTTACTAAAAACTTGCCTTTCATGAGAGGTTGTTACATCAGGCACTAGTGCTCGCCATTCATTTCTATTAGTTCCCGCGGTTTTCATTGCTAGTCTATTTTGATCGGAGTACCATACATTTGAAGAATGGATACTCCACTGTTCTAGATCAGCAATTGTATTGGGTCTATTTATCAACGATAGACGAGATCTTTCTTCAGGTGACACTCCTATTAAAATGGTGTCGACCAGTTGTGTCTCGTTCCAGTCTACACGTAGTAGTCGAGATGACTCCCTGATGTCGGAGATGTAATGAGCTAATCTCTCCTGATTTCCTTGTACTCGGAGTACTGTCTTTCTTTTTATTTCCTCATAAATGCCGGTGGGAATAAAGTATTTTATTATAGAGCTATGTACCTCATCTACTGGAAATGTAGAGGTTAGGGCTTCTAGGACACGATTCTTCAACGGGGGTTTACATTTTGGTAACAGAACTTGCAAAATTTGCCAGTCATTCAGCTGCTGTAGATCTTTTATCTGCAGGAGATAACTAATGAAAGTTAGTAGTTTGGAGACATTTAATCCATCTGTGTAAGGGATTTCTGTTAAGATTTTCTCCACAGGATGAGTCATTTTACCGTACAGGTCCGCGTTATAGTTCATAGTTGTCATTCCTTTATGAGAACGATTTGATTCATTGGAGGTAATCACTTCATGATTTCCGGGACGACACTGAAAATCCTCGGGAGGAGGGGCATTTAAATCTTTATCAGCATTTCGCTCTTGGTTCGCTTGCACTTGCGATACGGTGGGTGAGTTCCGATTAGTGTTAGGCGGAGGTAATTCAGTATTGGGAGATTGTACTGGGGAGATGTGTAATTTCATTAAGGACCTCTCTATTTCATCCATCCTGAATGAGTCGGATTTCCGTTTTAAGTCATTAATAACTGAAGGTAAGCGGCGTAGAGCTTCGTCAGCTAGGTTTTGTACGTCAACAGGTATTTCCGTGAGATTAGGCCAGATCAACAAATTTTTCATTCGCCTGGTTAAATGCTCTATTCTCTGGGTAGTCCGCAAAATTATTGCCGGAGATTTCTCGTCTTGGAGGGTTTGAGATAATAAGGTAAGCTCACTATACTTGGCATTACAAATTTCTTTCTCGCTTTCATAATCGAGTTCGCTTAGGTAATTTAATTGCACGGGTGTATCAAAGCCACATTCGCGGATCGACCTACGTAATTCCGCGACTGTTACATTCGCATGGGGTAGTCCACGCAAAAGAGCTTCGTAAGACAGCTCGTCTTTTAATAACAAATCCGGGTTGAATTGGGCCATTTTTTTTTTCTTAGTTCTAACACATTAAAACGTACTTAAAATTAATTCTACAACACTACACATATATTACACATATATAGGATAAATTCTCAAGTAAATAATTTACACAAATTAGAAAAGAACAATTTCTCTTCTAAGGGAGAGACAGAAATTCCACACATATATTTTTCAAGGTTAAATAGCCGGTCAGCTGTTTTCTGGAATGTAGTTCACCCTCTTTATTTAGTAAACAAAGGTAGGCTGAGTGTGACAGTGAGAATGGGGGGTTTTACTCTTACTCATTGTTATCTACACAATGCCACCGATTACTTCCTGAACAGGTCCGAACTAGCGGAGAGGGGCTAGCTGGCACGCATAGGGTGAATCTTATTCAACAATACAGACTACTATTACCCTTTATAACACTTTGACTCTATTCATTCATATACTTTCCACAATTAAATTAATTATTTATTTTTGTCGCAATTTCAAATTACGAAATTCTTTCCACGTAATTAACTGGGTCTACATTACACAGGAGCATTATTATTATTAACAAAGTTTTGTGACTACAGACACATGTTAGTGTATGTCTAGCATATACTATACAGAAGTAGTCAAGAAACAACAGGTCATGGATTGTCATAAAACCAACCTGTTACAGATTGCTCAGTTGACCAAACATTACAAGTCAAGTATGCAAGTAGGTACATGCATATATCTTCATACAATGAGATTTCAACTTCTACTGACTATCATTTACGTATTTTGAGATACGTAAGATATGAGATATGTTTTGAAAATTAAATTTACATTAATTACATTCTCTGAGTGCATAGATCAATAACATTCAGTGAGTTATTTAATTTACTAACAAATTAAGAAAGCTACAGAGTGGCACAATTTTGTTTGGGTCACTCTGTACACAATTACTATTACAAGATAACAACAACACAATACCTTTTATAAAAATTAGCAGAGTGGCGCAATTTTGTTGCGTCACGATGCTTACCAACCCTTTATATAAATCATCAGCAGAGTGGCGCAATTTTGTAACGTATTGCCGCGTTACAAATCCAGGGAACCCATCTTAACTGACCTCTGCCAATTACATGGGCTGCCTACGTTGTAACGAACTGTATTCACATCAGATTAACTGAACAAATTACTTACTAACTGTGTAAGGAAACAAGGGAAGGTATTGTACTGATTTACGCACTCATTTTATGTGTGTAACAAGACGACTTCTCTTTATTTAACAACTGTTACTGACAGATCCCATTGCATCACTAATTAAACTAAAGTATTTAATTTCTTTTATAAAACTTTGGGATCAAATTGACTCTATTTTGCTATACCTATATATTTGACTATATGGGATCCGGGTTAACTTTCTGTATTTGATAGTAAAGACTTTTAATTATTTTCAATTCATTATCTTAGCTTGCAAGACTTCTTTAACCATTTGAAGAATGGTACTATTACTTGGAATAATAATAAGATATTTTAATATATAAAGCGTTACAACGTATGATGTTTGAGTTTTTTTACAGTAAACTCTTAGATTTACTCTTTTAATGTTTACATAAAATTAATTGTCTTTGAAAAGTCTCTTTTGGAAGTGTGTAGTGTAACAAATATTATTTACTCTCGATAGACAGGCTATCGAGTCACCTTTAGAATGGAATGTAGAAACCTCGTCCTGAGGTGTCCGTCTTGGGAATCCTTGTACGCGCCGTCATCATCTGGGTCGGGTCTTCGTCAATAAGGTGTCGAAAGTTCACAGAGGAGATTGAAGCTTCTTCGGTGTAAGTATATGCAGATTCTCGGATGTCCTAAACAGCATCTCCTGCCGGGTATACGTGTCTTTAAGCAGTTCCTGCAGATCACATCTTCAGGAATGATGTTGAAATTTGAGTTACTTCTTGAAGAGAGTCGTCATCTTGCTTGACACTATTACTTTTTGTTGTTACATATTATTTCTTGTTGTTACCACATATTTATAGTTAATGGTACATGTCACACGCTTTTAGCAGTGGTAGTTACTAAACTACATTAAAATAAACAAACAAACTAACAACATTTTATCAGAGCTTTCGCTCGTACGTCTGCACTCTGTGAGGTCAACATAGCGAGAGAGTTTTTCTGCCCGCATCGACTGGTTCTTAACAAAAGAGAGGGGCAACTACTCCGCGAGAATATAGTCCCTACCTTTATTTAAGTTAACACTTTTAATTACAAAAACTATGCCTTAATAAACATATACAATTTTAGTGAGTTATTTTAACGTCTATCTGTGTCTTCAGATTTTTTAATTATTAACATTATGATTTTTATCTTATCCTAAATTACAGACGACTCGGAAGACATGTCGAGTCCGGAATTAACAGGTCACCGCCTGATAACAAGCAAAGGGTTAAATATGACAATAATAACTATTTACAATTTGTCTTTTTACTAATTTTTCTTTGGACTTCTTAATTACTTCTTATTCTCATACTGAGTACATACAGGGGTTTTAGGTATTATAGTAAGATTAAAATTGCTTAATCGCTTGCAAACTTAATTTTTAATTTCTTTTTTATTTTACGATTACTGTTACAATTTAAATCGTCACAAGCTGTGTACTCGCATGCCATTTTTGCGGCTGTCAAGCGTTCCAATAGTAAACTACCAGCACAAAAGAATAATCACCAACTGTCACCAAACAGGTCTACTTCCAATTTTTAAAACTACAATCAGCCAAAAATATATGAAATATTGACTAAAAACATCTTGTTTATAATTATCTACAAAACGTCGGTGAAAACCATATGAACTTATGTGTCTCACTTGGTAAATGTCAAAAGATAAGAACCAGATAAAGAAGTTTAAATATAAAATCTTCAGCAGGATTTTTGGAGTTACATGTAAGAACAGTCTAAACCCGAATCGTTTTTAAACCATGATCTGTATAAAATTTGTAATGAGCCCCCCAATGAGGTCTAAGGTGTTTTTGTGCATACGAGAGAGAGAGAGAGAGAGAGAGAGAGAGAGAGAGAGAGAGAGAGAGAGAGAGAGAGAGAGAGAGAGACAGACAGACAGAGACAGACCGATAGACAGTCAGAGAAGAGAGAGACAGAGACAGACAAACAGACAGAGAAGCAGAAAGGAGAACTGTGTGAATCTCCCATACGGGTGAAGGAATAGTGACAGACCCAAATTAAAGTGGATAAATATGGTTGAGGGTAACCTGAAGGTTCTGGGTCATTGGTACGAACAACGTTGCTACGAAACTGTGACTAATAGCGACTTTTCAAAGAGAAGGATAAGCTCAGATAAGGACGAGAAGGACCGAATTGCACTGAATTTATCCACGTTTCTGCAGAAATACATCAATCAATTACACATAATTCACAATAAACAAAATAATCACTGTACAAAATAATCACTTATTATCTCGCAGTTGAGAAGTATTACTAATTATAACACTAAGTAAGCACGCCGGCACATCGAGATATTAGATCGTAATCGAGATAATCAATCAAGCATCACTAGCGTTAGCTCGTTTTGGAATGTAATATTGTAATTAACTATGAGTCATGTTGTTATGTGACGGGTTGTCATATTGTGTTACACAATTACAAAAACACGGGATGTTGTTAAAATCTATTTCGTTTTAGCTTAGACATAATCATGTTTGTAAAAAACTATTTTGTTGTTGACTTGTAAGCAAAATAGTAAGTTAATGTCTTACTACTGTAAACATTGTAAACAATCTCTTTGCTTCTATAATTGCTGAATTAAATGCTGAATGCTATTTCGGTTTTGAAAAATATTGACGCTTCAGCAACAATTCTGTTTATTAACTTCAGCTTACAATTTGGTATGTAAAAATGCAAAAGCGATTATTCTACTACAACAAAATAAATGATTTCAATTTTCAGGATAAACAAGACCAAAGTTAACTCACTTTGAACATGACGGTGAAATGGCTGCAATTTGTTATAGAATCGTGTTTAAACAATGTATTCCTTGGTTTTTTTATTTCTATTTATAAGAGGATTACATGGGTCGTTTTTCTCTATTTTCTTTATTATTTATATCATAGGGTAATAAATTGTTTATTTTTAAATCATAAAAAGGATGCATTACACACGCCCGTCTAGTTTTATTCGTATTGATGCTCTAAAGATATAGGAATCTGTTGTTTGAATCTATGTAAAATTAGAAAAACGCAGTATGTGAGCGGCAGGATTACGCAATCCTCGTAGCCCTTCTCGGTCTTTCCATATACCCTTTGGAAACAGTGGTCTATTATTCTACCGGGTTCCGGGTCTGCTTTATCACCTGCTTCACCACACAACCTGAGTTCTTGTTTTCTTTTTAACGTCTTACACTATTCACTTTTATAAAACGTTCTACTTTTACACGTAGAATATGCATTAAAAAGTCTTTATAAATGAAAGTCCAATTATTCTGTAGAAATTCTTACAAACATTGTACGCCTACAAGCATACACATACCTAGTTTTTTTTATTTTACACAATCTACTTCTTCTCACTTTTATTGGTTTGCAGTCATCATCATATATGATAGCCAAAATCGATATGTTACTTCTGCCACATCTTAAGAAGATACTGACTGTAAAAACTGATAGTAGAAGAACAGGTTGGTAAAGGCTATGAATCACACACCGAGTAAATGAATAAGACAAATAAGAATCAAAGCATGAAATTTACAACTTATATATACATAATTTAACCATTATTCTATTACTTTTTCGTTCAGTTTACTTTATATTAATTTTAAAATTATGATTTCACGTAAGTTTTAATTAATTTAGTTACTCACTTTATATTTGTCATGTATTAAAATATTTGTTAGTACCATATTTTACACATAATATTTTACTCTTCTAATGCGTTTCCTTATATATGGACTGCAACAATTTTAATATGAAATAAATCATAACATGTTTGTCCTCATAAATTATAAAAAATATTATCGTATTAAACACTCGCACACGCAAACATATAAATAGACCCCGAAAAACCTTTTAATTGAGTGAACTCGAAGCATAGGTAAACTCCTTGAAAGAAGTGAGAGGTTTATCATGTTTTCGTGCGTGCAGAAAAATGTTTAACAAAATTAAGGCAATAGATACTCCAACACAGAAAATTAGCATTCATATGTAGGACTGCGTACCTAATCTAGAGTTATGTAATATATATATAAAGAATAAGGGGATTTTGTACTTGAATTTTTTGGATAAATGGAATAGGGATTATCAATCAACAGCATGCTGATCACAATCCAGAGACATGCAGCTAACAGACTCGTACGGTTGCTAACGAAGGAACTAACGAGTATTTACTAGACATAGTGTAAAGGAAAAGCCAGATTTCTTTCTTAAAATTGACTGATGTACTGTAAGTTTACCTCGACTACCAGTACCATCTGAAATCAATCTTACACTAATTGTTATTAAAGGTTGCGACAAAAGATATATTAGGCATAGTAATAATTGAACAATATAGTCAGTTATCTGGAGCAAGGTTGTTTATTTTAAAACAAAATTTTTTTAAACGGTTTGTAATTCACAAAAATATTTATTTTACTTCAAATTTGTCTCTGAATATCAGATTGATCTGTTTTGGAAAAAAATGTCAATTTGTTACTTGAACGTGATTCCAAGTATGTTGATTCGTCTCACTGCTGGTCCTGTGATTCGCCGCAATCTGCTCCTCTCTCGTCTCCTCCTTTCTGCACACTGCCGCTTCGCTGACACTCCTCAAGTATGCACGCACGCCGATACACCAATAACCAGTCTACTCTTATCTCAGGGCACAGAAATTGGGTTGCAATTTAATATTATTTATTGTTGGTGCTTTAAGCATGCATCTTCCCGCGTCTTGAGGTGTCCTTGCGATAACATAGGAGTATCCCGAATGGATAACCTTTCCCTATGCGGAAATCTTCACTCACGCGAGACTAGCACTGTTTAAAATTTTAAATAGTTTATTTTATTGAACTAATATTGAGTTCGTACCCAGTCAAGGTATCAGCTAACGGGTAACTCGTCGCTAAATTGTCCTTAATCACTCTTACATAAGCACGTTTCTGTATGAAAAACTCGCACAGAGAGCACGTCGTAGTATTCGAGCTGCAGGATGGAATTAACTAGACATTCGTCGGCGGAGACCCAATCTTAATGCAAATTGGGGGCGCTGATTGGTCGAAACAGCTGTCATGTGATTGATGGATAAAACCGACAGACGACTTCTTGAAAGGATTTGCAGATTTCTGCAGAAGCAGGTATAGATTTTATCTATAAATTTTCTGACTTCTAAAAGATAAGGAATTTATAGAAGTTACTTTTTACTAACCAAATCCCTATTAATATATTACGTAACAAGTCTCTGACACCCAGAAAATATAGCGCTATTTAAGATGCTTGCGCTGCCCAAATCTCCGTTCGGTACGTTCATTTATAATGGAGTTATTCATAAAAATACGAATGACACGCGCACTCGCACATTTAACTCGCACAAGACATGATCACTAATACATTTATGGGCATTTTGAGACATACAAGTCTTTTACCCAATTCTTATTTCAATACTTACATCTAATTTACATTCTCAAACAAAAATCAATTTTTATCTTGTCTACAACGTCGTAAACCTGCTATAACAGCATGTAGTCCTTGCTACAATTCCCTTTACTGCAATGTTCTATTGCAAGGTTTGTAATTGTGACGGCTTCATTCTAAAATAGTTAGGTATTGCTAGTCATAAGAATGTGTGGCAAACAGAGGTATCTCTACGTAAAATTGAATTCGGTTTATCAAATCAATAATAATTTATCTATGTATATTTGCGGAATAGAAATACCAAATCTATGGTAGCAAAAAATAATATAAAATCCTTTATTTTAAAATGTGGTGGCATGGGCGCGTGTTTTGAGCTTAACTCATCCAACCATAGGTTAACTCTGCACAAAGTCCAAACATTGTTTTTTCCGGTACCCTAAAATATTACGTCACCTTCAACGGCAGATTTCAGTTATGTAACTAATGTCTCCTTACGTCTTATTTGGTCTGGTAAGCCTAAAAGTAAATTTTAAGATGTAATTTTAATTTTATGGGAATTATGTTCATTTGCACTTTACATGTTATAAAACTACCACAACTTTAAAACGTTTCCATTTAATACGATAACGGTAATTTTTTACGGTACCCTTCTGTCAACAGATAATAGGGTTGTGCAGTAAGTCAATATGTCAGTGAAATACATGTCCTTATTACAGAACAAATTAACACCTAATGACATTAAATGTGACATATTAAAGCTATGATATACACATTTGTTTGGATGGTATTTTTCAACAATTGTACATATTTCTTTCCAATTTTTGGGAGAACTCATAGGAGTAGATCACACATGATTGGTTGATGTTACAATGCAGGGCCAGGTACGGCGGAAGCCATTAAGAAATATGTTGTGTAATACAGATCTGAAGTTTAAGTTAAATAATGTATAAGATCTAAAGTATAAGCTAAATAAAATATGTATTTGGATAAGGAACTGTAATCACAGCTATACTATAAACACAAAGTTGTGTCTATAGCCTAACCACAGGAAAATTTTAATGTTTCAGTTCTTCATCTAGTTATAAGGTTACTTCCAGTTCTGATTTGGTTTTGAAGAGACCAACCAATTTTAATTTCACTGCATGTTGATTATGGTTCACCCTACTATGAATTATTAAAGTGTAAAATAATATATAGAATTTATAACTTGTAATGGTAGCACAATCGCTTAACAACAATGATTAAGCGATTAATCATTAATTAGTTCGTTATGTTGTTTCGGCAGCACAGTTTTCACTGAACTAGAAACACTTAGAACCAATTACAGTAATTCGGTAATGTAACGTGCTTTTTGTGTAAAGCGCTAATTATCATAGTGTATAAATTAAATTTGTCATTTATACTTGTAGCTAATATTTTTACCTGTAAGAGGAACAGTTCACTTAAAAAAGTACGTTTCGTTGCAGTAGATCTTAGTATACATACTACTGTTACAACACTGACCAAATGTACAAAAGATACAAGAAACAAAATTTCTAATTGTGTAACAAAGAAAACAAAAATTAAGAATAGTGTAACGCCGATCTGTCTGGAATGTGCTTGATTTAATCGCTAACAGTGTTCAACAGTTTTTCAATGATGTTAAGGAATGTTATTTAAAGTTTCCAAAAAATGCTTATCTTCGAAGTAAATCACGATACGTATACATGGAATTTTCTGGCATTACATTGAGAATCTAATGGCTTGCTATCAGTGTGTGCAGCGTTCAGCATAAATAAGGTACTAAGATGTCAATTAGGGTTTAGCGACAAGGAAGGTCAGGAAATCACATTTCCCGTAATCTTTAATATTACAGATTGAAACTACAAAACAGGATAAAACTGAATGTGGGTAATGAATGCAGACATAATTCAATATGTTGTTTAAATATCTAATCCAATTGAAAATATCCAGTACTTTATGAATACGTAACATGTAAGATGAAACCTAAATTTTTAGTCATACTGTAAGTAGACATTTTAGAACTATACTCTCGGACTTTACTGATATACATTTCATCAGTAGACGTAATGAAACAGACCAAATGTGATTCGACGTAAAGTATTAGACATTTCGTTATTGAACATTATTTTATATGCTGACTGTGTATAATAATAATGAGGTTGAAACGTTCTGTTTCTAGCCGTAGTGGCTAATAATCTCTGTTTCCACTCGATCAGAAATGACTGAAGCCATAAACGGAGTAACCACGAAATGAGGAAAATGTATTCAGTATTAATAAACACATATTACAAAATAGCTGGTCATAGACTCAACATTAAATATACCACATGGACCTAAAAACGGTACGAAAGAATTAGCCAAATACAGAAATTTATTTCTATCCTAAATACAATTTTTTGCAGTCGAGCAATTCTATTTGGTGTATTTCATTTTTACTGATTTGTGTGATTTATCACTCACTTTACTTGTATGCCTACCTATGTAACGTATAACAGTATCTATGTTATCTGTGTTCTACGACAATGTGTAGATATATTACGTAGTTTATTTACGTATGTTATTTCTTTAGACGGTAATAGTTCCGATGGACACCCTTGTCTGAAAAAGCCACGAAACCTAAAAAAAAACGGGTTTTTTGTGTTTCTACGTAAACTACAGGTCAAGCCTAGGTGCGGAAACGGAAAACTTGAACTTTTTATTTGCAAGTTGCGAAAAAAATTCAACCTTACTTATAGCAATATAACACTGAAACACAATAACATACCTTACATAGTGTATTCTATTATTAATATTAGATGCAGAATAACGTTACAATTAATAAATATTTATTCTCGTAGTCTTCATGCTGTTTGTAAATGCAAGTACCACATGAAAACTCCGTTGTGCAGCACATCACATCAAATTTTCTGTTACTTACTGAGGTAGTAAAAATACTGACTCAAGCACAGGTATGCCTTCATTTGCTAGTGCGCAGAGATTAGATGTTAGACAAATGATATATGTAACGTATGAATATATTATATATATATATACCACTTGGAGTCGTAGAGTTATTAATGACTTGAGAATTGTGTAATAAGGTCTGAGGGGCTAAGCCCCGAAGACGGGCGGTCTGCATAGACTCTGTGAAGCCCGCTGACGGGCCGAGCAGCACCAGAGGTGCCGTTGAACATTACAGCATTGAGTTCTGTTTCAAAAAGTGTGATGTATAATTTCGTTTATACGTAGGTTTCATGTAAAATACGAAATAACGCATTTTTACGTTATTTAGGCCCAAAAATAAATTTTTGCCAATTTTTGCATACATTGTTTTGCGGATTATTCGCTTCCGCACCTATTTTTGTTCTGTAGTTTACGTAAAACCTGCAAAAACATCGGGTTTTGCAGGTTTTGTGGCTTTTCCAGACAAGGGTGTCAATGGGAACTATTACCCTTTAGGGTTACTGAAAGGTACCCAATTAAAGCAACTAAAGTCAATAAGTAAGCAAAGGTGTCTGTTGTTTATTATTACGATTGTTTTTACTTTCAAATTTAAATCTATGCTGTGCCTTTTGGTTAGGTTTTGTTTGAATTTGAATCTGTTTTACTTACGTATATTACTTTTTATCTACTATTTATTTTAATAAATGTTCGTTATTTGACTACTGTGTTTTATTTACTTTTGTACTAAAGTTACGCTGAGCAGAGTGCACAGAGGATAGTGGATAATGGGGAGTGTTTTTCAACATAAGTAAAGGAAATTCCAGGATACTATAATTATATAGGTCAACCAGTTTATCATGTTCCCCCAATGAACTAGTAATAACAGTAATGGAAGAGATAAAATTATAAAGACTCTGAATAAATTGTGGACTCTGGAAAGGTGGCAGCCTAACAAATTAGCTGGTTTTGAGAGAATTTTCCCAACGAAAGATTATTTTCATGCAGTTAATCAGATAACAGAGAAACGTTAAGCGTTCAAATGACTATTTATTTGTTATTTCTCAAGAAACTTGATTCTGTTAGACATGAGTTTGTGTTTTTGACACGTACGTTTACCACATAAATGAAGTTAAACAGACAAAATAGAGCTCTGCCTAAATATATTATCAAGGACATGTTGGAGAGATTTAGGATTGGGGTTTCAGACGTTACCATAGTAATGACTTTTAACAGGCGATTAAGTGTCTTAAAATGTTTTCAGCTGAAATTACGAAAATATTTTAATCACTACGGTACATTTTTATCAGTAAGGTAGGCCTATTATCATACAACGAATGCGGTATTAATACGAATAAAACAAGTGTAATATTGTCTTTAAAAGATTTATTCTAGAAAGAAGTTTCAGAATCAATTACTTCAAATGGCTTCCAATAATGGCTACTTTATTTTCTGATTGAGAAAATTCTTTAGATAGGATCCCAAATTTTCTTTCTTTGATAAATATAATTAGTTTACACTTTTTATAATTTGTCTCTATTAACTTGCCATAGTTGCCACTCTTATATTATTTCATTTATCATACAAAAAAGAATCCAGAACTATACTATTAAGTTAAAATATCTTTCTCAATTATATATAAATTGCTAGAGGAAATTATTTTAAATTCAACTGTTTAGACCAGATTGAAACAGCAGATTTAGAAGTAGACGTAAATGTTAAAATTAGAGGAACAGACAAATTCAAGCTAGGATTCACACTGAGTAAACAAGGCACAAAGGAAGAGAAAATAAAAAGTAGATTAGGGCAGACTAGAACAGGGATTAGACAATTACACAGTGTTATATGGGACAAAAAGATTAGAAAAAGCACCAAAAAAATGATATATCAGACCATAGTCCAAAGCACTGTGATGTATGCAGCGGAAGTATGGGTTATTAACAAAAAGAATGAAAGAAAGATTCTTGCAACGGAGATGGAATATTGGAGGAGGTGCTGTGGAATAACGAGAGCAGACCGAATAACAAACGAGGAGATCAGAAGAAGAATGGAAACGGAAAGAAGTTTAATTGACTACATCGAAGAAAAATGATTGGTGTGGTACGGTCATGTCCGGAGAGCCCAAAATAGGTGGATCAACAAAGTGACGGAATGGAGTCCATTAGGAAGGAGAATAAGGGGAAGACCGAGAAGATCTTGGAGGGACGAAGTGGATGAATCTACGCAACGTATAGGACTTGTGGAAGGACAATGGGAACTTCGAGAGAATCGGAAAGCCAGGTTGAAAGAAGGGAGACGGCACTAGCTGTAGCAACCCTATTATATATATATGTAGACCAAATTGTTCTCCAATCGCGAAACTCAAATTCCTCACACTAGACACAAATACGTTACGTAATGTGCATTGTGCGATATGAGAAAAACAGGGCTTTAAATGTCGTTCACAAACAAGGATAGTCTTATTCCTTCAATTATCTTCAATTCCGTATTTCGTCTTTTCCTTCACTGTAAGAATAGAGTGTTAATTACGCTGTGAAAGCACTCACTACATATGGTGCCTTTTGATGTAACTGTAAATCTCAACTTTGTTCACGATTAATTTTTACATAAAACAGGAAGTAACAGTAAATGAGTTTTTTACATATTTATTACTACGATGCCATGTGGTCTATGGTATTATTAAACGCGAATCTCTAATAGGCATAATTGTCTTGTATCATAATCAAAGACATTCCGTTTAATTACGTAAAGCAAAGATAATTATATTGTAATTGACTCTGGCAATTTACATGCCGCCAGACATGTATTGACTCTGTACAATACATTATCATTAGATATTGAATTATGTGTACTGCGTACAGTAATGCATCTATATTGGATGGTTATAATGCCATTGTATTTGAGATTAGTTCAATGCCTTGATATGTTTAAATTTGTTTGAAACGTTTTCCTAAATACCACCTATTCAAAAATTGTTTCACTTCTAATTATATTTAATTTAAGCGATATTATTATTATTAATTTCTTTATTACAAAATATGACGTCGGAAATAATGTACATAAGTTCAATCATGTGTGCGGGACCATCAGGAAACTAAAACCAACGTAAGGAAACACACCTGACGTTCTACAAGCTGATGGCACTCCACAAACTTCTATATGGGCCTGAGAATTGACCTTAAACAAAATCCCAGGTCAGTCGTATTCAAGGGGACGAAATGAGGTTTCTCAGGCATTTCATACTCTACAAGATCCAAGATCCTGGAAGAAATGCAGATATTCCTAGGGAACTAAATATTTTAAGTATACCCCCGTTAGGTATCCTGTTAGTTAACCTCATAGTCCTTCTATTTTGTTGATAGCATTGGTCAATATAGACTAATATGGTTGAAACATCTTAACCACTATTTTAATACTTGGACTTCTTCACACCTTCCATGCCGTTGCCTTAACATATGTTAATTCACATATATCTTACAGCTTACATGTTCCAGAATTAGCTACTCCTTTAGCAAATACTCAACCGTTATATTTACGTTAAGTACCTTCATAACAAATCTGAAAATAGTTTAATTACATTTCATTTAAAGAACGAATTAGTCGAAATGCAAAAGCAAATTTAATTTATAGCTGTCAATAAATTTAATTATCTCTATTTAATTGCCGCCCACTTAGATTAGTTTCAAACGATAAGCTGAGATGCCCGACTCATGTTTATACGAATTTGTCAATGGAAATAATATTAGCCAGTATTCATACTTGTAATACACTTCTTGATAGGCCTTTATGAAATAGTTAAATTATTCATTTGCATATTATGTTGGCCTACGAGCATGTGAGAAATAAGGTTTACAAACTATTTTAATCACTGATAATATTAATATTTTATTTAATAGTCTATAACACTTACTCAGTGTACCGACTCTTGATTGTACCTCAGGGCGCCAGTAACAATAAACACAAATTAAAATATATCAATAAACTTATAATGAATCATTTGCATTTATCTACTTCAAAATTTCTTAATATGACTTGGACAGTTTTACCTTACAATTTAAATATTATTTAGTAGCAATGAGTTCTTTTTAGACAAATTGAGTCACTATATTTGAATACAAATATATATTTATCAAACAATATAGAATCAACTGTTCATTTATTTGTTACTTCCGTGGAGAATCCTTCCGATGTGCGTAGTTCTGAAGATGTTGCAGGTCGGTGAGTCGTCAGCAGCTGTTTGTTGCGTGTTAATCCTGGTTATGAATGCACTAATTCACTTTATCACAGATGTACACTACACTTGACATATTGGTTATACATACAATTATGTCGTATAATTATACACTCTGGTTACAACGATTATTGAATTGACCTTAAGTGCATCTACCACAGTTCGCGTCGCGTGCGTCTCGATTATCTCATACCGTCGTGACTTTAATCCGAACTAATTCGCCTTCTTCAGTGATTTCACCACAACGTATCGAATTGATGGAAATTTATATGTAGTATTACTTCTTGTTGTTTGTTTTGACTCCGATCATTCACTCATTTACTTATTACTGTTTATGAAACTTTATAACTTTAGTGTTAGCAATTTCGCGTTCCCGTACTTCTGTTTACTTCTGCGAATTTACTTTATTCTTTACATTACTATTAAAATATATAGTTAACGCAAAACAGCGTACGCGAGTCTCTTCCGTGTAGTTTCGCCGATGTAAAGAAGACTAACTAATTTCTCTCCAAGTTCATATTTTATACTTGCTTTGAATTTCCCTTACCAACTATCGATAGAAAAACGATCCTATAGGTTTAAACTACCGCTAAATACAAAATCTCCCAATCTGCTTAGCGAAAACCTCCCGCGCAACACATGACGCTTTTTCTGATTCGCCAAACGTTTTCCCGCGTTCCACGTGGTTAAAAAACTAGTGTCTATATTTATCTCACTCACACATCGCTCTCTCTCACATAACGGTATCTATTGTTACATGCTCTTAAAGTTTACAACATTGGCAAAAACCCTTAATATCCTAGCGAGTAATACATTTTATGACAGTTATGTCCCAAAACGTGACTTAGCCTAAAATTACCCTCCTTATAGTCGTCAGCCCCAAGGCCGGCGTTGCTAACCTACCGCTATACTCTACAGCTTTTTTATAAGTTAATTGCTTTCAAGTAATGCCGCCTAAAGGTTCAGGCGTCTCGTTACCTCCCCGCTTTCTAAAACACACCCATTTCTTTGCGTTCAGCATAGTCGATTGAGTAAAATTAGCAATTGCTCAAATTTTGCGTTACATACTATGCGCCTATTCACTATCACTACGTAAATCGAAGTGGCCGTCAGCAGTAAAGGCTAAGAAAGTTTTACCTTTCATAAGTGCGCCTGTTTTCTTTATAAGGTTCCATTTATCTGAAGAATTAAGGAATTATTTTTCATAATAAAAATTATTTTATGTGAAGAAAATTATATTACATTTAGTGAAAGCACAAAACGACATTATAAATTGAATTGAAGTTTTCTACACTTAAGGTAATATATCATTTTATATGTAAGGTTATGTTTGATACTTATAACTGTGTTCACCAGGTGCTAATAAAGATTATTTAATGTTAATATTATAAACAATAAATCACATGAATAATAAGTGTACAAAGAGTGTAAGTATTTATTTTTTAGAATTCAATACAGAAACATACATAAACTTATATCAGCCAAATCATTTATGTTCTTTAACATATAAATTTAAAGACATTTTTATTATATTAGCTGTCCTGGGACAGTAATACAAAATTATTAACGTTGAGTTAAGATTATTTGCTTAATGTATGTAATATTTTTGTGAATGTTGGATATCGACTATACAGTAGAGCAACAGATTCTAACCCCATTTTGCGTGCCGAAAACATCTAATATCATGTAAAAACGTGTTATTTTTTTGATAACAAATGGTACAAGGAAAGTTAAAAAATTAAAAAGCATTCCAACTACGATAAAGAAGTAAAGACATTTCTTATTATGCTCAAACGTAATAATCTATCTATCACGTCAAGGAACTTGAAGGCATGCTACATCACGGAAATAAAATTCTCCTCTGCATTTTCCAAAGTGCTAAAAGAAACCGTGACAAACGTTAACAAGACTTTAGACTTTAGAATGTGATGCATGTAATATAGTAATGAATATACTTTTCAAGCACGACCTTCTAGCTGAAGATAATACTTGAACACCGCTCATCCATAATCTATTTTAGACAGTACTAGTGCGGTGTACAGGCACAATAAACTTCTCTGTCTGCTCCCCAGGTCATTTGTATTTTGCAATAATCCAAAGTGCAACCATGGACATTCCACTGAAGAATGTTCTCCATGGTAGATATTGGAGAACTACGGACCGTGGTTACTTCTTGGCTTCCCTTTTGGCTAGCCTTTCTTTTTTTTTTGCAGATTGCCGAGTTCCCTCATGTCACCGAGTTTGGTGAGATCACTGGCACCGGCAATCGAACTGACCTCCAATCCAGAGCTCATCTTCCGGTCTTCAGGATTACTTCTTGTACCCGGTTTCGGTTTTAAAAAATCCTCCCTGCTATGTTTGAGAGGACGGGGCAAAGCACGGCGGTTTCTCCTTGCCTTTTTGCCCCTACTGGATTTGGCTACAGTGAGCAGCCACAAAGGTTGATTCCGCCCTCCTTGGCTTGCGGACCCTCTGTTATTTTCTGCATTTCCGCTTGAAACTACTGCACTTGCTTGTGATGTCGACTGCATTTCTGCTAATAACGCTTAGTGAAGCGCGTATCTACCGAAATTATTTCTTTTGCTGTAAGTTTTGATGTCACTGCCGGAGTAGACTTAACAGCCTGTGCGTAGCTAACTTTGTCGTGCACAGCCTGGTTCGTCGTGCAAACAACTCTTTTAGCTTCTAGGTAGCTGATTTCTTTTAAAGTTTTCACTTTTTACAAGCTACCTTTGCTTATACACACGGCAGTTGCGTGACCTTGAAGAGTGTTGGCCATTGCATGTAATGCACTTCATCGTCTCCGTACAAGGTTCATCGACATGGGCTGACTTCCCGCAAATCAAGTCTTGACTCGAGCACATCTGGATGCCGTACGCCAAACTGTAGACATTGAAAACACTGCATGAGCTAAAGGATTAAAAGGCCTCAGCCGATGGATACTTGCTCGTATTTTCTCTGGCATTCTTCTCTTGTTAAACGTCAAGACGTGGGAGAAGAAGAAGAAGAGGCGGAGGCGGGGGTGTCTGTCACTCCATGCGCACGGTGACCCTTTGTGGGTGCGCGATAGTTTTTATGCTACACTTACGTTTAACATTACACTAATTTTTTATGTAATTACATATGATGTTTATCGCTCTTGACGAGTATCAAAAAACGTTTGGCGTAGTTTTAATGCCCAGTTTTAGTAGGCATCACCGCCACACAGAGTCTTATGGGGTTCGTGTTAAATTTTCCAATTCAGTGTAGAATCCATTCTAGCACATCTCTTTCACACGCGTCTGACCATACACTTTGTAGTGTGGTCACAAAAAAAAAGGTTATCAGCTGTCCAACATCGAACCCATATTCGACATGAGTTCAGGAAGTTATCTTGAACGTACCCTGAAAGAAGTTAACTTCTATACTCATAGCATAGGCCAGGCAGCAGATTCGTTTTTCAGGTCTAATCCACTGTCCTATTCCTCCAATCCACGAAGTTCCGTTTCTCAGCTTATCTCATACCAAAGGCATGCCTGGGACTCCTCTTGATTCAGCAAAGAAGCGAAAAGCGGAGGACAACAATGCGAAGCGCAGTTTGTATTAGACAACTTGCTGGGCTGATTTATGATGATAACGTGAGACACTTAATTGAAACCTTAAAATAAAGTTGTCACAAGGTTACTTACAATAAGGTGGTGTAATATGACATATATCCAGTGGTTCTCTCTACCAGTTTATGTTTATTAATACCTCACTGTTTCAAGGAACTGTATTTTCCTAGATCACCCAACGCAGTTATCTTGTTTCTATCCTAGATATTTCTACATAGATATTTTCAATCCAACTACGTTCCTGAGACTACCCATCACTGTTGATGAATCATGGATTCACCATTACACGCCAGAGATCAAACAATGTGTAAAAGCGGGTGGAGGTGCTCTAAAGAAGGCGAAAACTGTTCCATCCACGCCAAAAGTGATGGCGGATGTTTTAGGAATTTGCAGGGTGAGCTGCTCGTGGATGATCTACAAAAAGACAAACCCATCAACGGAGAGTATTACGAAGTAGTGCTGGAACATCTTAACGACGTATTAAGGCCAAACATCCGCATTTGACAAAGAGAAAACACATTTCTATTACTATTTAGGTATTCACTCACACTTCTTAAATATCAGTCCTAAAGCTCCACAGAATTCATTTATAATCCCAGCGAAACGCAGAGTAGTTGCCAGATTTATGTCCAGTGACTTTTCACTTTTCCATATCTAAAGAAATGACACATTGGGAAAAGATTTACCTCAAGTTCGCAGCTCATCGCTAAGATAAACTCTTTATTTTGGAGTGCTACAGATATGGTATAAAATAATTAGAACATCGTTGGCCTTGTGTAATGAGCTGAAAAAGAACTGTGTTGAAAAAAAAAATTGTCTAAATACTTCTATTTTCTTTGTCAGGCCGTGAATTGACAAACTAACAAAGCTGTGTCCGTAATTTTACAATATCAAACAAATACTTTGTGGAAAGTACATTTAGTATTTTATATTAATGTCTTACTAGTTTCTACTTAAGTACTGAAAGAATCGCTTTAGTAATAAATACAATAGAGTCTCCATAATTTAAAGTTCCCTGAAATATGTGCCTTTTAAATAAAAAGTTTTCTTTTATCTATATTTATTGTACATTTTAAATTTTGAAATGGTCTTTTTCTTCTCCTTCTGCCAGACAATAGCCGAATCACCCGTTTGGTCCCGAGGGAAACAAAGGAATTATACCACTTTAACTGTCTCGGCAAAACGCTTCCTAGGTCTTCCTGCACTTCTTTACTTTAAAAAATTGGTTATTTTGCCAGATGTCCTTAGCAACCTCCCATCCGGATCCTATGTAGATGAGCAATCCATCTCTATTTGTTTTACACAATGCGATCACGGATATTAAAAATCTTACACTGCTTGTGTACGTTTTCATTGTAAGTTATATTTTGTGATCAGGCTTCAACAGAACGCAAAAATCTCATTTCTCCTGGCTCTATGATACTAAAATGTTTCCTTCTCACCGGAACCCAAGTTTCAGAACCATACAACAATAGGCTACGGCCACGGCCACTATACTAAAAATTTGTTTAATTAAATTTCTTGTTTTCCTCAAAAGTTCTTGACAAATTGTTTCACATACTGACTAAAATTTGGAAAACTTATGATCAGCATGATTATTATGTCATAAGTGATGTCACAACCAAGATAGCTAAAATGCGACACCTGTTTCGTACTTTTATAATTGAATACAATTTTAGTTTGCAAAGAAAATTTTGTCACAAACGCCATAGTTTTGGTCTTTACTACAGAATTTTTTTATACAGTAATTCAAAAAGATTAGTTGTATCTAAAACACGTATCTCAGCAGCTCGCGTTTTCTGGATGATCACGTGATCATCAGCAAACAGCATTGTATTTTTAAATAGTTGCCTAATAATTAAAGAAACGTTTGAAATTTACAAGGTTTCTGTTCGTGAATTTAATTTGTTAAGTCTAAAAGAAAGATACATTAAAAGAAACGTACATTAAAAGCAGTATTTCTAAAAGAAATGAATATATTTATCCTCATAATACGTGTCGTTCTTACGTTGAAACGATTAAATAGCGTGATGTCAAGAAAACGTTTTAACTTTCATCAGCAGGAGACCCTTGACAGTTTGTATAAGCAGTGAGTAAAGCTCTTATTTTCTGTACTTTTATTCTCTCCGTTAAATATGTTCATTTAAATATTTGGTTTTAGGTTTTTATGAATTATATATCCCACCTATTCCCGTGTAATCCCGAACAAACCATTTTTTTGTAAGTCCGAAGTACACTTGGTCCCATTCAACCGCAATTATCGGGCGTCTAGTTACGAAAAGTTAAATTTTGATAATTCAAACCGAGATAATGAGGGTCGCCCTATTTAACTTATATTAAATTTACAGAAAGTTACAAATAAAGTCGAAGAACAATTACGTATAAAATCTATAGACATAAACTAGGGGAGCAACGGACACTTAGCCCCCAATCGAATATTCTGAGTGTTATACAATTCTTTTTCCAGTTGGAAATAAAGCTAACAAATAGTAAGAGTTGGTCTGGTAGTACGTTCTGTTGCTCACATAATGTGTATCCTCAGTGTTTTAAAGTGACGTACCCTCCCCTCCACCAGTATTTGGTCATGGTTCAGCTTTTAGGCTTATATATCTACTAATTTTAGACTCTCTCCTATAGTTTTTTAGGCTCAGTCATATCTATTTTTGTACATTTTGGAGTTTAATATAAAATTTAAACGAAGTCATTATTATATTTCTAATTTATATAACATGCCTTTAAAACGTGATCAAATATACCACCGTGATCACATATTCTTTTTAATTCGTTAGGCCTGTTACAAATGATACACAATGTCTATACTTGACAGTGACTCGAAATTAAATTCAAAGAAGGCATACTTACCGGGGAAATGTTGAACGTTTTTCGTTGGAGTTGTCACTAAGGGTTGATTAGAATTCAGTAAATTATTACATTCCGTAATATGTTGATCCACATTAGACATCAGCCTGTTTAGTCGACACGACAGCAATTATACTATAATTTTTGATTTCTGTTTACTTTCTCTTGTTGCTTCAGAAACTAAGATAACTTGTTTTAATATTCTCTATTCCGCTAACGTTGAATTACCTCTATTTTTTGTTTAAGGCTGTGTAATAAAAACCTTTTATACTTTAAAATGATGCGTCATTTATAATTATTTATAATTTTCTGTTTATGATTAACGAAAAAAGTTGGCTTAAAATAATCATTCCCCTTAAGAATATCGAAATTCAATATGGCCGTGCGCATGCAGACTCTAAGTTACATTGTGTGGGATGTGATGAAAAATGTTAACTGTTTAAGCGTGATGAACCTGCTATAAATTTAGTTTCCTGCTTTTGGCAGTAGTCACATAAACTAACGTAAGTAATTCCTCCCCACTCTACCCGTTTTCTTTCTCTTTAGTGTTACTGCAACCTTCTGGATTGAAACCCGCCCACCATTTGTCATGAGTAGTCTCGCGTAATAGCCATATTATGTAAATTTTGCTCCATATTTTGTAAGACTAAATTAGAAACTTTAAACACTGTTCAAATTTGCATGAAACTGACATATTAAGCTAACTATGCACTCCATAAATAACGAAAGGAATAAGACAAATAAGTTAGAAGAATGTGTGAAAAGATTATAGGGAGTGAATTGGCTTATAGTTGTTGAATTAGAGTTTAACTGTAACCAAAACTATGTCCAGCAGTTAAATACAGTACCTGTCTTTCCACGTATTCTTTATATTATAGTGTGTGATGTGTGCTACAGAGTATGTGTCAAGTGACCCACCAGAGTAAATGGATCAAATTGAAAAAACTGACCGGTGACCACTATTGGACAGGGAAAGTATACAACAACAACTACTACTACTACTACTACTACTACTACTACTACTACTACTACTACTACTACTACTACTACTACTACTACTACTACTACTACTACTACTACTACTACTACTACTATCTATCTGTCTATCTATCTATCTAACTTTAGAGAAATTACATAGTGATAGAACTAACAATGTTCTAAAAATTCTTGTGATTTTAGTTACTAAATGAACAACGGCTATAATGGAAACTTTTGTACAGCCAAACCCAACTAAAAATTAGTAAGAAAAGTTACACGACCTGTATATTATTTAATTCACATTTCATGATTAACGTAATATACCAATTAAAATATTACAATATCAGAGTGTTAAATAGTATTTCTTATCATGAATTTGTAAGACACATACAGGTATGGCTTATTTTCTGTGTAGACTAGACACACTTGCCTAGCAAAAGCGTAGATACTGTCAGAGCATTGACAACATTAAATGTAAAGACGAAACCGTTTAAAATATTACGGTTATGTAATGTAAAATATGTAATATTTTACATTACATATTAAATAATGTAATATGTAAAACATTACAGAAATTATGTACTGGCTACTACTTAGATCTTATTTTAAATAGGTGTCCATGAGTCGGAAACTTGAACCAGTCATATCGCAAAAGTATTAAAATATTTTTAATTATGGTCGGCGATAGATAGTTTTGAAGGCCACGGACAGAACGCACTACACATGCTTCACTTTCCAGAGATGATGTTAAAAATACACACATACTAAAATTGACAATAAAAATTCGTCAGTACAACAGAAGAAACTGAAAGTCTTTTACTAATTACAATAGAAGGCAAACAAAGAACTACTTCAGCTATAGGCTTACAGAAGCAACGGCACAATTTCCTATACGAAGCAACAGAATTTATCGTAAAGCTCTGAAAAGAACAAACAAACGTTTAGATTTTTAGTAGCTATTTTATTTGACATAATTGTATGTGTGTGCGCGCGCGTGTGTGTACAGAACAATTTTATAACTAGATCTGCCAAAAGCAGGAAAGAAAATTTATAGCAGCTTAATCACGCTCAAAACAGTTAACATTTTTCATCACAACCACACAACATTTTTCCACACAATGTAATTTAGAGTCTGCATGCGCACGGCCATATTGAATTTCGATATTCTTAAGGGGAACGATTTATTTAAAGCAACATTTTTTCCTTAATCGCAAACGAGTAATACCAATGTGTTTTTGTTTCATAGATAACGAAATTTGTAAGTATCTCTTTTTCTGGCAGTCGATGTTTTATTCCACTGTATAAAGATCACAGTCCGTGCGATTTTCGTAACAACATACTATATCTAATTGTTCTACCAAATCTAAACGATGGTGAAAGAACAGAAAAGAATATGTCTTCCTACATAATAAAGTATACTCTCGGAGTTAAAAAATTCTTCCCTTAATACTAACAGCTACACGTTACGTTCTAATCTATTTGAACGTAATCAATTTCAGAAAATTAATGAAATTGCGTTTTCAAGCAATTGTAAACCTTAAACAGTTGTCACGGTAGACTGATTTCCAATCAGTCTCTTATACATGACTGTATCAATTGAAGATTTAAATGAATTACGCGAAAAACACGTTCTACGTTGCGGATAGATCACAATTATCGCTGTAGACTCACAGCTGGGTAATACGTATTCCATTACTGAGTTTAATTTACCCTAGAAGAGAATGTAGTCAAAAGGTTTGGGAAATACATTTATCATTAACGGCTTGTCGGTTAACTGAAATTTAGTGTGTTTTAATTAAGAACGTGTTCTACTTTATAATATAATAAATAAAGTATTACATTAAATGATGTAGTAAATATTTATTTTATTTTACTCTCTGAGATGTAAAATCAAATTCTAAATACCGAAAATTTTTAACAATGATAATCTAAAATACTGTGTTTTTGCTAGATACAATTTACGGTCACCCCTCTATCCTCCGTGATATAGTTTCATCAGAGTTAGAGCAAAAGTATCTTATTTTGTTGTAATCATGTAACACAGAAGTACATTAGAAACCAGAATTTTATATCTTAACTTTCAAAAGATTTCAGTAGATCCTATTAGGTAAAATGACGCATCTAATACATTCACTGTGTGTAGTTTGAAACATAGGAAACCATACTGCGTTGTAATTCGTTTGACAACTCTATTAGGCTGTGGTCCATTACTGCCGCATGAACCAGGCCTTCATCAGTGTTAACGATTCGAGTAACCGGTACGACCTTCACCAGTTAACCAAAGTATTGAGGCAAAAGATATTCTGCTATTTCTTTTGCCACAGTACTGTGGTTAACTGATAAATATCGTACCAGTTACTGGAGTCTTATTTTGTTTTTATATAGTATCCAAGTCACTTTTTCGCAATAATTTAATTACCTTGTATCCGTCAGTGACTTCGTTTTCGTGACATGTGTCACATCATGAGTAATCCTCGTGAAATGTTAAAATTCACATAAAACACATAAAAACACATTTGCACATATTTACTAAATCACAATAACGACACACACATAACACGATGTATTGACTTTATTAAAAGGGTCCAGGATATCGAACTCTTACCTACGTACAAAATCGCTTCATTTGACATAGTTAATTTATACACAAACGTGCCAGTTCATGACACAATTTCAATTGTAAAAGATCTTCTCATTGAATGCGAGAAGCTGAATCACAAACAAATAGATGAGTTAATTTTATTGTTGAAGCAGAATTACTTCACTTTTAATAATAATTTTTACCTACAAGAGTTTGGTCTCGCTATGAGTTCGCCACTTTCAGGACTGCTGGCGGATTTATAATTGCATCATTTTGAAAATACTTACATGTTCTCAGAGAATAACAAATTTTATAATAATATTAAATTCTATGCACGATATGTAGACGACACCTTTATAGTTTTTAATGGCACGCTACGACAGATAGAGAAATTGAAACATTATTTGAACAGCCTTAGCAAGAAGATACAATTTACCCTCGAAACTGAGGTTGACAATAAACTCAATTTTTTGGACCTGACTGTTACAATTTGTCTTAATAAATTTCAATATGAAATATATAGGAAACCCACCACCACAGATATTACAATACACGCCGATTCTCATCACCCATATAGTTAGAAAATGGCGGCCTACAACAGTTTTGTTCATAGGTTGGTAACGATTCCACTTAACCAAAAGGACTTTCAGGATGAATTGGATATAATAAGGCACATAGCAATAGCGAATGATCGATAGACTACAAGATACAAGAGTTCGATGATCGATAGACTTCTTAAGCGACACCTATATAAAACTAGATCCCACCATAATACCATCGATGATAATAAAGTTAACACAAATAAAAGTAATAATAAAAAGTATATAACGACAGTGTACGGTAGCCTTTTACCTAACATTATATCCCATGTGTTTTCTAAATTTAATATAAAAGTCGCGTTTAAAACAAATAATAATATTTCTAATTTGTTACGCATAAAACAGCCATTCCCGTTAGAAGAGAAAACAGGTGTTTACAGGATGTCATGTGATGATTGTGATTGTTTCTATCTGGGTCAAACTGGCAGGTCTTTCTTGAAAAGATACAAAGAACATCTACCAAGGAATGATTTAGACAAGACCAAATCTAATTATGCGCGCCATCTAATGATGCATAACCATAATTACACAGATTTCAATACTAATTTCAAAGCAATCCATGTATGCGGTAAGGGTAGGTTAATGGACGCTCTCGAGGAGTTTGAGATTTATAAATCATTTAAAGACAAGAATATCAACGATAACAGTATATTAAACGAACAATTAAGGTTTCAATCTCACTCACTATATGATACAGCCCTAAATATAATCGCGCATGACGGTAATGACTGGTGATAAAGATTGACTTAGTTTAATTAGTGGCTCGGCAACTTCACGCGCGGTCGGACCGGTCCAACGGAGCCGAAATTACATCGTGTTATGTGTGTGTCGTTATTGTGATTTAGTAAATATGTGCAAATGTGTTTTTATGTGTTTTATGTGAATTTTAACATTTGACGAGGATTACTGATGATGTGACACATGTCACGAAACGCATCTATATAAAAAACGCTAAAACGAAGTCACTGACGGATACAAGGTAATTAAATTACTGGAGTCGTTAACACTGATGAAGTCCTCAACGGGGAGGCTAAAACGTTTGTTTCATGCGGCAGTAATGGACCACGGCCTAATAGAGTCGTCAAACGAATTACAACAGGGTTGAAGTTGGCCGAGAAAGCCTAAGATACCAGTTACATAGGAAAATATATTCTTAAATTAAAGTAGGTATTTCTAAACGCTGTCTGTTTAGTTTATTTACGTATTTTCATCTGTACGTACACGTGCGTATTGATCATTAGCCCCCCTTAGCAATATGATCATCGAGTGCACAAATATTCAAACCTTCTCGACTGTTCTTGAGTTTATCTTTTCGTATGTGTGTGTGTGTGCATATATTCACATGACGATGAGGCGTCATTTCCGCCTCTTAGTTTTAGTATCTTGTATGCAGTGGCACACGTTTATGACCCCATACACAGCAATCCAGCCGTTAGTATGTACAGCAACATATTTCATAACACGTTCTTTGTAAGGATTTTGTAATGGTGCTACAATGTAACGAAAATTTTTTACCTTCTACATACAGTCAAATAGAAAGCTAAAACATGTCATAGCCTAATCATTGGGAATAGAAGACGTGATTCAGTCACAGTTTTCTATAACTATTTTGTCTCTGACGATATATTTGTCCACAAAATTCGTTTCACTAATTTTTGAACAGAAAGTGTTACATTATGAAACTTGCCGAGCTCGTCTGAGACAATCAGCGTCATATTGAATATCATTGTCACGCTTGTGAAAAATAAGCAGTCGTCAGCATTATTCAACGTGCTCAATTTATCTGTGTTTACCTATGACATTCAGAACCTTTCAAATATTCAGATCGACATAAAATTCATTTAACAATGTGGTGTATTCTTCTTAAACTTTCTGAATTACTCTTGAAGTACCACAAAAGATAATAAGCATATAAAATATAAAAACATGTATTTTATAATGTGAAAAAATGTTGGATCTATGAACGTTAGAAAAAAAAATTTAGAATTAGATAAGAAAAATATTAAAATGTGTAGAAATGTCTATAAAGATTCACGATATATAAAACTATTTACAACTTAACGTTTATCCAATAGTAACGAAGTTTAGTGAAAACAGATTTGCTAAAAGAATGCAGTAAAATAGCATCTTATTCTGTAAGTCATCGGATTGTTACATTCCTTTGTCATTATCTCAACTTTTGATTTGAAGTCGATAAGTGAAATATATGGTAAAGGCAAAAAACTGTAAATTGTAATGTAGTATTCATTTTTACGTGAGTCATACAAATTTGTCTAACTTTTAATTATGCTAGATATTGAAAACTACATTTTACGTATTTGTTTTCAAAATTTATGTTTTCATCACACTTGCAGACCAGGCTATCAAAAGAATCTAGTTTTTGAGAGCATCATAAGCTTTCTATAACTAGGCCTAGTCAAAATCTGAACTGTAATTAATTTTACGAAAAACGTAAGCTTACATTTGACGGGTCAGTTCTAATTAACATTGTTGTTGTACTAGAGGTCGTTTGGGAAATTTCAGTGTTTACATACCGAAAATTGTTGCTTACAAACTGATATATTATGCAATATGTGTTTATCGAATATTGGAAAACAATACTACGATACAAGATGGTGTACATCTAAAGTTACAATATGTGCGTGTGCGTGTGCGTGTGTTATATGTGCTATACGTTTTTGACGACACGCATTTCGACAGCAAAGACTTGGACAATATAGTACATATCTGTCATTATAAATTCTGACAAGCAGTAGTATGGTTATAAAGGTATAAGATTACCTCTACGGTGCCGTCATAAGTATTTACTTCACGTATCTCATATAGTTTTCTGAATTCCATCAAGTACGTGTAAGACGTTATACTATGTTAGTTATTTTGAAGACCTTACCCAGTGATCTACTTACTACCATACCAAGCCGATTTTAATCTTATTTTACCATCTACATTTCAATTATTGTTAAACACGAGCCTGCTATCCACTTTATTATCTTATAGTATCGTTTTGGACAAACAACTTTTATCCAGGATTTAAATGACTGTATACACACTACTTACTTTTACTAAGTATTAACAACATTACGGTGATAATATGCAAATTACTTGTATAAATTAATAGATTACCTTAATTATATAAAATTTGACTTTAGATAGCCCCGTGTTGTTGGAGCGCCAATTTTATATGGTATTAATTGGGAGTTAAATGATATTTGCAATTTCTTAATTGTGGATAATGAGTAGACCCTCCATAAGCTAACTACCACAATGTAATTAAGGCACAAATCTACTAATTTACTTAGGTTGCTTCTTTAATATTAAATTATAATAGTGGTGTGAATTGTGAATTACACAGGGTTTACTGAGAATGATGAACGCATTTTTGATTACTTAGGTACTAATTTATTATATGTTAAACATTTCGTATTCAATAACAAATATATATATCTTCCTGGTACCTGTAAGTACATACAACATATCTCAAAACATAAATTCCTCCTTAATGGCTCCCTGTAAATACATACAACATACATAAAATGCATACAACAAAATCAAATAATATTTACTCTACCTAATGCGTTCATTCACCCAGATGGATTGGCTTTAATAGAACATAATTATATATATATATTGAATGCAACCTTCTTTTAATAACTTTTCTCATAATTGCTCAGGGTTAGATTCTTGAAAAGAGACAGGACAGTAGTTGACTATGTTAACAAGATCATAAAGAGTTACTTGGTTTAGTTAATCCGTTAATCCATCGGCGCTATCTCCAGGTGATGACGATCGTTGGAAATGTTGCTCCATTGAATAATGATGGTGATGATCACTTTCACTTGTTATTCGCACTCGCGTCGTCAACAGAATAGTGTTTTGTGTTACTCTATGTTCACACGCTCCAATTTGTCTCCGCGTATATCCATACTTGCTTAAGTGTTCTGTGTGTTCTTTGTGTGACTACACAAGGTATTATTTGTGTGGCTGTCTAATATTTCCTTTGAATAAAAGTGTCTTGGTTACAGTAATTTATAGATATTATTACAACGTTCACGCACATTGTGAATTACTGTTCGTTATACTGTTTTCTAAGTCGTAAACAATTATATATATTCTTAGTTAAATAAAGTTCAGTTCACCATTCCGCGTACTTTGAAAATTCACGGTTGTTCGATATACCGATTCACTTCGAAATTCACGTGGCTGTTCTTAATAGAAGTACGACACTTAGTAAACTTGTGAGATTGTTTGTAACATTATAAAGTTAATTACGAGAGTTATATGTCGCACAAATACTCTTGTAGTCCGATTTAATATAAGACTCTTCGCGAACTGTTTGGTAAGTTATGTTAGGCACTCAAAGTTTCTAAATCAGACTCCTCGCGGACTGCTCGAGAACTATTATAAGACTTTCAACATTATTATAGACTGCGAAAATTATTATAGACTGCTTCTTCCCGCGTTGGAAACTTGGTTTTTATTAACGTCTCCCTACTAGAAATCTGGTCTCTGGCTTTTCCACGCCTAAGATTACTATGATAGGCTGAAACACTACCCTCTCTCGAAGTCGTTTCCCATCATTTCGAAGTCTTCCAGTCGTCTACCCTCTGATTTGTTCTTCTGCTAGTTGCTATGGAAACGGGCTTCTTTTCTGCTCTCTCTCGTGAAATACTTTGTTCTGATAGGTAGCTAGAGATGTCCTTTGAATCGTCTTGTCCAGGCGTTACTCTCGTTCTGGGAACTGCAAGCCATTCCCCGCGTGTCAATCAACTCATTGTTCGAGTTTCCAGCAAGGGTTTAACTCTTAACATCTCGGTTATTGTTCGTTTCTGAAACTCTGCGTCATGGCAATTAACAGTTTTCCATCCAGTGTCGACAGCTGTAACCTCCACGCTTTCTCGTTGTAAATCTCAGCTTGTCACTTAAGCGTATATCCCGCTGTGACTTGACGCTGGTTCTCTTCATAGTTTGTTGTTCGGACCGTTTCTAAAGACTGCAGTACGTCCTGAATCCTTTGTCTCTCGTCTCGTTTTTTTGTATAGTGGCCTCGTTCCTTAGCTACACCCTTAAATGTATGCTCGCTTCGATTCTGCGTAAACGTACGGCAGAGCCAAGTACATTGTTCAAATTGTTACGGTGTCATAATTCTCCGTTGGCACGCTCCTGTCAACTCAAGTCGCCATTTCTATTGTTGCCTCGTACTGAACGCGCTTCTATTGTCTGATAGGGCGTTAGTTGTCACCTACCCCAATTACTTTGTTTTATGGCTCTGTTCTTAGAGTCACTGCCACCGTAGCGTGAGAACAACTGGTCAAGAATGAAAATTAAATTTTTAATTTTTTGATTGCTATAACATGCTTTAGAAATTTCTGTTTAATGTTTGTCACGTTAACCACAAAATGTGATTCAGCGCATAACATGGAACGTTTTTCATTGTACGACTTTCAGAATCTTCTCATTCATTTTTTTTTTACATGTGCAATAAAAGCTTTCATTCTTGAAATAATAACACCTTGTTACACGTCAATAATTGTGCTTCAAAAGTTTCATTGTTTTTGTGAGAAACATTTAATCCGGTACACTGAACATGATTAACAAAATATGTTTTTACAACAGACTCAAACAAATACTTATAAGCCAGTACCATCTGGTTCCAATCGTAAACATTTTTAAAGCGAGTTGTAGATATTAGTGTTTCTTTTTATTTATTACGAAAAACAATCGACAGAAAAGTTTACCCTCAGACAACATTCGATAACGAGATAGCCTACAGTTTATCTCGTTCGTAAAAGCTATGGAAGGCTGGATTTACAATTTTCTATTTCCACTGTCGCGTGTTAAACAGTATAATGTTACACTACTTTTTGATAGAAATATTTGTTGGAAGTATCTTGTAACAAATAACTGGAATTGGTACAACGTTGTTCTGTCACCAGTAAGTTGGCGGAAGCTTCTGCTATGAAAACTAAAACCGTATGACAGGTTGTTATCCAGGTGGATTGAAAAGTGAATCACTATAACAAAATAAAGTAACCTTCTACAGTCAAGAAAGGCGGGAATAATATTGTATGCGTAGGAAGGATTAGGGTAAGTACATTCGGAGTAGACTGTACCAACCATACCGCACCATCCACCACATATTATAAAAGACATGTAAAAAAGTACATTTGTAATAAGTGTGTGCACTGACAAATACAGGACCCTACAACAATTTCCTCTAAACAGTTGAGTTAAAAAGATACCCCGTTGTATTTTTTGTTCCAAAAAATTCTTTTACTTTTACAGAACGAAGTGTTTCTGGTGAAATAATTTAAAATAAAAGTGACTAGTAGTTACAGTGACAACAGGTCTCTAACGGTTAAACTGTACACACTGTAGAAACTGTTGTTATTACCGTGCAGTGCAGTCAAGTTCAGTAACACACTATCCGATGTAGTTTCACCACTTAGTACAGGAAATTAGAAAACACCCAAAAAAATTTTCAACGTTATTCAAGAATGTTGTTTATTTTCATACACATACAGCAATCAAAAGACCCTCAAAAATGCGACAGTTACTATGATAAATGTGGCTAGAAGGAATGACTCACCTTGTTATTTAAATTAGCAGTCTCTGTAATTCCAACTTTGCCGTGTCTACTTGCTAAACTGCTATTTGTCATGTTCTGGACGAGGCCTTTCAGTGGGTGGTTTAGGACTTAAAAGTGGTGGAAACACTGAAAGGTCTCGTCCGGAACATGACAAAAAGCAGTTTAGCAAGTAAACACGACAAAGTTAGAAGAAATGACTTGAAACAAGTTTAGTGTTCTCGTTGAATCAATTCATAGTAAACATAAGCTTCCACCTTCATGTACATACAATTAGAGGCAAAACATTCCCTCTGTTCTGTTACTTAAATTTGATTAATAAGCTTTATTGTATGGCCTTGCTGTTGTAATCATAACTGTTCAGTTTTATGTAGCTAACCGTGTGTTACCTGGCCGCCTTGTTGTTCCTACCTGAAACAAGTGTCGGGTATCGTTTGGCGAAGATCTGCCGCTAGAGTTTTTGCATACTCTGTCGCTTTTTGGCGGCCGGAAGAAGATTTCCGATGGGGATCAAAACGTTGCCGATAAGGTGTCGATCCATAGCAACCGACCGCAGCCTAACAGCACGGTATTTAGAAATAATTTTGAAAGTAACTGTTCAGTGTTTATGGCACGAGTTATCTGTAAGATGTAATATAATTACAACACAAATACACGCACACAAAGGTGGGCTATTATTGGCTTGACAAGAATGCATTTGAATAACAAATATTTATGTTTACCTCCTATTTAATTACTACTAACATATGGTTGTACATAACATGATAACATGTAATTTACTAACTTACATTATGTGGGCTCTGTTCACTCTGCTTCAATACAGAGATTTTATATTTACAGTACAGAAACACGTACAGAATTATTAATATTCTTTGGTTTCAGTATCACTATGTTTTTTTAATGTGGTCCACATTCAGAATTTCCTATGCTTGGCGATATAGAGTACACTGATAGAAAGTGACCCACAACTAAGTTGATTATATCGCTACTCAGCCACCAATTCTGAAGTGAAAAAAGTTTATTCATTACCCATTGTCAACTCCCTATCACTGTTAAACTATTCACAGATGTAACACAAGAAATACTGAATTCTCTGTAAAAACGCCTTTAAATATAGATTGTTGGTTAGGATTATCTAACACCCTAATTGCCTAATTAATAAATACATAAATTTATGATATATACATATATATCATTTCTTTTTCCAGTAACTTTTCTTATTTTAGTTTATTGCAGTTTTTATGTTAATTTTAAGAATAGATTTCTTCTGCTAGTATAATATTTACTAACATTAATGCAAGTAGAATATTTGCATTTGAAGTTTACTAGTATATAAAACCTGACACATGTTTCACAAAATAATCTGTACCTTCATTAAAATCACATTAAAACCTCTCAAGATCAGATTAGTCTGTGGAACGTGCGTAAAGTTTTTGTATATACTAATAAAACTACAAATATTATACTTGCAGAAGACATCTATTCTAATAATCAACATAAATATACATATTAGTGTTGTAGTCAAACAGCAGGAGGCAGTAAAGCGTTCATAAACAAGTGTCAAGCTACTTCTGGTTCAACAATTACAATAATAATAATCATAATAATGACGACAAAAGTTATGGTTTTTAGAGGAAAGAATCCGATACGTTCCAGGATAATTATAAAATATCAGGCTATTGAACAGACATCTGACTTCAATTTTCTATGGTGCGATGTGACTTATCAATATGACAGTAACATCGACATAAACATAAATAGACTTCAAATAAAAAGACTATACATAGAACACTTGGAAATAAGAAAAGGAAAGACACCAAAATACAATTTTATAAAATAATGGCAACACCTGTTTTAAATTATGGAACTGAAACTTGGACAATGACGGGAAGTGATGTACGAAGAATACAAAAAAGTGAAATGAAGTTCTTGAGAAAAACCAAAAGTTGCAACCTTGGAGACCAAATACGAAATGAAGATATAGGGAACCAAGTTAAATGTATATTCTATAGCCAGCAGAATAAGGGAAGGACAAATAAAATGGAGCCAGCACATCAAGAGAAAGGAAGAAATGAGACCACCTAAACAAGTATCAAGATACAGACCTCAAGGAAGACGAGATATACGTAGACCAAGGAAGAGATGTCTTTAGTGAAGGCGGAACAGGCTGTAAGCCTATACCTTGACGTAGAGAATAAGAAGATAATAATGATAACGATAATAACAATGATGTCCAATTTATGGAAAGTAATGTATATTGTGGTGATTGTTTTTTGTCCTGGTGCTATATATCAGGATGGCAAAGCACTAGACTAACTTGTTTTTGACACAACACATTTTATTACACAAACAGTAATTATGTTTAACACAAAAACTGCGTATACGTCTGTTTAGTGCAAAAAGAAAACTGATTATGAAAGTCACAGTGGGACGGGAACAACCTTGAACCAACCAATCACAGTACTGAACAAACTGCACACGTCTCTGCAAAAAAAAAAAAAGTTTGTGCTACGATGTCTATTGTGCGTGCTGCTAGGCATCAAAGGTCTCTTCTAACTCAATGCATTCACTTTAAACTTTATGCAATTTGAGAAAAACACGTGCAAGGTGCAGTGTAGTGTGCGCACTCCTTGGCATAAGTGTACCTTTAAATAATTTTGCTGTTCCATCAGTGACTTTGATTGTGAGATGGAGCAAGCAAATTCCCAGTTGAGTTTCAGTGCGGAATATGATAATTGCAATAGTTCTATACTACGGGCGTTGTTAGTAAACTTCAATCTTAAATCTACGGTTTTTGAAGATTTGTTTACTATTAATGTATACCGTAGGTACCGATGAATAATGTATTTTTGATGAAAGTTTCCTGAATTAATCTAAATAAACTTTAAATGATTTATGTGAAATTATTATTAAGACTTGTGATTATTTTATTTTCTTGTTTGCATTTGAATCTGCACAAGGATCTTCCCAAATAACAATAGCATTTATGTAATAATAAAATATTTTAATGTATTTAATTTTAATCTTGGAAATATATCTTTCTGGACATAATTCGACTGTCTTCAAAAAATAATTACCAAGTGTTACTTCATATTTTTATTTTTTTATTATAGGTTTTATAAACTAGGTCATAATAACAAGCTATGTTTTCCATTTTATTGATGTGTCAAACTCTATCTCGGGTTATGTGAAAATTCGTCTGTGGTATTGTTGATAGTCCTTTTATATTTGAAATGTAAGCAACATTACACAAGTTAAATGTAAAATCACTCATTACTAATTTTATTTTTTCAGGTACGTGCGCATTCATCACAGGAAAGCTTTCTCAACGAAAGGTTAAAACGACTACTCTAATTTAAGACAGCGGTATTTATGTTGACAACTCACAAACTTATAACAGGTAAGGAGACGAATTATTTAAACACTGGTAACGTTAGCGTTATTGACGTTAAAAAATAAGTGTTATTTCGAAAATGTTTTAAAACGTTTAGGGATTGTTAACGGTCAGCATGAATTTTTATAATGTTTGGGAAAGATGGGGAAATGTTACGCATCGATATCATTGCTTTACTTTCTATTGGCAATTAATATTTATGTGAAAAAAAATTGAAAATTAAAAATTTGCTTTGTGCGGTATTCCCCATCTTGTGGGGTTATGCTGCTCACACCGTGGGGTAATTTGGCGCACGAGAAGAAAGTTGGTCAGGAAACCAGGAAAGTATTAATAACATTTTTATCTTTGTTTTTTATGTCAAATAACATCTTAAGTAAAATTTTCAGACGGAAGTTATAGTCTTAAGAAACATTCCATCATTAGAATCGGACTCATGCTTTTAACGCTCTTCATTTAACCAGTCAAGTAAATTCTTACCTTTTCTGCCTTTTCTTTCAAATTTAACTTAATTTTTAGAATAATCTAATTAGCTTTCTTATCTTTGGACTCTGAACCCTTCTTAAGGTTGTTTATTCACATTGTAGTCTTGTAATTCTGTTTTTTTTTTTTTTACTTTATGATGCCATATTTCAACTGCACTATATGGTTTATGTTCATTATTTTTTAGCTACTATGCTACTAATGGACTTTCTAACCAATGGTCTATGAAGTATCTGAAGAACTCATTAGTTTTTCTATTTTGAATCGGGACAATGGTGTGCAACCGGCCATCTTGATATTTTTAAACAAATGTAAAGAATATTTCTTTAAAAAATATTCTTGAATATTTTTTACTACCTACTTCAAAACTTCTAACTACTGATCTTTGTGTAATGACAATGCTTGTCTGCTGTAACGATTTTTGTTGCCGTCACGCTGTCAAAGTTGTAATAAAGGTTTGTAATGGAATCAATGCGTAAGTAACAATTCATGGCCTCTATTTCTATTAGCAAAGGCAAAAGCATTAAATAAAAATAATTTTCTCTGTTAACTTTAAAAAATATTTATTGCTTTTTACGCTTTGGTAAAACGACTTTCTACGCCATTTTTTTTCAATACTTCAAACCAGGAAATTTGCCTTGTAACAAGCAAAGGTGTTCATCCTTCTGTGAAAAATTAACGGGTTCAGTTTATCAAAGTTTTGAACGTGACATGAACAAACATGAATCAACTTAAGGAACTGCAAGCTGTTTTAATAGTTTCAATTTATCACAGAAAAGTACAATCCACATTTTATATAATTTTTTGTGTATTACAAATTCGCTCTGTAAATGTCTTTTACTTTATTAATTTATTTTAAATAATACGTAATAAATAAGGTTCTAGAGTGTTTATTGTTTTTAAAATGCATTTGTTTCCTTGTTTTCGTGCTTAGTTACTATAATACTCTACAATGAATTATGTAAACAAGTTTTCTCTACTTCTAAAATGTCAACAAAATTTTCTGTGCATCAATTTTAGACCAACTGGAGGAAACCTGAATGTTTCACTTTTGGTTGGCAAGCACTGAAGTTGTTCTTTCTGTATACCTTTGTAGGTAAGCACTAGAGAATTTGGAACACTTGAACTTAGCGAGTGGCGATAAGTGAGTTACTGAATATAACCAATAACATCACACAGTTAAGGTAACGTTCTTCGAAAATGTAATTACTTAAAATTGTAATTATTAATTAAAAAACAGAGTGCGTTATTTCTTTTTACAACAAAAAATTCTAAACACCTTTTGCCAATTAAATACGAATTCAAATTGCATCCTACAATAATTGGTTTATATTGTCAATGGTCAACATGATTTTCTTCACAAGGAAAATAAATTATAAGTCTAGTACATTTTTCACCTGTAATTAGAATTTTTCAACCGGGCTTAGATTATGTGTGGCAGTTACTTTTATAATTGTATTTAGCATTCTTTTTGACCTGCCATGTATATACAACTTATATTTAACGGTTTCATTCAAGATGTATTTAAGGGAATGATGTGTTGTGTTATGCTAAATTACCAAAAGACGAAACCGTGCAGGTTTATTTATGTTTTTACATGTTTAGACCTGTTAAGAATGTGGCCTTGTTGTGTAAGGGGTAATCAGTATTGAACTAATGGTGAGGCTGTTATGACGATATTTTATTTCCCTTCTCTTGGAAGTGTATTGTGTATGGTGTAGGATAGTGCTTTGTTTGTTTTAATTATGCCAAGAAAGTGTGTAAGCCATCCAGACTATTTCTGCAGTTTGTGTTGCTCTCAGAGGCGAAATCAAAGTGCTCAAAGGAGGATTGTTTAAGTTTCAGAGGCGAAATTTTACGGCTCTTGCAAAAATGTGTTATGCACTTTACTTCTGCTGTCAAGGTGGTGATTTTGGTAACAGTTACACCCCTAATATATGCTGTGTGTCTTGTGTTAGGCTTTTTACTGGGTGGGACAATGGAACAATTATATGCTATTTGCAATGCCCATGATTTGAAGGGAGTCCAAGGACCATTTAACCGATAGCTATTTTTGTTTAACTAATATTAAAGGAGCCACATGTAAAACCAAAAATACAGTCAAGTATCCGATTTGCCATCTGCAAGGACACTTCTGTTACACAGTGAAGAGCTTCCTGTACCAGTGTATCCAGATATGACCTTCAGTGATATTATTGAAAGGTATCATGGTTGTAAAATACAGTCAAGTATCCGAGTTTGCCATCTGCAATGACACTTCTGTTACACAGTAAAGTGCTTCCTGTACCAGTGTATCCAGATATGACCTTCAGTGATATTATTGAAAGGTATCATGGTTGTAAAATACAGTCAAGTATCCGAGTTTGCCATCTGCAATGACACTTCTGTTACACAGTGAAGTGCTTCCTGTACCAGTGTATCCAGATATCACCTTAGGTGATATTATTGAAAGGTATCATGGTTGTAAAATACAGTCAAGTATCCGAGTTTGCCATCTGCAAGGACACTTCTGTTACACAGTGAAGAGCTTCCTGTACCAGTGTATCCAGATATGACCTTCAGTGATATTATTGAAAGGTATCATGGTTGTAAAATACAGTCAAGTATCCGAGTTTGCCATCTGCAATGACACTTCTGTTACACAGTAAAGTGCTTCCTGTACCAGTGTATCCAGATATCACCTTAGGTGATATTATTGAAAGGTATCATGGTTGTAAAATACAGTCAAGTATCCGAGTTTGCCATCTGCAATGACACTTCTGTTACACAGTGAAGAGCTTCCTGTACCAGTGTATCCAGATATGACCTTCAGTGATATTATTGAAAGGTATCATGGTTGTAAAATACAGTCAAGTATCCGAGTTTGCCATCTGCAATGACACTTCTGTTACACAGTAAAGTGCTTCCTGTACCAGTGTATCCAGATATCACCTTAGGTGATATTATTGAAAGGTATCATGGTTGTAAAATACAGTCAAGTATCCGAGTTTGCCATCTGCAATGACACTTCTGTTACACAGTGAAGAGCTTCCTGTACCAGTGTATCCAGATATGACCTTCAGTGATATTATTGAAAGGTATCATGGTTGTAAAATAAATTATCTAATACAGTAAAAAGCAGGACTGTGTGTAAATCCTTGTTACTTTACAAGAAAACATATGTTTTATATTTTTGAAAGTAAATATAAACAAGAAATTATAATCTAATCAATTAGTTTTACTTAACACAATTTCAGACGATTCAGAATTTGAACGGAGTGAGCTGTATTGACGGTAAAAGTCAATGTTTGAGAATACACATAAGATCTAACATGCTTTGGTAGGGAGAAGTTAGAGAAAATTTTAATGTTTACATTAACTGATAAGATTATGAAGCATAAGAACAACTAAAGATAACAACTTGATAAAATTAAAAGCACTAAAATATCAGAGGCAGGATAGATCTACGTTTTAAAGGGGGACGTATTTCATATATAGAAATCAGTGGCTGTTTTTGAAAGTGAGGACAAATCAGGATGAAGAAGATTGCACAGTACAGAACATAAAGTACAAAATATTTGTATTAAGGAGAATATAAAACCTAGAAGTACTATGAATAATTTTTCAGTTTGCTTCCAGTAGTAACAGTAAATATACAAATAATATAATTTATTTTACGAGATTGAAGGTCGGTTAAATAAATTATACGATTTTTATAGTTCCGCTTTTTAATGAACAAAACGTAGTAGAAATCATTAACGTGTGTAGGTCTATAATCTCAGACAGGTGTGTTTAATGTAACCATAATTGAAATTAACTATCAAATATTCTGTAATTTTTCTTTAATTTGAATTTATACAAATTACATAAAGAATGTTTATGATGCGTAGATGAATATTTTACCATGTAATTATGTAACTCAGAAAGTCTGTGAATCGGACTGCTGAGTATTACTGATTATTATCTGCTTTGTGTAAATACCGCTATGTACAGGCTCTGTAAATACCGGTAATAATGAGGCTCGGTAATGCATTTTGTGCATTAATTTCCTTGCTTATTCACGTAGAATATTATTATCGGTGCTATTAGCTATTAGTGTACAGTACTGTTTAATATAGGCTACCTATATACCCGGTATTAAACACATCAATGTCCAGTCGCAGTTTCAATGTAGCCCCGTGAATGAATTTTATTACTTTATAAGCTGATAGTGCATTTTATTAAGGAATCGCTAATAAAAACACATTTAAAAGTAAATAATAAATTGTACAAAAATCATTACTCATATAGTAGCCAATATTGTGATCTTATATTATCGTGATCATATAAAATGTGAATAGTTATATGTGAATATGAATAGAGGAGTAAAAATGTTTATATTAGTCAGTTTGTAGCTAATATCGTGTGTGAATAAAAATTTCATTGTTCAAATATTTTTAAAAAATGTATAAAAATGTAACTTTTTTTACATAATTGACACAATGCTTGTACTGTCATCAACTGCCTTAACGTTTCTGCCGTTCACACGGTTATTGCAATTTAGACTTTTCCTAAGCACGACACTACTATGGTTTGTTACTAGAGACATATACAAAATATTAAATTAATTAAAAAAATAATAAGATACAATCTAAAGTAAAAATTTAAATTAAAGAAGAAGGAAGCACGCTACTGATTTTGAGAAAGTAACTTTTGAATAAGATCGATGAGTTCGATGTAATCAAAGCTGGGCCAAGGGTTGCTGACAACGATATAGTGGACTTCATTATTGCTCTGAGCCAAATGACTCCTCCTGTAAGGGTATTCGCTCCAGTTTAGTGAACGTCACAGCAGTAATAAGCAAATTAAACAGACACAAATCTCCAGGCTACGATCTGCTCTCAGGCTTCCTTTTGAAACAGTTGTCTCGAAAAGCCATCGTTCTTTTAACAACCATTTTTAACCGCATCCTAACATTAGCTTATTTTCCCACAATATGGACATTTGCTGAAATGTCTGACACTGCTGTCTAACCATTCGTTTGGACTGCTTGGGAACGCCACTCAATAACCTAACAATTCTACACAATATTTAATGAAATCTCAAAAGGATCGCAAAGAAAAAAAATGTTCTGAAAACCATTGTTCCTTGACATCTCCCAAGAGTTCTATAAATTAATGGCATATTGGTCTGCTCTTAAAACTGAAAAAACACATTGTCCTCAAAGTACTGTCTCCTGCTAAAGTCGTACCTGACTAATAAAACTTGTTGACGAAATACAAGGATCTTAAATCCACCTACTACTCTGTTGAATCAGGTGTTCCTCAAGACAGCGTCTTTGGACCTCTACTCTTCTCAACTATACAGGCTACGTCCCTCAAAGGAACGCCACCATCATTGCATCGTTTGCCGACGATGTTACTGTGTTACCCGTTAACAATGATCCGCAAGTTACTTCTGACGTGGGTGGGCCAGCCTAAGGGAAATTGAATGTGGGATGATCTTGAGACTCGATTTGCTATAAAGCATTGGTGTTACTATAAAAGGAAATAGATTTTTAACATTTTTATGTTACTAACAGTATATGTGGCACTTATCTTGCTGCACCAAACATTAATAACATCCAATAAGTACTGATTAAAATCATATTCTTATTTTTAGTTATACATTCAATTTACTTACTTTCAGGGAAATAAGGTTACGAATTAAGGTGTTAGATGTAATACGCAATCTACTAGAGGTAATATTTTGTTTCTTGAATATAGGTTTATTCCAATTGCTGTGAACAGTTTTGTACAGACTTTAATATTACAAAATATTTAAGGAAATGGTGGATTTCAACATTTGATTAACATATTACCACTTTGTTACTTATCATCTTTATATATTACAAAATCTAGATTACGTGGTAAATCCTATAAGTATACTCTTTTTATTTGTATTTTGCCTGGCCTGTTACACTTCCACGATACGGATTTCATTAATAATTAATTAATTAAATTTCAGTTCTATTATTATTTCTTGTAACAATCCTTCTTGGGTATATAAAGGAAAACCAATGAAACGCCAATTTAAGAACTAACATTTCCAACGCTGACGGCAATTTGTCAGCCAACAGGAAAAAGAGCCTGGAAGATCAACATTGATAAGCAATCCATTTTAACCTAAATGGAACATTAACTAGTCGCAAAAGTAATTACAAATAATATGTATGGAGTGTCTAACAAAATAAAGTAAACGGATACAACGTATTATTTTTACGATAAAGTTCTATCATACTATGGTAGGCCTACTGTCATACTCTTGGGAAAATATTTAGTTCAGAGGGGCGTGACACGAAAGGATAAAATATTGATTCCTAGAGAAATGTATTTTAAGAAAAAGGCAGTACTCACATCAAGGCTGAAAAGAAGTCCAAATGTCAAAATAAGAGAAATAGTATTAATACACCCAATAGTAGACAATATCGAAAGAAACTACAGTATGTTCAATATGTCTTGATCATGTGGAACAAATGCCAAAAAGCAAGAATAAACAAATAGTTGGAGACTGTTTGTGGAGCCACAAAAAACGAGAGGAGACTGGGATGACATAGGACGGGCAAGAAATAATGCACAGACAGACACACACACACACACACACACACACACACACACCTGCTGAAACCACAAGTCTTGTGGCAAGAAAGTTCATCAATATTTATATATAACAATTATTATTTTAGCAAAGTTTTTTAATACTATCTGGAACAATTGCTTGTAATTCATGCGTTAATTTGTGTGCAAGCCGTGTGTGTGCCTATGGCTAAATATAATCGTATGTTCTCTAACAAATGTGTATCTCGTTGATAAACAAAGGCAAGGATAGCGTTGAATGTGTAACTATTATTAGTGTGACAGGTAGTGACTAATGTGTTAAATGATAGCCACTTACTAGCTGACAAAACAAATTAATTGAAAAGTACAGAAAATTTGATTACAACAGTGTACAAATAACACATACAGCTTATGTATGTATGTACGCAGTACAACCAGCTTACTTATGCAGAGTTATACAGTGGACACTTTAATTGCAAATTGTGACTGTAATCTGAGCTGATACTCATTCGTTCAGAAGACAGTCTCTAGCGAGTTTGATAGTGTACTTAAGGTGTTCGATATACATTTCTTGAGCTAGAAACTGTCAAGTCGCTGCACACAATAAACTAGTCTCTACCACATATGTATACATAAATCGATAGAGTTACGCACTTGTAAAAGACATCTGGGATATTTCATACTATTAATAACAGAATGATATCAAAGTCAACTCATTCTTCATTGTAATTATATGCTATACGCTCTATGTAAATCCCTATACTGAATAAAATATTCAGAATATACAGTTAATACGATGAGAGGCATCATGTTTAAAAGGCGGAAAGAGTTTTACTGAACACAAAAAATCTCTGTCTGAAACCTTAATTTTAATAAATAAATACAGAGAATAATAAACACTCATATGCGAGAAATTTTTAAAGTATATGTTAGTTCAACACACAATAAGTGTCAGCCGTTTAACAGTGACTAAATAATACAAGTGACCAATTACAGATATCTACACACAATAATTCGTAAGTCACAATAACTCCTACAATGCACACCAAATAACTTGAACGATAGCCAGCAACTACCATCTTGTCAAGCCATTTTTCTCTGCTTTCGAAAACCGCTTGTTGTAACACGCTATTACTCCTTCTTCACCGTTTTTCACTTAGGACAAAACTTCTCCTATCCCAGCGTTGCATGCGTCTGTGTCCTACGATGTATTTTCCTTCGGAAAGTGGGAAAGCAAGAATTAGTTCCAAACACAATCAAATTGTTTAAGTCCTGAAAATGTGATTACACTCTCTTGACCGCTGGAAATTTCGATTATTTTCCGTTAGTTCATATTGCGGTTTAGCAATAATAGCTGAGCCTTTTCCAAAACGTTTCTAATATTAATCACAGAAAACTGGAATCATCGTATTTGGTCTTTGGGTCGGGCCAGATTTTTTTTACGGTGGCTATTCTATTTTGATCCTATTAACTCAACCTGCTGAGACTGAAGAGCACATATATTGTAGGCCTACTTTCTTCTAAAATAGAAAACAATTTTTTGGGTTCAGCTTTACTTGGGCATTACGAATTCTGGTTATAAATTTGTTGAGGTTTCTCATATAATATTTAAAAGACTTTCCAGTAACTATGAAATTGTCTAAGTAAACATGGAATCCCTTCTATATCCGTCCTTGGAGGACCAGATTCGTATTATTACGTAATGCGAAAAATGTGTTACGTAATACGGAACGTTCTACAAGTTTATCGAATGTTCCAGTGGAATCCAGCTGTAATGTGTGTGTGCGTACATAATGCTGCATTGCGGTTTTGTTCTTGTGTCCGCTTCTGCTCCTGTATTAACTCGTTGATGTCTTGTGTTTCACGCTTCCGTTCCTCTGCCTCCTGCTTACGGTTTTCATCCTGTTGTTTTTCTGCTTCTTCCGCCTCCTGTCTGTGTTTCGCATCCATTTTTTACCGAATAATTACGAATTAAACTCGTCTTGTACAAAGTGTTCACTGTTTCCATTGTTAACTGTTCTGTCGCACTTTTGAGCCACTGTTACGACGGTCTACTGATCGTCGTATGGTACACTGGAAAACAAAATACAAGACACCAATTACGTCGCTAATCACCAGCTGTTGCGTCTTAGAAGCTCTCGAAGACTCTTGAGTTGATCTTAGAACGCTTATTGTGGTGCTGGTGTGAAATGAAATAATGAAGTGGACTGTATATGTTTCTAGGAATAATTGTTTATTGAAAGTTAAAGAGACATAATTGCTGGCGCGTGCAGTTTTTAACGCGGCATAAGTGCCGGAGAATTAAGATAGAAATAAAATATTGGCGTACATGACAATATGTATAAGCCGAGATCGTCTAAGTAAATTGTAGCATGGTGATCATGCTATTAGTATTAAATATTGAAAAACTTTATGTAGCCGCGGCTGGCGAACAAGGCGTGTTGCCTGTACGGAGTCCTGCAAGGAACTGATTTAATTCTGACTGCTGTCAGCCTATCTCAAGACCGGCAGCAGATAGCAGAGAAAAACGTGACGTCACTACACGCACCGCAATGCAGCATTTTACAGTACAAAGTTCACATAGGTTCAAAGTTTGACCACCAGCTTTAATTATCATAATTAAACAGTTTGTAATTAACAAGACAGTCTCTTACAACAAATCAAATGAAAATTGTTCACACGCAATAAAAATGTTAACTGATATAAAAAACAATTTTATTACAATAGTCTCGCGCAATTATAAAGCACGTAATACTTCGCCACAATACTTCAAACCGCCACTTAAACGCACTGTGTAATCACTTTGCAATCGCCCGACAAGAACTGAACTGAGCATCCCTGAGTACTTGTATTTATACCCCACTGAGGTTCCAGAATATTCGCTAACTGTGCGTCAAGAATGCTACTAGAAAACACTAGAACATAATTGGTTGCGGTGTTACACACAGCAGGCGCGGACCGGTATGGTCCGGTATAGACCCGATAGTTGACGCGTAATTGTCTTTCATCGCAAAGTAGCAGCATTATGTACGGACACACATATTACAGCTGGATTCCACTGGAACATTCGATAAACTTGTAGAACGTTCCGTATTACGTAACACTTTTTACGTATTACGTAACAATATGTTTTTCCAACGTGGCTAGTGAACTACAGAGGCTAGACGGCATGACATTTAACTGGAAGAAGTTACTTGTTATCCTTAACTAAGGAAGAAGCTATCTTTTCCTTAGTTCCTTGCTGAAGAACCACTTACCAACATCCGATGTTCAGGTTCAATGTAGAAAACTACTTACTTCCAGAGAGCGTGTCGAGTATGTCGTTTAACTCAATGTAGTAGATAAAAGTAGTCTTTAACTGTTACACAACATACGGACCCAGTGTTTCATACAACAAATATTATTTACAGTATCCCGTTTGAGTGTTGTGAGTATGTAGCCGAATGTCGTCAACATTTAGAGGTCCGTGTCAATGAGCATAAGGTGAATGCTCAGAGAAGTACACTTCCTGAACAGTGTTGCCTCAGCACGTGTGGGAGACGCAGCATAGAATTTTGTGGCAGGAAGCAAAAATGTTAATCAAAAACAGCTACCACGTTATCTTTAGATACATTTAGCATTCAACTGAGACATAAGCTTGCAGACTTTTACGACTCTGTTGACTTTAAGATTAGAATATTTGTGCTCTAGTGCTATTGTTTTTTAGAGTTTGATTGCCGCAACGTTATCATAAGTATTAGGGCCAACGAGAATTCAAATCTGGATAACTACAAGTTAGTTTCTGTTTTTAAGTGTTTCAGTGCTTTTCACTAAGAAAATAAGGACTCTAGGTTCATTCATGTGTATTATATATTTGTATCTTACTTTCCGCTTTTTAGGTTTTAAAAACATATACTTAAACTTTTAAATACTCACAATCAGGAAGCAATTACAGTATTTTTTATGTAGGGAAACTGAACTCGGTAACAACAAAATACGTTGAAGTATTTACATAAAAAATAAACACATTAATAAACGTAAATATTATTTAGAATTTTTAGGTTTCATAGTCACTTAATAATATAAGTGACATTATTCAATGTAGCGTGGAAACGTGGACTGTGGATAAGTAATTACTAACAGGACATCTTTGTGGAGTTCACATGTCGTTTATAAAGGTGAACGTTGTACTCGTATTTGGAACACAATAACAAGACAAATCGCTCTCCGTTGGTTGACAGTAATTGTAACTGGAACGTTAAATCGACTGTCCATAAAACGTTTACATGCATCTTTGCTTGAGCTCATGGCAGAATCATGAAACATCTATTGTGCTACAGGAAAATTTGTTTCTGCGTGGGTGCGCGCGCGCGCGCATGCATGCATGTACAATATTACTACACTGATGAAATAAATAGTACAACATCCTGAGTGGCTACGTGATTCTTGGTGGGCCGGAGCACGCGAAGCTGTTCCAGTCGTTTGGAGATCGTTCTGCCCAGCAGAGCTGCCTCGCGTTTTGGAGTATTCTAGAGTATCGTGCCACTTTCAGACGTTTACTCGGCTTCTCTACCAGCATCCAGGACCGCTAACTCGCTACACTGCAAGGGGGGGAGGTATAAATACAGGAATTCGGAGCAGCCCAGTTAATTATACCTGGTGATTTTAGAAGTGCGTTTCGGAGTTATTGTGGGTGTGTTAATCGGAGTTAGTTGGAAATGACAATTGTGTTAATTAGTGGGAAGTTGTAAAAAGGTGTCGTTTATTAAATTTCATAATAAACGTGCCTAGCTGATTTTTAATTGTTGTTAGTAGCTAATTAAAGTTTGTAATTAGTGACTTCAATGGTGTCAGTTATTCTGTACCTACGACGATACTGTACAGTGTCGTAACCGTCCGGATCCGATTATGGCCGTCCTAACAATAGGCCTATATATAAATGTATTAATTTACATACAAACACATAATGTGTAAGTAATAATTTATAATACACAAATAATGAAATATGAAGATATAGTACTACAATTTATTATTAACGTATAATCATAGTACAGCAATTACTTATTTAATGTTAAAGTCACATTAAGCTCAAGTAATTGAGCTCATGTAATTAATTTGCTCATGTAATTTAAACGAATTTATACCTTTCAGTAAACCTATGTATTTAATGAATTTGATTGCTGAAAACTGTATGAATAACGGCTAATTAACACTGTTTTATAACATACGATAAACTTTCGAGAAAGTTGCAACATATACCATTGTTTTCGTTGATGCGTTCTTTTATCTATTAGTTTAGTTATATTAAAATTAAATAATTTTGCGCAATTGTTTATTTGCATTTCAGCATCGAATCAGTAAAAAGATACTTTAGAAAATTGGGATTTGTAATTTTATTGATTAGGTTAATAGACACACTCGACGGGCCGCGACAAACTCAGTATATTTCATATGTTTAACAAGCCACATTAAATCATATCTTTGTCTCTGAGTATTATCTACACACACGCGCGCGCGATTGGTCATAGACATACTCATATAGGCCTATATACTCATTGATATATTCTTATTACACAATTCTTCTTCTTCTAATAATTTAAAGAGGAAAAACTATATTAATGACTATTGTTTTCGACACACCAGGACAGTTTACATGAGACTGGAGAAGACGAGTTAACTCATAGACACCGCTTTGATATTTTGGGGTCTAATTCCTCAGAATGGAATAGTTTTTTAAGCAAATGGAAAGATACAAGCAAATATATTGTAGACAGCTTTTTTATATCGAGTCAAAAGTCACTCGTTGGATGCGTCCTTATAACATGAACGAAAGCCCCACTGTTGGGATCTCCACTTTGTATAAAGCCGTATGTGTGTCGGTCTATTAGTTTTAGAATTGGAAGTTTTAGTAATGTGTTTTGCGAACGTAAATGGTGTCGTTAGGAAGCGTCTGGTAGCCTGTGTGCCTTACCTGTCCCTTCTCACTCTTTCGTAATTCCGGATAGGCGCCAAATTGAAATTGTTTTTCGTGAAAACAATTAAAAGTTTTTACCTGTATAGTTTGATATTGCACTATTGTAAATTCGAATCGTTCGCCGTCTGGCTTGTTACTGATTCTCGTTTGAGTGGGGGAAACGTGTTGCCAACTTGAGATAACGTTGGTTATGTTGACCCACTGCTAGTAAACAAAACATACATAATATTCTTTACAAATAAATGCTGGACAGTTTGTTATCGGTACACACTTTTTATTAGGCTTTTAACTGGTTAGTTTTTGTTAACGCTTCATACAATTAATAATTTATACAATGATTTTAGCCTCGGCAATATATTCGTTCACTCAGCGGATCGCTAGGTTGGCAGTACAATGTTTATATTAAACGCAAGACAGCGTGGTTATTATTTTACAAAATAAATCTGCCTATAGAGTTCTTTTAAGTACGAAACAGAGGTTTATATAACAAGATAACAAAATTAGAACATATTATTTAAAGTTCGTGATCATTAAAATTAAACAAGGTTTACTATAAATTAAATATTGTGGTGTTGAAGTGTGACAGTGTCGTTGGTGTATACATAGGTTATTATTTGGTCATTCAGTGTTTACAAAGTTACTTTTTTTATTTTTATCTCAATCCTTGAAAAATACCTTCAGTAATAGTGAGAGTTTTATTATTTAGTTATGATTTTGAAAGAGAATTTGTTTTTTATAAATCAATAAATTCAGCAATACTCAACGTTAGTAGATAAGAGATGTATTGTCAGTCGTCCAAGTGGGGTAATGTGTTGATGTCGATTCTTCTTTCTTCAGTCTTGGGCTTCAGGAATGGTTGGCATTTTCTTCTGGTCGAATTCCATATATTTTCCGGTCATCTGGATTAATTCCGAGCTGGTCCTTGGTGTAGTTTGGTTGGAATGTCCTCTTGTCAGTTGTTCTGGTCCTTCTTCATCAAAGTATGGGCACTTATACTCTTTTAGAGTTAAAAATTTGGGCCCTTCACGGCGTGGCGTCTCTCCAGTTAAGCGTCACTACTGATTTTTTGTTCCTAACTGAAAATTAGTCAATATTCGGTTGTTGTCATGGTAACTCAAAATTTTTGATTGGCTGAAATTGGCTTGAGATCATTGTTAGGATATCTGAATTTTTATTTAAAATGGTCACAGATTTTCTAAATGTAATTAATCTTCAGTAGTCCCCTTTTAGTAGTAAATATTATTACCACTATAATTATTTAAAACTTCCGGGCTGAAAGGCCGTGGTCGAATGCTTGATCTTCTTAGCTGTAGAAGATCAAGCATTCGACCACGGCCTTTCAGCCCGGAAGTTTTAAATAATAATAATGACACCGGCCGTGAAAGTCTACGTACTAAAATTATTACCACTGTTTATATTTTGGCTGAAGGATTAATTTGACATCCAATACTATAGTGTTTACTTAGGTATCAACATTTTGACAGTTTTGTGGATTTTATTTAATTATACTGTTTTCTTAATTTACATTATTATCATAATATTTCTGCCTTAACATGATTGTCTAATTGTATTTCATAGTTTATGTGGCTTAGTTTTACTAATGTCAGTGTTTAATTCTAAAAATTGAAGTCTTCTGTAGTTTGACAGTTGGGAATTTGCCTAGGCTTAAACAGCAATTGACTATTTTTCTTTAATTACTGAGATTACATTTTATTCTCCCCTTGTATGGGTCCTGATTGTTCTAATACATGATTCTGTTTATTTGCTCAATGTTTATGTCTGTTCTTGTAATTGTGTGTGATTTTATTGTTTTCATATATTAATTTGTCTACTGTCATAACTCCCTTTTAGTGTCATTGTATCTGAATGTATTTATTTTGTTTCTTGTTTACTGGTTTTTGTTGGTTTTAAAATCTTATTTATTATATCATGTAACATATCATCTTATGGTTTTAACAATTCCCATAGATATAATTTTTATTCATTAAAACATAATTCTTTTGAAACATAAATCTTACTCATTAACACATAATTATTTGAGACATAATTCTTATTCATTTAAACATACTTATTTACTTTTTATTATCCACTCATACTCTTCAGTGAGTAATAATTATTTTATAGTATTATCAAAGGAAAACACACAGATAAACATTGATTAATTATTTTGATTATTATAGAAAATCCTTATTACTAAACTTATCTGACACTGTGTTATTAACTAATGGTACCTAATACCATTTCACTATGTCTTACTAAATCTTATAATGATTATTCATTGTTTTTATCCCTCAATATTACAGACATTTTCTATATGGTGAATTGACACACTGATAGTCTATCTTTCTTACTTTCCTAATAATCTTAATTGTCACTTATTACATTAATTGACACACATTTAAAACCATGATAATCAGTTATCACTAATGCTAACTTAATTTTAATACTATTAGTTTATTTAGTTACATTTTGGGTGTCCACTCATATTGGCCCTTCAACTATCACAGTCCTTCCTGTGTTTGGCCATTATTAGGTCTCACTCACTTATAACTTATAACTTAATTTATGCACTTATAAACTTTGATTACTGTTTTATCAGTGTTCATCACTTTTTAATGGGATTTATTCTCACTTTGGGGTATTAACACTAACACCTTGCACTCAATCTTTTTTAGTGTTACTGGTGGGTAAAGATTAGTGTATTGCTTATTCAAAATTCTCTTTCTTACATTTATTTTAAAATGTTCATCCTCCTTACAATTTATTATCTCTCACTCTGTGTGGTTTGACTATACATGATATGTTTGTGTCGTGTTAATGTGATTTGTCCTAGTTTACTCTATTTGTTTGGGTTAGTGTACCCTTCTATCTCTTAAGTCCTTAACAATTAATATTTCTAACTTATCTGTTTTTACAATTAACATTATCATATACAATTTTCATTAGTTAGTCTTTTTCATTGGTTTAACATTAGTTTTGTATTCTTTCTGGGTTCACTTTATTTTGCCATAGTTTACATGTCACTTCCTTGGTGTTGTTGTTGATTATATCTTCACACTTCCATGCTAATTCTTTGTTCATTATTATTTTTTTATTTCTACATTCTTGTGGTAGTGTGGTGGCTAGTTCTAGTTCACTTACAGTTGTCATTATTTATGTTATTCTTGGTATATGGGGCTGGTTCTACTCTCTCACTTACCATCTATTGGTCTATTCAGGTTAAATCGCCATGTATTACTGTATTTAACATTTTGGTTTGTTTGCTTGTTACTTCTTTATTATTATTAGAGGTTACTGTTCTGACTACCTTGATATGTCTGATCGTGTTATTATTTTGAGTCATCCATTCTTTAATCTCTGATTCATCCCTTTTTATTCTAGTGTTAATGATTAAATAATTTATCTTGTCATGTCTTCTTCATTATTGTTAGGTGAAGATATGTACCATTACAATATATATACACCGAGCTTTAAAATATAAACAAGTAAACTTTTAGTTGCTCCAAGATTATGAAAAGAAAGCTTTCCGCATAATCTATAATCAGTATTTAATTAGAAAATTGTGGCAACCTAATGAATTCAAATAAATACTAACAGTCGTAACATAATTAAGGCGCTGTTGTCAAGTTTGTTTTACAAAAACCTGGCGGTCAACTTGTTTCTTGCCAGTACTAGCAAAGATAGGACAAACTTTTTAAAACCGAAAAAATAAATAAAAATTGTCTCCCAATCTCTTTCTTTCCCCCTCTCCCTCACTTTGCCATTCTGTCACTCTCAGTCTGTCTGTCTGTCTGTCTGTCTGTCTGCCCCCCCCCCTCTCTCTCTCTCTCTCTCTCTCTCTCTCTCTCTCTCTCTCTCTCTCTCTCTCTCCCTCACTTCACGACGCTCTTTCTTTCAGCCCATCTTATTTCTTTCTTTCTCTGCTTGTCTACTGCTTAAACGAAGAACACACACCCACGCGCGCGCGCGCACTCAGAGGAAATAACAGGATACAGCTTTAAGAGAAATTGATAAATGTACAACATGAAAAGAATCGATACGTTAAACTATACTGTAGGCCTATACGTATATGAGTCTCAACGCGAATACGATAAACTGAGCTGTATAAACAACTCACAGAAGCAAATACGAACAATTGTACATTGTGGGTAGAATGCTTAGAGAAGATGCATTTCACTATACTGTGTAGACGAGGTAGACAACTGTGCTGCGTAAATAAACTTTTTACAACTGATTCGTTCCACACAACTGTTCTGTGTAGACTCGATACACGGAGCAAGCACGTTCAATTCAGTGTATATACTGAGCACAAACGGAGTGTATATACAAGCTCAATTCGTGTAAACAAACAATCCAGATTTTAACGGTCCATTGTTAAAGAAATACTATGAATTTACATTGTAAACAGCAAAGTATGTACTTTGTTACATACTTAATTGTTTAGAGCACTGTCAGTACATAATTTTAATAAAGTAATATACCTCACTAACGTTTTTATCAAATTGCTATGCACAAATTATTAACAATTTTTCAATATATATTGTTGTAATTTTTATATGCATTTATTTTCAGGAAAAGACAAAAATCTAAATATTATGAAAGACAAATACAAAGACAGACATTCAAATATATATGTGAAACCGGCCAAAATCTAAATTGCTAATGACAATTTGTTTTAAACGTATCCTTTAAAATATTTTTGTCTTATACAATTAATTAAAAATAACATTTACAACAAGCAAGGAAATGTTTGTGCGAAAAAATCCGCCACTGTCAGTTGTTGAAGCGTGAAAAATAATACACATCAGTGGCTATATAGTTCGCTGTCCGCTGTGACGTTGACTACAAAGGAAGTTGTTTGTTCTGACACTATGCCCGCTAAAAATAATAGCTAATAGATGCGTTACGCTTTTAATACCGGAAGATCCATCAAACCGAGGCATTGACACTTTCATGTCAGTCAACTCCGCAAAAAATGTAGTTTATACCGGATATCAACGTTTAGATTTTCAAGTCGCATACAAATTAGCTATGAATGCACAAGTATGTTGATGACTGTTAAACAATTAAATCAAACGGTATGGTTTAAGCATTTATAATTTTGTCAAAGTCAAATTCAAACTAAATTTTTAATGTGTACAGAATGTACCCAAATTAATTTTAATTTGGACTGTACTCATTTAGAAAATATTTTGCAGGAAATTGAGATATTAAATGATAAAACCAGTATTTGTGGTGTGACTTGAAGGAACATTACACATAACTCAAATGAAAGTAAGTTAACATTCCAAAATTTGAAAAGTTAGTTCAAAAATTTACGTTTCTACATAAGAAAATAATATAGTTTATTATGTTTTCCAACAAATTTAAGAATTAAAACTCTACTGGTAACCAAAGTAGCAGATGGGATCTAATCTCTGGTCTCTTTTCGACTTCTGAAAATATTTTTGAATTTGCAGTTCGTATGAAGATCTTAGCGCGTACGTTTAGAAACCTCAAACACCAACATTTCTTCTTTCCTCAGAATAGATAATACATTTTAGTAGTAGCTACCAGGCCTTATTTTCTAGCCTCAACGAAGTAATTCATCCATCTCAGATTATTTGATTCTTACGAAAATTAGGTGTTATGATTATGATAATAATGTACGAGCTCATCCCTTTCTAAATTAAAGGTCATTTACTTAGTGATAAATACTGATTTCCGTTTCACTATTGATAAATAAAACCATTTATCAGTGCTGTCACGTTATTAACCAACGGCCATAGTTATTAATAATTTATTTCTTAACTTTCGTAAATCTATAAGGGTTTATTAAAAAAAAATTGTATGATGAAAAATTTGAGGTATTCATGTATTGTAGACAATAAAGAGCTGTTTCGTTGCTATTATTACTTTTAATCAACGCAAGAGTTTGCTAAAAAAATAATTTCATACTTGTTAAACGTTGAACTAAAATGAAATGTTATTATTTAATACTCTCTGAGTCAAAATTAAATGTACTTAAAAAGTATTTCAACACAAAATTTCACAATACAAAAATTCTTTATGACAAGGTAGAGATATTTAAATTTGAATTTAACCGACGGATCTGTACCATCACAAAAAAGTTATAAATGGCAGATAATAAATTAAGAGACTTTCTCATCACCTTGATCGTGTAAAGAAGGCACCTTGATCATGAAGTCCACTGACCTTTGTTCCTCTAAAAGTAATTTTAGATGCTGAAATTATGAATATTTTTAATGACTTCCAGGCTAATGGCTATTAAGTATTCATTAAAATTTGCACTACTGACATTAGGAACTCTAAAAAAAACAGGAGGCGGAGGTGACAGGCTGTGGGTGAATCTTTGAACGGTTGCAGGTCCGTGTGAACGACTATAGAGTAAATCTTCAGAGAGGTAACATTTCTCGATAAAGTTTGGCTGAGCATGTGTGGGAGGCGCAACACAATGTTTTATGGTACGAAGAATAAATTATTGGTAAAGAAAAGAAATGGTTTGAATAAAGATTTAAGGAAGCCGCTGTTATAGTTACAAATAATAATGGCATTAGTCAGTGAAGTTTTGCACCTGGCTACTAATCTAGATGTCCCGGGTTCGATCCCCGGGCCCGCACCATAAAATCAAGGTGCGTTTTTTAGCCCCCAGGTCGACTCAGCCTGTTCGAAATGAGTACCTGGGATAATATCCTGGGGATAATAATGGGCGGCTGAAGCGTAGTGCTGGCCACAGTGCCTTCCTTGTATGCCGTACGGCTGGCATAAGGCAGCCTACCCTGCCTGACTCCTAAGCTGCTTCAGTGGTACACAAGGGAGCCATCATAATCATCATCAGTGAAATTTTGAACATCTGGCTTCGATCCATTCGTAAAGCACTTTAGTTGTTGGGTAGCATTAGTGGTTTGTACTAGGCGGTGTTTGACGCCTACTTTTACTTTTATTATAAAAGGGTTGGGCTCGTTACCTCTCTGTCGCAGTGTTTTGTTGACCTTGTTGGTGTGCAAGTGTTCATCCCTATTGTGCTTTGGTTTTGTAAATGTTCTGTGTGTTTTCATAGTAAGCATTCATTTGAATTATTTTATCTTTCGATTATATATTATGTCAAGTTTTGGTATTGTTATTTTTTAGACACTATTACTGGTTGAAGCAGAATTATTCATTTCTTTACATTCATTAGTATACAATTAACGTGAACGCGGCTGCCGATTGTTTGGGTAGCCGTAACGACGGCTTTATATTTTCTTCTGTGATGGCGCAAGCCCGCCACTTGAATTCCAATTCCAATGAGTACAATCCATTACAGCGATTTTTTAAGAAGTTAAAGATAGTTAAAATTTTTCTAAAATACAGTGGAAATTATTTTATCAAATTCTAAGAATATCAACAAATTTCAACTATTATTTAAAAAATATCTATATGAAATTGTTTATTTAGAGATTAGAAACTATTATTCTTCTAATTGGTAATATAACTTAAAAAATGTCAGTGTAATGAAGGTGAATCTTAAATACTCACATAATTATCAAAAACCAACAAAATTTAAAAACATTAAAATAATTATGTCTACGCCATTAGTAGTGTTATCATGTTGCTGTTCGAATTTTCCGTTATTAAATTTATTAAAAGAATAGTCGGTTTAAAGAGAAAACGTTAATTCATATTCTTAGAGTATTAGAGACAGATTCTGTCACATAACGACTGTATTTTAATTAATTAGTTAAAGGATAATTGGTGAATAAAATTGTATATTATATTTAAGTAATATTATGATTACCATGTCCTTTACATAGGTTAAATCCATTCACACTGGTGAATGGACACGTTTAACACGGTTAATTACCAAGATTTTCAAGAAGAGCCCTTGTATATCATCCAAGGGAAAGAGAAGTGTGGGAAGACCCCGTAAAAGGATGGTTGGATGAATTCCATTGAGACTGGAAGAGGCTGCTAGCCTAAGCCGTAAAGGAAGACGACGACGACTGTTAATTACTTCACGATGAATTTAAACTATTTCCGCGCGTCATGAAGACGTCTTCTATTACATACACTTACATATTGTAGATTGATCTCTAGAGACCTGCCAATCGCCAGAGAGCCGGTAGTAACGGTATTGTTTTGTTGCAGGGTAAAACATTCACCTTTGTTCAAAGGTTTACTTGGGTTGTTTTAATCGTCTCTTCTGGCATACAGTAGCTCCACCCAGTGGCGGCTGGTGGTTCCAAATTTTGGTGGTTGCAGTAGGTGGTTGAGTGGATGGGAGATCGGTTAAAAGACATTAAACTATCATAATCACAGTTATACAAAATTATTACTATAATTTTATATCCTCAAACAACTGATAAAGTTTACCTTGAATCAACGTAAACACTAAACCTGACATAACTTATAAATCAAGAAGGCGGCGCTGAATTTCATGACACAAAGTTGCGCTACAGAGCAACTAGTGGGACGTTGCAGAAGCTTTGCAACCGCCTAGCTAACATTGGGAACATAGGACAGTTGTGAAGAGTAGCGCACGTCCTCCCATATGTTTGTGTAGTAAGCTCTGCCATATACTGTTCAAGTTGCAAACGGCCTACAACCACCAGCCTACGTGCCACATTTGAATTGTACGCAAACATAACCGCGTATGATCTAATACGCTCTCGGTTAAAATTTATGATACTTTTAGCTCCTTATTGTTTTCGTATTTTATTTTGTAGTTTAGTTATTATATATTGGTGGTTGTGCAACGCTGCAACCATAACATCGGCTGCCACTGCCTCCACCCCTCTCAGTTCATTCATAGAGACCGTCTCACAGATCGTCGATGGTACAGTGGGAAACAAAATACAAGACACTAATGAAATCATTAATAACCAGCTTAATTTATCACAATTAATAATTCGTAATCAAGTCGTACAAGAATTTCAGTTAGATTTGTCCACACGCAATAATAATGTCAAATAATAGAGTTCCACACAATTTATAACACAATATCACTTCACACAATACTTCGACAAACACTCGATCCGCGCTAAGGAAAATCGTTCAAGTAGCTGACTTGACAAAGCCAAACGCTCTTGCTTTTATAGGTCGCGCAGATGTCTAGTATAGCTTTCCCTTCTCACTGCGCGCCGGCTTAATGCGTATCTCAAGTGTTCTTGAACATACTAGAACCTGCTTGTGAGCGGCCTTGACTGAGGCAACACACTGGCGAAGGGGGGTGGAGAATGTTCTGGGCTGTTCAGTAGGCTTCTCTTCACAATATGCTTTAAGTCTTTTATTTCAAATATAACTTCGGAGCTGGCGTAACTGGTGAAACAATTGTTAAGAAAATAAACAGTATCCGTATGATCATACCAAGGGTTTATTTAAATTTAAATATTAATAAAATATTCCACCAAGTCCCGAGCAACCATTTAATCAGTGTAATTTTATAGTATGTTATGTTAGTTTTTCCAATACCATTAAAATTGATTATTTTAAACAAACAAAATATCTGCTATTAAGTATTTCTATATACGCATACATAAAATTTTGTCTTCTCCAACACTCACTTAAATCTCTTAATCTCCACTGAATAATCTGAATAATGTGTTCTTTCAGTTTAGCTGTTTGTCCTGTTGAGTAATATAAAGTAAACTATTTTCACCTTGCAATTAATATTAAAATAATGAATATGTATTATTTTTCTTTCAATGACGCAAATGTAAATTTATTGGGCGGCAAAACTGATCAGGTAAATGAGGTAGATGAATTAATATAGGCTCTCTTGCTAAGTCGATGCTTTACTGAATTCAATTATTAAAATATAAACTTTTATAGTACGTTTACGTTATAATTTAGTCCGTCTACAACAGTTATGAAGCTTGTAGCTGTACACTGCCATAGTGCGTGCGATGCTTTACTTCTGTAAGTCCATTTGGTTGGTGTTTTTGTATGGTCAGTTAGTTAATGATATATTGGTGTTAGTATATAGTTCTAACTGATCTCGTTGTACTTATACCTACGCGTATAAATTCTCTGAATCGTGTATACTTTATCACTATTAGAAATGGGTAACTAGGACATAAACATGTAACTATAATCGTGTCTAATACCTGAGAATATGTACTTTGATATTTACAAATTCCACATTACTCTGCTAGGACGATCAAAAAGGTTTTCACCTAAACATTCTTCTGGAAATAATTAAAGTAGGCCTGTATTTGAAGAAATACTTTAAATTCAGCTAGATACGTTTATACTTTATGTATCTTTAGTTAGAAGGAAAGGAAGTAAAATTGTTCATTATGTTCTAATTGTCTAAGTGTTTTCACTTTTAAAGTTAAAAAGTTGAGATCTCAAATTTTAGTTGGCATGCGCATGCGTATACGGACGTTATTTTAAATAAATCGTTTACATGGTTCTATACTGTACTCTGTATACTGCACTAGTTAAGATATTCCAGTGTTAATTAAATTTTTTTTAATTAATGACAAAATGTATTTATCAACTAACGTCATGTTAGTGGACTCCCATAAACTCCATGCATATCAAAAATTTGCCGTTTTTTATTCTGAAAGACACTGTAGCTCTGATAAATTAACCAAAATTTAAATCTATTTTTTACAAGTTGGTCTGCTTTAGCACATTCCGTTGCTGGACTTAGATAATGCTTTATAAATCGCAGTTGAGCCTTAAAATTCAAAGCTTACATATCTTATAATATCCGTTTATTACATTTTTTGAAGTCCAGCGTTGCGATTCTGTTGATAAAATGTAACCACGAGATTGCATACACACGTACAGCCTTTAGTAAGAGTCAAACGTCTGTGACTTGTTTATTCTACCAGTGGTAGCGAAATAATATTACAAAACTAAATTATAATAGTAGACATTTCTAATAATTATAGTAGACTACTATTTAGGGATTAATTTTAAATCAGTGTTTTAACGTAAAAATATGTTTCCAATTACAGTAGTCAAAGTTAATTAGTTAATATTCCTACACTTCCATTATTATTGAAGCAAACCACAAATACAAAAATATTGACAATAAAATGGACATTCTTTACGTACACACAAAAGGCCGACAACTAGACACTCTAGAACAATTGGAAATATACAAACACACGAAAACACATAAAACCGATATCCTAAACGAACAGACGCAATTCAACTTACTTACTTAATCCTTAATTTTTCTACCTTTCGGTGTAAAGCTATGTTGGAGTTGAGTCCTCTGAGGTCGTCTTTTTCCACATATCCCTCCATTTCTTTCTATCTCCTGCGAGCTCCTTTATTTTCTCCCATTTTACTCTTCTTCTTTCTGCAGCGCTGCGGGCTTCATCCTTCCAGAGCTTTCTCGGTCGTCTTCTCTTTCTTTTACCTGTTTCTCTGGATTCAAACACTTGCTTTTACCAGTCTTTCCTCCCCCATCCTCATTACATGTCTCAGCCATCTAAATTGTGCTTGTTCTACTGTTATTGCTACAGGAACAATATCTAACTTTTCCTAAATATTTCATTTCGAATTCTATATTTTTTTGTCTTCCCTTCTATTTTTCGAAGAAACCTAATTTCAATTCTAGTTAGCTTGCTTTTTATTCTCTCATTTGTTGTCCATGTTTCGCTTCGTAAGTTAATACTGGCTTCATGATTTCTCTGACTATTTCTCTTTTATCCTAGTGGGTATTTCTTTTTTACCCAGGAAACTTGATTTAATACTATTGAATAATCTTCCTGTTTTCGATCTCTTTCATTTATTTCTTCCTCTAAATTCCCTTTGTTGTTAATCACTACTCCCAGATGTTTATAACTTTTTACTTGTTCTAAATATTTTCCATTAAGTTCTATACTGTGTTTCTCTTCTGAATTTCCTATTACCATAGTTTTAGTCTTCTGTATATTAATCTTCATGTTTTTCTTTCTAAGTTCTTCATTAAATACCTTTATGTTATTCTGTAATTGTTTTTCTGTTTCTCCTAAAATTATTAAATCGTCTGCGTAGCATAATCCTGTTATTGTTATTATCTTCATATTCCAGTATCCTATTCTATATTTACTCATACATTCTTTCCATTTTTTGACAACATCATCCAACACTAGGTTGAATAGCAGGGGGGCTTAAAATACGCCCCTGCCTTAAACCTATTTTGCTGGTGAAAGTTTTTGATGCCTCGTTTCTTACTCTTACGTAATTGACGGTGTTTTCGTATAGGCTTTTTATGCCCTCAATACGCTGTTGTTCTACTCCCTTCCTCTTCAATATGTTCCATACGTCCTTCCTTCGTATACTATCGAACGCCTTCTCTATGTCCACGAAACATGCATGTATTTGTCTTCCCACTTTGGCAGCTTTCTCACATAACTGTCTTACTATGAAGATTTGGTCCACTGTTCCTCTCTTTTTTCTGAACCCACTTTGACTTTCTTCCAAGGTGTGCTTTACTTTTTTCCTTAAGCTGCTTTCTAGTATCCTCCCGTACAGTTTTCCTACCTTGTTCCCTAAAGTAATGCCTCTATAATTAGAACATTCTTTATTGTCTCCCTTTTTGTATATAGGAGCGATAATTCCTATTTGCCAGTCAAGTGGGACCTTCCTTTCTTTCAATGCTCGGTTAAAAATGTTTCGGAGTTCCTCCTTTCTTTCCATGTTTGCATATTTAATCATTTCTGTTGTTATTTCATCATGTCCTGGTGCCTTCCCTAATTTCATTTTCTCCATTGCCTCACTGAATTCTTCTCTTGTTATTTTCTCTTTTTGTAATTGATTCTCTTTTTGTTCCATGTTTCAGTATTTTCTCTTTTTTTTCTTCTTCCTCTTCAACGTTATCTTCGTATTCGTTTTCCTCTAATAAATTTTAAAATATTCTCTCATCTTTCCATTATACTTGTCTCTTCCATTAGAATATTTCCATTTTTGTCCTTTAAATTTTGTAGCATATTCGTTTTGGGTTTTCTCATTTGTTCCAATGTGTTGTAGAATAATTTCTGTGTTTCATTATATGTTTCTGTAAGTTTATTCCCGAAGTCTGTCCATGTTTATTCCTTGCTCGTTTTAATTTGGTTTTTAACTTTTATTCTTTCTGTCTTATATTTCTCATAGTTATCTTGTGTCTTATGGTTCAGATAAGTTTTCCACGCTTTTCTCTTTCCCTTTACTGCTTTTTCTATCTCTTTTGTCCACCATGCTGTCCTCTTTGTAGCCCCATTTCCTATTTTTGCTACCCTACAACTAACTTTCGCTGCTTCTTTGAGCCTTGATTTATAATTCTCCCATCTTTCATCCAAATTTTAGTATACTGTTTTCTTCTGGAATTTTTCTAGTTTTTTATGATAATTTTCCCTTGTTACGCGTTCTTTAAGTTTATACACTTTAATTTTTTCTTTTATTATTTTTCTTTTTTTATCTTTTATTTTTTCTAGAATTACTTTATATATCATTTTGACTAGATAGTGGTCACTCCTATTTCTGCATTTCTCTTAACCTTTATGTCCTTTACATATTTCCATATTTCCCTATGTATTAGATAATAATCTATGATGGATCGTTCTTTTCTATTTCTTTCTTCCCTCGTACATTTGTGTATGTCCTTATGTGTAAATTTTGTGTTTCCGATAACTAAATCATTTTCCATACACAAATCAATTATTCTTTTTCCATTATTATTTTTCATGTTTTCCCCTTCTCTTCCTAGCCAATTTTCTATTCCCGTGTTATCATTTCCCACTCTGCCATTTAGATCCCCCATGACCATTATATTATTATTTTCTGCTGCATCTATTTCTTTTTGAGCATCTTCAAAACATTTTGTTTTTTCCTCTGCTGATGCGTTGTCGTTTGGTGCATATACTACTTTAATATGATATTTTTGTTTATCCATTATTAATACTAAGGTAAATATCCTATCGTTTACTTCTTTCATCTCTACAATTTTTTTCATACATTCTGGCTTTACTAATATTGCCACGTCGGCTTGTGGCACTGCTGTATATTTTACTCCTGACCAAAATATATTATATCCTTCTATGATTTGCTCCATACCTCTAGCCTTCTTTTTGGTTTCAGTAACTGTTAATATATCTAGTTTTAGTTTTTTCATTTCATTCACTAGTTCTACTTCTTTTCCCTTTAGTCCTCTGATATTCCATATGCCCCAGTTCATAGTTTCCCTCTTTCGTCCTTTCTGACACAATTCAAATCGCACGCATTATTCGAACATATCACACCCCACAAACATAATATCGATCTTTCAAAAGTCGATACCATCGCCAACAAGAAGACGGACAGTGCACCCAGCGGCACCCTCTGAAGAAGTTTTTTAAAGCAAAAACCGGTTCAGGCTATAACGTAAAATTTTTAGGTTTTTACCCATAAAAAACTTTGTGTTCCGAGTCGCTAGTGAAATAATTATATTTACTTCCATTCGGTCTCACGTGACAAATATACATAACAGGAACACTAAACTTTGTGACGGCTCCAGATGAAAGATATATTGTGGTAAAGGCTACTGATACGAAAGTGTCATTGCTTCGGTTTGATGGATCACCCGGTACTGCACGTGGAACGCATGCGTGCTATCTGTTATTTCCAGCGCGCAAAGTGTCACAGTAAACCGCTGCCATTTTAATCCATGACACAGATAAAGTCAAAATACAAACTATATAAACCATCTTTAAACAATTGACGGTCACTCTAAATTGTGTAGTTTTCTTTTATGTACTACTTTATAATAAATTTAATATAACTAATACAAAACTTTGAAAACGTGTTCGTTTTAAAGAAAACATTTTTTTCAGTTTTGAAGCCCTCTTAGTTACTAGATAAGACTTAGTATTCTGAGTAAGGAAATTAAATTAACTTGATTAAACACGTAGTGTGTAACGTGGTTTAAATTAGTTAAAATTTAAGTTTTCACTAACTAATAACAATTGTTTATCGCTTATAATTAAAGACATTGTTTGTCTTATCGAAATTGTTATCTTTACTGGAGATAAATATGACCCTTATTTGCAAATTTTATTTCTTAAATGTGTATTTTTAAAATTTTCCACTAACATTAAGATAAAACATTTTGAGATTTTGGCTGTCTTGAGTTTGGTAAGCAACTTTAGTCGGCACATGATAAAATAACGCTAATATTGTTTAAATAATCAACTTAAAAATTTTCTTTTACACACTTACATTATGTTTATATTTAGTGATTCGTTGTCATAACGTCTTCTACCTACTTGATCTGGTTTCAAACATTAGGCCTGCGGCATGTGGTATCTACTGGCCAGAGTTCAACTTACATTCTACCACCGCCACAGACAACCTAACCATCTAGTAACCACATTCGTTGGCCTTGAATTGATCCCACGAACGCAGCACATCCGTTGAGATTGTGAGTAGCAAATGGAAACCACTGTGGTGACTCACGCCGTTGTCAAAGCACAGACTATAGTAATACTAGTTATCACTTTTGTATACGTTATTCGGACCAAACAAAAGTAAAAAAGTATCAGTAACAAAAGTGAAATGTCTTTGTCTCTTTCACATTGCCTCTGCTAGACGCTAGAAGCAGAAAAATGGAAAACCAAATTTAATTGAATGTTATTAAAAAATTAGTTTTCCTAAAAGTTAGGATATAACGTGTGAATAAAATATTATATTAACTATTTCTTATCACATTTGTCGTAATAAAGAAATCATGTCATAAGAAAGCATTTGTCTAAAGATAAGGAAGGTAACGTATTAGTTAATAAGTCAGATATACGTAAGATATGACAGGATTACTTTTATAAGTTACTGAATAATGAAAGTAATGAAGAGCATGGTGATAAAAAGTATACAACTGTAGAACCAATGACAGTAGGACCATCAGTAGAGGAAGTCGTAGATATAATAAATTCATTAAAAAATAATAATGTCCCTGGATACGACACAATGACTGCAGAACTTTAATTAAAGCATGGAGGACAAAATTTTAGAACTAATTTGGCATAAAGAAACTATGCCTGAAGAGTGGAAATGGGGCCTCATACATCTTAACACAAAAAAGGAGATAAATAGGTTTCCAAAAACTATAGAGGGATTACGTTATTAAACGTAAATACAGGGTGTTTTCTTCTTTATTATATAAAGGACTGAATGTATATGGGGAGGAAATCCTTAATGACTACCAAGCAAGATTTCGACCAAACCGCTCTACCACAGACCATATACAAGTGATAGGGCAGATATTTGAAAAAAGGTTATGGGTATGGTATTAGCATCCATAGCTTGTATTGATTTCAAACAGGCCTTTGATACTGTAGACAGACAAAAGTTGCTTCAGAGCCTAAGACTGTTGGGTATCCCTAGTAAGCTGGTTAAGATAGGCTATTACAAAAACTGAGTATAAAAACTGCCAACTTTGAAATTGGTTGTGGTGTAAGGCAGAGTGATTAACACTCCTTTTCGATTTCATACTTATGCAGCTTTTTGTAAAGTGATTTCCCTTGGAAATTTAATTACTAAAAGCAGTGCATATGCTGGTGACAGTTATACACGGCCGTAAAAATTTTAACTGCTAGGAAATCAAATCAAGGATAGCAAAGCAAAACAGAGCGTATTTTGGAAACAAGAAACTATTATGCTCTAGTATCCTAAGGCACAATTCTAAACCGAAAATTTATAAAAGCTTTATAAGACCATTAGTGATTTACATGGACCATGCGGAAGGAAGACGAAGAAAATCTTAAACGATTTGAGAGGAAAATACTCAGGAGAATTTTTAGGCCAGTAGTGCCCAAAATACAAGTAGTGAAAGATACGTGGAGGTAGGCTATACTAGATACGGGAACGTGGCATACGATGACAAACGGCAAATTGTACGATCTATACAAGGAACCGGACATCGTCGCAGCAATAAAACAAGGCAGAATTAGGTAGGCAGGTCACGTATAAAAAATGACAGAGAAAAGACCAGTGAGAAAAGTATTCATTGGAGGATCAGGAAGAAGGAGAGAAAGAGGAAGGGCAAGAAGAAGATGGGTGGACGATATAGATGAAGATACGAGAAGACTGGGGGTCAGAAGGTGGCGAAGAGTCGCACAGGACAGAAAAGAGTAGAGGCACGCCATGATGGTGTAGTATTGTCACGTCTCTTCATGAACTGTAGCGCCGTGTAGTAGTAGTAGTAATAGCACTTGGTGGATTCGCACGAATCTTGAACTTGATACATTAATAAGCAGCGGAAACATAGTAAAGTTTATTAAATCACAGAGAACTAGAGGGCTAGGACATATTTATAGAATGGAGAAGACCAGAAATGTGAGAGCTATCACAGAATAGAAACCCTTCGAGTCTAAGCCCAGAGGAAGACCGAGAATGATATGGATGGAGTGTGTTGAGGAGGACCTGCAAACCATGGGGATAAGAGTATAAAAGATTGTCGCTGAGAACAGAATGGAATGGTGTATAATTGATGAGGAGGCCAAATCTCATAAGGAGATGTAGAGCCAGAGGAAATAGAAGAAGATTTAAATTACATGCATCAGTAAAATGTAATGAGATATAATTTTACTATTATTTTAATTGCCTACGCTTGAATACTCGTAACAAAAATATCATTCGTAACATACATAATTTCTAGTAAACATTTAGGCTTACGTTATCATGAGTTTCACTAATATACTTTCTGTATGTACTTGTTAAGAAAACGTGTAATCAATCAGTCTGGTACTGAACTAGTTACTGTATACAATAAACATAACTAACATGTAGCACCAATTTAACTAGTTGTCATAATCCTAATTACATTTAATATGCTTTCCTTGTGTTTAAGTTACTTAAACGGGAAAAAGAAGTAGCGCGAGTAATTACAAAATAGATAATGTGATACATTAAAACAATTTTTTCCAATTAACGAACAAAGGAATACACTTTCTTGAGATGGTATCAATGCAGAAACATAAGTCATTTGAAACAAAAAAAATAAAATAAAGAGTTTTGGTTAGAACACAGGCTACTATGTTTCAAAGCAAGAGTGTGCTCTGGTAATCTCCAAAACAGTTAACCTGTTTTAAAATCACACGACGTCATGAAGCGGCAAGTTTTCTTAGTTTGTAAAGTTTGCTCGTGTTCGTTAAGAAACTATAGGTAGCAAGCTTACAAATTTTGCTGGTAATAGCAGTTTTCATACTTTACAATTGCAATTTATATTCTTGTTTTTCTCAAGAGAACTTTGGATCCTGGGTGACATTAATATTTTTCTGCGCTCTTAAGTTTCTAAGCTAAGGAATTCATATTATTATCTAAGCACGAAAACTGAAATATTATAAAATTATTGTTAAATTGTAAACAAATATTACTAATTTGGCCTCTAAATATAATTACAACCTATAAATAGGTCTAAAGGATTATTATTCTTTTTTTTTTACTTCGCTTAGAGATTCTCACGTAAAAAAACATTTAGGCCTATACCTATTCGAAGGATAATTTTAACTTTCGAAACACCACAAAGTTTTCAACAATATTTTAACTTTTGAACTTATATAAAACCGTTCATTAAATAAATTTTACACGCAAATGTACGCACACACGTGTATAATAATAATAAGAATACTAATAAATTTGTGTTTATGTCTATGACCAGTTTGCAGTTTTAAATATGTAAAATTTGTATTTGACAAAATAAAGACAAAACTTGTAAAACACATTTTAAAGAGGAAAATATTAACTTAAAACATGTTTTAAATTTCAACAGTATACGTACAGCATGATTTAATATTTAACTGTATTGCAAAAATATTTTTAACTATCGTGCAGTGAAGTAATTTTACCCCCCAAAGCATAGTGTTTGTGCATAGATTATAGTAAATGTTTTAACAGCGTGGTAAAAAATTAATTTGAGGTAGAGCGAGTATTTATAAAGTTGTTTTAAATGCTGCTTGTTTTCGTTTTTGGAATAATAAATTATCCATTTCGCGGTTGTCATGCGGTTTAGCTTTGAATGCAAAAATAACTGGAAAACTGATGTATGAGAGCATAGTGTATGTTGCTGCCAGAAATGCCCGTTACCTTGCTGAATATTTCATGATACGGATAAAAGTCCGTTACAATATGGACAGCTATAAAGCCATATAGATCAATCCTAGTACAACGTATGTGTTTTTCAAAGTTCAGAGTTGACGATCAGTTTAGGTTTTGCATGGTATAATATTAAAATTTACAAGGAGAAATAAAACAATATCACACATCATGTTCTCTGTAATGGTGATACACAAGTCACATAAGACTTTACAATTTAAAATATATTGGACAGTAATAATAAAAATAAATAATAAATAAAAAAATAAATAGGAATGCCGAGAGAATGCTTATCTAAATATGTAAACAAGGATACCGAGCTTCTGTACTTTGAGCAAAATTTCTCGTAATTCGACATCTTACGTGGGCTTTTAGAATTTCTTTTCAAATTTGAACTTCTCAATTTTTGACTCATGGTGCTGACAGTTTAAACATTTAAACATTTTCACAGTAAACACCCCATTCGTATTTAGGTTAACATTTTTTCACTATAATTCCCAGCGCATTTTTAAGGTTAACAAAAATTCATTTCTCCTATTGGGTAAATTTTTTCATTTCCAAATCTGATAATTTATTTACATTTTGGTCAGAATTCCTTTTATTTATATGCCTAACATTTATTTGTCCATTTATATGACTAACCTTTTATGAAATTGACCGCTTTTATTTCTTTTCCATCTTTTGGGGGACCAGTTTCAAAGGCAATACATCCTTTGGGCTAGAAATTTGGACACGTATGTTAAGTTTTAAGAAAACTTTTTGATATATTCAAAAGTAATCGTTTTAGGCATCCCAATAAGAACAATTATATTTGTTTTTGTTATAGTTGTTATTATTATTTTTTTAATGTTTGATCGACAACTAGATTTTTAAGCCCTACTTTCTCAACATGATCTTTTTTGATGACAACGAATTTTAGTTTCTATACTAGCACAGAATGTTACGTTGTGTGAGTTATTTTTTTAATGCACTGGATAGATAAAGATGTCATATTAGAAAGCCTTGTTTTCCTGAGTAATTGATTTGAGAGAGCAGGTTAGAAATTACCGTGAGTGTTTTATAAGTTCACTCACGTTATGTCCTGCGTTTCTAGCAAGATTGATTTCTGTCGTCTTTCTGCTTCTCGTTGTTCCTCTTCACGTCGTTTCTCTGCTTCTTCTGCTTCTTGACGTCATCGTTCCTTTGTTTGCAGCAGCACCGTTTGAAGTGTTTCCATCACCTGACTGGTATCCATATTGTAAATCGTATTACGCGTACTTCTCTTCTATGGAGTGTCCTCTGTTTCCACTGTTCAAAAGGCCTGTCTCAGTTCTGAAAACAATGTTACGACACAAATAGAACGGGTCAGTGTTAACCAGTGGAAATAGAATAACTGATACAAATAAAGTCACTAATTACAAACTTTAATTACACACAAACGACAGTTAAAAATCAACAAAGGCACTCTTATACAATAACTCAAGTTAAATACAACGACATACAACAATAAATGTCACCTTACTACAATTTCCCACTAATTAACACGATAATCAATTTCTACTGAGTCGCTACAATAACTTCGATCCGCACTTACAATATCGCAAGGTGTAACTAAACTAGAACGCTTCTAAATCCAGCAGTTCACCACTGACGCCTTGCAGAGTAGTGACATAGCGGACCTGGATACCCGTGTAGTTGTCGAGTAAAGTCTGGAAGGGGGATCTCGAACAATCCAGAGCGTTAAGATATTCTGCCGCCCAAATACAGGTGCAAGGCGTCACTTAGTCACTCATCGATGCAGCACTATTTCCTCCCGTACAAGAAGAATTCGGATGGGCATAACTTGATAAGTCAAATCTTATTTTTTAAAAATCAGTATATATCTAAACATCTTACTAATGCATATAATACGTGTATTTATCAAATTTAATATACGAGAAACACTTATGTAATGAAATGGGCTTTAAAACGCCTGAAAGGCAATGCTTACTATACCCTTAAATGACCGTTACGCTAGCGCTAACATAAGACAATCACGAAAGTTGTGCGCAAAACAGTGCAGTGATTGGCAAATCTTGTCAAATGATTTAACAAATGATTTAGCTGTCAGCTGGATATAAAGATAGATATATAAATAGTAAATGCAAAATTATATAATAATAAGTAGAGCCCAATGTAAATTAGAATTCTGTTTCGAGGCCCAGTATTTACTGATGTACAAAGGATGTACTAAGAATTCCCAAAACGTCACAAACTCAATCTTAAACTCTAACGTTGTAGAAGTAATGAAGTTAGACTTAATTAGACAGAATAGATAAACGAGGTCGATTTGGTACAGACACGTAAATTATAGGTGGTTTTGTTAAAGAGCATCACAACTGAAAGTACTGAAAGATGGTGGTCACGTAACTATAGAAGAGGCAACTGAGATATCTGACAACTTGTGTAGTTTCAGAATGCTTTGTTTGTGGAATTAGTAAATTTGACGGAATAAAGAGTATCTATATAATAACATGTGTTTTACAAAATGGTACAAAATGTAAATGCTAGATTTTACAAAATGTATTGTAGCGAGACATGGGTTATGAACACGGGAATTGAAACAAAAATACAGTCTTCAGAAATTAAGTTTTTATGAGGCGTGAAAGGGTGCCCAAGAGCTGATTGAATTATGAATCAAGACATACGTCATAGACTATGTGTATATGTGTGTATGTGTACGTGTGAGTGTATGTGTGTGCACTCGCTTGTGCGTACATGTACATACAATCAGCGATAAAATAGACAATCATAGACAACGATGGAAACATCACATAGCAAACTTGAGGAACTAAATACTGCGTAAAGAAGCTCACAATAGAATTTGATCATTGTAAACGGAAGAGGCCAATGCTGGAATCTTGAATCCAGTGCAGATGATTGTGAACAGCATACCTTAGACAATTTTTAAATAATTATTTGCTATACTCCGGGCCACCTTTTGAACAGACTAAAGCGGAAGTGATGTCGTCGCCTCGTCACACTCGCCTTGGTTGCCAAATTAACCGGCGCGCGATTCAAAGTTGTGCTCTAGCACTACAATACAGCACAGCTGTCAACGTGCTGTCAAGATATTCGCAGAGTAAGTAAGTGCGGCAGCTCCTCCATGGCGACAGCATTACCATAACTCGTGCTGACAGGCGTGGGCCCCCCTGCAACACCGTAGGCGCTGCCCCTTTCACCCGCACCTTCCCCTGGCCAACCCCCTCACTTCCGATTTAGTCTGCTCAAATGGTGGCTCGGAGTATAATTAAAGTTTCTTCTATATTTTAAAAAGTTACTATCGTCTTGAACTTTACAAAAGGATGTATTTCTCTGTGTGTGTGTGTGTGTGTGTGTGTATGTGTGTGTGAGTTTATCCTTGTAAATGTTAACTACAGAAATTTTAGTTCCACAGATGCTTTAATTGTTTTGTGTTTTGTAGATATAGATGTTAAATATTTCCATCCGCTTTAGCTTACTTGAGAACAGAGTACGTGAGCAGATACCGTTATGTCGAGTTGGATCCAGGCTGTAACTAAATAACTAAGTAAAAGCTTAATATAGATTAGTTTTAATTTACTGAATATAATTCTAAGCGAAACAAACTACTCGAGTGCTTATACAAACCTACACGTAGAAACTGGATTCAACCGTGAGTTTTCGTTTGTGTGCATTTGGTGTCTTATGTGCGTGTAAATATTTTGTGACCCCTCTTTCCTTTTATGCATTTTTATGAGTATAAAACAACTTCATTTATTTTAATATTTTTTTTTTTTTTTTTTTTTTTTTTTTTAAAGAGAAGCCACAAGTCAATTGGGACTAGGCCGGAGCCTAGAGAAGCCAAAATTGTGCTGGGTCCAGTATGACGGGACTTGCAATGAAACTCAGCTGTAATATAACAATAACGGTTTTTATTGTATGCCCTCAATTGATACATGTAGGCAAACTCCATCACATAGTTATCCCCCCCATGAATCATAAATATCACAAATAAATAATGCCCCTGCTTTAACAGTATCAAAGACAACATGTGTATATCATAACGAGTGTATATACATCTATACATGTGCATCGAATAATATTCAGTAAATATATATACTGTATATTAAATTCTCCCCCATGTTGTGGCTAGCTAGACACAGACAGAACATAACAACACATACAGAAACATAAGGCACATATACTCACAAATTATACATCAATATTCTAACACGAATGCCCCTGGAATGCACACGCCTTGCAGGGAGTGCTACTACCATGCCCAGAAACCAGCAGTGATAAATGTTCGCCCATCAGCAACACGTTTCTATACAATTACATGAAAGCCAAAACCCCAGAAAGGATGACAATTAATGATAACGCATAAGCAAGACCGGACCGCCCATATGTATGGAATTCCACAGATCAATGACCCATCATGAGCATATGAACTTTAAGTTCCTTCCACAGCATTAAATAAAAATTTAAGGAAACTACATCAGCTGATTTTAAACGATAATTATACTGTTCTAAAATGTTAAGTGTTTTTACCAATACAGAAGGATTCAATAAATCAGTGTATATATTTTAACAGTAGAGAAATTAATCAGTTGATGCTTTACAAAATTTTGAAAAAGGAATCAAACAGTATATGTTTTACAAGCAAAAAAAAAAATTAATCATTATCTGTTCTATGGTTAAAAATATTAATCAGTATATTGAACAGTTAAAAAAAAATAATCAGTATATGCTACAAGTTGATAAGGTTGATCATTATATGTTTTACAAGTAAAAGAAAAACAATCAGTCTAGACTTTTGTGAGGTACAAAATCAACTAGTATATGCCCAGAAAAATGTGCAAATTATTTTCTATTAAAACCCGACTGGCTATATAAATATATACAAAATGAATTACAAAGAACGGTTGTGCCCTAGCAGCTGTGGGAGCGCGCCAGCATGTGGTTGACAATGTTTGACAGGAATCGAACCTGCCTCAGGCTGCACCAACATGTGGCAGAGAAAAACTATGTCCCTTCTTACACCCCAGAAAACGGCCAAAAGGAAAGCAAAAGAAAACCCCAGCCCTTAAATGTTGAACCCAAGGTGAATTTAATATTTACTCAATCTGTTCCAGCCGGAACAGAGTCCATAATATGTTCTATAAATTTTGTAAAGAGTGATATGATAACTATGTGCAAACTGTAAAATATCTAAGTGAACAAATATCTCTGGCACGCTCCCCCAGTGCAGCACACAGTTACAAGCAGTGCACTTAGTGTTAGGTAATTCAGTTATTAAAAGTGTTTTTGAAATTTACTCATAATGTTCAGAATGATGATCAGCTGCTCCCCTTTATAGCAGATAGTCTGGACACGTGGTCACATGGATTTAAAAGAACTTTACTGTAAAACAGGTGCACTGCCGGCCCGGCCCCAAAAGGAAAATAAAAGAGTGCATATCACCTTAATAGTGTTGACTAAGTGCTACATCGTGGACTGGTCACCGGCTCCCTCTCCGGACAGGATCGTGTCTAATGGTCCATGGCTGATGCAGATGGACGGCAATCAGCAAAGCCAAATCTCCGTCTTAATCAAGAACCCTGTTAATTCATATAAATTAGAAAAATGTTCACAAAAAATGTACACCCGAATTCAGGTAATTAACCTCAGAACGGGCCTTCAACCAACTCTCAATAAATGCACAAGTTTCATTAATAAAGTCTTTGTAGCCTGCTTACAGAGTAGAAAGTCAGCCATAGAATGATTAAATTTTAATAAAGGAAAGACATTATTACAAGTGGCGTAATATAAAAGTCATCAGCACCATGTCTACATGCCTCAACAGAAATTTACAGGTTAAACCGCCACGTGGTGACCAATAATCACTATTTGCCCAAAAAAAAATCGACTTCAAGTCACTCACAGTATTAATAATGTTTTAACATTAATAAGTTTCCTCTATGGGAGTTCTCACAGGTAAATTTCTTACTGTAAAGTTACTTAAAGACCATCCTGACAGTCTGATGCATGAATGGGCCTAACACTACCTAACTACGCACTAACTTTTAGCCATTAACTTTTAACATTCTACACATTTATCATGACAATGACAATTACAGTACCTCTCACACTATTATAGTAATGATAAAAGGAACCTGGGCTATATACTGGACATTAAGTAAATTTTCTTTTAATATAAAAACTGTCGGATCGCACTCACATAATTACGTCTTTTTATACGGTTGCATACACCTTGTTATTAAATATCCATTTAATATGAATTACTTTTAAACACATAAAATAATGCAATTCTTACCGGGAGTCGCTTAAGTTTCAGCAAGCCATGGTAGATGCAGAGAAACTACGCCGTAACTGTTCGGAGAGCGAAGTCGATGTATTTCGTAGCTGGGCGATGAACTGGACTGCCGTCACCGACAGAGCAAACCGACTCCTTACTACGAGTTGCGCGCGCAACCGTACCCACTCACGTACACTTCCGTAGCGGGCAAGGGTCGTTCTGAATAACCGGCGATATTTTACAATTAAATCTTCTAGAATATTCAACGGCCGGCAAATACCGGCACACCTCCACCCCGAAAGGGCAACCCGGTTGCCCCACTCTGAAACTCGGGAAAGTACCCTGCAGTGTACCCCCTTCTTAAATACTCTGATGGACTTAGTGGATAAAGTGGCCCGGCGGCACTCGCTCCCAGGAGAACCACCATCCCCATGCGACCCTCTCCGCCACGCCAACCCCACGGGACCACCGCAACACGTCACCCTCTCCGGTGACTATCACCTACTCCCACCGGGCCCACCCACATACTCGTCCTAAGACCAAACAAGGTATCTCCCACTTTGATATGTGAGTGACCGTACTACTCCTCGTCCATCTCTTGGACCGACCAGCCACATGTACCCACAAGGCATCTCCATCCTTGCCATATGGCTGGCCCACCTCCCTACACAAGGGCGGACGGCCCCGCTCAGCCAGACAGAGAGGATCGCACCCAGGGCACACGAACATTAATCCTAACTCTTACTTCACAAAGACCATAACTAACAAGGGGGTTCATTTTTCCACTGACGTCGATACAAAATAAATATAATTCTCTCTCTCAACAAAAACACCAGGGAAACAACCGGAGAATGCGGCATGGCACGACCCTACACCTACCAAAAATCGAAATCAAACCAATATGAACCAGGAAACAACAGCACGCTATCACTCTCCATCATAACCAAAACAGGGGGAACTTACAATCTCCATGACCACGACCATCTCGAGGACCACAATCTACTCACTTCCGGCAAGTTTCTCTACTTCCTTACCGATAGTTTTTTTTTTTTTTTTTTTTTTTTTTTTACTAAGGGGAGGGGTAGGAAAATCGGGAAGATGAAACAGGGCAAGGATCATTAAAGGTCAATAGCTAGGACTAAGGGTAAGGACCTGGTTCCCTCCGAAAATAAGGATGAATGGAGGAAACCAAGGCTCGCGTGGGCAGGGGCGCAACCCTGAAATAGATGAACACCACTGGGAGTGTGGGGAACATCTACCCGCTACCCGTTAACCTCTTCTTCTTACCTTTCTATGACCCACTTTAGGTATTCGCTCTTTTCGGACACCACTCTCTAAGAAATTATCTCGTGTTGAGCTGTACTGACTGGTTTCTTCGGAATCAGAATCAAGGCAACTTACCTCACTACTTTCACTCCGCTTTGGATTATGCTCGTCGTCTAACTCTTCTGCTACAATTTCTTCCTTTTCTACAATTTCCCCTTCTTCGTCCACATAATCCAGACCAACCTCCTGACACTGTACCTCCTCAGCATCTTCCCGTTGCTCCTCTGATCCATCTTCAACCTCCTCTTCCCTCAGCTCCTCACCAATTTCTTCATCACACGCATCGCCAGCTCCTTCACGAACTTCTTGACTAACCTCTTCTCCGATCTCATTTTCATCAACACGTTCATCACCAACGTCATCGCCATCACTTCCACTACCACCATCAGAACACTGCACATCCTCGTCCTCCTCTAGTTGCTCACCTGGTCCACCTGAAACTTCTTCCTGTTCCTCGGAATCCTCAACACTACTTACAGAAGGCGTCTGCACATCTTCACACACTACATCATTCTCACTCACACACTCCACGACGCTGCCACCAAATTTCTCCACAACTTCTACCTCATCTACTTCTACCACACTTGCGGCATGAACATCCCCTTGTCCATCCACAACCTCAGAAACACTCGCAGCCCGGACATCCCTGTGTCCATCTGCAACTTCAGACTCTACAGTCTCCCTAACACCTACAACTGTACCTTCCTGTGCAGCATCCGCAGACCGCTCTTCTGCCTCTTCTGTCGACTCCACTCCTTGACCACTCTCAGCAACAACAACATCCTCAACATTTTCCACCCTGGAATCCAGCTGTCCAGGTTCATGTGCAATGACTAAATTAATTTCGACTGGCGATGGTAAAGCTACACCATCCAATGACTTCTCATATCCCTGCGTAGGCGATGATGATGTTACAGGATGTGGATCCCTCACGAACCGAGATGTAAATACCGGAACAAATTCTGCGGCCTCTGGATTCAACCATGACGTCCTCTTCGAGTCCTGCAACTCCGTCTTAACTGACGTGTCCTTGTCCACTTGTATTGATCCACAGAAGTTATTCCGCTTTTCTTCTTCTGCTTCACCTTCTTCATCCACTACTCTCTTAGGCATTTGTACTTCCTCTGGAACCTTCAAAGGTTCCTTTTTCTCCAAATAAGAATGACGCCTAACTACCGGATCCCTGCTGGCCGATGTTTGTTCCCTAACATAATTTCTTCTTCCCCTGTTAATTTCATGTTTCTTTGTTTTCTGTGCTGTAGCTGTTGTTACCGTCTTCACACTTGCCACCCCCTTGTAGCCTCCGTCACTTCCGGAATATTCAGGCTTTCTGACAGTCTCTTGTGTTCTCCTCCAACCACCATGTTTGTCCTATTTGGCTCTTCCTGATGAACCACTGGATTATTGGACATCTGTAACATCTCTTCCCCGGGACTCGTCAACCTCCTGGACCGTTCTTGAAACCACACATAGCCGTTCAAGGTCCGCAAAACAACGAGGACGGTCAGCGAATATCAAACGGGATCTCTCTTGGGGATGCAGTCCTTCCAAAATTGCTTGTATAACTTCTGTCTCGGGCAACCCCAACCTTAAAACCCGGGCAGCTTTCCGTATATCGTGCACGAAGTCCCCTAACGCCTCTCCGTTGGCCTGTAGGCGATAGAATTTTTCAACTTAAGCTGGGCACGCCGTCGAATGGGTAGGAAGAAGTTCAACACCTCCCCATGGAAAGCATCAACACTGCATGGCCTTGGTGACCAGATCAGCCAACGTACTCCGGCAATACGGGTATATAAGAGACAAGACCTCCCCATCGGACACCCCTGGGAAATCTGCCACCTGCAGGACCAGGTCCAAGAAAACCAACAGCTGGTCCTCATCAAATCCATTCAACACCGGAAATTTCTGGAGAACGCCTGAAAGAGGGTGGGGCAATTCCTGATAGCATACCGCCGCCAGAATTGCACAATTCAAAACAAACAATCATAAAACAAATCCCCACTAAACACCTAACAGAAACATCACCTACAAAAACATTTTTACTAAAATCAGAAAAACCCAAGTACTGTACTTCCTTTGAGTGGACCCCCGCGTTCTCTAGCGCTGCGGAGACCTGGCCTATTCTGAACCATTCACACCCACGACAGAAGGAGACAAGTGACAACCAACAATACTAAACACACATAACATCAAACAGCAATTCGACACACACGTCGTACCAACACATAACTCACAACAACCAACTAACAATCGAAAATCATAATTCGGGAAATAGTACTCCAACTTCAACAGGACACAAGTCGGTGACGGTACCGACTTCCGATCGGGCCATACCGCATCCCGCCAATATCACACGCTAAACTCCGACCCTGAATCAACATTCCATCATCCAGGCCCCACTCGAGACTCCCCGGCCGTACAACCTATCACATTTTTCAAACACAAATAACTGCCTCAGTGGTGCGACCCGACTCACAAGTTATACAACCCACAACTAGCCTACACGGGCATATACCTAAGAACACAATGTCACAACAATCGCCTTAATATTTCCGAGTTTGCAAGCCCCGTCAAACACCAGGACCCAAGGGTTCAAGCCTAGAATGAACCACGCTCACTGCTACCATTTGCAGTGTCAGACTTTATAAACCACGCTCTGCGGTACCATTTGTGACCCCTCTTTCCTTTTATGCATTTTTATGAGTATAAAACAACTTCTTTTATTTTAATATTTTTTTTTTTTTTGTTTTTTTGAAAGAGAAGCCACAAGTCAATTAGGACTAGGCCGGAGCCTAGAGAAGCCAAAATTGTGCTGGGTCCAGTATGACGGGACTTGCAATGAAAATCAGCTGTAATAGAACAATAACGGTTTTTATTGTATGCCCTCAATTTATACATGTAGGCAAACTCCATCACATAGTTATCCCCCCCATGAATCATAAATATCACAAATAAATAATGCCCCTGCTTTAACAGTATCAAAGACAACATGTGTATATCATAACGAGTGTATATACATCTATACATGTGCATCGAATAATATTCAGTAAATATATATACTGTATATTAAATTCTCCCCCATGTTGTGGCTAGCTAGACACAGACAGAACGTAACAACACATACAGAAACATAAGGCACATATACTCACAAATTATACATCAATATTCTAACACGAATGCCCCTGGAATGCACACGCCTTGCAGGGAGTGCTACTCCCATGCCCAGAAACCAGCAGTGATAAATGTTCGCCCATCAGCAACCCGTTTCTATAGAATTACATAAAAGCCAAAACCCCAGAAAGGATGACAATTAATGATAACGCATAAGCAAGACCGGACCGCCCATATGTATGGAATTCCACAGATCAATGACCCATCATGAGCATATGAACTTTAAGTTCCTTCCACAGCATTAAATAAAAATTTAAGGAAACTACATCAGCTGATTTTAAACGATAATTATACTGTTCTAAAATGTTAATTGTTTTACCAATACAGAAGGATTCAATAAATCAGTATATATTTTAACAGTAGAGAAATTAATCAGTTGATGCTTTACAAAATTTTGAAAAAGGAATCAAACAGTATATGTTTTACAAGCAAAAAAAATTAATCATTATCTGTTCTATGGTTAAAAATATTAATCAGTATATTGAACAGTTAAAAAAAAATAATCAGTATATTCTACAAGTGGATAAGGTTGATCATTATATGTTTTACAAGTAAAAGAAAAACAATCAGTCTAGACTTTTGTGAGGTACAAAATCAACTAGTATATGCCCAGAAAAATGTGCAAATTATTTTCTATTAAAACCCGACTGGCTATATAAATATATACAAAATGGATTACAAAGAACGGTTGTGCCCTAGCAGCTGTGGGAGCGCGCCAGCATGTGGTTGACAATGTTTGACAGGAATCGAACCTGCCTCAGGCTGCACCAACATGTGGCAGAGAAAAACTATGTCCCTTCTTCCACCCCAGAAAACGGCCAAAAGGAAAGCAAAAGAAAACCCCAGCCCTTAAATGTTGAACCCAAGGTGAATTTAATATTTACTCAATCTGTTCCAGCCGGAACAGAGTCCATAATAAGTTCTATAAATTTTGTAAAGAGTGATATGATAACTATGTGCAAACTGTAAAATATCTAAGTGAACAAATATCTCTGGCACGCTCCCCCAGTGCAGCACACAGTTACAAGCAGTGCACTTAGTGTTAGGTAATTCAGTTATTAAAAGTGTTTTTGAAATTTACTCATAATGTTCAGAATGATGATCAGCTGCTCCCCTTTATAGCAGATAGTCTGGACACGTGGTCACATGGATTTAAAAGAACTTTACTGTAAAACAGGTGCACTGCCGGCCCGGCCCCAAAAGGAAAATAAAAGAGTGCATATCACCTTAATAGTGTTGACTAAGTGCTACATCGTGGACTGGTCACCGACTCCCTCTCCGGACAGGATCGTGTCTAATGGTCCATGGCTGATGCAGATGGACGGCAATCAGCAAAGCCAAATCTCCGTCTTAATCAAGAATCCTGTTAATTCATATAAATTAGAAAAATGTTCACAAAAAATGTACACCCGAATTCAGGTAATTAACCTCAGAACGGGCCTTCAACCAACTCTCAATAAATGCACAAGTTTCATTAATAAAGTCTTTGTAACCTGCTTACAGAGTAGAAAGTCAGCCATAGAATGATTAAATTTTAATAAAGGAAAGACATTATTACAAGTGGCGTAATATAAAAGTCATCAGCACCATGTCTACATGCCTCAACAGAAATTTACAGGTTCAGCCGCCACGTGGTGACCAATAATCACTATTTGCCCCAAAAAAAATCAACTTCAAGTCACTCACAGTATTAATAATGTTTTAACATTAATAAGTTTCCTCTATGGGAGTTCTCACAGGTAAATTTCTTACTGTAAAGTTACTTAAAGACCACCCTGACAGTCTGATGCATTAATGGGCCTAACACTACCTAACTACGCACTAACTTTTAGCCATTAACTTTTAACATTCTACACATTTATCATGACAATGACAATTACAGTACCTCTCACACTATTATAGTAATGATAAAAGGAACCTGGGCTATATACTGGACATTAAGTAAATTTTCTTTTAATATAAAAACTGTCGGATCGCACTCACATAATTACGTCTTTTTATACGGTTGCATACACCTTGTTATTAAATATCCATTTAATATGAATTACTTTTAAACACATAAAATAATGCAATTCTTACCGGGAGTCGCTTAAGTTTCAGCAAGCCATGGTAGATGCAGAGAAACTACGCCGTAACTGTTCGGAGAGCGAAGTCGATGTATTTCGTAGCTGGGCGATGAACCTGACTGCCGTCACCGACAGAGCAAACCGACTCCTTACTACGAGTTGCGCGCGCAACCGTACCCACTCACGTACACTTCCGTCGCGTAGGGTCGTTCTGAATAACCGGCGATATTTTACAATTAAATCTTCTAGAATATTCAACGGCCGGCAAATACCGGCACACCTCCACCCCGAAAGGGCAACCCGGTTGCCCCACTCTGAAACTCGGTAAAGTACCCTGCAGTGTACCCCCTTCTTAAATACTCTGGTGGACTTAGTGGATAAAGTGGCCCGGCGGCACTCGCTCCCAGGAGAACCACCATCCCCATGCGACCCTCTCCGCCACGCCAACCCCACGGGACCACCGCAACACGTCACCCTCTCCGGTGACTATCACCTACTCCCACCGGGCCCACCCACATACTCGTCCTAAGACCAAACAAGGTATCTCCCACTTTGATATGTGAGTGACCGTACTACTCCTCGTCCATCTCTTGGACCGACCAGCCACATGTACCCACAAGGCATCTCCATCCTTGCCATATGGCTGGCCCACCTCCCTACACAAGGGCGGACGGCCCCGCTCAGCCAGACAGAGAGGATCGCACCCAGGGCACACGAACATTAATCCTAACTCTTACTTCACAAAGACCATAACTAACAAGGGGGTTCATTTTTCCACTGACGTCGATACAAAATAAATATAATTCTCTCTCTCAACAAAAACACCAGGGAAACAACCGGAGAATGCGGCATGGCACGACCCTACACCTACCAAAAATCGAAATCAAACCAATATGAACCAGGAAACAACAGCACGCTATCACTCTCCATCATAACCAAAACAGGGGGAACTTACAATCTCCATGACCACGACCATCTCGATGACCACAATCTACTCACTTCCGGCAAGTTTCTCTACTTCCTTACCGATAGTTTTTTTTTTTTTTTTTTTTTTTTTTACTAAGGGGAGGGGTAGGAAAATCGGGAAGATGAAACAGGGCAAGGATCATTAAAGGTCAATAGCTAGGACTAAGGGTAAGGACCTGGTTCCCTCCGAAAATAAGGATGAATGGAGGAAACCAAGGCTCGCGTGGGCAGGGGCGCAACCCTGAAATAGATGAACACCACTGGGAGTGTGGGGAACATCTACCCGCTACCCGTTAACCTCTTCTTCTTACCTTTCTATGACCCACTTTAGGTATTCGCTCTTTTCGGACACCACTCTCTAAGAAATTATCTCGTGTTGAGCTGTACTGACTGGTTTCTTCGGAATCAGAATCAAGGCAACTTACCTCACTACTTTCACTCCGCTTTGGATTATGGTCGTCGTCTAACTCTTCTGCTACAATTTCTTCCTTTTCTACAATTTCCCCTTCTTCGTCCACATAATCCAGACCAACCTCCTGACACTGCACCTCCTCAGCATCTTCCCGTTGCTCCTCTGATCCATCTTCAACCTCCTCTTCCCTCAGCTCCTCACCAATTTCTTCATCACACGCATCGCCAGCTCCTTCACGAACTTCTTGACTAACCTCTTCTCCGATCTCATTTTCATCAACACGTTCATCACCAACGTCATCGCCATCACTTCCACTACCACCATCAGAACACTGCACATCCTCGTCCTCCTCTAGTTGCTCACCTGGTCCACCTGAAACTTCTTCCTGTTCCTCGGAATCCTCAACACTACTTACAGAAGGCGTCTGCACATCTTCACACACTACATCATTCTCACTCACACACTCCACGACGCTGCCACCAAATTTCTCCACAACTTCTACCTCATCTACTTCTACCACACTTGCGGCATGAACATCCCCTTGTCCATCCACAACCTCAGAAACACTCGCAGCCCGGACATCCCTGTGTCCATCTGCAACTTCAGACTCTACAGTCTCCCTAACACCTACAACTGTACCTTCCTGTGCAGCATCCGCAGACCGCTCTTCTGCCTCTTCTGTCGACTCCACTCCTTGACCACTCTCAGCAACAACAACATCCTCAACATTTTCCACCCTGGAATCCAGCTGTCCAGGTTCATGTGCAATGACTAAATTAATTTCGACTGGCGATGGTAAAGCTACACCATCCAATGACTTCTCATATCCCTGCGTAGGCGATGATGATGTTACAGGATGTGGATCCCTCACGAACCGAGATGTAAATACCGGAACAAATTCTGCGGCCTCTGGATTCAACCATGACGTCCTCTTCGAGTCCTGCAACTCCGTCTTAACTGACGTGTCCTTGTCCACTTGTATTGATCCACAGAAGTTATTCCGCTTTTCTTCTTCTGCTTCACCTTCTTCATCCACTACTCTCTTAGGCATTTGTACTTCCTCTGGAACCTTCAAAGGTTCCTTTTTCTCCAAATAAGAATGACGCCTAACTACCGGATCCCTGCTGGCCGATGTTTGTTCCCTAACATAATTTCTTCTTCCCCTGTTAATTTCATGTTTCTTTGTTTTCTGTGCTGTAGCTGTTGTTACCGTCTTCACACTTGCCACCCCCTTGTAGCCTCCGTCACTTCCGGAATATTCAGGCTTTCTGACAGTCTCTTGTGTTCTCCTCCAACCACCATGTTTGTCCTATTTGGCTCTTCCTGATGAACCACTGGATTATTGGACATCTGTAACATCTCTTCCCCGGGACTCGTCAACCTCCTGGACCGTTCTTGAAACCACACATAGCCGTTCAAGGTCCGCAAAACAACGAGGACGGTCAGCGAATATCAAACGGGATCTCTCTTGGGGATGCAGTCCTTCCAAAATTGCTTGTATAACTTCTGTCTCGGGCAACCCCAACCTTAAAACCCGGGCAGCTTTCCGTATATCGTGCACGAAGTCCCCTAACGCCTCTCCGTTGGCCTGTAGGCGATAGAATTTTTCAACTTAAGCTGGGCACGCCGTCGAATGGGTAGGAAGAAGTTCAACACCTCCCCATGGAAAGCATCAACACTGCATGGCCTTGGTGACCAGATCAGCCAACGTACTCCGGCAATACGGGTATATAAGAGACAAGACCTCCCCATCGGACACCCCTGGGAAATCTGCCACCTGCAGGACCAGGTCCAAGAAAACCAACAGCTGGTCCTCATCAAATCCATTCAACACCGGAAATTTCTGGAGAACGCCTGAAAGAGGGTGGGGCAATTCCTGATAGCATACCGCCGCCAGAATTGCACAATTCAAAACAAACAATCATAAAACAAATCCCCACTAAACACCTAACAGAAACATCACCTACAAAACATTTTTACTAAAATCAGAAAAACCCAAGTACTGTACTTCCTTTGAGTGGACCCCCGCGTTCTCTAGCGCTGCGGAGACCTGGCCTATTCTGAACCATTCACACCCACGACAGAAGGAGACAAGTGACAACCAACAATACTAAACACACATAACATCAAACAGCAATTCGACACACACGTCGTACCAACACATAACTCACAACAACCAACTAACAATCGAAAATCATAATTCGGGAAATAGTACTCCAACTTCAACAGGACACAAGTCGGTGACGGTACCGACTTCCGATCGGGCCATACCGCATCCCGCCAATATCACACGCTAAACTCCGACCCTGAATCAACATTCCATCATCCAGGCCCCACTCGAGACTCCCCGGCCGTACAACCTATCACATTTTTCAAACACAAATAACTGCCTCAGTGGTGCGACCCGACTCACAAGTTATACAACCCACAACTAGCCTACACGGGCATATACCTAAGAACACAATGTCACAACAATCGCCTTAATATTTCCGAGTTTGCAAGCCCCGTCAAACACCAGGACCCAAGGGTTCAAGCCTAGAATGAACCACGCTCACTGCTACCATTTGCAGTGTCAGACTTTATAAACCACGCTCTGCGGTACCATTTGTGACCCCTCTTTCCTTTTATGCATTTTTATGAGTATAAAACAACTTCTTTTATTTTAATATTTTTTTTTTTTTTTTTTTTTTGAAAGAGAAGCCACAAGTCAATTAGGACTAGGCCGGAGCCTAGAGAAGCCAAAATTGTGCTGGGTCCAGTATGACGGGACTTGCAATGAAAATCAGCTGTAATAGAACAATAACGGTTTTTATTGTATGCCCTCAATTTATACATGTAGGCAAACTCCATCACATAGTTATCCCCCCCATGAATCATAAATATCACAAATAAATAATGCCCCTGCTTTAACAGTATCAAAGACAACATGTGTATATCATAACGAGTGTATATACATCTATACATGTGCATCGAATAATATTCAGTAAATATATATACTGTATATTAAATTCTCCCCCATGTTGTGGCTAGCTAGACACAGACAGAACGTAACAACACATACAGAAACATAAGGCACATATACTCACAAATTATACATCAATATTCTAACACGAATGCCCCTGGAATGCACACGCCTTGCAGGGAGTGCTACTCCCATGCCCAGAAACCAGCAGTGATAAATGTTCGCCCATCAGCAACCCGTTTCTATAGAATTACATAAAAGCCAAAACCCCAGAAAGGATGACAATTAATGATAACGCATAAGCAAGACCGGACCGCCCATATGTATGGAATTCCACAGATCAATGACCCATCATGAGCATATGAACTTTAAGTTCCTTCCACAGCATTAAATAAAAATTTAAGGAAACTACATCAGCTGATTTTAAACGATAATTATACTGTTCTAAAATGTTAATTGTTTTACCAATACAGAAGGATTCAATAAATCAGTATATATTTTAACAGTAGAGAAATTAATCAGTTGATGCTTTACAAAATTTTGAAAAAGGAATCAAACAGTATATGTTTTACAAGCAAAAAAAATTAATCATTATCTGTTCTATGGTTAAAAATATTAATCAGTATATTGAACAGTTAAAAAAAAATAATCAGTATATGCTACAAGTGGATAAGGTTGATCATTATATGTTTTACAAGTAAAAGAAAAACAATCAGTCTAGACTTTTGTGAGGTACAAAATCAACTAGTATATGCCCAGAAAAATGTGCAAATTATTTTCTATTAAAACCCGACTGGCTATATAAATATATACAAAATGGATTACAAAGAACGGTTGTGCCCTAGCAGCTGTGGGAGCGCGCCAGCATGTGGTTGACAATGTTTGACAGGAATCGAACCTGCCTCAGGCTGCACCAACATGTGGCAGAGAAAAACTATGTCCCTTCTTACACCCCAGAAAACGGCCAAAAGGAAAGCAAAAGAAAACCCCAGCCCTTAAATGTTGAACCCAAGGTGAATTTAATATTTACTCAATCTGTTCCAGCCGGAACAGAGTCCATAATAAGTTCTATAAATTTTGTAAAGAGTGATATGATAACTATGTGCAAACTGTAAAATATCTAAGTGAACAAATATCTCTGGCACGCTCCCCCAGTGCAGCACACAGTTACAAGCAGTGCACTTAGTGTTAGGTAATTCAGTTATTAAAAGTGTTTTTGAAATTTACTCATAATGTTCAGAATGATGATCAGCTGCTCCCCTTTATAGCAGATAGTCTGGACACGTGGTCACATGGATTTAAAAGAACTTTACTGTAAAACAGGTGCACTGCCGGCCCGGCCCCAAAAGGAAAATAAAAGAGTGCATATCACCTTAATAGTGTTGACTAAGTGCTACATCGTGGACTGGTCACCGACTCCCTCTCCGGACAGGATCGTGTCTAATGGTCCATGGCTGATGCAGATGGACGGCAATCAGCAAAGCCAAATCTCCGTCTTAATCAAGAATCCTGTTAATTCATATAAATTAGAAAAATGTTCACAAAAAATGTACACCCGAATTCAGGTAATTAACCTCAGAACGGGCCTTCAACCAACTCTCAATAAATGCACAAGTTTCATTAATAAAGTCTTTGTAACCTGCTTACAGAGTAGAAAGTCAGCCATAGAATGATTAAATTTTAATAAAGGAAAGACATTATTACAAGTGGCGTAATATAAAAGTCATCAGCACTATGTCTACATGCCTCAACAGAAATTTACAGGTTCAGCCGCCACGTGGTGACCAATAATCACTATTTGCCCAAAAAAAAATCAACTTCAAGTCACTCACAGTATTAATAATGTTTTAACATTAATAAGTTTCCTCTATGGGAGTTCTCACAGGTAAATTTCTTACTGTAAAGTTACTTAAAGACCACCCTGACAGTCTGATGCATGAATGGGCCTAACACTACCTAACTACGCACTAACTTTTAGCCATTAACTTTTAACATTCTACACATTTATCATGACAATGACAATTACAGTACCTCTCACACTATTATAGTAATGATAAAAGGAACCTGGGCTATATACTGGACATTAAGTAAATTTTCTTTTAATATAAAACTGTCGGATCGCACTCACATAATTACGTCTTTTTATACGGTTGCATACACCTTGTTATTAAATATCCATTTAATATGAATTACTTTTAAACACATAAAATAATGCAATTCTTACCGGGAGTCGCTTAAGTTTCAGCAAGCCATGGTAGATGCAGAGAAACTACGCCGTAACTGTTCGGAGAGCGAAGTCGATGTATTTCGTAGCTGGGCGATGAACCTGACTGCCGTCACCGACAGAGCAAACCGACTCCTTACTACGAGTTGCGCGCGCAACCGTACCCACTCACGTACACTTCCGTCGCGTAGGGTCGTTCTGAATAACCGGCGATATTTTACAATTAAATCTTCTAGAATATTCAACGGCCGGCAAATACCGGCACACCTCCACCCCGAAAGGGCAACCCGGTTGCCCCACTCTGAAACTCGGGAAAGTACCCTGCAGTGTACCCCCTTCTTAAATACTCTGGTGGACTTAGTGGATAAAGTGGCCCGGCGGCACTCGCTCCCAGGAGAACCACCATCCCCATCCGACCCTCTCCGCCACGCCAACCCCACGGGACCGCCGCAACACGTCACCCTCTCCGGTGACTATCACCTACTCCCACCGGGCCCACTCACATACTCGTCCTAAGACCAAACAAGGTATCTCTCACTTTGATATGTGAGTGACCGTACTACTCCTCGTCCATCTCTTGGACCGACCAGCCACATGTACCCACAAGGCATCTCCATCCTTGCCATATGGCTGGCCCACCTCCCTACACAAGGGCGGACGGCCCCGCTCAGCCAGACAGAGAGGACCGCACCCAGAGCACACGAACATTAATCCTAACTCTTACTTCACAAAGACCATAACTAACAAGGGGGTTCATTTTTCCACTGACGTCGATACAAAATAAATGTAATTCTCTCTCTCAACAAAAACACCAGGGAAACAACCGGAGAATGCGGCATGGCACGACCCTACACCTACCAAAAATCGAAATCAAACCAATATGAACCAGGAAACAACAGCACGCTATCACTCTCCATCATAACCAAAACAGGGGGAACTTACAATCTCCATGACCACGACCATCTCGAGGACCACAATCTACTCACTTCCGGCAAGTTTCTCTACTTCCTTACCGATAGTTTTTTTTTTTTTTTTTTTTTTTTACTAAGGGGAGGGGTAGGAAAATCGGGAAGATGAAACAGGGCAAGGATCATTAAAGGTCAATAGCTAGGACTAAGGGTAAGGACCTGGTTCCCTCCGAAAATAAGGATGAATGGAGGAAACCAAGGCTCGCGTGGGCAGGGGCGCAACCCTGAAATAGATGAACACCACTGGGAGTGTGGGGAACATCTACCCGCTACCCGTTAACCTCTTCTTCTTACCTTTCTATGACCCACTTTAGGTATTCGCTCTTTTCGGACACCACTCTCTAAGAAATTATCTCGTGTTGAGCTGTACTGACTGGTTTCTTCGGAATCAGAATCAAGGCAACTTACCTCACTACTTTCACTCCGCTTTGGATTATGCTCGTCGTCTAACTCTTCTGCTACAATTTCTTCCTTTTCTACAATTTCCCCTTCTTCGTCCACATAATCCAGACCAACCTCCTGACACTGCACCTCCTCAGCATCTTCCCGTTGCTCCTCTGATCCATCTTCAACCTCCTCTTCCCTCAGCTCCTCACCAATTTCTTCATCACACGCATCGCCAGCTCCTTCACGAACTTCTTGACTAACCTCTTCTCCGATCTCATTTTCATCAACACGTTCATCACCAACGTCATCGCCATCACTTCCACTACCACCATCAGAACACTGCACATCCTCGTCCTCCTCTAGTTGCTCACCTGGTCCACCTGAAACTTCTTCCTGTTCCTCGGAATCCTCAACACTACTTACAGAAGGCGTCTGCACATCTTCACACACTACATCATTCTCACTCACACACTCCACGACGCTGCCACCAAATTTCTCCACAACTTCTACCTCATCTACTTCTACCACACTTGCGGCATGAACATCCCCTTGTCCATCCACAACCTCAGAAACACTCGCAGCCCGGACATCCCTGTGTCCATCTGCAACTTCAGACTCTACAGTCTCCCTAACACCTACAACTGTACCTTCCTGTGCAGCATCCGCAGACCGCTCTTCTGCCTCTTCTGTCGACTCCACTCCTTGACCACTCTCAGCAACAACAACATCCTCAACATTTTCCACCCTGGAATCCAGCTGTCCAGGTTCATGTGCAATGACTAAATTAATTTCGACTGGCGATGGTAAAGCTACACCATCCAATGTCTTCTCATATCCCTGCGTAGGCGATGATGATGTTACAGGATGTGGATCCCTCACGAACCGAGATGTAAATACCGGAACAAATTCTGCGGCCTCTGGATTCAACCATGACGTCCTCTTCGAGTCCTGCAACTCCGTCTTAACTGACGTGTCCTTGTCCACTTGTATTGATCCACAGAAGTTATTCCGCTTTTCTTCTTCTGCTTCACCTTCTTCATCCACTACTCTCTTAGGCATTTGTACTTCCTCTGGAACCTTCAAAGGTTCCTTTTTCTCCAAATAAGAATGACGCCTAACTACCGGATCCCTGCTGGCCGATGTTTGTTCCCTAACATAATTTCTTCTTCCCCTGTTAATTTCATGTTTCTTTGTTTTCTGTGCTGTAGCTGTTGTTACCGTCTTCACACTTGCCACCCCCTTGTAGCCTCCGTCACTTCCGGAATATTCAGGCTTTCTGACAGACTCTTGTGTTCTCCTCCAACCACCATGTTTGTCCTTTTTGGCTCTTCCTGATGAACCACTGGAGTATTGGACATCTGTAACATCTCTTCCCCGGGACTCGTCAACCTCCTGGACCGTTCTTGAAACCACACATAGCCGTTCAAGGTCCGCAAAACAACGAGGACGGTCAGCGAATATCAAACGGGATCTCTCTTGGGGATGCAGTCCTTCCAAAATTGCTTGTATAACTTCTGTCTCGGGCAACCCCAACCTTAAAACCCGGGCAGCTTTCCGTATATCGTGCACGAAGTCCCCTAACGCCTCTCCGTTGGCCTGTAGGCGATAGAATTTTTCCAACTTAAGCTGGGCACGCCGTCGAATGGGTAGGAAGAAGTTCAACACCTCCCCATGGAAAGCATCAACACTGCATGGCCTTGGTGACCAGATCAGCCAACGTACTCCGGCAATACGGGTATATAAGAGACAAGACCTCCCCATCGGACACCCCTGGGAAATCTGCCACCTGCAGGACCAGGTCCAAGAAAACCAACAGCTGGTCCTCATCAAATCCATTCACCACCGGAAATTTCTGGAGAACGCCTGAAAGAGGGTGGGGCAATTCCTGATAGCATACCGCCGCCAGAATTGCACAATTCAAAACAAACAATCATAAAACAAATCCCCACTAAACACCTAACACAAACATCACCTACAAAAACATTTTTACAAAAATCAGAAAAACCCAAGTACTCTATTTCCTTTAAGTGGACCCCCGCGTTCTCTAGCGCTGCGGAGACCTGGCCTATTCTGAACCATTCACACCCACGACAGAAGGAGACAAGTGACAACCAACAATACTAAACACACATAACATCAAACAGCAATTCGACACACACGTCGTACCAACACATAACTCACAACAACCAACTAACAATCGAAAATCATAATTCGGGAAATAGTACTCCAACTTCAACAGGACACAAGTCGGTGACGGTACCGACTTCCGATCGGGCCATACCGCATCCCGCCAATATCACACGCTAAACTCCGACCCTGAATCAACATTCCATCATCCAGGCCCCACTCGAGACTCCCCGGCCGTACAACCTATCACATTTTTCAAACACAAATAACTGCCTCAGTGGTGCGACCCGACTCACAAGTTATACAACCCACAACTAGCCTACACGGGCATATACCTAAGAACACAATGTCACAACAATCGCCTTAATATTTCCGAGTTTGCAAGCCCCGTCAAACACCAGGACCCAAGGGTTCAAGCCTAGAATGAACCACGCTCACTGCTACCATTTGCAGTGTCAGACTTTATAAACCACGCTCTGCGGTACCATTTGCGACCCCTCTTTCCTTTTATGCATTTTTATGAGTATAAAACAACTTCTTTTATTTTAATATTTTTTGTTTTTTTTGTTTTTTTGAAAGAGAAGCCACAAGTCAATTAGGACTAGGCCGGAGCCTAGAGAAGCCAAAATTGTGCTGGGTCCAGTATGACGGGACTTGCAATGAAAATCAGCTGTAATAGAACAATAACGGTTTTTATTGTATGCCCTCAATTGATACATGTAGGCAAACTCCATCACATATTTATCCCCCCCATGAATCATAAATATCACAAATAAATAATGCCCCTGCTTTAACAGTATCAAAGACAACATGTGTATATCATAACGAGTGTATATACATCTATACATGTGCATCGAATAATATTCAGTAAATATATATACTGTATATTAAATTCTCCCCCATGTTGTGGCTAGCTAGACACAGACAGAACGTAACAACACATACAGAAACATAAGGCACATATACTCACAAATTATACATCAATATTCTAACACGAATGCCCCTGGAATGCACACGCCTTGCAGGGAGTGCTACTCCCATGCCCAGAAACCAGCAGTGATAAATGTTCGCCCATCAGCAACCCGTTTCTATAGAATTACATAAAAACCAAAACCCCAGAAAGGATGACAATTAATGATAACGCATAAGCAAGACCGGACCGCCCATATGTATGGAATTCCACAGATCAATGACCCATCATGAGCATATGAACTTTAAGTCCCTTCCACAGCATTAAATAAAAATTTAAGGAAACTACATCAGCTGATTTTAAACGATAATTATACTTTTCTAAAATGTTAATTGTTTCACCAATACAGAAGGATTCAATAAATCAGTATATATTTTAACAGTAGAGAAATTAATCAGTTGATCCTTTACAAAATTTTGAAAAAGGAATCAAACAGTATATGTTTTACAAGCAAAAAAAATTAATCATTATCTGTTCTATGGTTAAAAATATTAATCAGTATATTGAACAGTTAAAAAAAAATAATCAGTATATGGTACAAGTGGATAAGGTTGATCATTATATGTTTTACAAGTAAAAGAAAAACAATCAGTCTAGACTTTTGTGTGGTACAAAATCAACTAGTATATGCCCAGAAAAATGTGCAAATTATTTTCTATTAAAACCCGACTGGCTATATAAATATATACAAAATGAATTACAAAGAACGGTTGTGCCCTAGCAGCTGTGGGAGCGCGCCAGCATGTGGTTGACAATGTTTGACAGGAATCGAACCTGCCTCAGGCTGCACCAACATGTGGCAGAGAAAAACTATGTCCCTTCTTACACCCCAGAAAACGGCCAAAAGGAAAGCAAAAGAAAACCCCAGCCCTTAAATGTTGAACCCAAGGTGAATTTAATATTTACCCAATCTGTTCCAGCCGGAACAGGGTCCATAACATGTTCTATAAATTTTGTAAAGAGTGATATGATAACTATGTGCAAACTGTAAAATATCTAAGTGAACAAATATTTCTGGCACGCTCCCCCAGTGCAGCACACAGTTACAAGCAGTGCACTTAGTGTTAGGTAATTCAGTTACTAAAGTGTTTTTGAAATTTACTCATAATGTTCAGAATGATGATCAGCTGCTCCCCTTTATAGCAGATAGTCTGGACACGTGGTCACATGGATTTAAAAGAACTTTACTGTAAAACAGGTGCACTGCCGGCCCGGCCCCAAAAGGAAAATAAAAGAGTGCATATCACCTTAATAGTGTTGACTAAGTGCTACATCGTGGACTGGTCACCGACTCACTCTCCGGACAGGATCGTGTCTAATGGTCCATGGCTGATGCAGATGGACGGCAATCAGCAAAGCCAAATCTCCGTCTTAATCAAGAACCCTGTTAATTCATATAAATTAGAAAAATGTTCACAAAAAATGTACACCCGAATTCAGGTAATTAACCTCAGAACGGGCCTTCAACCAACTCTCAATAAATGCACAAGTTTCATTAATAAAGTCTTTGTAACCTGCTTACAGAGTAGAAAGTCAGCCATAGAATGATTAAATTTTAATAAAGGAAAGACATTATTACAAGTGGCGTAATATAAAAGTCATCAGCACCATGTCTACATGCCTCAACAGAAATTTACAGGTTAAGCCGCCACGTGGTGACCAATAATCACTATTTGCCCAAAAAAAAATCAACTTCAAGTCACTCACAGTATTAATAATGTTTTAACATTAATAAGTTTCCTCTATGGGAGTTCTCACAGGTAAATTTCTTACTGTAAAGTTACTTAAAGACCACCCTGACAGTCTGATGCATGAATGGGCCTAACACTACCTAACTACGCACTAACTTTTAGCCATTAACTTTTAAAATTCTACACATTTATCATGACAATGACAATTACAGTACCTCTCACACTATTATAGTAATGATAAAAGGAACCTGGGCTATATACTGGACATTAAGTAAATTTTCTTTTAATATAAAACTGTCGGATCGCACTCACATAATTACGTCTTTTTATACGGTTGCATACACCTTGTTATTAAATATCCATTTAATATGAATTACTTTTAAACACATAAAATAATGCAATTCTTACCGGGAGTCGCTTAAGTTTCAGCAAGCCATGGTAGATGCAGAGAAACTACGCCGTAACTGTTCGGAGAGCGAAGTCGATGTATTTCGTAGCTGGTCGATGAACCTGACTGCCGTCACCGACAGAGCAAACCGACTCCTTACTACGAGTTGCGCGCGCAAACGTACCCACTCACGTACACTTCCGTAGCGGGCAAGGGTCGTTCTGAATAACCGGCGACATTTTACAATTAAATCTTCTAGAATATTCAACGGCCGGCAAATACCGGCACACCTCCACCCCGAAAGGGCAACCCGGTTGCCCCACTCTGAAACTCGGGAAAGTACCCTGCAGTGTACCCCCTTCTTAAATACTCTGGTGGACGTAGTGGATAAAGTGGCCCGGCGGCACTCGCTCCCAGGAGAACCACCATCCCCATGCGACCCTCTCCGCCACGCCAACTCCACGGGACCGCCGCAACACGTCACCCTCTTCGGTGACTATCACCTACTCCCACCGGGCCCACTCACATACTCGTCCTAAGACCAAACAAGGTATCTCCCACTTTGATATGTGAGTGACCGTACTACTCCTCGTCCATCTCTTGGACCGACCAGCCACATGTACCCACAAGGAATCTCCATCCTTGCCATATGGCTGGCCCACCTCCCTACACAAGGGCGGACGGCCCCGCTCAGCCAGACAGAGAGGACCGCACCCAGGGCACACGAACATTAATCCTAACTCTTACTTCACAAAGACCATAACTAACAAGGGGGTTCATTTTTCCACTGACGTCGATACAAAATAAATATAATTCTCTCTCTCAACAAAAACACCAGGGAAACAACCGGAGAATGCGGCATGGCACGACCCTACACCTACCAAAAATCGAAATCAAACCAATATTAACCAGGAAACAACAGCACGCTATCACTCTCCATCATAACCAAAACAGGGGGAACTTACAATCTCCATGACCACGATCATCTCGAGGACCACAATCTACTCACTTCCGGCAAGTCTCTCTACTTCCTTACCGATAGTTTTTTTTTTTTTTTTTTTTTTTTTTTTTTACTAAGGGGAGGGGTAGGAAAATCGGGAAGATGAAACAGGGCAAGGATCATTAAAGGTCAATAGCTAGGACTAAGGGTAAGGACCTGGTTCCCTCCGAAAATAAGGATGAATGGAGGAAACCAAGGCTCGCGTGGGCAGGGGCGCAACCCTGAAATAGATGAACACCACTGGGAGTGTGGGGAACATCTACCCGCTACCCGTTAACCTCTTCTTCTTACCTTTCTATGACCCACTTTAGGTATTCGCTCTTTTCGGACACCACTCTCTAAGAAATTACCTCGTGTTGAGCTGTACTGACTGGTTTCTTCGGAATCAGAATCAAGGCAACTTACCTCACTACTTTCACTCCGCTTTGGATTATGCTCGTCGTCTAACTCTTCCGCTACAATTTCTTCCTTTTCTACAATTTCCCCTTCTTCGTCCACATAATCCAGACCAACCTCCTGACACTGCACCTCCTCAGCATCTTCCCGTTGCTCCTCTGATCCATCTTCAACCTCCTCTTCCCTCAGCTCCTCACCAATTTCTTCATCACACGCATCGCCAGCTCCTTCACGAACTTCTTGACTAACCTCTTCTCCGATCTCATTTTCATCAACACGTTCATCACCAACGTCATCGTCATCACTTCCACTACCACCATCAGAACACTGCACATCCTCGTCCTCCTCTAGTTGCTCACCTGGTCCACCTGAAACTTCTTCCTGTTCCTCGGAATCCTCAACACTACTTACAGAAGGCGTCTGCACATCTTCACACACTACATCATTCTCACTCACACACTCCACGACGCTGCCACCAAATTTCTCCACAACTTCTACCTCATCTACTTCTACCACACTTGCGGCATGAACATCCCCTTGTCCATCCACAACCTCAGAAACACTCGCAGCCCGGACATCCCTGTGTCCATCTGCAACTTCAGACTCTACAGTCTCCCTAACACCTACAACTGTACCTTCCTGTGCAGCATCCGCAGACCGCTCTTCTGCCTCTTCTGTCGACTCCACTCCTTGACCACTCTCAGCAACAACAACATCCTCAACATTTTCCACCCTGGAATCCAGCTGTCCAGGTTCATGTGCAATGACTAAATTAATTTCGACTGGCGATGGTAAAGCTACACCATCCAATGACTTCTCATATCCCTGCGTAGGCGATGATGATGTTACAGGATGTGGATCCCTCACGAACCGAGATGTAAATACCGGAACAAATTCTGCGGCCTCTGGATTCAACCATGACGTCCTCTTCGAGTCCTGCAACTCCGTCTTAACTGACGTGTCCTTGTCCACTTGTATTGATCCACAGAAGTTATTCCGCTTTTCTTCTTCTGCTTCACCTTCTTCATCCACTACTCTCTTAGGCATTTGTACTTCCTCTGGAACCTTCAAAGGTTCCTTTTTCTCCAAATAAGAATGACGCCTAACTACCGGATCCCTGCTGGCCGATGTCTGTTCCCTAACATAATTTCTTCTTCCCCTGTTAATTTCATGTTTCTTTGTTTTCTGTGCTGTAGCTGTTGTTACCGTCTTCACACTTGCCACCCCCTTGTAGCCTCCGTCACTTCCGGAATATTCAGGCTTTCTGACAGTCTCTTGTGTTCTCCTTCAACCACCATGTTTGTCCTTTTTGGCTCTTCCTGATGAACCACTGGAGTATTGGACATCTGTAACATCTCTTCCCCGGGACTCGTCAACCTCCTGGACCGTTCTTGAAACCACACATAGCCGTTCAAGGTCTGCAAAACAACGAGGACGGTCAGCGAATATCAAACGGGATCTCTCTTGGGGATGCAGTCCTTCCAAAATTGCTTGTATAACTTCTGTCTCGGGCAACCCCAACCTTAAAACCCGGGCAGCTTTCCGTATATCGTGCACGAAGTCCCCTAACGCCTCTCCGTTGGCCTGTAGGCGATAGAATTTTTCCAACTTAAGCTGGGCACGTCGTCGAATGGGTAGGAAGAAGTTCAACACCTCCCCATGGAAAGCATCAACACTGCATGGCCTTGGTGACCAGATCAGCCAACGTACTCCGGCAATACGGGTATATAAGAGACAAGACCTCCCCATCGGACACCCCTGGGAAATCTGCCACCTGCAGGACCAGGTCCAAGAAAACCAACAGCTGGTCCTCATCAAATCCATTCACCACCGGAAATTTCTGGAGAACGCCTGAAAGAGGGTGGGGCAATTCCTGATAGCATACCGCCGCCAGAATTGCACAATTCAAAACAAACAATCATAAAACAAATCCCCACTAAACACCTAACACAAACATCACCTACAAAAACATTTTTACAAAAATCAGAAAAACCCAAGTACTGTACTTCCTTTGAGTGGACCCCCGCGTTCTCTAGCGCTGCGGAGACCTGGCCTATTCTGAACCATTCACACCCACGACAGAAAGAGACAAGTGACAACCAACAATACTAAACACACATAACATCAAACAGCAATTCGACACACACGTCGTACCAACACATAACTCACAACAACCAACTAACAATCGAAAATCATAATTCGGGAAATAGTACTCCAACTTCAACAGGACGCAAGTCGGTGACGGTACCGACTTCCGATCGGGCCATACCGCATCCCGCCAATATTACACGCTAAACTCCGACCCTGAATCAACATTCCATCATCCAGGCCCCACTCGAGACTCCCCGGCCGTACAACCTATCACATTTTTCAAACACAAATAACTGCCTCAGTGGTGCGACCCGACTCACAAGTTATACAACCCACAACTAGACTACACGGGCATATACCTAAGAACACAATGTCACAACAATCGCCTTAATATTTCCGAGTTTGCAAGCCCCGTCAAACACCAGGACCCAAGGGTTCAAGCCTAGAATGAACCACGCTCACTGCTACCATTTGCAGTGTCAGACTTTATAAACCACGCTCTGCGGTACCATTTGTGACCCCTCTTTCCTTTTATGCATTTTTATGAGTATAAAACAACTTCTTTTATTTTAATATTTTTTTGTTTTTTTTGTTTTTGAAAGAGAAGCCACAAGTCAGTTAGGACTAGGCCGGAGCCTAGAGAAGCCAAAATTGTGCTGGGTCCAGTATGACGGGACTTGCAATGAAAATCAGCTGTAATAGAACAATAACGGTTTTTATTGTATGCCCTCAATTTATACATGTAGGCAAACTCCATCACATAGTTATCCCCCCCATGAGTCATAAATATCACAAATAAATAATGCCCCTGCTTTAACAGTATCAAAGACAACATGTGTATATCATAACGAGTGTATATACATCTATACATGTGCATCGAATAATATTCAGTAAATATATATACTGTATATTAAATTCTCCCCCATGTTGTGGCTAGCTAGACACAGACAGAACGTAACAACACATACAGAAACAAAAGGCACATATACTCACAAATTATACATCAATATTCTAACACGAATGCCCCTGGAATGCACACGCCTTGCAGGGAGTGCTACTCCCATGCCCAGAAACCAGCAGTGATAAATGTTCGCCCATCAGCAACCCGTTTCTATAGAATTACATAAAAGCCAAAACCCCAGAAAGGATGACAATTAATGATAACGCATAAGCAAGACCGGACCGCCCATATGTATGGAATTCCACAGATCAATGACCCATCATGAGCATATGAACTTTAAGTTCCTTCCACAGCATTAAATAAAAATTTAAGGAAACTACATCAGCTGATTTTAAACGATAATTATACTTTTCTAAAATGTTATTTGTTTTACCAATACAGAAGGATTCAATAAATCAGTATATATTTTAACAGTAGAGAAATTAATCAGTTGATGCTTTACAAAATTTTGAAAAAGGAATCAAACAGTATATGTTTTACAAGCAAAAAAAATTAATCATTATCTGTTCTATGGTTAAAAATATTAATCAGTATATTGAACAGTTAAAAAAAAATAATCAGTATATGCTACAAGTGGATAAGGTTGATCATTATATGTTTTACAAGTAAAAGAAAAACAATCAGTCTAGACTTTTGTGTGGTACAAAATCAACTAGTATATGCCCAGAAAAATGTGCAAATTATTTTCAATTAAAACCCGACTGGCTATATAAATATATACAAAATGAATTACAAAGAACGGTTGTGCCCTAGCAGCTGTGGGAGCGCGCCAGCATGTGGTTGACAATGTTTGACAGGAATCGAACCTGCCTCAGGCTGCACCAACATGTGGCAGAGAAAAACTATGTCCCTTCTTACACCCCAGAAAACGGCCAAAAGGAAAGCAAAAGAAAACCCCAGCCCTTAAATGTTGAACCCAAGGTGAATTTAATATTTACCCAATCTGTTCCAGCCGGAACAGGGTCCATAACATGTTCTATAAATTTTGTAAAGAGTGATATGATAACTATGTGCAAACTGTAAAATATCTAAGTGAACAAATATTTCTGGCACGCTCCCCCAGTGCAGCACACAGTTACAAGCAGTGCACTTAGTGTTAGGTAATTCAGTTACTAAAGTGTTTTTGAAATTTACTCATAATGTTCAGAATGATGATCAGCTGCTCCCCTTTATAGCAGATAGTCTGGACACGTGGTCACATGGATTTAAAAGAACTTTACTGTAAAACAGGTGCACTGCCGGCCCGGCCCCAAAAGGAAAATAAAAGAGTGCATATCACCTTAATAGTGTTGACTAAGTGCTACATCGTGGACTGGTCACCGACTCACTCTCCGGACAGGATCGTGTCTAATGGTCCATGGCTGATGCAGATGGACGGCAATCAGCAAAGCCAAATCTCCGTCTTAATCAAGAACCCTGTTAATTCATATAAATTAGAAAAATGTTCACAAAAAATGTACACCCGAATTCAGGTAATTAACCTCAGAACGGGCCTTCAACCAACTCTCAATAAATGCACAAGTTTCATTAATAAAGTCTTTGTAACCTGCTTACAGAGTAGAAAGTCAGCCATAGAATGATTAAATTTTAATAAAGGAAAGACATTATTACAAGTGGCGTAATATAAAAGTCATCAGCACCATGTCTACATGCCTCAACAGAAATTTACAGGTTAAGCCGCCACGTGGTGACCAATAATCACTATTTGCCCAAAAAAAAATCAACTTCAAGTCACTCACAGTATTAATAATGTTTTAACATTAATAAGTTTCCTCTATGGGAGTTCTCACAGGTAAATTTCTTACTGTAAAGTTACTTAAAGACCACCCTGACAGTCTGATGCATGAATGGGCCTAACACTACCTAACTACGCACTAACTTTTAGCCATTAACTTTTAAAATTCTACACATTTATCATGACAATGACAATTACAGTACCTCTCACACTATTATAGTAATGATAAAAGGAACCTGGGCTATATACTGGACATTAAGTAAATTTTCTTTTAATATAAAACTGTCGGATCGCACTCACATAATTACGTCTTTTTATACGGTTGCATACACCTTGTTATTAAATATCCATTTAATATGAATTACTTTTAAACACATAAAATAATGCAATTCTTACCGGGAGTCGCTTAAGTTTCAGCAAGCCATGGTAGATGCAGAGAAACTACGCCGTAACTGTTCGGAGAGCGAAGTCGATGTATTTCGTAGCTGGTCGATGAACCTGACTGCCGTCACCGACAGAGCAAACCGACTCCTTACTACGAGTTGCGCGCGCAAACGTACCCACTCACGTACACTTCCGTAGCGGGCAAGGGTCGTTCTGAATAACCGGCGACATTTTACAATTAAATCTTCTAGAATATTCAACGGCCGGCAAATACCGGCACACCTCCACCCCGAAAGGGCAACCCGGTTGCCCCACTCTGAAACTCGGGAAAGTACCCTGCAGTGTACCCCCTTCTTAAATACTCTGGTGGACGTAGTGGATAAAGTGGCCCGGCGGCACTCGCTCCCAGGAGAACCACCATCCCCATGCGACCCTCTCCGCCACGCCAACTCCACGGGACCGCCGCAACACGTCACCCTCTTCGGTGACTATCACCTACTCCCACCGGGCCCACTCACATACTCGTCCTAAGACCAAACAAGGTATCTCCCACTTTGATATGTGAGTGACCGTACTACTCCTCGTCCATCTCTTGGACCGACCAGCCACATGTACCCACAAGGAATCTCCATCCTTGCCATATGGCTGGCCCACCTCCCTACACAAGGGCGGACGGCCCCGCTCAGCCAGACAGAGAGGACCGCACCCAGGGCACACGAACATTAATCCTAACTCTTACTTCACAAAGACCATAACTAACAAGGGGGTTCATTTTTCCACTGACGTCGATACAAAATAAATATAATTCTCTCTCTCAACAAAAACACCAGGGAAACAACCGGAGAATGCGGCATGGCACGACCCTACACCTACCAAAAATCGAAATCAAACCAATATTAACCAGGAAACAACAGCACGCTATCACTCTCCATCATAACCAAAACAGGGGGAACTTACAATCTCCATGACCACGATCATCTCGAGGACCACAATCTACTCACTTCCGGCAAGTCTCTCTACTTCCTTACCGATAGTTTTTTTTTTTTTTTTTTTTTTTTTTTTTTACTAAGGGGAGGGGTAGGAAAATCGGGAAGATGAAACAGGGCAAGGATCATTAAAGGTCAATAGCTAGGACTAAGGGTAAGGACCTGGTTCCCTCCGAAAATAAGGATGAATGGAGGAAACCAAGGCTCGCGTGGGCAGGGGCGCAACCCTGAAATAGATGAACACCACTGGGAGTGTGGGGAACATCTACCCGCTACCCGTTAACCTCTTCTTCTTACCTTTCTATGACCCACTTTAGGTATTCGCTCTTTTCGGACACCACTCTCTAAGAAATTACCTCGTGTTGAGCTGTACTGACTGGTTTCTTCGGAATCAGAATCAAGGCAACTTACCTCACTACTTTCACTCCGCTTTGGATTATGCTCGTCGTCTAACTCTTCCGCTACAATTTCTTCCTTTTCTACAATTTCCCCTTCTTCGTCCACATAATCCAGACCAACCTCCTGACACTGCACCTCCTCAGCATCTTCCCGTTGCTCCTCTGATCCATCTTCAACCTCCTCTTCCCTCAGCTCCTCACCAATTTCTTCATCACACGCATCGCCAGCTCCTTCACGAACTTCTTGACTAACCTCTTCTCCGATCTCATTTTCATCAACACGTTCATCACCAACGTCATCGTCATCACTTCCACTACCACCATCAGAACACTGCACATCCTCGTCCTCCTCTAGTTGCTCACCTGGTCCACCTGAAACTTCTTCCTGTTCCTCGGAATCCTCAACACTACTTACAGAAGGCGTCTGCACATCTTCACACACTACATCATTCTCACTCACACACTCCACGACGCTGCCACCAAATTTCTCCACAACTTCTACCTCATCTACTTCTACCACACTTGCGGCATGAACATCCCCTTGTCCATCCACAACCTCAGAAACACTCGCAGCCCGGACATCCCTGTGTCCATCTGCAACTTCAGACTCTACAGTCTCCCTAACACCTACAACTGTACCTTCCTGTGCAGCATCCGCAGACCGCTCTTCTGCCTCTTCTGTCGACTCCACTCCTTGACCACTCTCAGCAACAACAACATCCTCAACATTTTCCACCCTGGAATCCAGCTGTCCAGGTTCATGTGCAATGACTAAATTAATTTCGACTGGCGATGGTAAAGCTACACCATCCAATGACTTCTCATATCCCTGCGTAGGCGATGATGATGTTACAGGATGTGGATCCCTCACGAACCGAGATGTAAATACCGGAACAAATTCTGCGGCCTCTGGATTCAACCATGACGTCCTCTTCGAGTCCTGCAACTCCGTCTTAACTGACGTGTCCTTGTCCACTTGTATTGATCCACAGAAGTTATTCCGCTTTTCTTCTTCTGCTTCACCTTCTTCATCCACTACTCTCTTAGGCATTTGTACTTCCTCTGGAACCTTCAAAGGTTCCTTTTTCTCCAAATAAGAATGACGCCTAACTACCGGATCCCTGCTGGCCGATGTCTGTTCCCTAACATAATTTCTTCTTCCCCTGTTAATTTCATGTTTCTTTGTTTTCTGTGCTGTAGCTGTTGTTACCGTCTTCACACTTGCCACCCCCTTGTAGCCTCCGTCACTTCCGGAATATTCAGGCTTTCTGACAGTCTCTTGTGTTCTCCTTCAACCACCATGTTTGTCCTTTTTGGCTCTTCCTGATGAACCACTGGAGTATTGGACATCTGTAACATCTCTTCCCCGGGACTCGTCAACCTCCTGGACCGTTCTTGAAACCACACATAGCCGTTCAAGGTCTGCAAAACAACGAGGACGGTCAGCGAATATCAAACGGGATCTCTCTTGGGGATGCAGTCCTTCCAAAATTGCTTGTATAACTTCTGTCTCGGGCAACCCCAACCTTAAAACCCGGGCAGCTTTCCGTATATCGTGCACGAAGTCCCCTAACGCCTCTCCGTTGGCCTGTAGGCGATAGAATTTTTCCAACTTAAGCTGGGCACGTCGTCGAATGGGTAGGAAGAAGTTCAACACCTCCCCATGGAAAGCATCAACACTGCATGGCCTTGGTGACCAGATCAGCCAACGTACTCCGGCAATACGGGTATATAAGAGACAAGACCTCCCCATCGGACACCCCTGGGAAATCTGCCACCTGCAGGACCAGGTCCAAGAAAACCAACAGCTGGTCCTCATCAAATCCATTCACCACCGGAAATTTCTGGAGAACGCCTGAAAGAGGGTGGGGCAATTCCTGATAGCATACCGCCGCCAGAATTGCACAATTCAAAACAAACAATCATAAAACAAATCCCCACTAAACACCTAACACAAACATCACCTACAAAAACATTTTTACAAAAATCAGAAAAACCCAAGTACTGTACTTCCTTTGAGTGGACCCCCGCGTTCTCTAGCGCTGCGGAGACCTGGCCTATTCTGAACCATTCACACCCACGACAGAAGGAGACAAGTGACAACCAACAATACTAAACACACATAACATCAAACAGCAATTCGACACACACGTCGTACCAACACATAACTCACAACAACCAACTAACAATCGAAAATCATAATTCGGGAAATAGTACTCCAACTTCAACAGGACGCAAGTCGGTGACGGTACCGACTTCCGATCGGGCCATACCGCATCCCGCCAATATTACACGCTAAACTCCGACCCTGAATCAACATTCCATCATCCAGGCCCCACTCGAGACTCCCCGGCCGTACAACCTATCACATTTTTCAAACACAAATAACTGCCTCAGTGGTGCGACCCGACTCACAAGTTATACAACCCACAACTAGACTACACGGGCATATACCTAAGAACACAATGTCACAACAATCGCCTTAATATTTCCGAGTTTGCAAGCCCCGTCAAACACCAGGACCCAAGGGTTCAAGCCTAGAATGAACCACGCTCACTGCTACCATTTGCAGTGTCAGACTTTATAAACCACGCTCTGCGGTACCATTTGTGACCCCTCTTTCCTTTTATGCATTTTTATGAGTATAAAACAACTTCTTTTATTTTAATATTTTTTTGTTTTTTTTGTTTTTGAAAGAGAAGCCACAAGTCAGTTAGGACTAGGCCGGAGCCTAGAGAAGCCAAAATTGTGCTGGGTCCAGTATGACGGGACTTGCAATGAAAATCAGCTGTAATAGAACAATAACGGTTTTTATTGTATGCCCTCAATTTATACATGTAGGCAAACTCCATCACATAGTTATCCCCCCCATGAGTCATAAATATCACAAATAAATAATGCCCCTGCTTTAACAGTATCAAAGACAACATGTGTATATCATAACGAGTGTATATACATCTATACATGTGCATCGAATAATATTCAGTAAATATATATACTGTATATTAAATTCTCCCCCATGTTGTGGCTAGCTAGACACAGACAGAACGTAACAACACATACAGAAACAAAGGCACATATACTCACAAATTATACATCAATATTCTAACACGAATGCCCCTGGAATGCACACGCCTTGCAGGGAGTGCTACTCCATGCCCAGAAACCAGCAGTGATAAATGTTCGCCCATCAGCAACCCGTTTCTATAGAATTACATAAAAGCCAAAACCCCAGAAAGGATGACAATTAATGATAACGCATAAGCAAGACCGGACCGCCCATATGTATGGAATTCCACAGATCAATGACCCATCATGAGCATATGAACTTTAAGTTCCTTCCACAGCATTAAATAAAAATTTAAGGAAACTACATCAGCTGATTTTAAACGATAATTATACTTTTCTAAAATGTTATTTGTTTTACCAATACAGAAGGATTCAATAAATCAGTATATATTTTAACAGTAGAGAAATTAATCAGTTGATGCTTTACAAAATTTTGAAAAAGGAATCAAACAGTATATGTTTTACAAGCAAAAAAAATTAATCATTATCTGTTCTATGGTTAAAAATATTAATCAGTATATTGAACAGTTAAAAAAAAATAATCAGTATATGCTACAAGTGGATAAGGTTGATCATTATATGTTTTACAAGTAAAAGAAAAACAATCAGTCTAGACTTTTGTGTGGTACAAAATCAACTAGTATATGCCCAGAAAAATGTGCAAATTATTTTCAATTAAAACCCGACTGGCTATATAAATATATACAAAATGAATTACAAAGAACGGTTGTGCCCTAGCAGCTGTGGGAGCGCGCCAGCATGTGGTTGACAATGTTTGACAGGAATCGAACCTGCCTCAGGCTGCACCAACATGTGGCAGAGAAAAACTATGTCCCTTCTTACACCCCAGAAAACGGCCAAAAGGAAAGCAAAAGAAAACCCCAGCCCTTAAATGTTGGACCCAAGGTGAATTTAATATTTACTCAATCTGTTCCAGCCGGAACAGGGTCCATAACATGTTCTATAAATTTTCTAAAGAGTGATATGATAACTATGTGCAAACTGTAAAATATCTAAGTGAACAAATATCTCTGGCACGCTCCCCCAGTGCAGCACACAGTTACAAGCAGTGCACTTAGTGTTAGGTAATTCAGTTATTAAAAGTGTTTTTGAAATTTACTCATAATGTTCAGAATGATGATCAGCTGCTCCCCTTTATAGCAGATAGTCTGGACACGTGGTCACATGGATTTAAAAGAACTTTACTGTAAAACAGGTGCACTGCCGGCCCGGCCCCAAAAGGAAAATAAAAGAGTGCATATCACCTTAATAGTGTTGACTAAGTGCTACATCGTGGACTGGTCACCGACTCCCTCTCCGGACAGGATCGTGTCTAATGGTCCATGGCTGATGCAGATGGACGGCAATCAGCATAGCCAAATCTCCGTCTTAATCAAGAACCCTGTTAATTCATATAAATTAGAAAAATGTTCACAAAAAATGTACACCCGAATTCAGGTAATTAACCTCAGAACGGCCTTCAACCAACTCTCAATAAATGCACAAGTTTCATTAATAAAGTCTTTGTAACCTGCTTACAGAGTAGAAAGTCAGCCATAGAATGATTAAATTTTAATAAAGGAAAGACATTATTACAAGTGGCGTAATATAAAAGTCATCAGCACCATGTCTACATGCCTCAACAGAAATTTACAGGTTAAGCGCCACGTGGTGACCAATAATCACTATTTGCCCAAAAAAAAATCAACTTCAAGTCACTCACAGTATTAATAATGTTTTAACATTAATAAGTTTCCTCTATGGGAGTTCTCACAGGTAAATTTCTTACTGTAAAGTTACTTAAAGACCACCCTGACAGTCTGATGCATGAATGGGCCTAACACTACCTAACTACGCACTAACTTTTAGCCATTAACTTTTAACATTCTACACATTTATCATGACAATGACAATTACAGTACCTCTCACACTATTATAGTAATGATAAAAGGAACCTGGGCTATATACTGGACATTAAGTAAATTTTCTTTTAATATAAAAACTGTCGGATCGCACTCACATAATTACGTCTTTTTATACGGTTGCATACACCTTGTTATTAAATATCCATTTAATATGAATTACTTTTAAACACATAAAATAATGCAATTCTTACCGGGAGTCGCTTAAGTTTCAGCAAGCCATGGTAGATGCAGAGAAACTACGCCGTAACTGTTCGGAGAGCGAAGTCGATGTATTTCGTAGCTGGGCGATGAACTGGACTGCCGTCACCGACAGAGCAAACCGACTCCTTACTACGAGTTGCGCGCGCCACCGTACCCACTCACGTACACTTCCGTAGCGGGCAAGGGTCGTTCTGAATAACGGCGATATTTTACAATTAAATCTTCTAGAATATTCAACGGCCAGCAAATACCGGCACACCTCCACCCCGAAAGGGCAACCCGGTTGCCCCACTCTGAAACTCGGGAAAGTACCCTGCAGTGTACCCCCTTCTTAAATACTCTGGTGGACTTAGTGGATAAAGTGGCCCGCGGCACTCGCTCCCAGGAGAACCACCATCCCCATGCGACCCTCTCAGCCACGCCAGCCCCACGGGACCGCCACAACACGTCACCCTCTCCGGTGACTATCACCTACTCCCACCGGGCCCACTCACATACTCGTCCTAAGACCAAACAAGGTATCTCCCACTTTGATATGTGAGTGACCGTACTTCTCCTCGTCCATCTCTTGGACCGACCAGCCACATGTACCCACAAGGCATCTCCATCCTTGCCATATGGCTGGCCCACCTCCCTACACAAGGGCGGACGGCCCCGCTCAGCAGACAGAGAGGACCGCACCCAGGGCACACGAACATTAATCCTAACTCTTACTTCACAAAGACCATAACTAACAAGGGGGTTCATTTTTCCTCTGACGTCGATACAAAATAAATATAATTCTCTCTTTCAACAAAAACACCAGGGAAACAACCGGAGAATGCGGCATGGCACGACCCTACACCTACCAAAAATCGAAATCAAACCAATATGAACCAGGAAACAACAGCACGCTATCACTCTCCATCATAACCAAAACAGGGGAACTTACAATTTCCATGACCACGACCATCTCGAGGACCACAATCTACTCACTTCCGGCAAGTCTCTCTACTTCCTTACCGATAGTTTTTTTTTTTTTTTTTTTTTTTTTACTAAGGGGAGGGGTAGGAAAATCGGGAAGATGAAACAGGGCAAGGATCATTAAAGGTCAATAGCTAGGACTAAGGGTAAGGACCTGGTTCCCTCCGAAAATAAGGATGAATGGAGGAAACCAAGGCTCGCGTGGGCAGGGGCGCAACCCTGAAATAGATGAACACCACTGGGAGTGTGGGGAACATCTACCCGCTACCCGTTAACCTCTTCTTCTTACCTTTCTATGACCCACTTTAGGTATTCGCTCTTTTCGGACACCACTCTCTAAGAAATTATCTCGTGTTGAGCTGTACTGACTGGTTTCTTCGGAATCAGAATCAAGGCAACTTACCTCACTACTTTCACTCCGCTTTGGATTATGCTCGTCGTCTAACTCTTCCGCTACAATTTCTTCCTTTTCTACAATTTCCCCTTCTTCGTCCACATAATCCAGACCAACCTCCTGACACTGCACCTCCTCAGCATCTTCCCGTTGCTCCTCTGATCCATCTTCAACCTCCTCTTCCTCAGCTCCTCACCAATTTCTTCATCACACGCATCGCCAGCTCCTTCACGAACTTCTTGACTAACCTCTTCTCCGATCTCATTTTCATCAACACGTTCATCACCAACGTCATCGCCATCACTTCCACTACCACCATCAGAACACTGCACATCCTCGTCCTCCTCTAGTTGCTCACCTGGTCCACCTGAAACTTCTTCCTGTTCCTCGGAATCCTCAACACTACTTACAGAAGGCGTCTGCACATCTTCACACACTACATCATTCTCACTCACACACTCCACGACGCTGCCACCAAATTCTCCACAACTTCTACCTCATCTACTTCTACCACACTTGCGGCATGAACATCCCCTTGTCCATCCACAACCTCAGAAACACTCGCAGCCCGGACATCCCTGTGTCCATCTGCAACTTCAGACTCTACAGTCTCCCTAACACCTACAACTGTACCTTCCTGTGCAGCATCCGCAGACCGCTCTTCTGCCTCTTCTGTCGACTCCACTCCTTGACCACTCTCAGCAACAACAACATCCTCAACATTTTCCACCCTGGAATCCAGCTGTCCAGGTTCATGTGCAATGACTAAATTAATTTCGACTGGCGATGGTAAAGCTACACCATCCAATGACTTCTCATATCCCTGCGTAGGCGATGATGATGTTACAGGATGTGGATCCCTCACGAACCGAGATGTAAATACCGGAACAAATTCTGCGGCCTCTGGATTCAACCATGACGTCCTCTTCGAGTCCTGCAACTCCGTCTTAACTGACGTGTCCTTGTCCACTTGTATTGATCCACAGAAGTTATTCCGCTTTTTCTTCTGCTTCACCTTCTTCATCCACTACTCTCTTAGGCATTTGTACTTCCTCTGGAACCTTCAAAGGTTCCTTTTTCTCCAAATAAGAATGACGCCTAACTACCGGATCCCTGCTGGCCGATGTTTGTTCCCTAACATAATTTCTTCTTCCCCTGTTAATTTCATGTTTCTTTGTTTTCTGTGCTGTAGCTGTTGTTACCGTCTTCACACTTGCCACCCCCTTGTAGCCTCCGTCACTTCCGAATATTCAGGCTTTCTGACAGTCTCTTGTGTTCTCCTCCAACCACCATGTTTGTCCTTTTTGGCTCTTCCTGATGAACCACTGGAGTATTGGACATCTGTAACATCTCTTCCCCGGGACTCGTCTACCTCCTGGACCGTTCTTGAAACCACACATAGCCGTTCAAGGTCCGCAAAACAACGAGGACGGTCAGCGAATATCAAACGGGATCTCTCTTGGGGGTGCAGTCCTTCCAAAATTGCTTGTATAACTTCTGTCTCGGGCAACCCCAACCTTAAAACCCGGGCAGCTTTCCGTATATCGTGCACGAAGTCCCCTAACGCCTCTCCGTTGGCCTGTAGGCGATAGAATTTTTCCAACTTAAGCTGGGCACGTCGTCGAATGGGTAGGAAGAAGTTCAACACCTCCCCATGGAAAGCATCAACACTGCATGGCCTTGGTGACCAGATCAGCCAACGTACTCCGCAATACGGGTATATAAGAGACAAGACCTCCCCATCGACACCCCTGGGAAATCTGCCACCTGCAGGACCAGGTCCAAGAAAACCAACAGCTGGTCCTCATCAAATCCATTCACCACCGGAAATTTCTGGAGAACGCCTGAAAGAGGGTGGGGCAATTCCTGATAGCATACCGCCGCCAGAATTGCACAATTCAAACAAACAATCATAAAACAAATCCCCACTAAACACCTAACACAAACATCACCTACAAAAACATTTTTACAAAAATCAGAAAAACCCAAGTACTGTACTTCCTTTGAGTGGACCCCCGCGTTCTCTAGCGCTGCGGAGACCTGGCCTATTCTGAACCATTCACACCCACGACAGAAGGAGACAAGTGACAACCAACAATACTAAACACACATAACATCAAACAGCAATTCGACACACACGTCGTACCAACACATAACTCACAACAACCAACTAACAATCGAAAATCATAATTCGGGAAATAGTACTCCAACTTCAACAGGACGCAAGTCGGTGACGGTACCGACTTCCGATCGGGCCATACCGCATCCCGCCAATATTACACGCTAAACTCCGACCCTGAATCAACATTCCATCATCCAGGCCCCACTCTAGACTCCCGGCCGTACAACCTATCACATTTTTCAAACACAAATAACTGCCTCAGTGGTGCGACCCCGACTCACAAGTTATACAACCACAACTAGCCTACACGGGCATATACCTAAGAACACAATGTAACAACAATCGCCTTAATATTTCCGAGTTTGCAAGCCCCGTCAAACACCAGGACCCAAGGGTTCAAGCCTAGAATGAACCACGCTCACTGCTACCATTTGCAGTGTCAGACTTTATAAACCACGCTCTGCGGTACCATTTGTGACCCCTCTTTCCTTTTATGCATTTTTATGAGTATAAAACAACTTCTTTTATTTTAATATTTTTTTGTTTTTTTTGTTTTTGAAAGAGAAGCCACAAGTCAATTAGGACTAGGCCGGAGCCTAGAGAAGCCAAAATTGTGCTGGGTCCAGTATGACGGGACTTGCAATGAAAATCAGCTGTAATAGAACAATAACGGTTTTTATTGTATGCCCTCAATTGATACATGTAGGCAAACTCCATCACATAGTTATCCCCCCCATGAGTCATAAATATCACAAATAAATAATGCCCCTGCTTTAACAGTATCAAAGACAACATGTGTATATCATAACGAGTGTATATACATCTATACATGTGCATCGAATAATATTCAGTAAATATATATACTGTGTATATTAAATTCTCCCCCATGTTGTGGCTAGCTAGACACAGACAGAACGTAACAACACATACAGAAACATAAGGCACATATACTCACAAATTATACATCAATATTCTAACACGAATGCCCCTGGAATGCACACGCCTTGCAGGGAGTGCTACTCCCATGCCCAGAAACCAGCAGTGATAAATGTTCGCCCATCAGCAACCCGTTTCTATAGAATTACATAAAAGCCAAAACCCCAGAAAGGATGACAATTAATGATAACGCATAAGCAAGACCGGACCGCCCATATGTATGGAATTCCACAGATCAATGACCCATCATGAGCATATGAACTTTAAGTTCCTTCCACAGCATTAAATAAAAATTTAGGAAACTACATCAGCTGATTTTAAACGATAATTATACTGTTCTAAAATGTTAATTGTTTTACCAATACAGAAGGATTCAATAAATCAGTATATATTTTAACAGTAGAGAAATTAATCAGTTGATGCTTTACAAAATTTTGAAAAAGGAATCAAACAGTATATGTTTTACAAGCAAAAAAAATTAATCATTATCTGTTCTATGGTTAAAAATATTAATCAGTATATTGAACAGTTAAAAAAAAAATAATCAGTATATGCTACAAGTGGATAAGGTTGATCATTATATGTTTTACAAGTAAAAGAAAAACAATCAGTCCTAGACTTTTGTGAGGTACAAAATCAACTAGTATATGCCCAGAAAAATGTGCAAATTATTTTCTATTAAAACCCGACTGGCTATATAAATATATACAAAATGAATTACAAAGAACGGTTGTGCCCTAGCAGCTGTGGGAGCGCGCCAGCATGTGGTTGACAATGTTTGACAGGAATCGAACCTGCCTCAGGCTGCACCAACATGTGGCAGAGAAAAACTATGTCCCTTCTTACACCCCAGAAAACGGCCAAAAGGAAAGCAAAAGAAAACCCCAGCCCTTAAATGTTGAACCCAAGGTGAATTTAATATTTACTCAATCTGTTCCAGCCGGAACAGGGTCCATAACATGTTCTATAAATTTGTAAAGAGTGATATGATAACTATGTGCAAACTGTAAAATATCTAAGTGAACAAATATCTCTGGCACGCTCCCCCAGTGCAGCACACAGTTACAAGCAGTGCACTTAGTGTTAGGTAATTCAGTTATTAAAAGTGTTTTTGAAATTTACTCATAATGTTCAGAATGATGATCAGCTGCTCCCCTTTATAGCAGATAGTCTGGACACGTGGTCACATGGATTTAAAAGAACTTTACTGTAAAACAGGTGCACTGCCGGCCCGGCCCCAAAAGGAAAATAAAAGAGTGCATATCACCTTAATAGTGTTGACTAAGTGCTACATCGTGGACTGGTCACCGACTCCTCTCCGGACAGGATCGTGTCTAATGGTCCATGGCTGATGCAGATGGACGGCAATCAGCAAAGCCAAATCTCCGTCTTAATCAAGAACCCTGTTAATTCATATAAATTAGAAAAATGTTCACAAAAAATGTACACCCGAATTCAGGTAATTAACCTCAGAACGGGCCTTCAACCAACTCTCAATAAATGCACAAGTTTCATTAATAAAGTCTTTGTAACCTGCTTACAGAGTAGAAAGTCAGCCATAGAATGATTAAATTTTAATAAAGGAAAGACATTATTACAAGTGGCGTAATATAAAAGTCATCAGCACCATGTCTACATGCCTCAACAGAAATTTACAGGTTAAGCCGCCACGTGGTGACCAATAATCACTATTTGCCCAAAAAAAAATCAACTTCAAGTCACTCACAGTATTAATAATGTTTTAACATTAATAAGTTTCCTCTATGGGAGTTCTCACAGGTAAATTTCTTACTGTAAAGTTACTTAAAGACCACCCTGACAGTCTGATGCATGAATGGGCCTAACACTACCTAACTACGCACTAACTTTTAGCCATTAACTTTTAACATTCTACACATTTATCATGACAATGACAATTACAGTACCTCTCACACTATTATAGTAATGATAAAAGGAACCTGGGGCTATATACTGGACATTAAGTAAATTTTCTTTTAATATAAAAACTGTCGGATCGCACTCACATAATTACGTCTTTTTATACGGTTGCATACACCTTGTTATTAAATATCCATTTAATATGAATTACTTTTAAACACATAAAATAATGCAATTCTTACCGGGAGTCGCTTAAGTTTCAGCATGCCATGGTAGATGCAGAGAAACTACGCCGTAACTGTTCGGAGAGCGAAGTCGATGTATTTCGTAGCTGGGCGATGAACTGGACTGCCGTCACCGACAGAGCAAACCGACTCCTTACTACGAGTTGCGCGCGCCACCGTACCCACTCACGTACACTTCCGTAGCGGGCAAGGGGTCGTTCTGAATAACCGGCGATATTTTACAATTAAATCTTCTAGAATATTCAACGGCCGGCAAATACCGGCACACCTCCACCCCGAAAGGGCAACCCGGTTGCCCCACTCTGAAACTCGGGAAAGTACCCTGCAGTGTACCCCCCTTCTTAAATACTCTGGTGGGACTTAGTGGATAAAGTGGCCCGGCGGCACTCGCTCCCAGGAGAACCACCATCCCCATGCGACCCTCTCAGCCACGCCAGCCCCACGGGACCGCCGCAACACGTCACCCTCTCGGTGACTATCACCTACTCCCACCGGGCCCACTCACATACTCGTCCTAAGACCAAAACAAGGTATCTCCCACTTTGATATGTGAGTGACCGTACTTCTCCTCGTCCATCTCTTGGACCGACCAGCCACATGTACCCACAAGGCATCTCCATCCTTGCCATATGGCTGGCCCACCTCCCTACACAAGGGCGGACGGCCCCGCTCAGCCAGACAGAGAGGACCGCACCCAGGGGCGAACATTAATCCTAACTCTTACTTCACAAAGACCATAACTAACAAGGGGGTTCATTTTTCCTCTGACGTCGATACAAAATAAATATAATTCTCTCTCTCAACAAAAACACCAGGGAAACAACCGGAGAATGCGGCATGGCACGACCCTACACCTACCAAAAATCGAAATCAAACCAATATGAACCAGGAAACAACAGCACGCTATCACTCTCCATCATAACCAAAACAGGGGGAACTTACAATCTCCATGACCACGACCATCTCGAGGACCACAATCTACTCACTTCCGGCAAGTCTCTCTACTTCCTTACCGATAGTTTTTTTTTTTTTTTTTTTTTACTAAGGGGAGGGGTACGAAAATCGGGAAGATGAAACAGGGCAAGGATCATTAAAGGTCAATAGCTAGGACTAAGGGTAAGGACCTGGTTCCCTCCGAAAATAAGGATGAATGGAGGAAACCAAGGCTCGCGTGGGCAGGGGCGCAACCCTGAAATAGATGAACACCACTGGGAGTGTGGGGAACATCTACCCGCTACCCGTTAACCTCTTCTTCTTACCTTTCTATGACCCACTTTAGGTATTCGCTCTTTTCGGACACCACTCTCTAAGAAATTATCTCGTGTTGAGCTGTACTGACTGGTTTCTTCGGAATCAGAATCAAGGCAACTTACCTCACTACTTTCACTCCGCTTTGGATTATGCTCGTCGTCTAACTCTTCCGCTACAATTTCTTCCTTTTCTACAATTTCCCCTTCTTCGTCCACATAATCCAGACCAACCTCCTGACACTGCACCTCCTCAGCATCTTCCCGTTGCTCCTCTGATCCATCTTCAACCTCCTCTTCCCTCAGCTCCTCACCAATTTCTTCATCACACGCATCGCCAGCTCCTTCACGAACTTCTTGACTAACCTCTTCTCCGATCTCATTTTCATCAACACGTTCATCACCAACGTCATCGCCATCACTTCCACTACCACCATCAGAACACTGCACATCCTCGTCCTCCTCTAGTTGCTCACCTGGTCCACCTGAAACTTCTTCCTGTTCCTCGGAATCCTCAACACTACTTACAGAAGGCGTCTGCACATCTTCACACACTACATCATTCTCACTCACACACTCCACGACGCTGCCACCAAATTTCTCCACAACTTCTACCTCATCTACTTCTACCACACTTGCGGCATGAACATCCCCTTGTCCATCCACAACCTCAGAAACACTCGCAGCCCGGACATCCCTGTGTCCATCTGCAACTTCAGACTCTACAGTCTCCCTAACACCTACAACTGTACCTTCCTGTGCAGCATCCGCAGACCGCTCTTCTGCCTCTTCTGTCGACTCCACTCCTTGACCACTCTCAGCAACAACAACATCCTCAACATTTTCCACCCTGGAATCCAGCTGTCCAGGTTCATGTGCAATGACTAAATTAATTTCGACTGGCGATGGTAAAGCTACACCATCCAATGACTTCTCATATCCCTGCGTAGGCGATGATGATGTTACAGGATGTGGATCCCTCACGAACCGAGATGTAAATACCGGAACAAATTCTGCGGCCTCTGGATTCAACCATGACGTCCTCTTCGAGTCCTGCAACTCCGTCTTAACTGACGTGTCCTTGTCCACTTGTATTGATCCACAGAAGTTATTCCGCTTTTCTTCTTCTGCTTCACCTTCTTCATCCACTACTCTCTTAGGCATTTGTACTTCCTCTGGAACCTTCAAAGGTTCCTTTTTCTCCAAATAAGAATGACGCCTAACTACCGGATCCCTGCTGGCCGATGTTTGTTCCCTAACATAATTTCTTCTTCCCCTGTTAATTTCATGTTTCTTTGTTTTCTGTGCTGTAGCTGTTGTTACCGTCTTCACACTTGCCACCCCCTTGTAGCCTCCGTCACTTCCGGAATATTCAGGCTTTCTGACAGTCTCTTGTGTTCTCCTCCAACCACCATGTTTGTCCTTTTTGGCTCTTCCTGATGAACCACTGGAGTATTGGACATCTGTAACATCTCTTCCCCGGGACTCGTCAACCTCCTGGACCGTTCTTGAAACCACACATAGCCGTTCAAGGTCCGCAAAACAACGAGGACGGTCAGCGAATATCAAACGGGATCTCTCTTGGGGATGCAGTCCTTCCAAAATTGCTTGTATAACTTCTGTCTCGGGCAACCCCAACCTTAAAACCCGGGCAGCTTTCCGTATATCGTGCACGAAGTCCCCTAACGCCTCTCCGTTGGCCTGTAGGCGATAGAATTTTTCCAACTTAAGCTGGGCACGCCGTCGAATGGGTAGGAAGAAGTTCAACACCTCCCCATGGAAAGCATCAACACTGCATGGCCTTGGTGACCAGATCAGCCAACGTACTCCGGCAATACGGGTATATAAGAGACAAGACCTCCCCATCGGACACCCCTGGGAAATCTGCCACCTGCAGGACCAGGTCCAAGAAAACCAACAGCTGGTCCTCATCAAATCCATTCACCACCGGAAATTTCTGGAGAACGCCTGAAAGAGGGTGGGGCAATTCCTGATAGCATACCGCCGCCAGAATTGCACAATTCAAAACAAACAATCATAAAACAAATCCCCACTAAACACCTAACACAAACATCACCTACAAAAACATTTTTACAAAAATCAGAAAAACCCAAGTACTGTACTTCCTTTGAGTGGACCCCCGCGTTCTCTAGCGCTGCGGAGACCTGGCCTATTCTGAACCATTCACACCCACGACAAAAGGAGACAAGTGACAACCAACAATACTAAACACACATAACATCAAACAGCAATTCGACACACACGTCGTACCAACACATAACTCACAACAACCAACTAACAATCGAAAATCATAATTCGGGAAATAGTACTCCAACTTCAACAGGACACAAGTCGGTGACGGTACCGACTTCCGATCGGGCCATACCGCATCCCGCCAATATCACACGCTAAACTCCGACCCTGAATCAACATTCCATCATCCAGGCCCCACTCGAGACTCCCCGGCCGTACAACCTATCACATTTTTCAAACACAAATAACTGCCTCAGTGGTGCGACCCGACTCACAAGTTATACAACCCACAACTAGCCTACACGGGCATATACCTAAGAACACAGTGTCACAACAATCGCCTTAATATTTCCGAGTTTGCAAGCCCCGTCAAACACCAGGACCCAAGGGTTCAAGCCTAGAATGAACCACGCTCACTGCTACCATTTGCAGTGTCAGACTTTATAAACCAAGCTCTGCGGTACCATTTGTGACCCCTCTTTCCTTTTATGCATTTTTATGAGTATAAAACAACTTCTTTTATTTTAATATATTTTTTTTGTTTGTTTTTGAAAGAGAAGCCACAAGTCAATTAGGACTAGGCCGGAGCCTAGAGAAGCCAAAATTGTGCTGGGTCCAGTATGACGGGACTTGCAATGAAAATCAGCTGTAATAGAACAATAACGGTTTTTATTGTATGCCCTCAATTGATACATGTAGGCAAACTCCATCACATAGTTATCCCCCCATGAGTCATAAATATCACAAATAAATAATGCCCCTGCTTTAACAGTATCAAAGACAACATGTGTATATCATAACGAGTGTATATACATCTATACATGTGCATCGAATAATATTCAGTAAATATATATACTGTATATTAAATTCTCCCCCATGTTGTGGCTAGCTAGACACAGACAGAACGTAACAACACATACAGAAACATAAGGCACATATACTCACAAATTATACATCAATATTCTAACACGAATGCCCCTGGAATGCACACGCCTTGCAGGGAGTGCTACTCCCATGCCCAGAAACCAGCAGTGATAAATGTTCGCCCATCAGCAACCCGTTTCTATAGAATTACATAAAAGCCAAAACCCCAGAAAGGATGACAATTAATGATAACGCATAAGCAAGACCGGACCGCCCATATGTATGGAATTCCACAGATCAATGACCCATCATGAGCATATGAACTTTAAGTTCCTTCCACAGCATTAAATAAAAATTTAAGGAAACTACATCAGCTGATTTTAAACGATAATTATACTGTTCTAAAATGTTAATTGTTTTACCAATACAGAAGGATTCAATAAATCAGTATATATTTTAACAGTAGAGAAATTAATCAGTTGATGCTTTACAAAATTTTGAAAAAGGAATCAAACAGTATATGTTTTACAAGCAAAAAAAATTAATCATTATCTGTTCTATGGTTAAAAATATTAATCAGTATATTGAACAGTTAAAAAAAAATAATCAGTATATGCTACAAGTGGATAAGGTTGATCATTATATGTTTTACAAGTAAAAGAAAAACAATCAGTCTAGACTTTTGTGAGGTACAAAATCAACTAGTATATGCCCAGAAAAATGTGCAAATTATTTTCTATTAAAACCCGACTGGCTATATAAATATATACAAAATGAATTACAAAGAACGGTTGTGCCCTAGCAGCTGTGGGAGCGCGCCAGCATGTGGTTGACAATGTTTGACAGGAATCGAACCTGCCTCAGGCTGCACCAACATGTGGCAGAGAAAAACTATGTCCCTTCTTACACCCCAGAAAACGGCCAAAAGGAAAGCAAAAGAAAACCCCAGCCCTTAAATGTTGAACCCAAGGTGAATTTAATATTTACTCAATCTGTTCCAGCCGGAACAGGGTCCATAACATGTTCTATAAATTTTGTAAAGAGTGATATGATAACTATGTGCAAACTGTAAAATATCTAAGTGAACAAATATCTCTGGCACGCTCCCCCAGTGCAGCACACAGTTACAAGCAGTGCACTTAGTGTTAGGTAATTCAGTTATTAAAAGTGTTTTTGAAATTTACTCATAATGTTCAGAATGATGATCAGCTGCTCCCCTTTATAGCAGATAGTCTGGACACGTGGTCACATGGATTTAAAAGAACTTTACTGTAAAACAGGTGCACTGCCGGCCCGGCCCCAAAAGGAAAATAAAAGAGTGCATATCATCTTAATAGTGTTGACTAAGTGCTACATCGTGGACTGGTCACCGACTCACTCTCCGGACAGGATCGTGTCTAATGGTCCATGGCTGATGCAGATGGACGGCAATCAGCAAAGCCAAATCTCCGTCTTAATCAAGAACCCTGTTAATTCATATAAATTAGAAAAATGTTCACAAAAAATGTACACCCGAATTCAGGTAATTAACCTCAGAACGGGCCTTCAACCAACTCTCAATAAATGCACAAGTTTCATTAATAAAGTCTTTGTAACCTGCTTACAGAGTAGAAAGTCAGCCATAGAATGATTAAATTTTAATAAAGGAAAGACATTATTACAAGTGGCGTAATATAAAAGTCATCAGCACCATGTCTACATGCCTCAACAGAAATTTACAGGTTAAGCCGCCACGTGGTGACCAATAATCACTATTTGCCCAAAAAAAAATCAACTTCAAGTCACTCACAGTATTAATAATGTTTTAACATTAATAAGTTTCCTCTATGGGAGTTCTCACAGGTAAATTTCTTACTGTAAAGTTACTTAAAGACCACCCTGACAGTCTGATGCATGAATGGGCCTAACACTACCTAACTACGCACTAACGTTTAGCCATTAACTTTTAACATTCTACACATTTATCATGACAATGACAATTACAGTACCTCTCACACTATTATAGTAATGATAAAAGGAACCTGGGCTATATACTGGACATTAAGTAAATTTTCTTTTAATATAAAAACTGTCGGATCGCACTCACATAATTACGTCTTTTTATACGGTTGCATACACCTTGTTATTAAATATCCATTTAATATAAATTACTTTTAAACACATAAAATAATGCAATTCTTACCGGGAGTCGCTTAAGTTTCAGCAAGCCATGGTAGATGCAGAGAAACTACGCCGTAACTGTTCGGAGAGCGAAGTCGATGTATTTCGTAGCTGGGCGATGAACTGGACTGCCGTCACCGACAGAGCAAACCGACTCCTTACTACGAGTTGCGCGCGCAACCGTACCCACTCACGTACACTTCCGTAGCGGGCAAGGGTCGTTCTGAATAACCGGCGATATTTTACAATTAAATCTTCTAGAATATTCAACGGCCGGCAAATACCGGCACACCTCCACCCCGAAAGGGCAACCCGGTTGCCCCACTCTGAAACTCGGGAAAGTACCCTGCAGTGTACCCCCTTCTTAAATACTCTGGTGGACTTAGTGGATAAAGTGGCCCGGCGACACTCGCTCCCAGGAGAACCACCATCCCCATGCGACCCTCTCCGCCACGCCAACTCCACGGGACCGCCGCAACACGTCACCCTCTCCGGTGACTATCACCTACTCCCACCGGGCCCACTCACATACTCGTCCTAAGACCAAACAAGGTATCTCCCACTTTGATATGTGAGTGACCGTACTACTCCTCGTCCATCTCTTGGACCGACCAGCCACATGTACCCACAAGGCATCTCCATCCTTGCCATATGGCTGGCCCACCTCCCTACACAAGGGCGGACGGCCCCGCTCAGCCAGACAGAGAGGACCGCACCCAGGGCACACGAACATTAATCCTAATTCTTACTTCACAAAGACCATAACTAACAAGGGGGTTCATTTTTCCACTGACGTCGATACAAAATAAATATAATTCTCTCTCTCAACAAAAACACCAGGGAAACAACCGGAGAATGCGGCATGGCACGACCCTACACCTACCAAAAATCGAAATCAAACCAATATGAACCAGGAAACAACAGCACGCTATCACTCTCCGTCATAACCAAAACAGGGGGAACTTACAATCTCCATGACCACGACCATCTCGAGGACCACAATCTACTCACTTCCGGCAAGTCTCTCTACTTCCTTACCGATAGTTTTTTTTTTTTTTTTTTTTACTAAGGGGAGGGGTACGAAAATCGGGAAGATGAAACAGGGCAAGGATCATTAAAGGTCAATAGCTAGGACTAAGGGTAAGGACCTGGTTCCCTCCGAAAATAAGGATGAATGGAGGATACCAAGGCTCGCGTGGGCAGGGGCGCAACCCTGAAATAGATGAACACCACTGGGAGTGTGGGGAACATCTACCCGCTACCCGTTAACCTCTTCTTCTTACCTTTCTATGACCCACTTTAGGTATTCGCTCTTTTCGGACACCACTCTCTAAGAAATTGTCTCGTGTTGAGCTGTACTCACTGGTTTCTTCGGAATCAGAATCAAGGCAACTTACCTCACTACTTTCACTCCGCTTTGGATTATGCTCGTCGTCTAACTCTTCTGCTACAATTTCTTCCTTTCTACAATTTCCCCTTCTTCGTCCACATAATCCAGACCAACCTCCTGACACTGCACCTCCTCAGCATCTTCCCGTTGCTCCTCTGATCCATCTTCAACCTCCTCTTCCCTCAGCTCCTCACCAATTTCTTCATCACACGCATCGCCAGCTCCTTCACGAACTTCTTGACTAACCTCTTCTCCGATCTCATTTTCATCAACACGTTCATCACCAACGTCATCGCCATCACTTCCGCTACCACCATCAGAACACTGCACATCCTCGTCCTCCTCTAGTTGCTCACCTGGTCCACCTGAAACTTCTTCCTTTTCCTCGGAATCCTCAACACTACTTACAGAAGGCGTCTGCACATCTTCACACACTACATCATTCTCACTCACACACTCCACGACGCTGCCACCAAATTTCTCCACAACTTCTACCTCATCTACTTCTACCACACTTGCGGCATGAACATCCCCTTGTCCATCCACAACCTCAGAAACACTCGCAGCCCGGACATCCCTGTGTCCATCTGCAACTTCAGACTCTACAGTCTCCCTAACACCTACAACTGTACCTTCCTGTGCAGCATCCGCAGACCGCTCTTCTGCCTCTTCTGTCGACTCCACTCCTTGACCACTCTCAGCAACAACAACATCCTCAACATTTTCCACCCTGGAATCCAGCTGTCCAGGTTCATGTGCAATGACTAAATTAATTTCGACTGGCGATGGTAAAGCTACACCATCCAATGACTTCTCATATCCCTGCGTAGGCGATGATGATGTTACAGGATGTGGATCCCTCACGAACCGAGATGTAAATACCGGAACAAATTCTGCGGCCTCTGGATTCAACCATGACGTCCTCTTCGAGTCCTGCAACTCCGTCTTAACTGACGTGTCCTTGTCCACTTGTATTGATCCACAGAAGTTATTCCGGTTTTCTTCTTCTGCTTCACCTTCTTCATCCACTACTCTCTTAGGCATTTGTACTTCCTCTGGAACCTACCTTCAAAGGTTCCTTTTTCTCCAAATAAGAATGACGCCTAACTACCGGATCCCTGCTGGCCGATGTTTGTTCCCTAACATAATTTCTTCTTCCCCTGTTAATTTCATGTTTCTTTGTTTTCTGTGCTGTAGCTGTTGTTACCGTCTTCACACTTGCCACCCCCTTGTAGCCTACGTCACTTCCGGAATATTCAGGCTTTCTGACAGTCTCTTGTGTTCTCCTCCAACCACCATGTTTGTCCTTTTTGGCTCTTCCTGATAAACCACTGGAGTATTGGACATCTGTAACATCTCTTCCCCGGGACTCGTCAACCTCCTGGACCGTTCTTGAAACCACACATAGCCGTTCAAGGTCCGCAAAACAACGAGGACGGTCAGCGAATATCAAACGGGATCTCTCTTGGGGATGCAGTCCTTCCAAAATTGCTTGTATAACTTCTGTCTCGGGCAACCCCAACCTTAAAACCCGGGCAGCTTTCCGTATATCGTGCACGAAGTCCCCTAACGCCTCTCCGTTGGCCTGTAGGCGATAGAATTTTTCCAAATTAAGCTGGGCACGTCGTCGAATGGGTAGGAAGAAGTTCAGCACCTCCCCATGGAAAGCATCAACACTGCATGGCCTTGGTGACCAGATCAGCCAACGTACTCCGGCAATACGGGTATATAAGAGACAAGACCTCCCCATCGGACACCCCTGGGAAATCTGCCACCTGCAGGACCAGGTCCAAGAAAACCAACAGCTGGTCCTCATCAAATCCATTCACCACCGGAAATTTCTGGAGAACGCCTGAAAGAGGGTGGGGCAATTCCTGATAGCATACCGCCGCCAGAATTGCACAATTCAAAACAAACAATCATAAAACAAATCCCCACTAAACACCTAACACAAACATCACCTACAAAAACATTTTTACAAAAATCAGAAAAACCCAAGTACTGTACTTCCTTTGAGTGGACCCCCGCGTTCTCTAGCGCTGCGGAGACCTGGCCTATTCTGAACCATTCACACCCACGACAGAAGGGGACAAGTGACAACCAACAATACTAAACACACATAACATCAAACAGCAATTCGACACACACGTCGTACCAACACATAACTCACAACAACCAACTAACAATCGAAAATCATAATTCGGGAAATAGTACTCCAACTTGAACAGGACGCAAGTCGGTGACGGTACCGACTTCCGATCGGGCCATACCGCATCCCGCCAATATTACACGCTAAACTCCGACCCTGAATCAACATTCCATCATCCAGGCCCCACTCGAGACTCCCCGGCCCGGCCGTACAACCTATCACATTTTTCAAACACAAATAACTGCCTCAGTAGTGCGACCCGACTCACAAGTTATACAACCCACAACTAGCCTACACGGGCATATACCTAAGAACACAATGTAACAACAATCGCCTTAATATTTCCGAGTTTGCAAGCCCCGTCAAACACCAGGACCCAAGGGTTCAAGCCTAGAATGAACCACGCTCACTGCTACCATTTGCAGTGTCAGACTTTATAAACCAAGCTCTGCGGTACCATTTGTGACCCCTCTTTCCTTTTATGCATTTTTATGAGTATAAAACAACTTCTTTTATTTTAATATTTTTTTGTTTTTTTTTGTTTTTGAAAGAGAAGCCACAAGTCAATTAGGACTAGGCCGGAGCCTAGAGAAGCCAAAATTGTGCTGGGTCCAGTATGACGGGACTTGCAATGAAAATCAGCTGTAATAGAACAATAACGGTTTTTATTGTATGCCCTCAATTGATACATGTAGGCAAACCCCATCACATAGTTATCCCCCCCATGAATCATAAATATCACAAATAAATAATGCCCCTGCTTTAACAGTATCAAAGACAACATGTGTATATCATAACGAGTGTATATACATCTATACATGTGCATCGAATAATATTCAGTAAATATATATACTGTATATTAAATTCTCCCCCATGTTGTGGCTAGCTAGACACAGACAGAACGTAACAACACATACAGAAACATAAGGCACATATACTCACAAATTATACATCAATATTCTAACACGAATGCCCCTGGAATGCACCCGCCTTGCAGGGAGTGCTACTACCATGCCCAGAAACCAGCAGTGATAAATGTTCGCCCATCAGCAACCCGTTTCTATAGAATTACATAAAAGCCAAAACCCTAGAAAGGATGACAATTAATGATAACGCATAAGCAAGACCGGACCGCCCATATGTATGGAATTCCACAGATCAATGACCCATCATGAGCATATGAACTTTAAGTTCCTTCCACAGCATTAAATAAAAATTTAAGGAAACTACATCAGCTGATTTTAAACGATAATTATACTGTTCTAAAATGTTAATTGTTTTACCAATACAGAAGGATTCAATAAATCAGTATATATTTTAACAGTAGAGAAATTAATCAGTTGATGCTTTACAAAATTTTGAAAAAGGAATCAAACAGTATATGTTTGACAAGCAAAAAAAATTAATCATTATCTGTTCTATGGTTAAAAATATTAATCTGTATATTGAACAGTTAAAAAAAAATAATCACTATATGCTACAAGTGGATAAGGTTGATCATTATATGTTTTACAAGTAAAAGAAAAACAATCAGTCTAGACTTTTGTGAGGTACAAAATCAACTAGTATATGCCCAGAAAAATGTGCAAATTATTTTCTATTAAAACCCGACTGGCTATATAAATATATACAAAATGAATTACAAAGAACGGTTGTGCCCTAGCAGCAGTGAGAGCGCGCCAGCATGTGGTTGACAATGTTTGACAGGAATCGAACCTGCCTCAGGCTGCACCAACATGTGGCAGAGAAAAACTATGTCCCTTCTTACACCCCAGAAAACGGCCAAAAGGAAAGCAAAAGAAAACCCCAGCCCTTAAATGTTGAACCCAAGGTGAATTTAATATTTACTCAATCTGTTCCAGCCGGAACAGAGTCCATAACATGTTCTATAAATTTTGTAAAGAGTGATATGATAACTATGTGCAAACTGTAAAATATCTAAGTGAACAAATATCTCTGGCACGCTCCCCCAGTGCAGCACACAGTTACAAGCAGTGCACTTAGTGTTAGGTAATTCAGTTATTAAAAGTGTTTTTGAAATTTACTCATAATGTTCAGAATGATGATCAGCTGCTCCCCTTTATAGCAGATAGTCTGGACACGTGGTCACATGGATTTAAAAGAACTTTACTGTAAAACAGGTGCACTGCCGGCCCGGCCCCAAAAGGAAAATAAAAGAGTGCATATCACCTTAATAGTTTTGACTAAGTGCTACATCGTGGACTGGTCACCGACTCCCTCTCCGGACAGGATCGTGTCTAATGGTCCATGGCTGATGCAGATGGACGGCAATCAGCAAAGCCAAATCTCCGTCTTAATCAAGAACCCTGTTAATTCATATAAATTAGAAAAATGTTCACAAAAAATGTACACCCGAGTTCAGGTAATTAACCTCAGAACGGGCCTTCAACCAACTCTCAATAAATGCACAAGTTTCATTAATAAAGTCTTTGTAACCTGCTTACAGAGTAGAAAGTCAGCCATAGAATGATTAAATTTTAATAAAGGAAAGACATTATTACAAGTGGCGTAATATAAAAGTCATCAGCACCATGTCTACATGCCTCAACAGAAATTTACAGGTTAAGCCGCCACGTGGTGACCAATAATCACTATTTGCCCAAAACAAAAATCAACTTCAAGTCACTCACAGTATTAATAATGTTTTAACATTAATAAGTTTCCTCTATGGGAGTTCTCACAGGTAAATTTCTTACTGTAAAGTTACTTAAAGACCACCCCGACAGTCTGATGCTTGAATGGGCCTAACAGTACCTAACTACGCACTAACTTTTAGCCATTAACTTTTAACATTCTACACATTTATCATGACAATGACAATTACAGTACCTCTCACACTATTATAGTAATGATAAAAGGAACCTGCGCTATATACTGAACATTAAGTAAATTTTCTTTTAATATAAAAACTGTCGGATCGCACTCACATAATTACGTCTTTTTATACGGTTGCATACACCTTGTTATTAAATATCCATTTAATATGAATTACTTTTAAACACATAAAATAATGCAATTTTTACCGGGAGTCGCTTAAGTTTCAGCAAGCCATGGTAGAGCAGAGAAACTACGCCGTAACTGTTCGGAGAGCGAAGTCGATGTATTTCGTAGCTGGGCGATGAACTGGACTGCCGTCACCGACAGAGCAAACCGACCCCTTACTACGAGTTGCGCGCGCAACCGTACCCACTCACGTACACTTCCGTAGCGGGCAAGGGTCGTTCTGAATAACCGGCGATATTTTACAATTAAATCTTCCAGAATATTCAACGGCCGGCAAATACCGGCACAATTTTAATATAAAATACGCTGATAAACTGTGTATAAAGTAAAGCAATGTTTTACTTTCAAATATGTTGACACACTTGCGCTCCTAGTGTCCTACAGTCTACGAAGACTGTAATGTAACACTGCTGTGCAATTGTAGACTAATGACATTTACATCTTGTCGTTTTACTCTGCTGTACATTCGACGCGACGTATTCACAAATATCTAAAATAAAAAAAATAAAAATCAAAATAAAAAAATATTTTCTGTAAGGTGAGACTGATTTGCTTATTTTTATTTAACGTGTTATCTTAAGTTATTTCTGATAACTGCAATATAGGGCTTACATAATGTAATGGCATATTAGCACAGCGAACGTCTTCGGTTTATTTAACGCCGAAACCTTATTACTAAACGTTTTCCATGCTCAAAAGTCGAGTGTGTGTGTGTATCATGTTTGTGTTTTTTTTTTTGAGAATGCGAGAGAAGAATGGATAGTTAGATCTCTAAAAATAAAGTGAAATTTGATACCTATGAATATTACAAACATAGAGACATTAATAACTAATTGTAGGAAATAACTGTGTAATACTATAAATAGCATTGTGCTGCGCCTATGGATCATAACCAAACCAATCATAACCTGGTCAATATATTCCCGACAGACAGTCTGCACGTATAGTTACCTAGAATTCGACTGCAAAAGCTCATTCCTATTATTATGAACAATACTACGTGACTGACTTGTAAATAAACTGCTAAAAGTGCGTACTTTTAAGTACTTCGCAACAGTACGCAGTACTTCGCAACTGCTTACGGTAGTATAGATGTTATGTTCGTAACAGTACTTATGTTGTAAGGTATCTTGTGTGGTTATAAACGATAACAAAAATAATAACAATAATACATTTTTTTAAAGTCATGGATTATATTCAAAATAATTCAATTGTTTTTCATGTCGATTGCCTTATGTACAGGTGTAATAGAAAATGTCACCACCCCTTAAGAAACTGGATTACATACAGTCTTAACGCTCCGTGTGTTCTAGTCAGTAGCTGAATATTTTTCAGATGCAAGTCCAAGAGTCCGTTGCCATAGGCTTGCCGAATAATAAAAATAATAATAATAAATAATGACTACCATCATCACCATGATTTTTACGATGGATTGTATAAGTATTCAAAAATATCACTGTAGAAGGAGCTATCTTTCAGCGTGTGACCCACTAAAAACCATACACCGTTCATATTTGTGAAGTAAATTCCATCCTAAGTCTGCTCTTGCGTATTTCAAAATGGCGTCTTTTGCGATCAAAGGAATCTCATTTTTCTATACACTATTGTGGCTTCTGTAACACTTATATCACTACTATACATACACTGTATGTACACTATGAGTGCTATTCATAGTCCCTATATATTTATTTTGTGTCCCTATTAAGTTATTCTTAATTTTTGTTCGTAAAAAAGACTTATCAGTGTAAGTAGCAACTTCTGTACATGTAGTTGTCCAGTAGTCTTCATTCTTTATCATCATTCCGACAATATGAAAAGCGACTGTCCAAATGATCTATGATTATGTTAGCACACAAGAAAAACATATGATATTATGATATGCACTTTTGTAAACGATCCCGGACTAGGCACATTTGGGCACTTCACGTTACCAACCTTATGTAGACAGTTCCGAAAATAACCAAACCCAGCGATAAACTGTATTAAAAAATAGATATCGTCTCCATGTTTCCGGTTAACTAAGGTATCCAGTTTCCCTATGAACCTAACAGTATTTGTCTTGACGTTCTGGCCAGCGCTCTATGTCTTGGCTCATGATGGTACTTTTTCATAGAACGTATCTATCTCAGCCTTTCATGTAAATACCTCCTTCCGTTTGTTGCCAGTAAGCCAATCAGGATCGTTTCTGTAGGTTCTGATAACGCGCGGTAGGAGAACGCTACCTCTCAGTGCCTCCCGTCGCTGTACTTTTCTTCATTTGCTTGCACTGAGCACATCGGCCCAAATTTCGGCTTTGTACAGCAGTTTAGACGCGTTAGCATCCGCTAACGGTGCTTGCTCGGCCTTAGACCACCGAGTTTGGAGCAATTAACGCTACGATGACTGTGGGGCCCTATTTATTTGACCCGAAGAGATGAGCTTTGTATCATTAGGCCTAGGTCGCTGACAGCGTTTTTGACCCGAATCGCGTTTTTGCCTTACTGCATATGGAAGGAGTTCTCTTCGTTGTTAACAGCACTATCTCTATCAACTATGCTGTATGGCTACTGTTGCAATCCATACCTAATCTCCATAATGTCTTATTCAGTAAGTTTTGTAGTAAATAAACTTCTCTCCTTTCATCTGGTCCTGTCTGTACATCCTAATTACATAAGGTATAGTTTCATAATTCTTCTGCAATCATCTTACTAAGACAGAGAAATTGTCACCCGCGAAGGATAAAAAGCATTTTTCCTATTTAATTTTCTTATTAAGGCAAATTGTGTAATCAGAGTGGCGAAAATAGCATGAGTAACATTGGTGTTAGATACCGATATCCTTATCTACAAAATTATTGACAGTATTCTTTATTATATTATCCGTAATTTTAAAGCGTAGTGAAAAGGTCCATTAATTTCTTCTTATATTACTTGTAAAGTCGAATGTTTCTGATCGGGTTTGTGGGTTGCTTAATAATAACATTATTTTGCGTTGTAGGATACTTCTAATGTTGAACTAATTTAAACAGTAAGTGTAGTTTGTTATAAAAACTTTGAAGTATGTGGGACGGAACGCATAAAATTTAGCTTTGATACCACAGATTTTGAAAAAACATTACTTTTTTTGTAAGATAATTTTTACTTTTAGAAACTAAGTAAAGCTTCCTTCAACACAAAGCAACATTACACTATTGAAAAAGCGATGCTATGCTTGTTGAGGTTTCTTTATACTCGCGTAACTAATGACGCTGTAATGACTGTTCTATTTGTGTAAGCTGTCTGCACGTTTTATAGAGTGCGCTGTACTTTAAGATCGTACAAACATGGCACGTGAGAAATTGTTGTAAAGAAAATTCTTTAAACTCTGGTTAAACTATTCGTACGTTGCATTTATTATTTCTATAACCAAAATATTATACGATTTCAATATTTTATATGCTTAATGATTATGTACTTACTTTGGATCACAATATTCATGTAAGATACGTGTTACCTGAAATTCTAAGTTACAAATGTTTACAATAAAAGGACAACATTTTTTGAAATGCTTTTGGTATATATATATTTTAAATATTATATGTTTGTTTGGAAAGAACGAATCGTTTTATAAATTTCAGTTGAAAACCTATAAGCCAATAGCTAATCTGACATCTATGAGTTAGGCAACTCGCATACAGGCAACGAGTGCTTACAAACGTCTGCAACGAGCGTCTAACGTCTTATCTTGAATGCTCGAGAAGTTTTTACTCTTTCCAGAGGCTGATTGATATCGTAGGTATCGCCTACGTAGGCGACCGTTCTGAGTATAAATAGCAGCGATTCTGAAGCGGCCGGCATGTTGTTTTTTGTCGTGTGACTCGTTTGTATGTTGAAAGTAGTCTAGAGTAAAGTGTTTACTCTGTTAATTGGTGTGTTTATAGATTTTTTTAGTTATTAGTGACTTTTTGAGGTACGTGAGCTGGACACATATAAACTTGCAAACCTTTTGTGTACGAGCTTGTATACAAACAGCGTGTGTAAACAAATTTTATTGTACTCGTTTATTAAAATTTTTATTACACTTGTGTCGAACAATTCGTTGCAATTGGAGTTGTATTATTTCAATATTTAAGGACGACTACCGGCGATTTAAAAAAGTACTTATATAGTAAAGACACATTGCTAACGTTTGACGTTACCTATATACACCTATATACTTAGTGACAGTATGTTGCTGTTATAATAATTCTTCAGTTTTTATACAGTTAAGTAAATACTGTCGCCACTTCACAATAGAAATGTACGATCAACACAGAACTAACTACAACAGTAATATTTGTAGAATGCATAAGCATAAGGTTGTCAGACTATAGCCACACTAACATAGCCATGTGGCTTGCATTAATGTTGCTAGTACATTGAGTCTAAATATATAGCGCGATTAGTTGATATTGGAAAGTATATTTATGCATTTATTTATAAAACAATATTTTTAAAGATGTTTTAATTTCCGAATTACTAAACATTATTTCCTGTTAATTTTATATAAGCCTTTTAAAGTTAATTCAAAAGCAATGTTTTTAAAGAGATTCTATTATTAAATGTGTGTGAAAGTAAATATTTTGATTTTTGCGAAATTGTTAATACAATATTAAAAAATAAATAATAAAATGGTGTTAATTACTATATTTACAAACAAAAAATAACACTATCACGATTTTTAAACAATATCTTAACAGACGTTTCAATTTCCGAATTACTAAGCACTATTTCCTGTTAATTTTATATAACCCCTTTAAAATTAATTCCAAAGCAATGTTTATAAAGATATTATATCTAGTATTAAATTTTTGTAAAAATAAATATTTAAATTTTTGTCAAATCTTTAGTATAGGGCCTTATACTGAAATACAAATAATAAACCCATGGTAGTTAATAAATTTATAAACAGAAAATAAAATTGTATCACAATTTTTTGGGCTGTCAGTTCTTAGTCCAGGATGTTCATGTATATCTCCAGACGTTACGTCCATACCGATGATGTAGCCTACATCTTCAGTGGCGCGGGAACACAGATCATAACAGCCGCGGAAAATCTAGTTCACAGCCTAACAATCCCGGAAAATTGCGACAATGTTAACATCGACCGTAAAAGCTTACGTTCATTTAGAGAATAAAACTGTTGCCCGTCACTAATTAAACAGATTGTTGTTGTGTGCTTCCGATCTGAGATGACGTGAAAGGCTGGAAACCGCTAATCGTGACTTGTCTACTTAGTAGTGTGCAACGGTTTAATTTTTTGCTTGTTATAGCTATGTGACTCATTATTGTTACGTCGATATGAAAGACAAATACGTGACTCTTTACACTCGTTGATTACGCAACCCTCGAAATGCCTCGATACGCGCGTTCTAGACGTTGCTGGATCATTCTGCCTGGCATTGCCAAGGTCGGATATTGACAGCGTTTCCGACGAGTTCTAAAGCGGCTGTAACTACGCAATTATTTCTCGCCGTCATCCGAAAAGTGACAAATTTTTCGTGAATCTCAGTGGGGTATAAATATAAGCGCCAGCGGCAGGACGAGTTCAAAACTCTAATAAAGTGTGCGTTGGAAAAAATTTAACTTAAATTATTGTACAAGAGTGCTTTTGTTCATCTGTAACTGTAGAATGGTTCTTATTAAAGTTGCAGTTACTTACTTCATCTGAGGTCAGTTATTCAGTTTCCACTATACAACAGACGATCCATGCGACCATCGTAAACAATATAATTTCAAATATTAAATTTACCAAGTTTGGGTGCTAAACGTGTTTTGATGGGTCTGATGAATCTTCGTGTTTACAAAATTGCAAAAGAAACGCGAGACGAGTACAAACTACAAACATGAGAGAACCTTGCGCAGTGGAGGATTGTGTACATGTAGACAGATTGAAACATAGTAACATAGGGGCGAGTTCAACACGTTTTCACATACGTACTAGGCTACGGTTGAAAGTAAACTTTTCCTACGTTTTGCAAACCGGAGTGTGAGAGAAGTTTGAAGTAACCAAGGAAGCGTTGGGTACCGTTTTGTGCAAGGTGGAATACACAAACTCCACAAGTTATAGGTAAAGATTTGAAGTTTTAAAGCTCTTAACTTTAGAATGTAATAAGGTACTGAAAATTCCAAAATTTTCAGTTATTATAAGAAATTATTGTGCTATATTTTGTACTAGTAATGACAAAAATAAAAGAATGTCATTTCATTTTAATCAAATTATATTATTACGCTGAGGAGGTAAGGGAACTTGGGTGGCTGTGTGAAGTTTTGAATGTGCTGTGTGATCGGTAGAAGTACGCAACGATCTAGATTTTTCGAGATGAGGTTTCCAGACGTTGATCGATTATTCTACTAGAATCCAGGACAATAGTTTTGTTAGGCCACAGCCGGGGTATTCGTGACTGAAGCGGAGTTATGTCAGTTAATATTGCGGTGCAGAGTGGGTTTGGTGTAAAATCATAATTTTTACCTGCTATGTGCGGGAATCTTTAATTGGTGACTTTTAATATTTACCGAGACACTTTTAATTTGGTGGCAATTATTATTTGTTACGTTACTGTGTGTTGGACAGTCGTGAGCATGAAGAATTGTTATATAATAGTGTTTATTGTAGCCTTTGTTTGTGGGAACTGCAATTAAAATTGTGAGTAACGACTAATCAGTTCAATCATTCTGTTTCCACTGTTTAGCACAGCTATTCGTACGACTGTCGTAGCCATGTAATTTAACAGTAACAAACAATTTACAATTTAATTTTGTTGTCAGACATTTTATAAAGCACTTGTGGATAATGAGTGTTACCCTGGGTAATGATGACAACAGATTACTAATCTACTCTCCTTACCTAAGATTGAAAACAAAGATTTATGTAAAGGTTGAAGAAAGATTTATATAAGCTCTCGCTGTATATAACCGCAGTAAAACATTTAAACGCGTACATGTTTCAAAAAATCATATTATTTTAGTGTTACGGTAGTAGCATTTTTTACGTTTAGCCTGTTACTAAAACAAATTACTCACCAGTAATGTAATTGAATTTAATTACAATGAGAGAATTAACTGCTTAATTGTGTACTGCACGTCATTTGATAAGATCGTAAATTGTAGCGCTGGCTTCATAAGAAACACACATCACGTCGGGATGTCGCATATTCCGTTGATAATGGCGACGGTACGGTGTTACTCATATGTTTTCAGGAAATTGTTGACCTAGTTTTGATTCTTGCATTAATAAAAACCAATATGTGTAACGTATTGTAAGAGCGGCGCGTATGTTAGTAATGTTTAATATACTCATGTATATTCGCTTTTTGAAAAATATATATTTGGTTACGGTGGATTTAAAAGCAGAAACTACCTTATAAAAGTGAGGAAAGCAGAAATGCTCAATTCTGTACCTTGTCAAAAAGCGTAAATTGCGTTCGTTAGCCTTACTTGTTAACGTCAATTTCTAACTAGCCTTCGTTACCTGTTTTTATAATACTTACGAAAGTCGAACGTCTGTTCTCCAACTCGCCGTTCAATTCGAATTTTCTGCCTCGCCGCCTGGTTGACCAACACTGCTTAGCGAATCGACTTCGTCAACTAATATGTATTCTATATTTTATTTGCCCAAACTTTTGTATTATTACTTTGAATGAAATCAAACATACAGTTCAACTAACGTGCAAAGCGTTATGTTTGCTATGTATAGACTATTAAGGTTAATTTAAAACTTGGTCTATAGCTACAGATTAGTGTACTCACGTCGTAACCGGGTGTTAACCATGTGAAAAAATCAACGTCAATTATTTTAATGGCAAATCGCAGTTAAAAAACAAGAAAAAACAAACACTGTGTATCTCTTCACACAGATTACAACACCATAGGACGACTCGCTAACTCTCGAGTCGCAAAAATATATATCGGTCTATTTTTAAACAGGACGCAGAAAACAACTAACGTTAAAAATCGCCTCTTTAAATAAAGATACCAGCATTTTTTTAGACAATTTTGGAAGCGTTGAGATTTTACACAGAACGTGTTGATGTTGGAAGGTGTATTACTACTCGCGTGTGTGATCACAACGACGGTACGTGACATGAGTATAGAAGCGAGAAGCTTACTACCAGGCGCAACGCACATCCTACTGTGTACATACGTACTGCGTCACTAACAAATTAAATATACTCTCTCCGTTTAACTTTAGATTTATGCAAGTAGTCTATCTCCTCACAGTAATTATATTAGAGTCTGTTGCTGGAAATATCGTGATCTTATTAGTCAGTGATGCTGTATTTTACATTATTTACAACTATATTCATTTACCACAGCCAAATATGAAAGTCACGTATATAATTAGGTTTAGTAAATATTGCTACATTTGTTTCTTCTTCAATTATTAATGATGCTCTCCAGCAAGATATTTATAGACAGAAATAAAAAAAATTGGGTTAAAATCTGGAAATAACTTTAAATGCAAATAACTTTCAAGTTACTCAAAATAAAAATTATTTCGGGAATAGAGTAAACCGAATAAATATTACTCAATTTACTTAAGTCTTGTCCACTTTATATAATTACATTTAGTTATGTTTGTATATTCTGAGTGTTCTAAACCAGTTACAGTTTGCTAGATACAAAGTCATCTTGTATTATTTTCTGTAAATTTTGCTCTAAAAATATGAAATTATTAGTAGACAATTAGATTTTTCAGACACTAAAAATTAAAAAAAAAACATGTTTTCTCCCTCATTTCTACGTATTTTTCCTTAATTTTAGACCCATATTTTCATTAATATTTTATGCCTATTGTAACGACGTGACGTCCGCCTCTTTTAAGCTCCGCGATGGAGCGTCAATTTGTAACGACGAAACTCTTATCGTCCTGTAAAAAGTGTGTTTTATTGTGTGTTAGCCCCACACGTTGTAGTCGTTACTTTGTGTTTATCTAAAAGTCGTGCTTTTTACGATTTTATTATGCTGACGATGTCCGTCTCGAACGCACGAATTACCAGTACCGAACTCTTCCCGGGTGTAAACTTTACCTGTCCTTTGTAGTTATTATTTATCTCCCGATAGGCGCCAAATTGTTTATGAAAACAATTAAATAGTTCAAATTGAGTTGTTCTGCGCGATGATAACCAATTCGAATTATCCTCACAAACTGGCGGGCATTCGAATCTCGCTTGTAGTTCGTCGTGTTGCCACCGTCTAAATCTGGCAGACAATTTCACTCATCGCTAAAATGCACAAAGTTTCTAATACAATTAATAAGAAATAGAAGACGGTTATCACTAATCAGTATTAGTTTATTAACGTTGGAAATAGTTAATAATTAATCTTTTAGATACAAAAATATAATGTTATAAAATAATGTTGCTCCGGCAATAAACAGACAATATCTCAAGGTTGGCTAAAGTGACATCAGTTGTTCGAAGCCATGATGGCCACGAATATTGTTTCTTTACACAATTTATTCTGTCACGGAGTTCTTTTGATTACGAAAACAAGTTAAATAACAAGATGTTAATAAAGTACACAACCTTACATCACTGGGACATATATACTATTAATATTTAAAAACAATTCGTTTTTTCAGTGTTATAAAGTGTGTGTTAATACTTCATATTCCTTACATAGGTTATTTTGTGTTTACATACAAGTTTAGTTTTTATTATCAATCAATCCTTGAAAGAAATTTATTTATCAAGTTTGGAGTGCGAGTTTTTTGTGTTGTGAGACAAGTTTATTAATTTAGTTCGTAAATACCGGTAATTCAGATATACTTAACGAAATCTGGTCGATTGCTGGTGATGATTCCCTGTGGTTATTTAGGTTGGGTTGATACGATTATTAATCTTCCATCATTTGTACTTTTGATTCCATCTGGCTTCCTTTTCACTTAATCTGGATTTTTTAATTATTTTTTACTATTCAAATTTTGTTTATTAGTTCTCTTGGTTTAAATAGTTCCTTCATTCGTCTCCTTGAATCCCCTTCTCAGTAAATTTAGCAGTATTTATTACTATTTTAATTAATAATTAAGTCGAATATGGTTTGGCTTCCGTCTCGCTTGATCGTCAATAATGGACTAATGTTTTATAACGGAATTAAATATAATAACGTTCCGTTGTCATGACAACTGCCTATACTCTCATTGGTTGAATGCATTTATGTCTATTGTTATAACATTTGAATTTTAGTTCAAAATTAATAAATATTTTCTAATGGCTATTATTCTTCGGTCTTCTTATCCATGTATTAGATATTAACGTAACTGTTTCTATTTTCTTTCAAAGATTATTTTGACATCCCACAAAGCTGGGTTCGTTCATGTATTAAAGTTTTGACAAAATGCTAATATTATATTATTACATATCTTTCTTATTTTATGTTTCTAATCTAATTCTGACATCTTAATATGTTCACTAATTGTACTTAATGAGTTACTTGCCTGAATTTTCTAATACAATAGTTAATTTCTTACAATTTGTTTACTTTGAATTTATACAGTTAGGCATTTTATAGGCCTAAGCAGTACTTGGCTATAACTTCTTATTTTACACAAATTAGAGATTATTTTTCATTTACAGTACATATGTTTTGCTTGGTGTCACTTATGACTTATTTACCTTTTGAATTCATTTTGGCTGTTCTATAATAATTGAATGTTCTTATTAATTTACAAAGTCATTGCTTGTCTTTTATCCTCTTATTTTCTTTTTCTGTGTTTACTCTAATGATTAATTATTATGTTTGTAGAATTTATTTCCTCACTCATATCTATTGCCATTTCTTACAATTTGTTTATCACTTAATATTACTTATAAAACATAACACAACATTAGGTTTATGGTCTGTTCATTTTTCAGCCATATTCTTTCTTACAAACTCAACTCTTTTAATTAAACAAATAACAATCTCGGTGAATATCATTATCACACCATTTATTCTATCTTGCTAATCACCCCTTTGAACATTTTTGTTAACATAGGATGTTTTATTTTCATTGCACTCATATTACTTAGTTTATTATTATTTAACGCTATGACATTAGTTGTCTATTCACCTTTTAAAATCTGTTTTATTACCTTTGTTTCCTCTTTCTTATAATTATGAATTGGTTATGTTCTCACTTCTAACACTTACACTGTTTATCACTTTCACTTCCTATCTGTCTCTCTCACTCTTGGGTTTTTACTATTTTATATACAAATTTCTAGTTAGTCTGTCAACATTTTTATGTTTTGATTTTCTTATCACCATAGGGTTATTAACAATATACAATATCTATTAAGACTGGTTTCACTTACTTATTATGGTTAGTGTACTTTAACTTGGATTATTTTATTTATATTATTATATATAAAAAACTTTCACAAATGAACTTACTTTTGTTCTCACTTTCACAAACGTTTCAAGGTGTTGTGCCTCTTCCTCAGTGTGAGTAAATACCCCAACTCTTTTTAACTGTTTGTATTTACTCACACTGAGGAAGAGGCACAACACCTTGAAACGTTTGTGAAAGTGAGAACAAAAGAAAGTTCATTTGTGAAAGTTTTTATATATAATAATATTAGTAAAAGTGAACAAAGAGGATGAATCAACAAGATATTTATATTTTATTTAATACTCGTCACTGGATACTTATTATTTATTTGTGCTTTTTTATCATTATTTGAGTTTATACCTTCTCATTTTATTTTCTTTATTGGGTCAATCACTTGGGTTGGGTCATGGTCATTTGTCTCGTCATAGTCATCATATTTTCCTTGGTTTAATATAGTTAATTCTTTATAGTTCTTCTCTGGTTTTGGGGCGGCTTTTGGTGTCGTTACACTATTCCAGTCCAAGTTTTCCAGTTTTCCAAGTCAATTTTCACTGCTTTTCTCTAGATTTTCATTCAGATTCTCTAAGTAATATCCAAACAACTAGCAGAAATAACTCCCAAAATATATACTACTTTTATAAGGTCTCTTGAAAGTTTACCCGAAAGTTCCTTTTTCCCAGTTTTCCAAAAAGTTTCTTAGTTAACTTTTAATGTAGACCTATTTGAAGATAAAATAGAGACGCTTGCGACATCTAATTCTAATTTGAATGAAGTTTGAAACTGTCTATAGAACGTTATAATGCAGACAGCTAAAAGTAAAATTTTTAAGACATTTTTATGTCTTATTTAAGAACTATTTAAAAATTTATGGACACGGTATCCCTATAGACACGTTGAGCAGTTACGTATGCAAAATAAACCAATTTTATGTACAAGTTAAAAATAAAACATTTATTTTAATAAAATGTCTGTTTATAAAGTTACATATAAAAGTTAATAAAACACATAAGAAAGTGTTCATCATAAATTATACATTTTTGTAACTTTTCGAAAGTTCTCAAATTACTCGATACCCCACATTACACTTTTACAGTTTCCACACTGCATTTGCACCGCAGATGTTATTAGCAGTCATCTCCAGCACATCTACTATTTCTATCAATTATTTGTATAAAGTAGTTTGCAATAGAACGATTGCAGTAAGATTCTTTTTAGAAATGACTAGACGCTATTAGACACTTTATCACGTTATAGACATGTTATAAATTGATTTTGTTCAAATTTTGTAAAGTACCTGTAAGTTTTGAAATAAGAGATGGGTAATTATGTGTTATATGTCAAAATGTCTGTAAACGTATTCTCTGTCATGTCAAGTGCAAGTTTTGTGCACGAGTGCGCGTGTTGTTCGTGTTTTCCTGAATAAATCCTATAAATATTAACATATCTAAATGAAACTTGGACAGCGTTTGCGTCATAAATAGCGGTAGATTTTTTATATGTCATACACTCAAAACATATAATTTTACTATGTATTTTTAACTGAATTCACTTTTCTATAAAAGTCTTATCTGGAGAAAAGTCATAAAACTTTTAGATAAAATCTATATACTAGATTTTGCAGATTCTGGTATAGTCTTACACGATTTCTTGCTATCAAGGTAGAAATCTATCACGTGTTCTAGATTTCAACCAATCAGGAGCTTCAATTTTCATTTGCGATATCCGCTGGTAGAGGAAATTTCGTTCAGTTCTCGTTTGCAACTCGTCATAATAAGACGTACTCTCTGTGCGAGTTTTTCGCGACATTACACGTTCTCTATAAGGGTGATGAGAGTCCTAGATTTTAGCTACGAGTCACCGGTAAGCTAAATCAAAGGGTTATTAGAACGTAGAACAAAGTTATGTGAAGATCTAGTAGTGCTAACTCAGGTTAGTCAAGATTTTCCCCTTAGGGCAGCTGTATTCATTCGGAATACACCTGTATGAACGCGTGGACACATTAAGATTGCCGGAAGGTGTAAGCTAACACACCTCATTTAAATAATACCTAACTAACCCACTTATCTAACCTGATATTTGTAAACAAAAACAGTATCGGACAGATAGACGGCGTGCGTGTGTGAATTGCGTGTGACAGCAGCAGCGAGACCAGAGATCAACGTTAACGCAGCAGCTTTCAATCGGACTACAAGAAGGAATTCTTCAATCAAGTAACGTAGACGATTGTTCAAATAGACATTCATTAGTATTTAAAGACAATATATAATTAATAAATAATTTACATTAAGAATTTACAGACAAGATTTAAATTTGTTTTAGTTTAATAAATTCGTATCTCCAGATAAGGGACTCTCTTATATATTATTAGTTCTAATATACGTCTATGCATCCTCAAGTTGTTTCGTTGCTGGTTACATGTATCAAAACGTATGGCATCTGACACTCTTGAAAAACTTTGTGAAGAAGAAGATATTACTGGCTTTTCTCCTACTTCAGGTGGGTTGCCGTATCTAGGGAAGTACTCTTCCCGGCTCACACACCAGAACATTCCAAACTACGCGTTATCTCTACCTACGACGTAATTAATTGCGGCTTTGACAGAGCCCGCGCAGCATTGCTTCTGTCACGGTCTCGCTAATGCGTCGAGAATCACTTACGCCACACGCATTACATTCCGGATCCCTCTGGAACATTCGATAAACACGTAGATTGTTCTGTGACGTCGTAACAGATAACTCTTACTTGTAGTTTTATCAAGCGTACGATTCCCATTACTGTTTGACCGTCTTCTCGCGAATTGCGCTGTACGAATATGTTGATAATACGCGTATGTCTTGAAAGCAACAGTATTGCCTTCTGTAAACAAGTATAATCAATCTCTTTACTTTCGTCTAAATACTGGGACCGGCTGTATGGTGCTGACACAAAATCCAGCCAGTCATTCGTGCATGTACGTTTAATATGTACAATTTTAATTACATTAACGTGAACGCAGTTAGGGCTGTTCATAATAGAATAAAGAACCAACTCTTATCCGACACTATGTAAAGCTGTAATTAGCAAGAAGACGATGACAACTGTGAAGATTATTTTCATACTTATAGAGGGGAATCGACTGTTTTTGTAAAGTACTGTAATATTTATAAAATTATAAACAGAAAGAAAATATTCTTTGGCTTAGACACCAAAACTAATGCGGACTGCTTATTTACACAGTGCTTAGATATTACTTTATAAAATAAATAATGTTATAGATTCTTACAAGTTTATGTCAGTAAAAATTGTAATGTCTGCAGAGGCAGATTTATAATCCTATTCTGTAATCCTATCTGTAGTATAAAACAGATAAAGCATTTAAACTACTACCACAAAAAGTTTCAATTTTTGTTGTTTAATATATAGTAGACCGTTTTTACTTACATGTTCCATAAGGAAATGGAAGTATGGTCATGGTGAAAAAATCGTGTTCGAGATAACGGCTGATTCTGATTGTACTACCCTCAAAACATGAAGAAAAGTCATTTTTCGGAAAGTGTCAGTGTGTGTGTCTGTCTGTGTGTAGAATTTGTTATATGGCAAACGATAACAGAAGCAAATTCAAACAGAATCAAATAATGTTTTGCATATAGTCCTGAATTGTAGAGTACTCAAAGCCTGTTGTTTTTGGTGAAGATCGGTTAAGAGAAAGGGGTAGTTTACCAACAACGTTTTATGTTTTAACAAGGGGAATTTTTAATGACGAACGATAACTGCCGTAAATTCGAACAGAAACAAATAATTTTTTACATATATGCCTGAGTTATAGAGAACTCAAGGCCTATTGATTTTTGTGAAGATCGGTTACGGGGAAAGGGTAGTTTACCTGCAACGTTTTATGTTTTAACAAGAGTACAGTACTTAATTTTGCTGAATAAAATATCCTGATAAGAAGATCATAATAATTCACTGTAGAAACGTAGATGAAATATCTATAAATGAAGAGGCTAGTTGAATGAAGGGGGTAATTTTCTATAAATGATAATTATAGTTGAAGGGGGAGGGGATAATTTTGTATGTGTACTACATTATCGGCAAAAAGAAGTATTTTGTTGTTAAAATTCCTTCCCGGGCTGTTTGGCCGTAGTCCAATGTTTTCTGCAAAACCGGACGTTTCGGCAGTGCCATCGACTGCCGTCATCAGTGAAAATCGAGTGCGATAACGTGAGGTGGTAAACGTTAGTGACCACATTATAATGTGGTTAAAGCTGAAGCAATAAGTAGAAAGAAGTAGTTTCTATGGAAATATTTCATTTCGAAAATGATTTTAAATATAAATCTTAGAACATGGAAGTCATGTATGGTTCTCCATACCGATATTTTAATATGTAACATTATGTAGACTTTTCTAAGCAACGAATAAATACCATTTTACGGAATCAAATCCGCATTTTGCTAGACTTTAATCCTACTCAGTTGTTCATGTGATATGTAGGCCTAGGCTTAGCCTTAGGCTGCAGTATTAGGCCTTAATATATACAATATTTTATTGAACTAACTGGTGTAGGAAATTAAACAACAACATTATTTTGTTGAGTTAGCAGTGATTCCAGATATTAATTTTTGTCTCCTAAATTTTGATTGTTGTATAATTGTAGTATTGAAAAATAATTATTTATATTTATTTCGAATTTACTCAGTTTATTTCCTGTTTGTTAGATTCTATGTGCAGTATATGTTGACGTAAAAACTAATGTTTCATTCAAGGCATTTAAATTTTATTTAATTTTTCCACGACTGAAGTACATTATTTACAAAGCATATGCAAAAGAAGCCCGAGATCACGCACAAGACGCAAAAGCATATACACGCTCACGTACACATAAGCACACAAATATTTCGACTATACGTGTCAAATATAATTCGGTAGTCCACTTCTGTTATACGTAAAATGTGAATTTATGAACTAAACCGTCACTAGTTAACTAAACATCTACTAGTAGGTTTGTTTTTAAAATAAAATCTCATATATCACCTCTGGCAAATTTCATCTTTTCTGCAAATGCCGTAAAATAACGATCTCTTTATTCTATAAAATAAAAATGACAAATAGAAATTAAACATCCCCTTAACGTCTGTAAGAAGGAAGAAACTACGTATTACACTACTTTTAAAGACACATTAATGTATAACCAATACTAATATCTTGCGAAGCATTAATTACATCTGTTAAATATTAGGGTTCTACTTTATTATCTTTAAAAATTTATACCTAACTTATACAGGACACAAGTAATATTGTTATTAGAACTGAATTGTAATTACGTATTGAGTATATCACCTCCTTGCACGTATACTCACTTTATCCGACGCATGTTGATAGCATGTTAACGTCGGTGAACACGTTGGATATCAGTAGGAATGATCGATTAATATACGCGAATCACAAAAAAGAGAAGTAGGTAAAGTAGATGTGACGCATTACCGATGAGAAAAGTAAAGCACGTGTTTGGAGCATGACCTGAGTAATGCATGCACAGTTAAGTAATCCATAATGGTGTAATTTCCATCAATTCGTATTTTCCATGTAAAAACAAGATTTATTAAAATCATTCAGACTTTGCACTTGAGACAAATATTTTGTTTTTAATTTGTTCTTTACCACTCAGACTCGGGACTTTAAATGACAAAAGTTTAAGTTCATAGCAATTTACGTGCTAAAACTATTGAACGTCTTTCTAAAACGTTATAGTCTTTCTATTAGTAGAAACTATAACATTCAAACTGATGAAACCGTTAGTGGCGAAATTATACATTTCTGAGGTGACACTTGTACATGCTTGGAAACAACGTATTGACTAATACGTTTGCCAGGTTTATGGTTTTAAAATAGTGTAAAATTATTAATTTGACGAAAAATTTTAAGAAAATCTAAAAAAACAGTTGTATTGAAATGAAGCACAGAATCTTTTATAACTATTAAGAATATTCAAGAATATGATTAATATCATTACTGACGCATATAATGTAAACATTATTGGAAAAGACATGCAGATACATTTGATAAGATATTTCCAGATGCTTAATTTTTTCTCAAGGAATACGGGAATGTATCCAACAACATTGTACAATTGTATCAAAGAACATTTTCATTACCAGTAAAGTTATGCAGATATTACTGTTTAGTTAATTTCCGGCCATCATCGTTATAGTAAAAGAGAAAAGCTTACTATAATGTTTACTTTTGAGAGGTTAAGAGACCAGAAACATAATAAGGAAAAGAGCCTAACTAATTGGGCACAATAAATTCGGCACAGTGAGTTTATAAAAAGAATAATTGAAAGAAAATCTGAAAGTGTAAATTGCATATGATAGTCATTTGGAATATTTGATTCAGATAACGTAAAGTCATGAATTGTGAATTATAAGTACCATTATCTATAGCAAATAATGTGTCTGTGTCTGACATGTCGACAGTTTGCGCGACTGCCATCCTCAGAGTGGGGACAGATGGATAAAAATGTTTTTTCACTCATGAAGATGGCTGCCGCTAGCGGGTGAAGTGTCTCCTTTGGAGATAATTCGGTTTTTACTACCGAACACGGGCAACAAGAATGTAAGTTTAGATAGTGACATGGTCGACTAGGGCCGTCAAAGCCTAGGCAGTCTCATGATTCGCAACTTACCGTACTCACTGGAGAATAAAGTGAAAATGGGGAAGTATGAAACTCGGGCTGCGGGTTGTTAATCATAATACACAGTTTCGGCCTCAAAGTTGGATCTGTTCCACTTCACTTGACGCGCTTCCACCCTTAGTGTTCTTTAGATGTGTAGCGAGGCAATACTTTTCCATTATATTACTATTGATCCACTTTAAAGACGTATTAATTTCAGGTTGTTTACAATAGTAATTTGTAAGCAACACATAATTAGAATACTGACCCCTAAAAATACATAATGATGTGCATACAATGCTACGTGTCAAATGCGATCTGAACTGGATATTGATACACTATGTTCTAACGCATGCTTGTTCGTGTGTTGAATGTATCTCTGAATCATTTAAACATCCAACTAGGCCCTGGGATTTGCACTGATTTTAGTTACGGTAAAATTAAACTGTGTAAAATAAACATTAACAAATAAGCTTTAATTGGGTCAATTTAAGCTTTAAACATTAAGTTTGGCGTTTGTTTTAACGTTGGCTACTAAGTGTACTGTTTACATAATGGCGGCTCTGCCTGGTGAGAGATAAATAGTCAAGCCGAACCAACCAATTAGCCAATTTATATATTCTTAGCTAAACTGAACATTCAAAATTGTTTATATTAATTTAACAAAAATAATTGAAGTAACGAATTTGAAAGTCTTTTTGTAGTTTTTTTTATAATTATTGAGAATTAATATCGAGTGATCATATTGCAATTTGTTGAACACAGTGACTTGTGTGATAATTACATTTTTATATTAAACACTACCTTACAAACTAGTGATTGTAGAATTTCAAAATTATTTACTGTTTGGATAAACACTACTAACACACCTGGTGACCGCTTTACTGTCTCTTGTCTCAAATTAATTTGAGCTCCTTAAAATCACTATCCATGTAACAGGATTCTGAATTAACGTTCAACATAAAACTTCATGTTTGTTCGTTTATGCGTATACATTTCTGGTATTCTTTGTGTACTTGTTTCTGAATCGTATACAGATAAGGAAAGGAAAACGACGACTTTGCAGAGAAAATAGAACAAGGTAAAACTATAAATCTAATTCACTATCGGTTATAATGTCTTTCTGCATTTCAATAAATAAAAACCTGTGTTCCTTATAACGGTAATTAAATATCAGTTTGTTAAAAGATTCATGTTTGTAATGAGAAACAGGCTTAACGTTTATATTGGTAAAACTTTAGAATTTCCATTCCTAACTTCCAATAAGTTCTCTTCAAATGTCAGTATACGATCATTACGTAGAGTGTATAAACTGATGAGATGTTGGATACTTCAATTAGGAATAGGGGTAGAAAGGATTCACTTGTCGTTTCTGTGAAAACTAAATGCAGACACTTAGCCAAAGTCAGTAAGCACATATTTAAAATGTTCTAACAGAAAATCGAATTCGGTTATGAGTCTGACAATTTCAAAGCTGTTCTCCCAAAGCTGTGAAACGTGTACTATCTACTACTACAAATTTGAGAAAAGGTTGTATTTTTACCTTATAAAGGCAAAAACTAAAACGTACTCATAGTATCGCCAAAATGGAATAAGATTAAACTAAAATAAAACATGCGCGCGTGCGCGCACACAAACTTATTCACGCACAGAGTAAGTACACGCACACTAAGTACTATTCACTAAACCTAGTATTTGCATATTTGTATTATTAACTTTCTGTTCTCAGTTGATGTGCACATAAAGATGTAGTCTTCAATTATAGACTGTATTAGACAAAGTGCATTGGTGCATTTAGCTTCCATTGTTTTAGTTTGTAAATATTATTGTAAAACATACCCAAAATATTCTATTCAATTCTCACTTTGTTTCATGAGTCAAGGTAGTTTTGTTTAAAATGAAATTTGAGTTTTGTCTTATTAAATGCGATAAATTTTCAAAGGTATGTGAACAGTTCTGTTAATGCTATTATTTAAAAATTGACTAGAAAGTCGTACTATAAAATTTAACACAGGTGTAGGTATTTGAGTTACTAAATTATAAATAAAAGTTTCAATAGAACGGTAACAATTAGTAACAAAAGTTTATAGCTCCAAAATTAAAGTATCTAGTTATTTCTTCCATTTATCTTATAAGTATAAGGTCAAACATACATTTTTATCCTTTTAAAAATTGCTTAATGGAAATACTTCCACACATTTACTTCAATAATATAATATAATATAATATAATATAATATAATATAATATAATAATAAGTATAATTACTATAGATAGGTCTATAGAACAATACATATGGGTGAGAGACTGGTTTATTAATATTTTCTCCAGTAGCTGATTTTATCATACTGAATTCCGATGGAATGAAACTTCTCAAATCTACATTTACTATTTTGTCATACTTTATATGTCGAAGTACATAACATTCGAAAATAATTAGCAGCGACATGTAACACTTACACAACAGAAATATTATCTTAAAAGGTATTGTATCTACATATACAACAGATAATATTGATAACAAGCAACATAATCAGTGTCACCGTTTACACCTTTTTTCCATTACAATGGCACGTTGTTTTCATAAAAGTGACATACTTATGTTCTTTAAAACTCCTAAGTGATGGTTAATTTCTAACGAATAGTCTCCATCGTAATGTTGTTACACTTGACGTTTCGAGCCCACAATCTGAGATCGTATTCAGAACCCAATAAAGATAAAAAACTTATATGTAAACATAAACTTATATGTATACATGAACTTATAAATATAAATAAAGAATTTAAAAAAATATACCGCAAACAAAATATTGACAAAATATCAAAAATTACGATTAAAATTATTCATAACCATTCAAATCTTATATAAATTAGCAACAACGCATAAGAATAAACTACAAAATAATAAGCATTTTGTAGTTTAAGCTACAAGAATAAAAACAAAATTTTTTGCCTATGACTGGCGGTTAAAAGACTTAACAACAGCTAGACAGCTGTTTTATATGGTATTTAGACCCCCGCCTAACTGATAATTACTTTCCTTGCCCTACTGCTTACTCCAACCAAAACAAAAATTCTAACCATCTTCACAGTTCTCGTTAACCATGAGGGACGAAGCCTCCTTAAATTGTAGCTGTTGAACGTATGACTCCTTACCTATTATGGACACAGCCAGTAGCGTAACTAGAAGCTGGTCCTGGGAGGAGGGGATGAGACTTCCTTGTGAGAGGGAAATGAGACAAGCTTAAAGGTTGGAGTCCGTATTTTCCTCAAAACAAATATTAAAAATTCTTCCTTAATTATTTATATAGTTAGTTATAAGAATTATTTTAATACACGTAACGGGCTTAGAAATAGGCTTTTTAAGTGATTATGGAATTTCACTGATAATTTTAATGGCTCTGAGGGGGAATTTACTACTCTGACCCCTCCCCCACCACAGCTATAACATGATGCTACAACACAATAAAATATAGCTTATGCAGGAGAATGAAAATATAAATGTTAACTTGAATGACAATTGTTAAGGAGCATTAGCGACAAGGATAGCTCAGTTAATGTTGGATGCATAGCATAGACCACGGCTTTAGAACAGAGAAATAAACCATTGAACGCTATAAAATGTATACTAAAAATTTTTGTAATCACGCCTATAAGAATACAGAACAAATCTGAACAATTACTAACTTAATAAGTAACAACATTTTATCTCAAATAACAGAATTAGTACCTTAATAATTTGAAAAGGATTATTAGCTACAACGTTGAACAAACAAATATTTTCTTTTTAATAATCATCTTGTCAAATTTAGTAATACAAATTATTGAGATTCATTAATACGTACTGCATAATAATAAAATTCATTAATATGTTACGTAGTAAATTATTACACGATATATGACAACGCTATAACGTAACGTTAACTAACCTAATCTAGCAGAGTAATGATCTTATCTACGGAGAGTAACATTTGCTCTAAATATAAATATATTGTAATATATAATAGGAAATTTTATTTATAATTATAAAGCTATGTCACTCTTGTATGCCCACTCATACACGCTCTCTCTCTCTCTCTCTCTCTCTCTCTCTCTCTCTCTCTCTCTCTCCCTCTCTCTCTCTCTCCCCCTCTCACTCACCTTCGCTATCTCTTTCCACTCATGCGTCCGCATTAGGCGTGAGTGTGCGCGCGCGCGTTGTATGTTTTGTGTACGTATACACGAAACAACTAATTTTTTGAATAGCCCTGAAGCATTTTTCAATATCCTGAACCAAATTTTGAAAGACGATCATAAACAGTAAATTACAAATAAGGAAATTATAGTATCAGTTTTAAGTAAGTAAAATTAAAATAACTATAAAAAGTTGTTTTGTGTTTACATATAATAACATCAGTTACAAATTCAAAGCATAGAGTCTTTTCATTTACGTGTGCATGTATACATCATAAAATTTTAATTTTGATAAACTTTATAGATGAAAAATTTGTAACCCGAAAATTATCTTTTGCACATACATACAAAAGCACAAAAAGTAGATGTTCCATTTGTAACTGTAAATGCACAAGACTAAGTCCCTCTTAATGGAAAAATGTCTTTTTTCACAGATTAGTAATTAAATACTGATGGCAAGAGAGTAATTTTACTTTATTATGCGCAATGCAAAGGAAGCATCTGAAATTATTACACAATGTTTTAATTAACTTGGCAATTGTTTTGCATAAAAGAAATTGTAATTAAAAGTTGCTCAGTCACAAAATAAAAGCCACAAAAGAAAATCCAACACCACAATCTTATAATAACTATTTAATAACATAATATTTTCTGCTGTTTCAAAGTTATTTACGGGGTAAATACCTATTACTATTTAGATTAATATTATTATTAAAGTTAATAAAATTACGTTTTCTATTCATAATTGTTTGCATTTAAGCTCAGTAACCAATTAAATGAGTAGCATGTTATACAAGAAATGAAGTTAATAATAAAAGTTAACCTTGTCATAAGTTTAGGCGGTAAAAATAATATGACAGTTTAGGAAACGTCCAGTTTCATATCAAGTGGTTGTTTTGGATCGAAATATATAGTAGTTAGTATGAAGGAAACATAATAATGAAAGAAAAGAAGATTTTTGCAAAAGAACAGGAAAAAAAACACTGCTTAAATTAAAATATCTGAAAATTAATAGCATAATTATATAACGTTGAAAACACAAAACAAATATGTTTTGATTTTTTAGAAAATATTTATTAATAACTGTTTAAATAAAATAATGAACAAACTGCAAGTGCATATGTGTCGATATATTTGCCTCTGTTGTCTCTTTTAACGGTAACTGAACTTAGTTATGGTTTAGCCTATGGGAACAACAGTCAGAAAACCAGATGACTAATTGTTCAAAACTATAAAAATCTAAATCTAGTCTAAGAAGATATGTGGTCTGTCCGGTATACATATAAAATTCATTTATGAAATATTCTCATCATGAAATATTTCATAAAAATTAAAGTAATAATAATTTTTAGTTAATTATTAAAATGAATCATGAAACTTTATTTATTTTAAGATAACGGCTTAAAAATCTGCATTTGGAATATTTTTAGTTATACACTTGCAAATGCTTTTTGACGTTGCAATATATTTTAAGTTTGAAAAGAATCTGTAAAGATCAAAACATAATAATGTTAGTTAGGAAACGATATATGTTTTAACAAAAATTTGTTTACCATGTTTTGTGGTTATCCTTAAACAGATTGCACGTGGCAAAAAATTAATAATTGGGTCTCAATACAAAAGCCTAGAAAATATTAACCGAAATTATGGAAAGTCGTAACTACGGATTAGAAAAATAATCCACATATTTCGCTTGTATTTACTATATATTTTCTTAAGGGTGATCGCTTTGAGTCATGAAAAATGTGCACATGAGAAGTAAAACAAAGATGAGAAAAATCAGTGTAATTTAAATATAGTAAAAGTCAAAATCGTGCTGCATAGTTAGCAGTTAATACTGAAGACGCATTACATAAAGCACATTGTGTTTTATTTAAATGGATAAAACATTACATTTCTTAACTTTCCGGGAGTTTATTCTAAGATACTGGTGGTGGCAGTCAGAAAAGTATCAAATTTATCTTTGCGTTACAATCACTGCGTCCCTCGACGTCACACAGAGCAGCGATTTTATCTCAGTCTGCCATTGGTCAACGCTGACAGAGGATCTCAATTAATCTTCAGCGGGAGATATATTAACCATTGACACTTTTGTGGTAGTAAAACGTATTTGTTGAGCACACGCCATTTGTTTTAAACACGTTTGTACAAAAAAAGATTCTAGAGTTTTGTACTTAACAAAAGGAATGTTTGATATTTGCCAAATGGTAGAGGCCTATTCACAGCCTAAGTCAAAGTCAACGTACTAGAAGCATCAGCACTAACAGCAGCATCAGTAGTGGTTTAGGTACTGTAGGACAACATGTACAGCCATGTGTGCAGTAATAATTGTAACAGAGGAAAAGTGTCATAATGTATTTGTCAGTTCAGTGATTTTTTTACCGTGTAATAACAAAATACCGGACAACAACAAATATTGCAATACAGTTTTGTGTTGACAGCAGTGCACAGAACAAAATATTAATTACGTTTGTGTGTTATCGTGACGGTGGTACACAAATATTCGCATCGTGGATTCGTGAATTTATTATCGATGTTATCAAATTTGAGTATCAGAATTTTTGGAATAGTCACTTGTTAGTCGCGTATGGATAACAAGTGTTTTAATTTGCTTGTGTATGAAAATTCCTGTCTCCTTCAAAACATTTCGTTGACATAATAGGTCAATATGACACAATACACACAGTATAAAACGGTGTAACAGTCATTGACATTATTTTACAGGAATAAATCCATGTTCTATTTATTTGAATTCAAAATTAATAGTCTCCCAACACGCCTACTCGTTCACAAGTGGGTAAAGCGAAAACACATTTTATATCAATTATACAACAATCAATCAATCATTCTATATCAGTCAATATTCCATGAGGGACAATCATTCGATATCGCTACGAATGAAAACATTATTCTTTTATCAAAAGAGTAAACAGATTTTCTCACATTTACATTTTGATAATGACATTATTTATTTACTACCCGATAAAAATATTAACCAATGAAAAAACGAATATGATATTTTGGTCATTTAAGTTAAAAGCCTACATAGTCGCAATGACAATACGTGGATCATCGAGAACTGACAAAAGTATTCGATGTTATTCCATCAGTGATATCTTGAAGTAGAACTAGGCAGGGCATCATGGGGAAGTGTCTGTGGGCCGAGAGGATACTACGCTGGATGCTAAAAGCACACAGACGATTAAGTTGCCGCCAGTGAGTTTGGTAGACGACATCAGGGAGTTTGCAAGCATTGAGTGAATAAAGAAAGCATAAAGTAGGAAGACGTAGATCAGTTGAGAGGTGTCCGTGTATAAGTGGACAAACATGAGTGCAGCTGACGTGATTACTAACATTTTTGATAAAACATAAGTTTCGTGTAATTAAATTATTAACCTTGCTATAATAAAAATGTCACAGAACAGCAGTATACGTTGTAATAACGTCATAATTAAAATACAATTTATATTGACATGAAACCACCTGACAAAAAAAAGCGAACACCAAATATCATATAACAACAAATCTTAAAATTTTCCACACAATCATAAACATAATTCTCGTAACGAACATACAAATTATAGTTAACAATTTGTAATTATGCACACATCAACAACACAATTAACAGATGACCTTGCTATTAAGTGTTGATTAAAGTATGAGTAAATATTTTTAGGAATTCAGACTACATTGGAATACTGAAATCATGATTGAACAACAGACACACGCAGTTGGCATCTCAAAAATTTAGTTTCAAATTAAAATCACATCAAAAGGAAATTACTTATACTTAATATATTTAAGATCACTAATAATAAAAGCATGAGCGCTTCTGAAATTCTGAAATTTAGATGCGGCTCCTGAAATTGGACTTCGTTGTCTTTGTATCTACATACGCTTAGGTACTCTCTCTTCCACTTGACTTCCGGTATCCAATGCAGTACCTTCCTGGGAAATTGGCTTTTGTTTATACCAGGAGGTGACTGAACCGCTAAAGCTGTTTCTGGCCTAATATGTTTCTCCCCCAGAGGTGTGCCAGCTCACTCGAATCAGTCAGGTACTGCTTATTATTTAGGTTATTTTTATAGTGTGAAAGATATTTTCGTAGCAGAAGGCTCCAGAAGAGCTCAGAGAGAGTTCTGGAGAATACGATCCTGCAATGAATCTATATGTACACGTGTGTGAAAAATCGATGGCATTTAACAAGCCATTATTCTTCCCTTTTAGTTGTATCGAGGAAGAATTTCACCATCTTTAAATGAAACATATACTGATTGAAACAAACAAATACTGATGGGCCATGACGTTGCAAATAGAGTAGTACCACTAATACAGAACATGGTTACAAAAATTATACGAGTTGAAAATTAAATACCGAATGAAGAGCAAAAGTATCAGTAAGAGATTTGGACAAGGCAACTTACATAGCCTATTCCTTATTAATGTAATTATCAACGATATTATTAACATAACTGCGGAATATAAAAGGAGAATATTAATGCAATAGTGAATACAAAATAGGATAGAAGTAAATTGGGGTTGTTTTTTCTGCTCATAATGTAACATTAGTTGCTTATAAAGTAGACCCTTTACAAGATTGACGTTTCTATTTTCTAAATATTAAAAAATTGCTTCGCGGAAATGTATTAATACATAAGACAAAATATCTGACTGCACATAAGAACAGCGTGAATCTCACGTTAATAAACAGACAAATTCTCAGGGGATCTGAAAACAGTCTGATATTTTAAAGTTTTATGACTGGATTTAAAAGTAAGGATATAAATACAGCGTAGCAATACGGTTTATAATCACAAGTACTATTGAAACGAGACCGAATTCCACTAAAAACAAACAAACGTTAGAAACAACTGAGATCCATACACTGAGTAAAAATATCGGTATGGAGAACCATACATGTCTTCCATGTTCTAATATCGGTATGGAGAACCATACACGACTTCCATGTTCTAATATCGGTATGGAGATCCATACATGACTTCCATGTTCTAATATCGGTATGGAGAGCCATACATGACTTCCATGTTCTAATATCGGTATGGAGAACCATACATGACTTCCATGTTCTAATATCGGTATGGAGAACCATACATGACTTCCATGTTGTAATATCGGTATGTAGAACCATACATGACTTCCATGTTCTAACATCGGTATGGAGAACCATACATGACTTCCATGTTCTAATATCGGTATGGAGAACCATACATGACTTCCATGTTCTAAGATTTATATTTAAAATCATTTACGAAATGAAATGTTTCCATAGAAACTATTTCTTTCCACTTATTGCTTCAGCCTTAACCACAGTACTGTGGTCACTAACGTATACCACCACACGTTATCGCACTCGATTTTCAATGATGATTGCAGTCGACGGCACTGCCGAAACGTCTGGTTTTGCAGAAAACATTGGACTACGGCCAAACAGCCCGGGAAGGAATTTTAACAACACGCTACTACTTTGTTGCCGATAACGTAGTACACATATAAAAATTATCCCCTCCCCAATCAACTATAATTTTCATTTATAGAAAATTACCCCCACCCCGTTCAACTAGTCTCTTCATTTATAGATATTTCATCTACGTTTCTACAGTGAATTATTATGATCTTCTTATCAGGATACTTTATTTATCAAAACTAAGTACTTTACTCTTGTTACAACAAAAAATGTTTCAGGTAAACTGCCCTTTCCCCGTAAACGATCTTCACCAAAATCAACAGGCCTTGAATCTTCTACAACTCAGCCACATATGTAAAACATTATTTGATTCTGTTTGAATTTACGGCAGTTATCGTTCGTCATGAAAATATTCCTCTTGTTACAACATAAAATGTTGCCGGTAAATTACCCCTTTCCCTTAACCGATTTTCACCAAAATCAAAAGGCCTTGAGTTCTCTAAAATTCAGGGATGTATGCAAAAACTTATTTGATTATATTTGAATTTACGGCAGTTATCGTTCGTCATAGAAAAAATTAACCTTGTTATCACATAAAACGTTGCAGGTAAACTACCCCTTTCTCTTAACTGATCTTCACCAAAATCAATAAATTTTGAGTCCTCTATAATTTAGGGATGTATGCAAAACATTATTTGATTCTGTTTGAATGTGCGGCAGTTATCGTTCGTCATAGAAACAATTACTCTTGTTAAAACATTAAATGTGGCTGGTAAACTACCCCTTTGCCTTAACCGATCTTTACCAAAATCAACAGACCTTGAGTACTTACAATTTCAGGAAAGTATGGAAAAAAATTATTTGATTCTCTTTGAATATGCGGCAGTTATCGTTCTTCATGTAAAACGTTCTCTTGTTACAACATAAAATGTTGCAGGTAAACTACCCCTTTCCCTTAACCGATCTGCAAAAAAATCAGCACACCTTGAGCTATCTACAATTGAGGAAGGTATGCAGAAAATTATTTGATTCTGTTTAAATGTGCGGCAGTTATCGTTCGTCATAGAAACAATTACTCTTATTAAAACATAAAATGTGGCTGGTAAACTACCCCTTTTCCTTAACCGATCTTCACCAAAATCAACAGACCTTCAGTATTTTACAATTGATGGACGCATGCAAATAAATATTTGATTCTGTTTGAATGTACGGCAGTTATCGTTTGTCATAGAAAAAATTACCTTTGTTAAAACATAATATGTTGCTGGTAAACTACCCGTTTCCCTTAACCGATCATTACCAAAATCAACATTGAGTTCTCTATAGCTCAGGAAGTATGCAAAACATTATTTGATTCTGATTGAATTTACGGCAGTTATCATTCGTTATAGAAAAAATTACCGTTGTTAAAACATAAAACATTGCTGGTAAACTACCTCTTTCCCTAAACCGATCTTCAACAAAACCAATAAGTCTTGAGAACTCTGCAATTCAGGACTGTATGCAAAACATTATTTGATTCTGTTTGAATTTGCGGCTGTTATCGTTTGCCATAGAAAATACCCTTGTTAAAACATAAAACGTTGCAGGTAAACTACCCCTTTCCCTTAAACAATCTTCACCAAAGACAATAAGTCTTGAGTACTCTACAAATCAAAAAAATTGACAGTACAGTATGCAAAAAATTATTTGATTCTGTTTGAATTTGCTGCTGTTATCGTTTGCCATAAAAAAGATCCTTAGACAGACAGACACACAGACAGACACATAGACACACAGACACACACACACATACATTTCGAAAAATGATTTTTTTTCATGTTTTGAGGGTAGTGCAATCAGAATCTGCAAGAATCTCTTTTTTTTTGCCATCACTATACTTCCATTTCCTTATGGAACATGGAAGTAATAGGACGAGATAAAAAATAGATTACACCCGTAGCGAAGAAATAGACTACGATTTAATACAGGATAAATTAAAGAAGGATCATGCAAAGACGGAGAAACTGGATAAAACACAATGACGCAGTGACAGAAGAGTATGGAAGACCGAGAATAAGGTGTCGAGAATAGGAGCTCTTAGAGTTGCATCCTTTCATCGGACAGTGCCAGAGCTGGTAGTCCTGGTGATAGCTGAATTGGTTCCCATAAACCTTTTAGCTCAGGAACAAAAACATTTCTTTAAAAGGAGATATGAAATTAGAAAAGACTCAACAAGGAATAAAGCCAGGAAAGAGAGGCTACTTGCGCTCAAAAGGTAGTCTTATAGGACACAAACTAAATGGAGCCAGAAGGCGTCACCTTGAAGTAATACGTTAAGTGGTTTCAGGATGAGTTCTGCAAGTTTGAATTAAGGGGGAAGGTTTAGTGGGTCAGAGTCCCACACACCAGGTACAGACGGGTTCCTCTGTTGGTCATAAAACAAAACAAAAAAAATCCCCCTAACAAAAAATAATAATAATTATTATTATTGTTATTATTATTAGAAGTAGTAGTAGTAGTAATAGTAGTAGTAGTAGTAGTAGTAGTAGTAGTAGTAGTAGTAGTAGTAGTAGTAGTAGTAGTAGTAGTAGTAGTAGTAGTAGTAGCAGAAGTAGTAGTAGTGGTAGTAATAGTACTTGTTGTTGTGTTACTGTAGTTGTTATGTGGTAGTAGCATAATGTAAATTATAATGTTAATATAAAACTGATAACTTTATGAGTTGATACCTATATCGGCACAGAGTATGTGTCGCATATTTAAATTCTAATGGAGTTGCTAGAAACTAAAGAAGGAATCAGAATAGTAACAGGTAGTAACACCATTGATTACGTAACAGGTAAAATAAGAATTAACATGTCTGAAATACCAGGCTGATTAAAGCATTCCAGTATTTCACTACTATATTAGGCATACAACAAAAGAACATAATCTTAAAAATAAATTCTGTTGTAAGTTAACAATAATGTAAAAGTAAACTATTCTCCGTGTGTTTTTTTCAGTGGCCGCATAAATTAGTTTTCCTTTTCGGTCGGTAAAACGGATCTTCGAAAGAGAAGTGAGTGGTGTTTACTTTTAGTCATCCAAGATTGAAAACTTTTCTCAGAAGGGGATGGATTCAATGTCAATAAAGGGGAATTCGATTCAATGTTAGAGTATTCAAATAAATCTACTCCATATTGACGTATAATATTAGCAGTGGTTGTACAGCGTGGCACGAAACGAATCTTTATAGAGCACCGTGTGCTTAACCTCTTTCAATTTTTGTTTGCGCTGTGTCGTCGTCTGATATCTTTTCGCTGTCACTGAGACGATAAAATGGTATATAAATTTAAACATGTCAAACGATGAGAAAATTTTCAATGAATTTTAGTTGGAAACAGAAAAAATGTATAGTTCTGTAGATGAATAAAAAGAAAACTATTATAACAGGTAAATGTAAAGTTATATAAAACACCACTTAAAGCGCCGTTAGATTTAGTAAAAACTAAATGGCAAAACGATTAAAAGTTATAGTTGTTGAATTATTGTGTTGAAACAGACATAAAATAAAAACGCAAACTTTTAACGTTATGAAAAATGAAGTGTTTGAAAATTACTTAAGAATAATAATACTGGTGTTTTAATGATATGTTTTAGATTCGCTTAATTGAAAGTTCATTGTTATTTTGCAGCAGAGGAAACTTCTGTGCTAAATGTATTTGTTCTAGTAAATGTAAGTATTGTTCCAGTTAACGTGTCTAGAAAGTCATATACTTTATGCTATACAAATTTTTTTAGAAATGTGTTTCTTTCATTCAAGACGTTTGTTTTATTGCTAACTTTTGTGCACATGCGGAGCCTACAGAGAAAAAAGTAATAGTCCACTGTAACCTACAAATTTTCGAGTTAAAGTTTTACAAATTATAAAGTTCTTGAAAAGGAAAGGCAAATTGTGTTATTACATTTAAATTTACAGTATTATTAGTATAAAGAAATTTCTCAATGTAAAGCGAAGAAGAATTTCGACGAAACCGAAACATCGAAGCATGATAATGTTTTCTCATGTTTTCTCAATTTTCTCATCTTCAGTTGTACTTGATGAGAACGGAGTATGCACCAAGAATTCATTTAATTCTTCACGATCCCTGTCTTCACGTTGTCGTTGACGCAGGCGTCGCACACGTTCAGCGGAAGACATCACGACTAACACTGAACAATATACACTGATATGCATCTTATTTCACTGTGACCAAATTTATTTATTACTAACATCACCTGGAGCGTTACATTTTTCGATGAGGTTACACATTTTGCATCACGCATTTTGTGGAAAATATTATCATGTTTTCTATATAACTATATAACAAATATTTACTATATAACAAACATTATCATGTTAAAGACGAGAGAGACCGAAGATTTCTAGACTGTGGGGAATCGAAAGTGTGAAAAAATATAGTGTTAACATCACCTGGAACGTTACATTTTTCGATGACGTTACACATGTTGCATCACGCATTTTGTGGAATGACCACCAGCCTAAAAACATTATCATGTTAAAACACACACTGTAGCATTTACCAAAATCATTAATACAAGGTTTAAGTAAATAAAAATAATACCATTAAAAATGACTGGCTGCTTTCCCCAAAAAGCGGAAATTGAAATCTAAGAAAATCTCTTTCTCTTGGCTCTGTGTGAAATCAAGAAAAAACAAAAATAATCAAGGTACCTAGATACCTAATATATCAGCAATTAGAGAAACAATGATTTAAACTATGGACATTTAAAACATTAGTTACAAAATTGAAACTTGTATTCATTAGTACATCGTTTTACTTCACGGCATGTACTTCCGTGCAACTCGACATGTTAAATTTAGAGTGTGCAGTGGATTTGAGCGAATAGTTACTTGATAGAAATGTTGACTTGATGTCTCAGTTTTGTGCTTTATTCCCAGCATTTAATTCATACAGTAACGACCGCAAAAGACAGGGCTTCACGCGTATGACAGCCTTATTGTCCCTTTCAAACGTTAGAAACATTAAATATTACTTAAATTTAATGAACAAACACTTGGTAAGTCCTACATATGATTTTATTTTCCTGGCAATTGTTTCACCAGCTAAGGCAGCTTTAGAGGTTGCATGTCAACATACTTGGGTTGAAATCAATCCTCTGAAGCTGCCGTAACTGGTGAAACAATTGTCAGGAAAATACAATCATCTGTAGGACTTACCAAGTGTTTGTTCATTAAATTCATGTATTAGTAAAATGTTCTACCAAGAACCGAGCGACCATTCGGTCAATGTAATTAAATATTATACATTGTTTACTAAAAATTATAAATTCACAGTAGAGTTCATCTTGTTATTTGAATTAGCAGTCTCCGTAATTCCAACGTTGTCGCGTTTACTTGCTGAACTGCTACTTGACATGTTCCGGACGAGGCCTTTTAGTGTTTCCACCATTTTCAAGTCCTAAACCTCGAAAAAAATATCCCGCTGAAACCCGTATATATACCCGTGAATCCGCCTTCACGGCAGGTCAATTCGTTAAGTCTACTTATCACTACCCTATTGGCTCAGCTCCGTTAAGCCACACCCCTTAATATAATGTTAAAGTTATATTTTGAAGTGTTTACTGTAATACTGAAGTTTATGACACCTACATACAATATGTGTAACACACATACAACTTAGGAATACGGTGAATTCATAGGAATTCATACGAGGAATTAGGAATAGGAATTCACAATAGGTTATAAATGGCTTAGGACAGTAATAACGAGATAGCAAATCGACATTACTCAGTATTATGTGGACATAGAAATTATTAAGGGCAAACGTGAGTAATAATTTGACCACGATTTATAATTTATCCAGTAAGTGAACGGAGACGGATACATTTTTGAGGAAAGTTTGGAATTGAATTTTGCATTTCGGGGTATATAAACTAGCTCATGTATGATATATATAATCTACATCAAAGTAATAGCGAAGGATATTAGCAAATATAACAAGAACAATGCTACAAAAATTATAAAATATACATTCCTGGAAGTACACGGTATAGGCCTACTAAGCAGAAACTACAATAATTTGAAAGGTGAATTTACGGGGAAAAGTAAGAATAAATGACAGGTAAACATAAGTCCGGAAATGCTTTGAGTTCACGAATAATGACCAGTTAAAATAACACGGTATAAGGGGTTTGTATGTTTCGTTGTTAAAATTAAATAAACATTAATTAATTAATTAATTAAATTGGATGTTAAATTAACATTTAATACATTATGACAGCTTCTGGCAAATAATAATTGGCTGAAGTTCTGTATGGCCTTTGATTTTAAACAAACAAAAGATGGGGTCCCAAACCTGTTTATCTACTCATTTTAAAATATTACAAAAAGTAAAAAGAATTTGATGCTAAAAACGTAATTTTTCAGGTTATCAAAATGAAATACCCGCTTTTGAATGACGACGCTTCGATCTATGATGCTTTTGGATACTTGGTACAGATATTTATAGTAGGACTACACGATATTTGCAGTTGTACTAGGACAAAACTATATTCACTCATGTTTGCTTTATAGTCATTTATTTTACATTTAAATTCACGCTTTTCCGCACAACTCATACGTGCGAATAAACACAAAAAAACGTGTAAATAACAGCTCGCCAGTGTTCACATTTCACTTGGTCGTTTATTTTATTACACATGTGCCTTCCACCGAATAGTTTTTTTGCGGTGATACAAACGTAAAATACAGTATTTTGTAGCATAAAGTGATTTTATAATGCATTTTCCAGCGCATGATTGAACAGACCCGCAGGTATTTATGTGGCTTTCTGTCCCTCTAAGTTTGTATAATGTGTCCGTCATATAATATTTGTTTAGCTGCTTTGCGCACCTGTGTTTGCTTTAAAATTTCGTGATTACACAAAACAGGATTCCACTGCTAAATTTAATTAGTTTTCCGTTGTCTCAATTAATGACTATACGTCATATATATATATATATATATATATATATATATATATTGTAGCGTGACAGAAAATCCACTACTTATTAATTCAATTAAGATAGTAAACAATAATTACATTACATATACTAATATAATATCGAATGAAATTTAATGAATTCAAAGGAAAAAACCACAATAAATTAAAGACCATCATTACATTATATAAAAACCACTATAAAAATTAAAGAAATAATTAAGAGTAACTCATATTATAAAATCAGGAATTTACCCAGGAAGTTAGGAGCAGTAAACAAACTAGATACCACAAAATCAAGAAGAAAGAATCAGTTTAGGAGTGGTGAAACAACAAAATACCCCAAACACAAGAAGAAAGAAGAGTAGAGTTTATTATCAGGAAGTAAACAATACCCTGAAACCTTTAGCGAAGAGCAAAGTCAGTATCAGAAAATAAATTAGATACTCCAAACCAAACATCAGTCAAGATGACACGAAGTACCTTGGTTTACCCAAGAAGAATGAAGACAAGAAGAAAGACAAGAATGAAGACAAGAAAGAAGACAAGAAGAAAGAGAATAATGAAGACAAGAAGAAAGACAAGAATGAATACAAGAAAGAAGACAAGAAGAAAGAGAAGGATGAAGACAAGAAAGAAGACAAGAAGAAAGAGAAGAATGAAGACAAGAAGAAAGACAAGAATGAAGACAAGAAAGAAGACAAGAAGAAAGAGGAGAATGAAGACAAGAAAGAAGACAAGAAGAAAGAGAAGAATAAAGACAAGAAAGAAGACAAGAAGAAAGGAAGAAATAGTATGGAAGAAACACCATTATAAAACCTATTATTAACTGCCATAAACCCCAAACCCATAGAGACAATTAAAGAAAGTATAACATCCCAAAACCCTATAAAATTATAATTATTAATAAACCAAAAGTGTTGTATAGTATGAGTAGAAATGACCATAACTAAAGTTATTGTGTGATAAAAAAAATAAACAAGTCTTAACAGTCCATGATGACTAAAGTTCTGGTCTGAGATAATAAGACTCAAAATATCAGAACCACCAGTGAAAGTGAACTAGTGCAAGTGTTTTTGGAAATACAATAAACTTAAAGTTGTAGTGATACTATGACTTAACAATATGCTAGATAACAACTTTTATATTCAATAATTCACAAATCATAAAATACTAAAATGGAAGATTTCCAATATTTTATTATTTTAATGTCACTTTGTTATTACAAGACATTTGTAGAAATGATAATAACTAAAGTATGGGTGGAATTGTTTACTCAGTAAGGGGATAATAAATAATAATGGTTTCGACCAGAAAGGACTGGAATTAATTTAAGTGTTCATAGGTTTAAAATGTTTAAAATGGCTATTTGTTCACAGCCATGAACTCAATATGTTTTAAAGAGTTCTTAGTCAATAAGATTTATATGTGTTTAGAATAAATTATGTTTGTTAAAAAACAGCATACATACCATTTAAAATGTTTCAGTAGGTATGCTGTGTTAATTAAAAAAAGAGTTAAATGTATGTTTTCAAACAATGTCAGCAATATGTTCAATTTTTTAGAATGCTGAGTAATGTTCATTATTATTTTTATGGAACAGTAGTATGGATTAGATGCTACACATCACAATAAGTTTATAAACCATTTTATTTTTATGTCATAATAACTGTTTAAAGTCAGAGGACGAGTAGGATTAAATTATTAGAAAAAAAAACAAGACATGTAAAATTCTAAACTCTAGGCCAATTAATAAATTCACAGAAACCATATAAACCAGTTAATTTACTTATAAATCCTGTAATCTGGCAAGATTTAGGTAAGGTAAATCAGTTAACAACTACTGTGAATGAACCTATGAGTTAAAATGATAATATGGAAATATACCTTAAATTATTGTAAATTTTTGAAATATATAAATTGATTATTTTTAAAGAGGAGTGTTAAATTCAGAGTTTATCACTAAAAACCAGTTCAAAGGTTCAATTTATATGTAATTAAGGAAAGGAAGGGAATTATGACTATTTGAAATTTAATATAATGGTATTAATAGCACTTAAAATGGCAGAAAAAAATATATGAAGGCGGAAACCAGTTTTAGAGCCTAGCTTTCCAAAAATAAAGAAATTTGGTAATTTTGACAATAATGTCAACAGATATGGACTATAATATATCAATTTAAATAGAATGAGATAATTAAACCAATGATAAGGTTAATAATTCATGAAAGTGAATAATAAACTAAATTAATTCCATATATAGTGTATTTTTGTATCATGTATATGGGAAGTCGAAATTATTTTAACAATACTTTTCAAATATTAACTGGGCCAGATTTTGACTAACGTGAAGGAAGTTAGTTAGTTCTTTGTTAATGATCAAGCTGAACAGTTTGAGTAAGATTGCGTTCCTTGAAACCGAGAAACATGGAGCACTAAGGTTACCTAATAAATTCAGTGAAACGAGAGTTACGTAAATTAAACACTTTTCCAATTAAAACCACAGAAAACTTTAACCACAACAGTGAAAACAACACCAACACTACATAATACCAGTGCATAAAAACAGTAAAACGACATATTTGTGATAATTCAATCTTCAACAGTATAACCGTTTTTTTGCGTAGCGAACAAAGAGAAGTGAACACCAAAAACATATAACATAATTAACACCAGTGATCACTAAACACTATTCCAGAATACACCAAACAACATATTAGACCGGTTACACCAGTTCGGGGACATTTAAAACATATATGAAGGTAATTTTGCTGTGAAATTTTCTCGCTAAGAGTATTGCAGTTAACCTCGTCATCTTTTTGAGCGGACATCTTGGAAATGCCAACCAGTGCCAACAACATCGCCTGACTACAGAGCTTGCAGAATTGGTTTGACAACTCAACAATATTACATATTTTATAAAATTTATTCACATTTTCTTAGATAATAGTTATTGAAAACACTTTATTTGTAAATGTTATACTTTCTCGTTTACCCTTCTCTGACTATTAATAATATAATCGCTCCAAGAACCTTTTCTAATACTTGTAATAATTTTTAACCTGTATGAACAAATCGATTATTTCCTGAGACGGAGTCGACAACTGCTCAATATCGATTAAACATCGATCATTCTTTAATTTTGTTAATAAATCAATTTATTTCAATTGTTTGGATCTATAACTTATTTCACATGCTAGTTTAAGGTTTTATTATTGCAACGAGACTTCCTGAAGAAGAAAATATTTATAGGAAGTGAGATATTGGACCAGCACGAAAAATCATAAATCGATTGCTGACCGGAGTTAATCTGATTAACTCCGGACTTTGTTAAGATCTTCAAGAAGTGCTAAATAATTAATAATTACGTTATTAAATTTTAGAATTTACATCAAAACAATAAAATTGTATTTATTCTCAGTCATAGACATTATAAACAAACATAAAATTTTTTTTTGAAAAAATTTTTTTTTCTTTCTTATCTTTATTTGTAACGACTGCATACAGGGTCTTGTTACAAATGACGCTCGCAACAGTGGGGCTTAAAAGAGTCAACAGCGGCTTGTTACCAAGCGACACTACCCACAGCGGAGCGAAACCTTACTAGCGTGGAGGTTTATTTAAACGAACCACTTATTTTATTTGTAACGAACGGTTACAATATATATATATTATTACTTATCGGGTACGTACGTCTCGTACGTACCTCGTTCGTGTGTTGATTTATATTGATAATCTATCCTTCTCTAACGCCTCACGTTGTTGGACGCCAATTTATTACTAACCACCGTGTTCGTTTTATAACTACCACTGTTGTTTTCACCAATTTATTATGTATCTTAATTTAGTAGATGTTGTGATATTGTTAATTATATCTACCTTATCTCTCTATTTAATATAAGGGTGTTGATGTGAGTGAAAATTATGTAGGTAGGGTGTTATTCGAAAATTCCGCTCAAGCCTATTCTGTTTTGAAGAGAATGAGAGAAATTTTTATTAATTCTCCTCTCTTTAATACCTGAGAAGTCCGCGAATAGCGCTGTGGTTCCCAGCCAAGGGAAATTTGTAGGTTAACCCACCGCGTACGGTCATTATTGGTTATACTCTCTATCTATCTTATTTCTTATTCACACTCCATTAAATCATACATAAATGAGAAGATATTGAAAGTCTGCAATGATTCTTTATTAGTTTTTTATTATTTAATGTCCAATAAAATTTTTCTCTTACTTAAGATACGAAAAGGCTATAAGTCAGAATTAATCGATTATCGATCGGTACTAGGTTTTATATTAAATTCAGTTATGGTTTTTATAATTCTATTAAATACAGGGCGTGAAGGTTCTTTCAACTGTTGGGAAGATCAGAAAATACATAAATAGGAATACAAGGTATTACAATATAGAGTTATATTTTATTAAATAATATTTTAGTAATTGATGCTTCACCGTCCGCTGGACATCGCAGCTCGATGAGGCTGTGAACGTCTAACCTCTATTAGCGTTTGGTCAGTAGCGAAATCAGATGAAATGATCTTCGTCCGTCTTGTCTCCAAAGTTGTAATAAAAGTGGAATCCTTGGTCCTTGGGAGATGCAGAATTACCGCTCCTTTTGTTCACCAATGTCCAAGTTTGTGGTAACGTGCTTCGACGAACTCCGAATCCAAATACGTTTTTCTATTGGATTGTGTAAACCGCCAGTTCCAATGTAATTTTGTGGTTATTTTAGTTTGTTTGTTTTAGAGGATTATATCCTTATGCAGGTAGTTCTTTCTCTGGTTTTATTACTTCGTTAATTTAACATTCTGTTCATGATCCGGAATTGGACAATCCCAGTTCTTCCTTTAATTTTAGTTACTTATTATATCGTTTTATATTCTCCAATTATACAATGTGGTTAATGGTTATTTGATCAAACTATTGCAATTTATCATTTATTTATGGTAACTCTTGCTGTACTTAGTATTTTAAATTAACTTAGTTTTTTATTGAGCATCTCTCTTAGTTAAACTCTTCTCGTTCATGTCAAAAAATTCAATAATCAAATCAACAAAATCTATCTATTTTGTCGTCCATAGCAACACTCCTTTTTATTCTTATTCGATATGGTGTTAAATTATAATCATTTCATACAATATTCTTCCACTCATCAAAATAATTCCTTTCTAAACTTCCATTATGTCCGAATATAAACTTATTTATAGCTTGTTTACTAATTCATATATATTTTGCCGTTTTTTCACTCTTAGTCTGTTTCTTTTAATAAATATTATTTTTCCGTTACCAAACATTATTTATCGGTATCATTGCACTATGGCATTACCATAATTTGTTTAGTTTGAGTTTGTTTATTATTTATTATTAATTATTATTAATTTCCACTACCTCATAAGATTATATTTAGTATTTGTTACTAATTTCTTTACCTAACCTTTCTGATCTGATTTATTATAGAATGTTATTGGCTGTTAGGCCTATTATTATACCTTGATCCACTTCTGAATTCAACCTGTTACCATTTGTAACATTATAGAACCTTTTATCTAATCATAGTATGGTGGTATTACATTCCTTTGGTACCTTGTTAACAATTATAGCCTTTTTATCCAAGTTTACAATTATAATCAACTTTTTAACTACGTACATGTATACAAATAATTATCTTTATAATATCTAACAACAACTTTATCTTGACCTATAGACAACACATAAAAATGAAATTAATTAATACTCATTAACTGAGTTCAAACACAGTTCTACAACAGTAAATGAATAATACATATTACTTAATTACCTGATATTCTATCAACAGGAAAACTTTCACATGATAACACAAAATATAACATCATACAATTCATAACAAGTATTTTTGAGTAACTTAGATCGTACACTATTTACTCATTCTTATCTATTTTAACAACATCAATTATTCTGAAATAGTCAACATTAGTTTTTCTTTTTACAATATTTGTCAATGTTTGTTATTTACCTCTCACTGAACATTGAGGTTTATTACTATTATCATTATTACATGCTTATCTTTTATTATTATTATTACCCTGCATTCCCATTACTTTTAAAAAATTATGGGTTTATTTTCTGACCTTTTTATAAGTGTGGAAAATTTAAAATATTTTCTTCCCTATTCTCATTTTAATATTTTATTTATGTAACGTCGAGGACCGCATTTCTGTTACGTTACAATATATATATATATATTATATTATATATGATGTATATATGTGTTGCAACAGATCAACCTTTATTATTCTAATAAGGATATAGTGAGTGTGTAAAAGTCAAGAACAAATCTATCATGGAGGAGATGAAAAATTATTTATTATACACATATATGTTTAAAAAAATGTATACTGTATTTTAAATTGTCATGTATTGATAATAGAAATAATTGTTTGTATTGTTCGATAATATAAATCGATTTTACTTGTTTGCTGCAACGTCCTCCTCTTCTCTCGTCGCTCCCGTCCTGGTGTCCTCTTCTTCCGCGTCACTCCTTCCTGGTGTCCTCTTCGTCCTGGCGTCCTCTTCGTCCTGGCGTCCTCTTCGTCTCGTCGTTCTCTTCTACAGCGTCACTCCTTCCTGGTGTCCTCTTCGTCCTGACGTCCTCTTCGTCTTGTCGTCCTCTTCTACAGCAGGCGGCTCCAGCGGCGATATTTCAATGAGTCTCGTTGTTATGTTTGACTGCTAACATTAATTAGTTTCTTCATAAATTGTTCACTCACAATGCTTATAAATTCCACTCGTACAGTTTATTATTAATTTATATCTTATATTTTCTTAATCTCAGGATTAATCTGGGTATTACTTAATGCGGTGCGTTTAATGTACACCTTCCACGATATCTTGAAGTGTCTTTAAATTCCCTAAGCGGATATCTTTACTTACACGAAACAGCACTGTATTATATTTTCAATTTTATCTAAATATTTTACCCACTCGGTTCTTAACGCGAAACTTCGTTAAGAATTACCACGGTTTATTTTATATATGATACTTCGACGTTCGTAAGAGAACAACTCTCTTCACCGGGCATAACTTCCCCTTGCAACTTCTACAGACAGACTGTGTCCATCCTAGCTCTACAACGTATGAATCTCACTGAATTTAGTGTATTCTGATAGGCTAGCCCAAGTCACATGATTGATGGAACAAACAGATATACAAATTTCATGAAAAACTTTGTATAATTTAGCAAAGTCCTGCATGGAAATTATCTCCAAATTGTATTACCCTACATGCTTATCCATTTCTAAATACAAAACTTACGGCTAAAAGATAAAATATTACATAAAACAAATTTAAACAAGAAAATTCTCGTCATCCATGTGCTCTGATATAAACAACATAGCTTATCATCCTGTGTTCTGTTGCAGTGTATATATATATATATATGTGTGTGTGTGTGTGTTATACATTACATATGTTAAACATCATATATATATTATATATGATGTGTGTGTGTGTGTGTGTGTGTATATATATATATATATACGTCATATAACAGTTTCAAAGACTGTTAAATTTGAACTATCTAGTTTTTTATTTTTATATTTACATGCATGCTCTCGGTTTATATAAAGGGTCAGCCTGAGCATTATCCGAAGGGGTACATGACGCTAAGGACGCCAAAATGTTGTAGCTCTTATTAGCACAGCGCCATTTATTTTGATAACTGCTTTCATAATTAATTACAAATACCATCCAGGAACGTTTACGTTATCAGTAATTTAAATTGTCATATTGTATAAATTATGTTCTGGGGTATTATAAATTTCTCGATGTATTTAAGGAAAACAATATGTAATAATGCAATTATTTTGATGATGTTAAACAAACTGTTTCAACTCCACACGCGCGCGCGCACACACACACAAACACTCACACACGAACGTACACTTACGCGTGAAAACACACACACACATACACAAACAACACAACTAATTGATCTGTTGTGTTTGATATTTTCTCTTGTATCCGTACACAGGTCCTGATGATGATAATAAATATTGTCGAAACGTCGACTCAAATAATTTAAAATTTGAGTTATTATTTTGACCGGTCCTCACAAACGCTTCATCGTTAAAATTAATTAAAATAACTAACACTTTCGGTACACTGACGATACAATTCAACACCAACTTTTACGTGATAAGCCACCTTACACTTTGTATGATACCGTTTTGTTAAATGTAGTCCGTGGTAGCATACTCCATTTCTTAAGCAAACAAATCTTTTGATGTTGATGTTCTGGAACGTATGTTTGATTTATTGGTGTCCATGGGTCACCTGGTCTAGTAAGTCTTAACTGTTCTACTCATGTTTTCTTAGCGGTTATTAGTTAGCAGGTCTATAGGGGTGAAAAATGAACAACACTTCGTCGGGGAGTTAGTGAAGCGGTACTTCTGGAAAGTAAAAGCATATCAAAAATCTGTGGGAAGCGTTAATTTTGTACTTTGTCTAGAGTGTCACTGGTATCCAAAGGGAGATTATGCCGTATTGTCTGAAAGCCAATTATTCTACGAGCAAACTGGTTTTTGTTCTCCTTACAATATAAGAATAAAGTTAGTATTTGAATAAAATTGTTTAATCATTTCCAGAATAATTTTTGTAATATGCCATTAGTTATTAAACATACATAATTAAAAGAACGAAATTAACAATTTTAAAAATTTGAAGTTTTCAGATTAAGGGTACTACACGCTACACCTGTAGACAGGTTATCTAAATTGAACAGTTCTTCACAAACACAGCATTGTAAAAGCAGTACAAGATAAACAAAAATACTAGTTAAAGCTATTAAATTTTCTGAGTTTCGACAGATTAATTTTAATACAGATTAAACTATACGCTCTTCCTTATTCTACCCTTTTGTAATGTATACTATTCTGCACCCAAATGCAAGTAAACTAATAACTAGTGATGATTCGTCTGACGATGATTGACAACAGTCTGTTTATTTTGCATTGCATTGCGACATGGTCAACAAATGGACAAAATAGTAGAGTAACATTATAGTACAATTATGCGCTTTCAGCTCCAAGACATCTACCCAAAATTAACGTATAAATTATAAGCACAGGTTATCCTGGCTGTGTCTTTATAACAGATCGTCAACCAGAAGTTTGATACCGAACTGTCTGAGGGGGACAAAACTGCGTAAGTAGAGTACTTAGCGAATGTTATCAAAGTGTTTATCGGGTTGTTGTATCTTATTATTAACTCGGTGAATATTATTATTTGTTATTGTTATATGTGTGTGTGTGTGTGTGTGTGTGTGTGTGTGTGTGTGTGTGTGTGTGTGTGTGTGTGTGTGTGTGTGTGTGTGTGTGTGTGTGTGTGTGTGTTGAAAACGTGAAAAAAATTACAAAATAAAATTATATTTTTGGGGAGGAGGGAATACAAATTTAGGCACGAAGTGTAGGTATGCAGTCTCTAGTGGACTCACTAAAACCGTTCCTCCAACGAACAAGCACTACACCTGGGGTCGCTTCTCAGACTATTTCATACTAGGACCGTTTTCACCGCCCAATAATCTCACATCGTCACTGATGTACTTTACAGACGGTCCTTCTTTGCCCCAAGAATGTCATCTGCGTAATACGCTACGCGGTTTGAGATGTCTTATCACCTCTTAGCATCGACAACCTTATTTTGGAGCTATCGTTTTGATATTTGCGACCAGGGACGCTATTTTTGTGGCACGACTATCACAGTTAAAGGAGGTGTGATCCGCCTCATCCTCTATACCCGGTCAGTACAGGCAATACAGGACCTACGATATTATGGAGGTAAGATCGGAAATATCCATGACCGCTCAGAAGCTGCGTCAGATAGAAATCAGACTCTCCAAGCCTGTGGCCTTTTTCTTGATACAAGGCCGTATATGTTCAGCATAAAGGGTTTCTAGAAAAAGGCAATTTCTGAGTCGCCGTCATACGTTATACATATTAAGTCGCAGGCCCTGGCAGTGTGGAAGACTGCCCTTAGCAGCTCATTTGTAGTCCCGTCTGAACCCAACGCTTTTATACATTTTAGCAGGGAAACAGCTTTTTCGTGTTCTTCTTCAGAGAAGAGGATGGACTCAATGTGTACCTACCAAGCCCGGTTTGCTTTGGATCAATAGGAAAGAAAACCGACTCGATTGTCTCCATAGTAACTACTTACATGAGCATAGGCGGTTTCTGGACACACAATTTCTGGGATACCAATTGATATACACTATTCCAACCACCACTTATGGTGGTCCCAGATAATATCTTCTCAGAGCTGCCTCTAGCCGCGAAACATGCTTTAATTATTATTAGTTTATTATTAATTAAAACTTTCTTTTAACTATTATTATACGTTATTACTTATATCATCATCATCATCATCATCATCATTATCATCATCGTTATTATTATTACTATTTGTATACTGTGATAGGTGAGTTACAAGAAAAGCGTCTCCTCTTGCAGGTATAGAAAGGATAGCTCCAGATAACATCGTAGAAGGCATTCTAAGGGGAGAGGACGTCTGGAGTCATGTGGCACATTATGCAGAGAGCATTATCCGGGCGAAGAAGAGAGACATAGAACGTCTATTGACTAGATCAACATCGATGTGAGCCCAATGGGCGCAGCGAAATGGCCAAGTCTGAACTAGCGTGATAACAGTCCCAGGCTAGCGCTCGTTCGACGGATGAAGCGTTTTAGTGGGTTCTCCACACCTGAGATGAGAGTCCCACAATTCGTGCGTTAATGCACTTCCTCTTCCCATTAAAAAAAAGAAAAAATTAATATTATTATAAAAATCATGTTGTTACACCAGTCGCAAGGATCAACGTGTTACAACAGTGAAAATAAACATACTGACAACCAGGGAAATTGCTCGTTACAACGTTAATGACAGTTTAAATAAAGCAGCAATAATAAACCCTCATATGTAAGAAACAGTAGCTATTCTTATGTAGTAAGTGTAGAATGTAATAACAGTGTAATATATTTTTTTACCCAATTAAATTAAGTGCAAAACAAATTTTTAACCCTTAATATTTTTTTAAACAGAATCGTTGTTAACAGTATACAGGTTACCTGTGAAACTATCTAACGCTATTAGTAACGCCTACCTATTCTACATATTAGCAATGTACATGTTATAAAACTAAATTAAAACAGTATAATATAGTTATATTACAAAATACACACAAAAGTATATTATTTAAATATATTTTGTGTGTGTGTTTGTGTATGTATGCGTGTGCGCATAATGTTGTAACTAATTTAATAAAATAAAATGCATGCTTCAGTTTAAAAAAAAGGGTATAAAAATTTACATCTTCCTAGGAAAACAGTACAAAGAAAACTTTTAACGACTTTTATTAAACGACGGGTTTTTGATTTGTTTCTTAGCCCGTAGTAAGTTTAAAAAAACTTATGTGACAAACAGGTAAATCTTAACTAGTTTACCTGTTGAGGTCCTCTCTTTACATATGTAATATAACCTATAACATTTAATAGAATAACGTAAATACCTTTTATTGAACGAAGTAAATATTCTGCAGTACAATTGAGTATAATATAAATATAGTAAATTGAGATAATTTAAAAATATACACTGAAGTTGTAGAGAAACTCGTGTTTGTAGCTACTTCTAGTAGGTGTAATATTCAATATTAGAAAATATAAGACTACAATAAAGTACGTTCAATAATTGTTATACTTATGTAACATAGCATTTGATTTTAAACGTTAAACTGTCATGTGAGAATTTATTACAGCAACTAGATTAAAATTTAGATTGACTAAAATAATATATAGTCACTGCCAGACGAATGGAAACACAAAGTAGACCTAACTGGTAAATAATGACAAACTTTGATTGTATATGATATTTTGGTGATCATCTTTAATGTTCAAGTAATGTAATATTGATGGTAGAATGTAGTTCGATTGAACTTGTAACAGCTGAAACTCCATTTCAGAGAGTACAATTTCTGCGAGAACTTACTCTGTGACATTCGCCAACTCTAGTGTTTGTAAATCATGACGTTATCTGCGTCACAACAGCACAATAACCTACGGCGTTTTTTATTAACGAAACACCTACTCACTCTTTCCTGCGGTAACTTTTTTTATAATTTTTAATAGCTCAGTAATTAGTCAACACGTTTTTTGTTTCTTTTAATCAGACTTCTCCTTTGTGAATACACATTTCACATTGAATATTTAATTAAACTTTTGACATTGCCACGTGTACGCTATGAGAAGACATGTTTATTAAAATTTCCTTCCACCGAAATTTGTTTTGTTATATTAAAATTTAATATGTTAATTAGTGTTGTTTCCCTATTTTTGGAACTTGAAAAGACAATAAAATTAAGTTTGTTAAAAATAGTTCAAGCGTATCAATTCAAATACAATTTTTTTAATATACGCTAAGTCACAATCACATTATATAAACATACTTAAGAACAGGTTGTGGTTTCCAAAATTTCTCCTTTTAAAATAATTACTACAAAATGTAAGTTACTTTATAAAAAGTAAGAGGGTGAAATGAGAGTAATATCAGTTCGCCTTGTAAACATCAGATACTTAGTTAGAAAAAAAAACAAAATTCTTTTGAAGGAACAACAAAAGGAGTAAAATTAATTATTCTAAAATCGAAAGTATTCTAATAGTATTCAGTAGAACGAGAGAAACATCTTCTCAATTTTAACTCGATTGTTTGACATTTCTCGGCTCTCTGTCTGTATATCCAGCTGTAAGGAGTATTTCGACAACTTGGAACCGATTGTTGTAGAACTTGGCATACGTGTCCCTACTTTTATCCTACAGAGTCTTATTGTTTTTCAGATTGATTCCTCCAGAAATAGGGGTTGGGAGACAAGAAGAAGAAGGGCTGAAAATAGTAAAAAGTCGCAAAAATCCATGTGGAGTTACACATTTAACGGAATTTTAACCAAAAACTGAATATGGTGTATATTTTAAAAAAAATTCAAAACTTTTGGACGCCGATGCCTAAAAAGTGGTCAAAGTTTTGATAGAACCTTTGTCGGATAGTCTATTTGTTCTTGGCGGATGCTGTTTGTCCGTATATGAAGGACCTGAAAACAGATAGTTTGTGTTGCATGGATTAATTGGAGGTGTTACATATCAGTCTGTCAGTTGCAGTGAGTTTTCTATATATACTGAAATATGTATGTGTTCCATCTTTTTTATGGTGACGCCTAGGAAATTTATGCTATTGTTGCTTTCGTATTCAGCAGTGAGGGTTATGTTTTTGTGAATTTTATTGATGTGATGTGATTTTACTGAAAATATTACCTTTTGTTTTCTTTGTGTAGTTGTTTAACGTCACCTACGTACTGGTGCAAATATAAAGTTTTATCGGAGTGTCAAGGATTTCTGTTTTGTTTTCTAAGTGCTGTTGAAAGATTGTAGCAACAGCACTTAGAAAAAAAGAGAAATCCTTGACACTCCTATGAAACTTTATATTAGCACTGAGATACAACAATGAACTGTATCAAATATATAAAGAGATACCAGTCTCAAAATTTATAAGAATGCAAAGATTGCGTTGGGCCGGACATGTTATGAGAATGGAGGATGGCAGGAACCCCAAAAGAGTTCTGCTGGGTACATGGCATGGAACGAGACCTAGAGGCAGACCGAGGAAGAGGTGGGAAGATGGCGTTGCAGAGGACGCGAGGGACATTGGGGATAAGAAACTGGAGGAGGGCTACAATGGATAGAGTAGATTGGAGGCGGAGATTGGTGGAGTCCAGGGCCCGACTTGGGCTGTAGCGCCATAGGAGGAAGAGCCTGTTGACAGATTGCATCTAACATGCTAGATATGGGTAAAACACCATGTGAGGTCCGTAATTCAGAGTATAACATTTTTTGTTAAACGTGAAGTAATTCTGTTCTTTGATTATGTTGAGAGTCTTGTTATTTCTGTGATTGCTTCATCAACTGTATTGTTCTGTTTGAGCATGTCATGTAGGACAGTGATTGTTTCAGAGAGAGGAATGTTTGTGTCTAAACTTTCTCTACCAGATTGTTATTGAGGAAGACGGATAGGATGCTAATTATATGTGCAGCAATGTTTTGTCGGCAGTTTTATTTTACTGTCATCTTAAAAAATATATTTCAAATCTAAAAGTTCTTGACTATGAAGACATTCAAATTTATATTACACTGGTACGTTTTTACCGCCAAAATACTTATAGTGAAGGACGGTAGACTGCTTTGTTTGTTCCGTAGAAAAGCTGACAAAATGTCTCAGCTTGACAATCGTTTTGCAGTTTATATTTCTTGAAAATGCAGAAACACTTACAAGCGCTTGTCAGCAATCATTTCAATTATTGGGTTGCAAAGTTTATCTATCTTTAACAGTAATTTTACATCATTTAATACAAGTTATTGCTTTTAATCTGGAACATTAAATTTTATTACCAAATCTGATATATAATTTAAAGACAATCTTGAACGGTGACATTTTTTAAAAATTAAGAAAAATCATGTACTATGATGTAATAAATAAAATCAATGAAGCAGCTTTAAGTATTCTTGGCCTGAACGACCCAAACAGTCAGAGTAACCACTATCATCCATGGTAGACCAAAGAAATAGGGGTTCTTATAGGTGAAAAAGACAAGCATATTAGATGTGGTTAATAACTAACGATACAGAAGATAGGAAAAAAGCGATCAATTTCAAAAGCGAAAAATGAAACATAGGTTAAGTGCGAAGAAATAGACACTTGTATCGGTTAAACCAAGTCAAGGGCGGCCGGAAAGTAATTAAAAGTCTCCGAACTAAGAGACAGAAAAGTGATAAGCTAGATATTATTCAAGAAAGAGAATGGAAAAACCACTATACCGATCCACTAACGGAAACGAGACAGGAATTTCTGGAAGAAAATTTACCTGAAGAAAACTATAATAGTGAAGAAGAATATCATAACAAAGAAAACACAATAACGGCAGAAGAAGTTCGGAAGGTAAGTAATAATTTAAAAAATAATAAATCAGCTGGACCAGGAGGAGTCTCAAACAAGTTGTTCAAACATGGACCTGAAATTTTGATGGAATTACTGGCCTATATATTTAACCTGTTCCTTAGGAGAGATGAGATACTACCAGAATGGACAACGACGCATATCAGCAATATATATAAAAAAGTGATCCGCAAAAACTGCACTAATTATAGAGGAATTAGTATTACAAATTCTGATTCTAGAGTATATGGTAAGATTCTCGAAAATCAAATCGAGCAAAAAATGAAAGATATTGAAGAGAAAAACGGATTCCGAGTTGGCAGGTCATGTATTGATAGTATTTTTACACTCAAACAAGTTGCGGAATAAAGGATGGCTCACAACCTACAAACCCATATTGTATTTATCGATTTAACTAAAGCATATGACAGCGTACCGCTTGCAATATTATGAAGAGCTATGCAGAATCAAGAAATAAGTAGTAAATATATAAAAGCAACCAAACAACTATATAAAGATATGACAGCTCAAGTTAAAATAAGGAAAAGAATATCCAGCAAGATAAGTATTAGTAAGGGGTTGAAACAGGGTTGTTGCATAGCTCCGACTTTGTTTAAGATCTACCTAAATGAAGCCCTAACATCATGGGGGAAAAATGCCGTAATATGGGTGAACCAGTTGGAAATGACAAGATGTTTACAATACACTTTGCAGACGATCAGGCTATAATTGCATATGACGAAATTGATCTTAGTTATATGCTTAGGAAACTAGCAGAAGAATATGCGACATGGGGTCTCGAAATAAATATCTCAAAAACTGAGTACCTTATAGTAGGCGGTGAAGGTCAAGACCTAAAACTAGGCAAAAAAGTGATAACAAATATTAAAAACCTCATGTATTTGGGTGTAACAATGACATCGGATGGTGACAGCAAACGAGAAATAAACGTAAGAATAGGACAAGCTAAGGCAGCAACAAAACAAGTAAACAGTCTGTTTGGAGAATACGAATAACAAAAAACAATAAAATTGGAATAAATAAAACTATAGTCGAAAGTATAGGCCTATATGGAGCAGAACTGTGGAAATTAATGAAAGAAAGAAATCCAAAATAAGAGCTATGGAGATGGATTACTGGCGGGGGTGCTGTAAACTAACAAGGCTAGATAGAGTGAGAAATGTAGAGATAAGACAAGCGATGGAAATCGACTTTGACGTTATAGAAACAATAGAAGCAAGAAGACTGAATTGGTTCGTACACCTAAAAAGAATGTCGGATGAGAGATGGCCAAGGAAGGTAGGGGAATGTATTGCGTCCTCTAGAAGGAAAAATAAAGGAAGAATTAAACATTCATAGAAAATGGACGTCGAAGATGCATTGAATGGAAGAAGACTTACAGAACAGGACTGTTTAAACCGGCGCCAGTGGAAGCTGGGATGCGAGATGCGGCGCCAGGCGTAATTAAATCGCAAAAAAAGAAAAGAAAAATTATAACATTCGGTTTCTAATATTTACAAATACGGATAGATTATTTACAATTTGTAACAGCTAAAATAGAACATCTAAAATCTCGTAAAAAATGTATTAGATTTAGCGATTTTTTAAATCTTTCTAGTAATAAAAATTTATACAAAATTTAGTATACTCAAGGTTTATTTTCAAGTGTCTCATCTCTAGCCGTACTGAAGCACCCATACCCCCCCCCCCACACACACACAACCAGTTTTATATACTTACTCAAGTTTATAAACATTACGTCGCGTGTGACTATGAAATTAACACTCTAATATAATATGTTAATACACAAGACTTTTTTACTTGAAATTTTAAGAGACTTCATGGTTGTCTCGTAGCATGTAACGTCAACCTATTATTGTCAGTATCATGGTATAACCAAGTAGTGTGTGTATGTGTGTGTTTTGTACGTACGCGTTATAGTATGAGTAACCTGTGAACGTTACTTTGAGTGCAATACATCTTCATGACAACGAAGTCAACAAGTTTTGTCAGCGTCAGGATACACTATAGCACGATACTAATTTACATTGTTAGTATATAAACTGAAGTAAACGCCTTGCTTATATGCACTTTGCTAACTTCAAAATTAGATTTACCGTCAGCTCTCGTAGACTATGTCTGTTCAGAATGCAGACTGTCTCTCTACATACATTCAGATCTGCTCTCATGCTTATAATATTTGATGTAAAATCGTAGCCTATTTAGCATAGACAGGAATAGAAAATAATTAAATCATCTTGGGAATTTATTTAAAGCTTTTTAATCATGTAAACATAAATGCCGTTAATTACTAAAGTATTTTAAAATCATGAGGTTAATACTTTAAATATCTGTGTATATATAAACTTATAGTGTGTGTGTGTGTGTGTGTGTGTGTGTGTGTGTGTGTGTGTAGAGAGATAGATATGTCCGAATAAGTTTTTATCAAAGTTGAGTACTAAGTTATCCACAAGGAATGAAAAAAGTACGTTAAAAATGAAGTTGTATAGTTTAAAATACCAACTAACACTTTTTGTATAAGAACAATTTATTTAATTTTCAGACAGAATGCTTTTAAATTATTATTGAACGGTCTCGTTGAGTTTTGTTAATAATAACATTCTTTAGGCATTTGGCAAGTATAAACATTTGTATTCTTTATTCATCACGTTGACATTTTTTCGTAAAGGGTTACAGAACAATTTGTTAGAAGGAAAATAAGAATAACAATATTTCCTGTTTTTGTGTAGACCAACTACACCATCTTGAGTAGTATTAAATTATTAGAAAATGTGCTTTAAACTTAAACTAAAATCAAGGAAATGGAAGAGAAAATATTTTATAATATGGACAAGAATTTAAAACTTTTTCCAACCCCTTATAATTTTAACTTACAAAAATAAAAGACAAAAAGGGTTAAAACATATTCAATAAATTAAAACATATCTATGTTATATTATTTTGTGTAGTTGACGTTTTCCGTTATTTTAGAAAAAATTCATTCTTTTCAAACGCTTTATTCTCTTAATGGTGTATTTGCAAAATATGGGTGATTACAACTAGAATCGATTACTATTAAAGTATATATTTTTTTTAAACGGTTCCATTTAACAATATTTTCCTTTATTCATTAGTATACTTCTAGTTCCAAATTCAAAGTAATTGAACTATGTGGATTTAGATATTTATCGAACTGATTGTTTATAATTATTCAGCAAAATTAGTGTATCAGAAAATGTGCTTAACAAATGTTATTTATTAGGCGACCAAATAAACCATGTATGTAAGGTATTGTATGTTATTTATACAACACCAGATTTACAGGATTTTATTATTTAGCTTCATTTTAAAGTATTACTAAGTAGCGAATAAAAGAAATAACTCTAGTTTTGTTAAGAATGGCATAGTTTATAGTGTTTGTACTAATTTAAAATGCGTGACCTGTACATAGAAATTTGTAGACAATGATGTGACCGTTTGTACAAAGGGAGGTGTTACAAAAGGCAGGTGTTGCCGATAACTACTTGTCTTGCTCTAATCATACTATGTGTATACGTGCGATCATTTAAGTTTTTGTAACATTAACATGTGTAATTCATTTCTGCAATGGTTTAGGCTACTCTATAACAGTACGCTTTATAGAGCATTACACACGCGTAATTTTCTTTTACTCTTTTAAACAAACATACGAAAGTTTTGCTTTTGCGCACACATGTGAGTTTCCTTAGGCGGTAGTGCTCTAATATCCATTTGTTTGCGCACTGTGTTTGTCTTCCATATTAGTAGCCTGTAGCAGATTTTCTTTCAATTTAATGTTGATTAACATTTCACCATGCAAAATTGTTTTAAGAAAACAATTTAAACGAGTGTTTTCGCCCTTAACATTTAGTTATACGTAGAACTGATAAAGAAAGTACAAATCTAAAGTAAACGCACATATTAACCCATCTGTCTACAAATCCTTATATGAATGTACTTTCATTCAGTAAACTGTTTGTAATTATATTGTCTGTATATGTCCACTTTTAGGTTATATGTCCACGTGGACAGACTTTTGGCCTTATGAGTTAGGCATATCTATTAAGATTAGAATCTTTCCTTTTGCAACAGCAATTATTAGTGGTTTATTGGAAGTATTTATTTATACAAGGAAATACAATGTCTCCAAAGGCGCGAGTAGGCCTAATTGTAAACAGTAGTCGGCTTCACATTATGGAATTGTCATTCAAATACATGCGCTAAATTTCAACGGTTTCAACGGCGCAGTTTGCATAGTACTTGAAACATTTCTATGTAGAATTATGTAAACGACCGAATTTAGAGGGCTACCCACAGAGACTCTGTCGCTCTGCTCGGAGAAGGAAACGTGTCACTGAATGTATGCAGTGGTGACAATCAGCAGCGTCTGGTCAATCTGAATGAAGTGTGTGCTCTCCTGTGAAGGCTAGCAGACCATAGTTTAATCACTCCGTAAAAGTAATTTGTGAGCTCTGATCTACAACCAAATGAAATATTGCCATAGGAACATTCATTACGATAAATATACATAAACAATGTAACAAAATCAATTTAGTTATAGCAAAATTGATACTTTTCTTGCAACTCGTACTTTGATTCAACAAGCAATCATTAATAATTATATATCATATTATACTTGTGTTCGTAAAGTCGCAATGCACCAACTGGCAAGCAGCGGTATTTAGGTACCATCCACTACTTAGCCGACTTAGTGAGAGTTTTGAACACCCGTACCTTATAATAACAGATAAATTCAATTGACTTGATTTTACTGGAACATAGGTCCACTCTTCTTTTCCTGCATCATAAACCTTTCAATTAGGGTATCATAAAATTAGGGTTTGTTGTTGAAGTTAAATAATATTTTTTTATCAATTGACAACAATCACTTAACCTTTCTTATGTCTGCGTGCTTTAAAGAAAACGGTTCATCCTTCTCAGAGCAGAAAAGGAACGTTCAAACAAATCTAAGGGATAGATACGTTATATAATAATAGTATAAGGATAGACAGTGCGGACATAGAAAATATATATACTTTACTGAATGTAGAAAAGAGATTATTTACACTCATAAAACTAAGACGTTCATAAACACGTTTTCCATAACATTCTGAAGATGAGTAGAGAACAGTTCGTTCCTTCTTCAACCTAATGTTATCAAAAAGAAGTCCATATAAAGCTAAAAACGTGTTTAGAACTAAGTCCAAATATTTCATATAATATTATTTAAATTAGGACAATACATAAATTAAAAATATTCTAGTTTACCTAACTCAGGAAACCTACAACCAATCTGATAACTTATTCAGTCAATTATTTGTAAATACAGCCGCCGATAATATTTTTTTCGATTCACTCTTGAATAGATTCGTCTTGATTTTTGTTAGGCCTGAAACGTCTGTGTTAAGACACTAGCCCATATTGATGGAAATGATTGTTATCTACCAATTCTAATTGGTAACTAACATACCTTAATTTCATGGAGTATCAATTTGTCAACATTTTTTTGCAGAAAAGTGTACAAGACATCAGTATAACTGAAAATTTTTGAAAATAATTCTACCAAAATAATATCTCAAATTCACTAACAAATTCCAGAAACACACGAGCTTTTATTATTTCACCGCTATCCCAATTATGTGGACATTGTACAACATTTACAAATAACTCGCAGTGGTTGCATCTGTATTATCTGACTGTATGCGAAAGTATAGATATAAAATTCTATCTGGTTGGCGCAACTGTCGCTAGATTCTTTTGCACACATTGTTTTGAGGCATGTAGGCCTAATCTTAAAAAAAAAATAGAGTCAGAAGCAGGGAGGCCAGTACATTTGTGCAGTCAAATGATTTGTCTACCGTCAAAACCGTGCAACAGAAACTTTTAACAAGTAAAAACAAGCTAACGGGTATGAAGCCTCGCCACAGATACAGCTTTATAATGCGGTACAGTTTTTGATTTACTGTACTACACGAAAACCCATGGATAACAAACCCCATTCTGCACGACTGATCACAGTACAAACTAACAAAAATGCTTTGTAAAGTGAGACACCACATTGAGTTTGATGGTCGCTTGGGAATAAGAATCGGTTATAAACCAAGTTTGAATTACCAGACTGTATGTAAAGTTAGATTTAAAGATATGCAAAACTGCGCAAAAAATTGTTTTATAAAAACCCTCAGCAATAGAAACAACAGAAAAGAGTTATGCCTTGAAGGTAAATAAATTTTATTAAAAAATGTTATAGCCAGTTAGAACGGCAGACTGAAGAGTGAAAAACACAAAAACCGCTAGTCTAAAACCATTAAGGCATGATGATGAAATAATTATAGTGCACAATACCGAAGAAATATTAATCGCTATCCCAATACATCGATCAAGTTAGCGCCATTAATCTACTGTCGTCTCAGATATAAGCGTTCTCTGTGTCTGTTTAGATATTCGTGGTCGCTGACGCACAAACACTGACTCAGTTATCGCCAATTCCGCAGAGTCAGGTTAGGTTACTTGAGTGAATCTAACCGAACATAAACTAACATAACAGTATACTCATAACACTACAATGTAGGCCTACGTATTGTAGTGTTATGTAAGCGTTACGTGAGTTTAGAGGGAACAGGTTGTACTGTGTTAGTGACTCATCCGCGAAGAGCGTGTGAACAAGCTATTCTGCAAACTGAAACAGATCAAGTATATGAATCTTAAACAATCAAACTTAACAATAGGAAGCACTATCACAACGCCCAACACCGTGTTGTCATACGATTGGTAAGTTTGAAACATGAAGTGTTTAATAACCCAAATGATTTAGTGAATACTTCAAACATGTTTTCACAATTTTACTTAAAAACCTCAGTGTATAGCCTACGCGTGTTTTCTGTGTTAAGGTAGGGAAAACGTAAGAGAAACAAAAATATTGCTTTGTTAATTTAATGCGGTGTCGAATTGAAATATCAATATTATGTTTAACTTTTTTGAGGTAATTTAAAATATCAAATAATTCATAATTGATTTAAGTGGTCCCACACTTTACATAATATTGTTAAGTGAAGAGCCTCTTAGTAAAGCAGTCACAAGTCTTGTTACTGCGGTAATAGCACTTACATTAATAATCCTTATTCTCTAATTCCGTAATCCAGTAAGGACTATCCACAGTTATCCAGTAAGCACTATTCACAGTTTTCCTATATTAATAAGAAAACTGTAAAATGTGACGAGTCCCTTAATCATTACCACTAACAAAATACCGTATCGCGACTGTTAGATAGCATTTTGTGCACTGTAATACACGGAAAACGTAGCATGAAACTGGAAGACGAAATATCTCCCGCACGCTGAAAACTTTCTGATATTTTGAGATACAGTAGCTACTATGTATAATAATTGGTACACTCGCTACTGCAAGCAGAGTTCAGGACGCTTTGTTTCATTGTTTAATTAGGCAGGAAACTGAAAACTTGTGGAATGCTTTCAGACTGTACGAAAACAGCACAGACAGTGTACGGCGGGAAACGGTTGTCCATTTGCATGCGACTAGACATTTAGATAACTTCATATGTAACTGACCATACACATTCAGTAAGCATGATGAGTTAGGCTTTGAACAAGCCTAACTGCAGAAAAATATTTTAGATTCATACTTTAATATAAAAAGATAATAATATTAAGAATAACTAAAGTTAGCATACGTAGCAGATTTATACTGAAAGTATCGTAATATTGTACAACACACTGATCTTTATCAACTTTCATTTATTCTAAGTGTAATTATAGAATAATAATTAAATGTTCCTTCCCTGAACTTTTATAAATTTCTAGATACATAAATTTAGTACACTTAAAAAGCATAGAATTTAATAATACTGAAATAGAGGTATTTATTGAATATTTGAACCTACAATATCGTAAAAAATTAACGACAATGTCTGAAATTATAGAAAATTTTGGTGCATGGAGATTTACATAACTACCCGTTTACGTATTAGGGCTAATACAACAGGTGTGTCGAAGTGCAACGAGTTTGTGCGAAATATTTGCTAGTTTGTACAAGATTTATGTCTGTATTCTGAGAGCAAATGGTTACTTTACTGCAATCGGTCCCATATTTCTCTCTACCAAAACCACCTTACCCTAAAGTGGTATTTCAACACTTGCGCCTTTTCACATCTCTGGTGATGTTATTATTGCAAACATCTTCAGTTCACTGCCCTGATATATATATGTGCGTGTGTGTGTGATACCTGAAGTAGAAGGGCAATAAAGTTTGTAGCTAGCGTCAGAGAAAATTGCAAACCCTCTTAATGAAAAGGAAGCTGTCTTATTTAACTACGGCATTATCCTTTTGCTTCTTTGCAATAGACGTCAGGACAGGGGTCAAGAAATACACGGAAGCCACGGACACTTACTTTTTGCGGTTGAACACCTATTTCTACAAGCAGCTATAATGTCTTAAAATTAGCAAAATTTAATTAATTGGTTATTAAAAAAATTAAGGTATTAATTGGATGCATTGACTTAACTGTAATATCTATGCGACTAAAATATAATATTTTTGCATAACCTTTAGATCACCTAAAAAAACGAAAGATGGTTACCGTTTCCAGACTATCTTTAACGGTAACTTCATTACGAATAACTGTCTCCTTTTATACTAATTATTTAAAAATTAGTAACTGGTAAACTCATAATACTAAAAATATTAGTTTACTGAAGCAATTTTTAGTGACTTCGTCCTGTCAATGTTTGTAGTAGGTAACGGCTAAAGGAAATTGATGCGCAAGTAACAATTCGTGGTCTGTATTGTCATTCCCAATGGCATAAGGAAAAAATAACAATCATTCTCTCTGCTAACTGTAAATAATGAATGCTATTACGTTTTGATAAATAGTGTTTTGACTCCAAATTACTACAATAACTCAAAACAATTTATTCTTCTTTTAGCATGCGGAATTGCATTTTGTTGTGATAAGACGGACGGATTGTAAAAGTCATAAGCAGGTTTATACACAATTATTTTCGAACTAGACTCTATTTTATTCAGGTTAATTTTTTACAAAGAAATTACAACACGTGTATCACAATCTGTACATCTTATTGTAAATTAAAGTTCATTTTATGAAAGACTATACCTTTGTTAATTTATATTAGATCTTGCATACACAATAAGTAACTAGATTAGTTCATTGTTCCTATGTACATTCATTGACTTGCTTTATCTTAAGTTACATTAGTAATCTATACTAGACAATGTGAACGGTTTTCCTCTTTTCAAAAAATATTAGTAAGCTTATAAGCAAACGCATACTAAATTGTAATAATACTGCAAGAATGAATGTTCAACTGGCTGTGTGTTGTTTCAATACATAAATCTCTCTGTATTTAACATATTTCTCTGTAATCCTGTATAAGTGCAAAATAAACACTTCGTTCACGTGGAACTTTCATGTAATAAAATATCGTGGGCTACCACTTTAATTTCATAATATACGTCCTCTCTAAAGCAACTCTCTCACAAAATTAAGAATAAATATTCAGATTACAGCAGGCAACAGATTCAATTCAATTTTTTGTTCAACTAATAAATATAAAGGTAAGATTTTTTTAGAAAATTGATATTATAAACAGGTTTTGTAATTTGATTATAATTATATGTATTTTCCATTTTCATAAGCGAAAATCTTATTTTCGTTTGCATACTTTTAATTATGTTGTCTAGAGGATTTCCTTCAAAATATTCTCCATAAAATTACACACACACACACACACACACACACACACACACACACACACACACACACACACACACACACACACACACACACACACACACACACACACACACACACACACACACACACACACACACACACACACACACACACACACACACACACACACACACTTTGTTACGACGGTCTACTTGATCGTCGTATGTACAGTGGAAACAAAATAGAAGACACCAATTAAGTCACTAATCACCAGCTTTAATTTTCACAGTTAAACAGTTCCTAATTTACAGCACTATCTCTTACAACAAATCAAATAAAAATTGTTCACACGCAATTAAATGTCAACTAATATTAAAACACAATTATTACATATGTATTATAATATGTATTACAATATACCGCCCGATTATAAAACACAGCACTTCACTAATTTCCACTTGAACGCACACAGTAATATCTCCCGATAATCACTTGTAATCGCCCGACAATAAACTGAACTGAGCGTCCCTGAGTAATTGTATCTAGACGATTCCACATACTACGTATTACCTCTAAACTACTACGTAATTGATTGCGGCCTTGACACGGTGTGTGCGGCCGCGTGAATTCTGGTACCGTCTAGCAAATGCGTCAAGAAGCACGCACACCACACGCATTACATTCCGGATCCCTCTGGAACAGTCGATAAACACGTAGATTATTCTGTGATGTCGTAACAATATATAAATTAACTCTTAAAAATGTATGCACTTACTTGCAATCAACAAACATATATACACACGTATATCCACACACACACACACACACACACACACACACACACACACACACACACACACACACACACACACACACACACACACACACACACACACACACATTTTCACTTTAAATTTACTGGTTAAGCAAGAACGATGACGCTTTATTTGAATGTTTGTTTTAATTATAATTGTCACAGGCAACAATAATTATTTTATAAATAGGCTATAACCTTCATTTCTTCATTCACACGATATGGTGACAATTGTAACGGTCTGAGTTGGTCACCAGTCTGAGTTGATCAAATGACGTCACTGGCTTATGACATCAGAGAGGCCCTGGTAGCTGGTTTCCGCTGTCTCTGTGTACATGTACGTTGACGAATTGGAACGTGTGGAAAAGCATTGCATTGCAAAAAAAAAAATATCGGTATGGAGAACCATACATGACTTCCATGTTCTAAGATTTATATTTAAAATCATATTTTAAATATGATTTTATTGAAATGAAATGTTTCCATAGAAACTACGTCTTTCTACTTATTGCTTCAGCATTAACCACAGTACTGTGGTCACTAACGTATACCACCTCACGTTTTCGCACTCGATTTTCACTGATGATGGCAGTCGATGGCACTGCCGAAAAGTCTGGTTTTACAGAAAACATTGGACTACGGCTAAACAGCCCGGGAAGCAATTTTAACAAAAAACTACTTCTTTGTTGCCGATAACATAGTACACGTATAAAAAATTCTCCCCTCCACCTTCAAATATAATTTTTAATAATAGAAAATTACCCCCACCCTGTTCACCTAACCTCTTCATTTATAGATATTTCATCTACGTTTCTACAGTGGATTATTATGAGCTTCTTATCAGGATACTTTATTTATAAAAATTAAGTAGTTTACTCTTGTTAAATCATAAAATGTTTCAGGTAAACTACCCCTTTCTCTTAACCGATCTTCTCCAAAATCAATAGACCTTCAGTCCTCTACAATGTAGGGATGCATGCAAAAAAATATTTGATTCTGTTTGAATGTGCGGCAGTTATCGTTCGTCATAAAAAAATTACCCTTTTTAAAACATAAAGCTTTGGTGATAAACTACCCCTTTCCCTTAACCGATCTTCAACAAAATCAACAGAACTTGAGTTCTCTTTAGTTCAAAAAGGTATGCAAAAACGTAGTTGATTCTGTTTGAATTTACGGCAGTTATCGTTCGTCATAAAAAAATTTACCCTTGTTAAAACATAAAATTTTGCAGGTAAACTACCCTATTCCCTTAAACGATCTTCACCAAAACTAACAGGTTTTGAGAACTCTACAATTCAGGGCTGTATGAAAAATATTATTTGATTATGTTTGAATTTTCGGCTGTTATCGTTTGCCATAAAAAATACCCTTGTTAAAACAAAAAACGTGGACGGTAAACTACCCCTTTCCCTTAACCGATCTTTACCAAAAACAATAGGTCTTGAGTACTCTACAAATCAGGGCCTTATGCAAAAACTTATTTGATTCTGTTTGAATTTTCGGCTCTTATCGTTTGCCATAGAAAATACCCTTTTCAAACATAAAACGTTCTCAGTAAACTACCCCTTCCCCTTAACCGATCGTCACCAAAAACATTAGGTCTTGATCGTCAACTCTACAATACAGGGTTGTATGCAATACATTGAATCTGTTAGAATTTGCGGCTGTAATCGTTTGCCAAAAAAAATAATTAACCTTGATAAAAAACCCTTGCAGGTAAACTACCTCCATGTGAAGTGTGTCAGAAAGTTACACCTCCATGGGTGTCTTGTGTACCCGAAATGAAGCCAATTCCTGTTCCTAAGAGAGTCATGGAACAAATTGGAATAGATGTTATGCAGTTACTAGAAGTGCAGGGCAAAAAATACATAGTGGTGGCAGTAGACTACTTTTCAAAGTGGGCTGAGGCGAAAGCCCTTAAAAATAAGACTGGCATTGAAGTGGCTAAATTTATTTATGAAATTATATGTAGACATGGTTGCCCTAAAATACAAATTAACGATAATGGTCGCGAGTTTGTAAATGAAGTTTCTAAAGAATTGCATAGACTGACGGGGACAAAACAAAGATTAACATCACCCTACCATCCACAGGCTAATGGATTAGTAGAACGTCAAAATAGGACAATAAAAGATAAACTAAAAAGAACTTTAATGGAAAACATTAATAACTGGCCTGACGTTCTCGAGAGTGTATTATTTGCGTACAGAACATCTAGACACAAAACAACAGGATTTTCACCTTTTTTTATGTTATACAACAGAGAACCAGTTTTACCATTAGACCTTGTTGATGAAGATAATTTGACCGATGAAGACGAGGAGTCTCTTCAGGTAGCTGAAAAAACAACGGATGTTCAAGAAGTAGAGGAAGATATTGTCGAAGAAAATAAAGAAATGGAAAGAAAATTACAAAAAATATTAGAAGTGAAAAAAGTAATTGATGAAGCAGCATTAAAAAATATCAGAAGAGCTCAGATTAAACAGAAAAAGCAATTTGACGAAAGACATACAATAACAAAGAAAATGGAAATAAAACCTGGGAGTAGAGTTTTGGTAAAAAATGTGACAAAATTCAAAAATAAATTAATGTTTGCTGAAATTCCATGGAGTGGACCATTTACAGTTAAAGTTTTAAGAAACGAGTATTGTATATTACAAGATGAAAGTGGCAAAGTGAGGAAAAAGAAAGAACATGTGAAAAACTTGAAATTTTCTACAATCTAAATGATGATTAATCTGATGTGGAGGTTTCTGGTGAGTGGTGTGAAGTGATTTTTTTTATGATCCGGTTGACGTAGAGTGGCAAATGGAAAAGTGTAAAGTGTTGGGTCTGTCCTTTGAAGGACAATGCACATGTATTAGAATCGGTCATAAATTAGCACTTGCAAAACCACACGGTGTGAAGAATATTGTGGGTGACGGAAATTGTTGGTTTAGGGCAGTTTCCTACGTAATTACTGGCAGTGAAGGTTATCACATGGACGTTAGAAACATAGTTGTCAATTATATGGACAATGAATTGAACAACAACCAAGCCAATGATTTATTTAAAGGTAGGACGTCACTAAAAAATATGATAAAAGAAGGCACATGGGCAACTGAAAGTGAGATATTTGGAACTGCATCACTTTTGAATACAAACATTTTTGTGTACACAAAGATAAACTCAAAAAATGGAGAGAAGTGGGACTGGCAGTTATTTACAGCAGGTGCTTCAGCAAATTTAAAAAAAAGTGAAATTCCAAGCCAAAAAAATACATACATTACAAATGAAAGTGGTTGTCATTATGAAGTTGTTATTTCAGTTCATGGAATAGGTGTAGTTTAAGCAATACCTACGTGTCTACAGAAAAGTAAGTAGGCTACTATACTATTATTTTATCTCTTACTGTATATAAAGTGTAATGAAAACTAAAGACATCTTTTTATAGTGTAAATAATTAATAATTTTGTTTTTATTGTTTAAAATTAATTAATTGATACAGCTTTAAACAATTCGTTATAAAAACGAATTTTAAAAAGATTAATTATTATGGAAACTTAAATTTAGTTTCATGAAACAGATAGAAACTAATTTTGTACTGAGAATCTCCGAAATACTGCACTCTGTGCAAGCCGAAACATAACGTTTATTGCATACTGCAAAAATATTTTTGCTATTAGTCTTGTCTTTCTGTTTGCATATAATTTACTTTAAGGAATAATGGTTAACACACAAACTAAGTTATTTTTTCATTCAAGTGAGTTTACGTTAAATTCGAATACTTTTAATCCTATAGTCGTTTAATTCTACAAGACCGAAGGAAGTGACAATAAAAGTAAGCGACGATATGACCATCCAATTTTGAATGCTTCATTCGCCGTGTTTAAAGATGAGCTTCTGGAATTTGGAGCTACCAACCACGAAAACATCAGCTGGCACAGTTCGGCGAAATTGGTAAGAAACCTGTAACATTTACTCTGAAATAATTAAGAGCGGGAAGGGGCGCATATACGGGGGGGGAATGGGACCGGACCCCACCCCACAAGGTCGACAGTTGACAAGAAATTTTGTTAATCTCCTAATTTTTAAGCTGTTTTATTAATTTCACAGCTGTATACGCTAATACAGTAGTACCCCTTTTTTAAATAGAGGTCTAAAAACAAATTTATTACACAGAATATGCGTGTACGTTTGAAATATGAAATATAGGAAATTCAAGTAAGTCAATAAGTATCTTATGAACAATGTTGCAATAGCGCTTATTACTTCCATATTCCTTAAGGAAATGGAAGTATGGTGATGGCAAAAAAAATCGTGTTCGAGATTATTGCAGATTTTGATTGTACTACACTCAAAACATGAAAAAAAGTCGTTTTTCGAAAAGTGTGTGTGTGTGTGTGTCTGTCTGTCTGTCTATCTTGTGTAGATTTTTTTCTATGGCAAACGATACCTGCATCTTCGAAGAGTTGCTAGGCTCAGTTGGGGAGGCTTCGATGGAGGCATTTGAGAATGAAGAGGAAGCAGGAGAATTCGAGGATGATAGAGAGGAGTTGGTGCCATCCTATGACGAGGTGTATGAAGCTCTAGAAAAGCTTAAAAATAACAAGGCAGCAGGTTCCGATGGTTTACCAGGGGAACTATTAAAGAGCGCAGGAGGAGATTTCATAAAGGAATTTGCCCATCTCATAGAGCGAATATGGCTGGAGGAGGTAATGCCTGATGAGTGGAACAATGGGGTGGTGTGTTTAATACATAAAAAGGGTGATCCGCTCATATGTAAAAATTATAGGGGCATGTCTCTACTTAATGCAGCGTATAAGGTATTGTCCAACATCATATTTTCTAGGCTGCTTCCCTACGCTGAGGAAAACATAAAAGAATATCAATGTGGATTCACTAGGAATAGGTCAACAACAGACCAAATATTTACACTAAGGCAAATCCTAGAAAAAACGTTGGAATATGGAGTGGCCACTCACCATCTCTTTGTGGATTTCCAGTCGGCATATGATTCAATCAACCGGAAAATGCTATATAGAGCTATGAAGGAATGAAGGAGTTGAATATACCATCTAAGTTGGTGCGTATGGTTGGAGTAGTTATGTCCAATTCTAAGTGCCAAATAAGAATACAATCAAATCTATCTAACTCCTTAAAAACATTGAATGGGTTGAAACAAGGAGATGCCTTAGCGTGTCTGTTGTTCAACATAGCTCTAGAAAAGGTCATCAGGGATTCAGGAATTCAAACTAGCGGACACATATTTCACAAGGAGGTACAGCTTCTGGCCTATGCCGATGACATTGACGTCATAAGTAGGTCTGAATCTGGCTTAAAGGAAGCCTTTCGGGAACTGGAGTTGTCCGCTAAGGCTATGGGCTTGGTTATAAACCAAAGCAAAACCAAATATATGGTTGTAGGTGCCAACACTCGTGCCCTGTCCCTGCGCATTAACGATTATGAATTTGAAAAGGTTAGCACGGCAGGTCCTTCTGCGACTGCACCCAAAGCGCGCCTCTTTAAGTGTTTGTTGAATTGTTACATTGCTGCAAACAGATTACTCAAGTATGAGTGTGTAGTCTAAACGAACACAACGAATGATTAAACAAACAACGCACACTACCTTGGACAGGCACAGAGACAGCGGATACCAGCTACCAGGGCCTCTCTGATGTCATAAGCCAGTGACGTCATTTGATCAACTCAGACTGGTGACCAACTCGGACCGCCACAACAATGTCATTTAATGTCATTGTTCTAGTATTATACAAATATTAGTTAATATTTATTTTTAGTTGAAACGTAACTTTCACGTTTTAAATGTTTAACTTAACTTGTAACGTAAACGTTTATGTTTTTTTTTTAGTGTGTAAGTGTTATGGAAAATTATATCTTATATTTCTTACACAGAACCAAACAAGAGTACACTTGCTTCGTTTTCAAACATAACTTGCTTTTGATGTTAATTAATGTTGCGTAAGAGATTATCTACAGTATTTTATAAAGTTTAATATGTGTATGATATGCCACATGTGTATGCTTTGGTGTGCCCATGAGTGTGTGTAAAGTACTAGCAGGAAATATGTGTTTTAAGTTCTTATGAAAGTGAGCCACTGAACAAATGAAATTCGCTAAATGTAACATCCTTTATGAAACATTCTACTTTCATGCGGTCATAAAGTGTTCACGAAGATCATATTGTAGATTACACATGCCATAGTTGATTTCCTTAGATATTAGTGAAAAAAATGAATAGGCCTAATTGATTTACTCTGTAAAATAATAGATACTCTGTCTACAACAGAAGGAAAGATAATAACACACATTTATGTTCTATACACGGCAACATTCTCTGAGTCTATAGCACAAAACGTAAACACTCAGGCAACCCTAAAAATTTAATCAACTTTCCAAAATCAGTGCACAGTTATTTTAACAAAAAAAACTTTTAAAACCACGCTAAATTTGTAGAATTATGTTTATTCAACAATATCGGTTATAAAATTAGAAATATGGTGGAAAAAAACCGTAAATATATCTAACCCTAACGCCTGCAGCGAAAAACAACAAAAGAACAGTGCCATTTCAATATCATGTAACTTATAAAAAAAAGAAATTAATAACTTATAACAGCATTAAAAAAGACACACCAAAAGTTAAATGTTTTATTTATCTTGCATTTACAAACTGAACTGCTTACAGCGCAATAAATTCTGCATAGGGCAGACATGACGCATCTTTAAAGAAAGATGCAATGAACACACGAAGGAATTTACACTGTAGTCATAATTCAATTTACATATCCTCTTTAAACGCAATACAGCCCATAATTTAAATAACGGCGTTAACACAACTAACTTTATTCACAGCTCTGCTAGAGGCCGCCTCTGACCATGTCCACAACAAACAAAACCTGGCTAAAGCAAAAGTAAAATTTGTTTTTTCATTTTGTTTAAAACTAGCTGTTACACCCGCGGCTTCGCCCGCTTTATTGTTTTATTTTAATTGATATTTTTTTAAAAGACAATTTTTATAATTATCATTCGTCAAAATATCTTTATTTTTGTGTTTTCTGCGCATCTTTGTTTCTATTTAAAGGTTTTTAACTGCGTTATTACTTGCTTGTTTATTGTTATGAGTCGTTAGGGATTGAGATTTTCTGGGAGGTGGAAAGCGCATTGAATTTAACACACAGGCAACAATGAAATTGGTCACACGTTCGTGGAAAAAACGCACGGTCGTCAACTCTGCTGCGATTTCAAGGTCTCCCGCGTCGAAACGCAACCTCCTGCGTTTTTTAGTTATGTTTTTAACACACACGAGGGTGATCAAACGGGCTAATCAAAGATGCCGCGAAATAGCATTTTTTTATTTACTTGTTCCTATGGTAATTAATTCTGATCTCTATGGTTTTGTTGACATCTTTATACGCGTCACACATCGACTGTGAATAAAACGCATAATTAAAACGGCCTAAATCATGCAAACGGGGCGAAATATCAAATTCCAAGCTAGACAGTGTTCTTTCCTTGTGTCAAAGGTTACCTGTGCAAAATTTGGTCGGATTCGGTGTTGCCTAACGGTGTGGATTTGCATTCAATATAAAGGAACAAATCCTCAGACTTTGAGTTTCTATATATATATATATATATATATATATATATATATATATATATATATATAGATACATTAGTAGTAGTATTTAATGTATCTCATTACTTATTTATTGCATCATCAAAAATACATACAAACATAAATTTTATAATCTTATAAGAGAATTTCAAAATATATAGACGTATCTGCATTTTTAAATTATGTCAACACAAGTAGGTATCCGTTAACTCAAAAACGTTAGGTTCTTTATTTTAAATGTTACTGTGTTATAAGCATTGTATATACACATTAAACGTTATGTTTTCCTCAACCATGGCTTTTATTTATTTAAGCAGTAAACTAAAAACCAAAAACCGTTGTCACCTAACCTCAGAAATGTATACAACACGTATTTTCGCTTAGCATTAAGAAATAGGACAATTTAGAATTAGCACACTCTTCTTTTCTACATGGTAATATATCGATACAATCGCATATTAAAAACATCGAAAATGTACCGCAGGAACTGACAAAGGAACACTACGATGCCGCTAAATAGCATTTGTTTATTTACTTGTTACTATGCTAATTAATTTTGGTTTCCATGGAGTTGTTGACATCTTTATACGCGTCAACGAAAGGGCATAATTAAAAGAGAATAAATCGTGCAAATGGGGCAAAATGTCAAACTTCATGCCAGACAGTGTTTTTCGCCTTGTGTCAAAAGTTACCTGTGCAAAATTTGGTGGCTATCGGTGTAACGGTGTGGATTTGTATTCAGTACAAGGAAATCCTCATACTTCAAGTTTTATATAGATAGATATTGGTGTTTGGTGTCGACACAATGTATACGTATCATTATTAATACTCTGATACATAGTAGACAACAAAGTCTAAGGACTAAATTATTACTCATGTAATTAATTAATCTTCATAGGTATATTGAAACATACACACACACGCGCGCGCGCACACACACACGCACACGAATATAATTAATTTTATAATAAATACTTCTTAGGTTGATGCATATTATTTCAGATGCTTATAATTTTATGTAGTTTTAATCTTATTGAAAACAAAGACAAAGTGTATATCCATATTAACTCAATACATTTTTGCAGAGCTTTATAAGGAGGGTGTTTAGGTCTATTAATGATATATGATCACATATCGAGAAAGATATCACATATACTCTTGTTGCCGTTGTAGAATTAGGCCTACTATTACACATTAGTTTGGATTTATAAACTTAATTAATTTATTTTTCTGTCAGTTACATTATAATAACCAGTAAGTAAAACTATAGTATCGAGTTGGCCTTAATAATGTTAAAGGATTACAAACAGAATATTGAGCTTTCAGATTTTTTTAGTTTTTACTGGCATGCTATGTACTATATAATATGAAACCTATATACTTCCAGTAAACAAGTTTAATTAATTACTGTATAAACATACAGGATACTTGATACAAGACTGCAAACAAGATTTAGATTAACGCTACAGAGTATCGCAGCCTAATTGCTTACTGAGCAGTAGTCTTAAAGCAAGTGCAATTTCGAGCTTCAAAATGATTATAAAAAGAAAGATTTCTACATGGAAAAATAATATTTAAATTTATGACAACCTAATAAATGTGTGAATAACAGTGTCAATTTTGTAATGCCCCTTTTTTAAACTCATATTTGTCAATTTGAAAGTCTCTTATCAAGGCCGATAACGACACGACAAAAATATTAACATCGAAATAACAGAATCACTCTCTTCTTTTCATTTTGTCTTTTCATCACACTCTTTCTTTCTTATCGTATTCGTTTGATTTTTATTTTCTGCCTACGATTGGGATGAAACACACGCGCGTGTTTAAACATTTTTTTCTTTAACATTTATAGCCAAATAAAAATTGCAAATTGAAAGTAAATGCTGGTAAGTTTAAAAAAAACTAGTGTTACTTCCTTTTGATACAGAGTGAAGAATAATACACGTTACTGGCTTCATGTTTGTTGCCTGTAGATTAGAAAGACAAATGTTTGTTTTGGTAGTGTGTCCGTAAAAAAGAAAACAGTTAACAAACATGCTTTCTACTTTTAATGCAGGGTGATCCATCAAACAAAGGCAATGGCATTATGCTAACAGTTACCTCCGCCAACGGTATACCACCCCCACATACATAGTATATATACTCTAAATGCGCATATAAGTTTATTGATGTTGATACTGCTAAGACAATTGCGTAATGTTCTCGAAAAGTCGGCAGGTGCAGTTACGTAACCGTTCTACACGTTTCTCGGCTAGCCGAGCAGGTGCGGTGTCTCTGTCAAAGCCGTGTTACAATTAATGCGGGACTCTAATTGTTGACATCATCATTGCGTGTGGACGGTTTAACTAGATTTATTGTAGGAGAGTACTTTGTTGATTTCAAGTTGTCATTTGTGATTAATTAAAGCTGGTTATTAGTGACTTCATAGGTGTCTATATTTTGTTTCCACTGTACAATACGGCGATCCGTGAGGCCGGCGTAACAATATTAACTACTTACATCGTTAAATCGAGGGGTATCGAGCATGCATATTATAATGTTGCCATAGTAAAGTTTGAGTTAAATGTTTAGTACACAAATGACATCCCTGCCATTATTTGTAATTTAAATGTTGTACTTTTAAACCAATAAATTTTACAGTAAAGTGATGTATGTTAAATGAAAAAAATAGATGATATTTCGTTTAGTTTGTTTAGGTTTAGTTGTTACCCTAAGCCAACACTGAATATCGCAATCTTAAACTGACAAAAAGATTCCAAAACGCGAGTTTTTAATTAACCCATGTGCTATACTACGTAACAAGACTGGCCGGGATGCCGGTAGAATAAAAGATCTGTAATAAAATAGAATAAAATATCTGTAATAAAATAGAATAAAAGATCTGTAACGGGCGTCTGCACAAATCGTGAGCGCTGCGTTATCCTTGCTCTCACACAACGCGAGAAAGCGCAACGTAGCTAAGCATGGTATCCATCTCCTCTGGCAGAATAATTGTAAATCAAAAACGCCAAACAATTTATTTTGTAAAGTTTTGAAGCAAACTGTAAATTAATTATAATAATTGTTAATCCGTATATTCATGTATCACGTAACATAAAAGTTTATAAAATAAGACAATTATTGACCTTCAATTAACGGACTTCTTATTCAGTAATTTAAATACTGTTATAACCTTCTTTGTAAGTATAAAACTCAATTTTATTTTTCAATTAAGCAAGTCATAAAACAAGTGTGATATCTGCAAGATAACACTCCAGACACCATTAATTACTAACACTTACCTTTAACATTTATTTTCAATAAATTTGTTCTCTGATATCTACCCCAAAGTCCTTAAAATGACCGCGGACCGCCGAGTCATAAGGAAATATAGAAAATTATCTTCTGACTAACTGCAGTGACTGAACTGTTTTTTTTTTTAAACTTCCAGGCTGACCTGCAGTGTATTTCTGTCGACGTTAACTAATGCCATTCTAACATTTTGGTAGAATACACGGCAGCAATTTCCGGAGCAGGGATTAAATCACGGTATATTGTAGATTGTGAATAACCGAAACAAACATCGTGGTTTCCAGTGTTTCAGGTCGCGAACCACTGAATTTATTAGTTATTTGGTTTTGTTATATTATAGAAAGAAAATTTGAAAATCAGAATGCTCAGAATAAATCACAAAGTGTTCAGTTAGCTTTGATAATGACAATGAGAGTCATCTCGTTTTTGAATTGTTTCAATTTTTGATCTGTTACGGGTCCGTCGGACCTTGATTTAAATCTAAAATTTGATATCTGCGTTATTAGTGTTGTTACTCCCTGTTTTAGAGCTTCAGCAATGTGAACAACTCTAGTCGTGAGGAAAGACGTGTGTACAGTGACAAATAAGAAAAAAACATTATCTAACTTAACGTATAAACAGAATAAGAGTAATATTAAATTATTACAATATCAAAGTGGCAAACAACTTTATAGACACAAAAAACATAATACTAATGTAACAAAAAACATGCAAAGAGGTTAAAAAATGGATTTATTGCAAATTTTAGAAATTATAAAAGCAATTAAAACTAACTAAAATGTAACAAACGAACAGACAGAATGCTTTGTACCTCCTTTACTAAAATCTGTTAGTTAGTTTAGGTAACTTTTAGAGTTTTCATTCCTATTATAATTAGTTTTTACAGTCACTTGACTCTCTCTATGCTAGCTCTTCCAACCCCTCCAAACATACACAACCCACACACATATCCACATACACACCCTTTAAACATGTTCACCACCCTACAAGTTATTTTTATTTAGTTGTTCTACCAGCTCTTTAAGAATATCCTAATAGGCTGAAACAATTGTTAGAGCTTAAGATTAATTTGTAAACCTACCGAGTATATGTGTGTTTCTTAAAAACGTTTGTAGTAATATGTTTCACCAACTGCCCTACGAGCCCTCAAACAACAACTTTTAATGATTGATTTATACTATACGGTTATTGAGCAATTTTTGCATCTATCAAAAAAGTGAATAAGCAAACTGAAAGATGCATAATTACGCTTTTGCTGAGGTTTCATCGTGTGCACGCCTAACAAAATTAAACTGACTTTAAAAATTACATGTCTCGGATTCGCAAATAGTGAGAGAATGAATGAGTGAAAGAACCGCATCAGTGCTGTTCGTCAGTTGTATACCCCTAGTAATGTCTGAATTTCAAGCAAGTAAGACTATTGCCCAAGTTTAAACTAGTCAAAACTGGAGCTTGCGCGCGCTCGGCACTCGTCCACATTACATAGAAGTCAAAAGATGACGCCAATTATTGCAAGCCGTCCACCCACAAAACTCTGAAGTTGATCTTTTCCTCTCTCTCACTCTCTCTCTCTCTCTCTCTCTCTCTCTCTCTCTCTCTCTCTCTCTCTCTCTCGTACTTATCCAGACAAGGCTTGCAAAGCTTGGTTAACTGACTTCCTTTCATAATCGTCTTGCTCAATTTGTTCGCAATTTAAATAAAATAATTACAAACATTTTAACACTTTTACGTGACAATTATGCACGTATAGACTAATATTAATAATAATAATAATACTTTCAACAATAATATAATTACAATGAATCATTTCACATGCAAGTTACAGACTTGGAAAGAGGTGCTATACCTAACACTACTTAGGCCTCATAAAAACTCTCCTAGAATTTTCTGATATTCTCTACATCTGCTTGGCACTTTTTGGGTTCTTTTACTAGCACGGAAACATTGTAATTGATAATTTTAGATTTTCTCCAACTGAATTAGCTTTTACTTTCAAATATTTTTAAAAAGGGACTATGTTTTTCTTTTCTATATTGTTAAAATTAGTGCTTCCAAATTTTGGATATTTCATTCTATATCATTAAATTATTTCATTGGCCTCAAATTCAGCAATAGCCGCTTTCACAGCCACATAAGTTAATTACTAGATAAAGTTTCTATGTTGTCGCAATTTTCAGTCCACTGATTTGGTTTCTATACAGCTAATTTACTCAGTTAGTCTGTTAACTGATTATATATTATTATTAAATGGTGCCCTTCCTCCATATAGTACTTTCAAACTTTCAAAATTGGTACACGTAATATTTGTTAAAGTTGGTTTATAAATATTACTTCTTTTTACGAGACCTAATATGTATAGAGATTTTCCCATATAAAATACCGGCCTGACCTTATTTCTAAGCTTTAACAGCTACCTTAAAAACCAAAATCTACATATCAAATTTGCTTTTGCTCTATTAAAACTGACCTTCATTTTTTCGTTTTATGCATGAAATTCAACTCAAACAAAATTCTGTGAAAGATTTTGTTTTATTTCCATTGAAAACGTGACAATTGTTGGCTTGTTGCGTAATTTTGTCAACAATGCTAGCACACTTTAGAGACTTAGGGAATACTTATTGCACTGCGGACTGCGAATATATCAGAATCAACTAATCGGGAGAAAGGTTTACTTTATAGATTTTTTTAAGAAGTATTAAAAATTGTATGTTTGCACGTTTTAATTTCCGTTGATTCCTTTTCAGTATTTTTAAAAAAATTGAACTCACAGGTACACCCTAAGTTAATTTGGTGCTCTTAATTACCTTTATTATTTATCAGAAAGCTACCACTGTTAGCTTTGCTGGTAATAAATGTTAGTATATAACACAGAACGTCTACAAATTGTCATTAACGTGGGCTTTAAAAACTCAACAGAAGCGATGAGAGCTGTTTGAAAACATTAATTGACTATAGTGGTAATTGTAATCAATTAAGATAAATAAAAACATTAACAGAATATTGATATATTCTTTATTGTTACGTTAATTTGTATATGTACATAAAAACTCTGGTTAAGAGAAATTCAGTAGACCGTATAGATAAGAGAGTCTGATAGTAAGTCGTTCACAAAGGTTATGTGAGAATCAATCGTGTGCTATTGGTGCAAGCTGAGCTCAGTGATTATTTTCATTGATACTTTTTCAGTCAAACGTAATTTTGTGCAGTGACGATAGTTCGTTGAGAATTGTCGTCTGCTGAGTCAGACAGTTTGGCAGAAGTAACGAGTAAAAATATTAAGAAACTCAATGGGATCAGCGACTAGCTTACCTACAAATTTCTATCTGCTTCCTACGCGATTTTTTAAATATACAATTTTGCTACATCTAGAAAATATGACTAATAGTTTCGGAAACGCTGAGTTTTGTACACCACGAAAGGAAATTGAGAATGTTAAAATCCGGGAATACAATGAGTAATATTATTTAATTTATTATTAATGTTATTTAATTTAACTGACAATAAAACACCTCAAACTTACCATACCATATACCATATAATTAATTTTTATCCATATCATTTACCATAATCGTTTGCGTATTACTTAGCATAATATTTATCTTTATTATAATATAAGCCTATATTGCATATCTTTGGAATAAAATGTTAGTAATATTAATAATATAAATAATAATAATTACATTATTATTATTATTTATCATGTTTAAAAGATAATATATTATCCTTTTAAAGAAATAAACTATTCATTTTGAAAAGCAAGGCGACAAGAAAATTACTGAGTAATTTCAGAAATGTTTTATTCTTGCCACTTTGATTGCTTTCTTTGTTTCCGTGGTGACGATGTCTTATACTGTAAATTGTACTGGTTATGATTACGCCGATATAATGACGAATTTCGAATAAGGGTCGAGTGCAGTTCGAGAATATAGTTAATGGCTTAGATGCACAGAAAACTAAACATTTGAAGATCTGTCATGTACATATTTGATAGTCTCATTTCCTAATATGAAGGCTTTGCAAAGATCGGTCAAAAAAGTATAACACAAATTTTAAATTATATCGATATCAATTTAAAAGCAATATCGGTTGTCCTGATTATGAAAATAAATATTGCCAAACGTCGACACAAATAATTTAAAATTTGTGTTATACTTTTTCGACCAATCCTCACAGCCCATAATCGTTAAAATATAATGATGGACGGTTTATTAAGGACTATAAATTAGGGGCTCATTTCTTACATTATATTTTGGGTGTCTTATCTTCATTTCACAATTAAAAACAAAAGACAAAAGGGAAGGAATGTTATCGTTATCGGATATAGAGATAAGAGATGTCGAGGTAAATTTGTATCAACAAAATATAAAACAATCTAATTTCTCGGCAACGTCTGGATAAAGCAAACACTGGAAAACAAACTCGGCATCTATTGTCCAGCAGTTCTGTTTCATTTTATGATGAAGTAGTCTTCAAGTTGTACAGCTCAGTGATTTGTACTACTAAGTCATTTTCACCTCAGTTACTGCTATCACTCCATGCAAAAATTAAGATTCGTCATTACACAGTGCTCTTTCACAGACAAATAGATAGTGCTCTACATTGTATGATTACGTCTATGGCTTTTACACACTATCCACCCAACTCACACAGATATATTACCACGTTACGTTGCGTATTCGCGTATTCAGCGTATCTTAAATACGTCAACCAGGTCGTGGGTATTGAGCTTATTTTATTCACTCCAAGCACTACGTCACATATAAATATTAATTTTATAGAGGGGAGAGAATATCTTAAAAATAATAATTAAGATTCATTTGCAAAGAGATGCAAAATGTGTTATATTAAATACAATACTAAAATTTAAAAAAATAATTGCTCTTTTTCTTAAGTGGTTATGTACATGTAAATAACCATCATACTAAGGATTCACATTTATAATATTACAAACCTCGTATCTATAACGAGTGTCTATCAGTATATAGAAACCTCGTTCGTATCTATAAAACTCGTATAATAACAATAAAATTTACTTTACCTTGGGCGACTGACAGACACTAATAAATTACGAATATTTAACAATTTTACTGACAATTTAACAATTAAAAATGCTGTTAATAAATATTTTAAAATGAAATCTTCTTAATAGCAAGAAGATGCTCAAAAATAATTCTATAATGCTTAGATTATAAAAATAAATATTTATATAAAATTTGATAAAGTTTTATCATTTATAGTATTTAAAATTTATAGAAATTATTTAGAAACTTTATTTTTTAAAGATTTTGTATTGCCTGTGTTTTATAATATCTTATTTATTTTAAAATAATCAGTTCATCGTCACAGGTTGCTGCGGATCACTCTATCCTGCTGTGTGTCCACGGTGGTCCTCCTGAAAAATGCGCGCGTGTGTTCAACCTTGACAGACGTCTCAACAGTATGCTCTACCGACCGCAGTAACGCACGATGTTTAACAGAGAGACAAAGAATGATTTGTCAGACTTGGGTATACGTATATATTGCCCCGGATTGTCAGAACGAGTTTGGTGTCACTTTCAACAATACAAAAAACATTTGTACATCCTAGCAATTTCCGTCGTGTGTAGAACACTTTTGTTAATAGTTTTTGCAATTCTGAGTCTTGATTCACAGTATCTTGCACTCCATCAAAGAGTTTTGTTACTCCGTAATTATTTTTTTCAACAAATACAATGATACTGCCACCTTACGCGCACACGGAACCGCACCGTCGCGAATCGACGGGCAAGTAACTTATGCCCAACCCGTGGATACACATCACTTTCCCGTCGTATTTCTCCAGATTTGCCAATTCAGTGAAAAACGGTCGTTTTGCATGTTTATAGTTTTCAAGTCTGTACCGACCTTACGCTCACTAATGTTTAACAATGTACTCTAAGATTTCACCCCTCACGACGTCAAATCATGTCCGAGATTGTTAATTTTAAAACTTTACAGTGTTTAATACGGTTTGTTCTATTTTATGGTTGTTATAATTTGCCTATGCAACGTTGTATGTTTATGCAATTTGTACTGTTGCAGTACACACACGCGCGCGCGAGTAAGGTTGTACAGGATTAACATTTTTGCTCCGTTATCGTTCCTCTTAACTTCAACACGTGCATCTTTTCATTTCTTGTAAGTGTCATAGTTTAATCAATATAGTCTTTCTAACTTCTTTGAAACTTCTCTTTCCTACTTCTCTCAGAGGAAATTCAGTTCAGTGTTATCTTAAAAAATTTTGTGTTTCTCATCCTTTTATTATATATATATATATATATATATATATTTTTTTTTTCAATAACTTTTTCCAAATTAGTTACTCTGCAAATACGTGTCATATAATTGGTCGCTACAGCCTTATTCCAATTGTTTTAAGAAAGCTCTTAAAAATAACAGTATGATAATACTTTTATAATTTCTTGTACTACCTTGTGCAGTTCATTTACTTCTGTGATGTAGTGTTTAATCTAAATTATTTTAATTGTTATATACTGCGTTAATTTTTAATGCAGAATCCCCTCGTCAATTACTTAAACATTGAGAATCATATTCGTTTTATTTAATTTTTTTTTTATTGATGCAGTAAGATTATTTAGAATTTATAAAATGATAAATAGTATAAGGAAAATAATATAAAACGTCTACATAGTATAAGGACGTTTATCAGCCACCGAGATTTTCTAGGCGGTAACAATTTTAACTTGCAACAAAATTTTTCTTGAATTCAAACAAAGTGTAAAAAACTACGGCCGTTCAATGTAATTTTTCTATATGACTTATAGAAATTTGTATATTTTCTGTAAAATAAATTTTCGTTAAGACGTAAACTTTTTTTTTTTTTTTTTTTTTTTTTACTTGTCTGTTTACTGAAGTTTTAATGTACATAACTTCAAAATAAGTATGACTTTAACTAGTAAACTTTAGGAAACTAATATTTCTTGTCTGCATTAAAGAACGATAAAATTGTTTAATCGCTAAATTTACATATTCAGCAATGCGTCATGTAATAGACTCGACCATTTCTCTACAAAATCTGGTAATATCCGTTTGTTTTAAACAACCATGTATATATTTAGGATCAAGACATGGGTACAGGTTATTAAAATTGTAAAAGAAACGATTACTTGATAAATATAAAACTTGTCTTCACTGTTTCGCTTTATTTAATAAATTGTTCCTACACAGGGACAACGACAATATAAAAACGAAGCAATATTAAAAGTAAAGAAGTTTTCTTGTTATACAAACAAGTTTACAAGTAAACTATATTTCTAACAAAAGAGCTTAAAACTCTGTAGCGGTAGATGAAAGTTCAGGTAAAATACAGTTTTCTTGCACAGAAAAGGCGGTGTAATTTTAAATTTTGCGTAAAAAAGAGATATAGCTAAACTGTCAGTAGCTGCATTAGCAACTATTGTTTTCTATTAAACAAGAGTCGATATTAACAACATTGTGTTTAAGCGTTTGTTGTAACTGAAATGTGGGACAATGTTTTTACCTGGCTGACTGTGTTGCACAAATATTGTAATTTGCCGTATTTTGATGTTACATTGCACATGAATATTTTATGTTACACAAATTATTCACCACTTCACTGGACGAACTTTTCGTTTCAAGAAGTATACGAATAGTAAAGAACACGATAGGCATTACTTAGATACTGCATGCCACGAATAGTACTTTTGTAAAGAAGTGTTTAATCTTTGGAAAAGTTTAAACTTACTGATTTATAGTAAAATTCAGTTTACTGCTACACGATGTAAAAAACACATTTGTGCAATAGAAATTAATATATCCAAGTGTGAGGAGGACATAAGTAACACTGAGTAGAGAACAATGAATGTGTGTTATGCAGGAATCCAAATGTCCTCGTTGGGCTGAAGTATCTGCCATGTAGATAATAAATGTTAAGTAGACCTATATAAAGAGAATACCAAAAACTACGTTTATTATTATTATTATTGTTATTATTATTATTGACATGAAACTTTGGGCAAATCTATGGTATGGTATTTTTATTGGCAAAGCTAAGAACTTTTCAGTTATAAGCACACCTAGCTTTCCGTTGCAAATGACACATTAAAGAATGGTAAAAAAGTCTGACCATATAATGGAGAATGTGTTGTACGTACCAGTTCCAATCGCAAAAACATGCGAGTAAAAAAATACGGATTATGTTTTCTGAAATGATTACAGCCGTTATCTACACAGTTTTGTTCATGTGCACACAAAATTATGAAATTTGTTGTAAATTTAATATTTTTTTTATATGCGCGAAATGTGTTTCAATACACACTACATTAAGTTATCTATTTATTTTTTTATCGATATGTGTATGCTACGATAAACAGAGAGTTGAGAGATTATATAGAGTTGGTTGGCTTACGTACTGTTCGTTTGTAGGATTAGTTTATAATTAGACTATTAATTAATTATTCTCGTTATATATCTCTATTTGTGACTAACATGGAGATATTATGTTAGCAGGTTTATTACGTAAATACTTCACCTGCGTCAGCATTAAATTACGTTACGTTACGTTACGTTACGTTGCTCTGTAACGTATACGCTTCTGACATTGTGTTAACCATGAACGTTAAAACTAATTTTTTATAGTTGTCTTGATTGTTCATCATCTTCTTTCACAGCACTACACTTTATCTAAAAATGAAACTTTTACTTGTGAACTTACTGTTTTTCTTCTCGTCGAACGCGTTGCGGCGTCGTATTCGCCTTCTTCAGCTTAGAGACAGACTGCCAGTATTGAGTAACGGTTGTTGTATGGATATACAACATATACAATAACCGTTAATAATACAACATACACAACATACAACAACCGTTACTCAATGCTGGCAGTCTGTCTCTAAGCTGAAGAAGGCGAATACGACGCCGAAACGCGTTCGACGAGAAGAAAAAAAACCAGTAAGTTCACAAGTAAAAGTTTCATTTTTAGATAAAGAGTAATTTTTTATTTTAAGTTATTTCGTAATAATATTATTTATTTTCACACGATTACCTACTTGGGTAGATTACAATTTCTGGTTTAGTAGCTTCCCTACATAGCTACTAGATAGTTGACGGGAAAATTTCAAAGAACACACAATGGCGTACAAAACTTTTATAAATACTGAGAAGTCCAATTTACGGCAACAGAAAAAACAAAACGATACTCAGCAGAATAAGTGAGTCTCTGGTATATATACAATTTTAAATAACGAAAAAGTAGGTTATTATTTCGTAACTTTAAGTCGTTATAATTTATTTAAAATCTATTATGTTTATTGCAATGAAAAGTGGTAACATAAATGGAATTGAAAATTGTAGTTACAGGCTTACTTAAGGCATCAACTTCAAAAAACATCAAAAGAGCAATAACTATGCAATCGAAACACAATGCCCACCGTTGACGTAATGCAGTTGTGATATCTATTCATGTGGAAATATAGTAGGCATTTTCTTCTATCCTTAAGGGAACATAAGGTCATAGTGTTTCCAAAAATCCACGAAAAATATTTTTTTCTTACGTTACTTTGGAAGACTTTTCTAACTTGAAAGCTTCAAATTTTAAACAATGTTCCTTTGAAACAGTGATTAACTGGTTTTCACAAGTTACGCTTTAGTTTTAACAAATCCCGCGTAGTTTACGGTGTGTAAAACTGTTAAAAATCAGTTAAATGTTTGTCAAATATATGTAGCTAAGGAGACACTAGTTAACCAATCTGATGGCGACAGGCATATTATTGAGAATACGGACAGTAAAATACAGAACGCCACAATATGAAAGCTGAAAAAACTAGGTAATGAATTAATGTAGCTCAAAGGATTATCTAATTTCTCTCTACGCTGATCATTCACTTTACAAAGGTCTGTCGTCGTAGCCTCTTACTTTATTATTGGTTGTAATTTCATAGTCTCCATGACCATCTGTCTACTTAAATGACTTGCTAATCACCATTTAATTTTCTGAATTTATAAACGACGTCATATATTTTGATTGGCAATTCATTTACATATGAGTCAGCAGTTTTGATTTTATTATCATATATATTGTATCCCACAGGTTTCTTATTATTGTGGTTCGGAAAATTGTAGAAAAGATAAAAATATGTACAATTATTTCCTTTTAAACTTATGCATATAGACTAATGGATTCAAACCTTTGTATATTTTTACTGTAAACATATGTTGGTGTTATATGTGTGTGGTGTGTGTGTGTGTGTGTGAATATTTTAATAAAAAGTAATATGCCAAATTTATATAAAGCAAAAGCTTAAGTTTTTAGATTCAATGTATTGACAAACGTGCATTTGCTCTTCCAACTTCACGAAGACTGTTGTGGAACACTGTTTCATTTGTGAACTAATCGCATCTACATCGGTTTGAATATAATTTACTCCGCTATACAACCGACGCGACACAATCATATTAGGAGTAGCTAGAAAACCTAGACAATAAGTCAAGTGGTAAGACTGATTTTTTCTTATATATATTTAATGTGTCATCTTAATTTATTCCTGAATACTACAGTTTGATATGATGTGATATAATAATAACGTTTCTTTCCAAGTAACTCCTTTACCTTACAGTTACTCGTGTTTCTTAGAGTATTTTTATACGATTTTTCAAGAATAGCATGCTTCTGCAAGTATACTTCAATTTTTGTCAATGTATATAAAAAGCTGACGTTATTTTTCAGAACAATCCGTATCATACAGATTCTTCTGCATCACGAATATCGTATGATACAGATTATTCTGTAAAATGTGCATCAGGTGTTATACATAATGATAAAAAATAAAATTACAGAAGCAGACTAGAATAATAAAATGTACAATAATATAATAACAATATAATATTACATTTTGTACTATTATTAATATAATAGTACATTTTGAACGGCAAATGTCTGCAGCTTACTTATTATCAATTTTACTTGGTATTTATTACCTCTTATTGAACGCTTTGCATTTTGTGAAGTCATGTATGTTTGTGTGTGTGTTGGTGTATGTGAGCGAAGACTAGATAAACAATACTTTTAAAGAGAGCGACGTCGGTTATATGGAATATGGAAATGTTAAACTCACAAAGAGCATAATAATTTGTTGTAAGAATCAACTTTGTACAATACCATAAACAGCAATGTGCTGACGCCTACGGAACAACATTGTCTAGTAGAACATAGTAACTTAAGTCGCAACATATAAATGTATTCCCTACAGACGTCTTGTTACCAGGAAAATTTATCTATAAACACTATTATTACTGACAATAAAACGTGGCTGTCCTTTAAACGAAATGCCTATGCCTAAAATGTTACGACCGCGTTGGTTATGACAACGTAAGATAAGCAGCTCTTGGCGATTGCTTACGGTGGTAAAGATTTTATATTTTAATTTTACTTACCTTATAACAAATCTTGTGTGGTACAAACAACACCGTAACACAACAACAAGCAAATATTAGTTTTCTCTGCATGTATTCTTTTGTTCTTTCCTCTAACCTATTCAAACATTAATTTTTAATTGCACTTGTATAGAGTTTTTGCCTTAGCGTTTGAACGTAGTTGTTATGGATACCGATTTATCAAAATTATGATAATAAGAATAAGTAATTAACAAGACTATTGAATATTTAATTGTGCAGTTTACGTGACTTGTACACAATGGACGATTATCGTGGCGGTTTCATTGTATTCACGTATGGCGAATTTTCGGATATTCCGTTGATAATACTGTCCGATGTTAGAACAGTTCTTTGATAATGCTGGAATTCCCGATGTGGTGTTAGTAAATTGGTACATAACTGTTGAGTTAGTTTAGTTTCTTTAATAAAAATAAACTTCTATTTGTTATATCAGTGTGGGGTATATGCACTATTTTGAATGTGAGTTGTTCATAGCTTGCACTAGTTTGAGAACAATATTGCACGTCTTTGAGACAACATTCATAAAGTAAGAAGATGTAACATCTTCCTTACCTTGGTGAACTTATAGGCAATGTCAAAAATATATTAAACATTTTGTTTATGTTGGGAAAACATTCACTTACATTGTGTTAGAAAACCTTACTCTTTAATGAAATTCATCACCACTGTTTATACTTACACACATACTTAAAAACACATTCAATTCTTAATACGGTTAATTCTCTTCTAGCACTATATAAGTAGCACACACTAATCTCACATCGTTTTTTTCTAATTGAGCAACGATAGTGAAATACTTTTAAGTCATTTTGTTTTATTAATTTGTACGTAATTGCAATTATAAGTTCACCTGAAACTGGAAAATACACATTTTATCTATAAAATTATAAGCCTATTTGATAATTTTCTGTCATGTTACCATCACAAAGCTTTCCAGGCATTTCTTTCATCCTTTAAACCTCCTATAGAACGTCCCTCTTTTTCGGCTATTTTTTCTAATAGCCTACATTCAATGGATCATTAAATTTTCTGTGGTTTCGAAGCTCATAAAGTGCAGCTACCGTTGGAATAGTAAACAAACTGTGAAATAATTACCACATATAGTCTCAAAATATTGTTACAACGGTCTCACGGACCGTCGTATTGTGCAGTGGAAACAAAATACTGACACCAATTAAGTCACTAATTACCAGATTTAATTAGTCACAAATAACAATTTGAAATCAACAAGCTATTCTCACTCAATAATTCTACTTAAATTTGTCTACCCGCAATAATAATGTCAACTATTAGAGTTCATCACCAATTATAACACAATAATCACTTTCCACTAAACAGCAACAATCACTTGATCCGGACTCCACAATTTTCCAGCTGTAATTAACTTGTAAGCCGGACGCTGTTACTTAGATAGGTTCAGCAGTAGTTCCAGAATCATTTTCCATCCTTTTTGCAGCATGCCGGCGTAATATGCATAGTTAAGAGTGCTGAAACAGTATCGACACTACTTGAGTGCAGATATTCCACCTTCTCGGCCAGCGGGAAACGTGTAGTACGTTTAGGTAACTGCGCCTACCGACTTGTCGAGCGTTTCGTAACTGTTTTAGCAACATTATGATAGCATGTTGGTGTAATAGAATATAACACCCATCAGTTTCAAGGAAAATAAAAATGAAAAGTCATTCACACAATTAAAAATTGAGAAAAAATTGCTTCCACTAATTTCTCAAATTTTGTAATATTTCTACTTCAAATTATAGCACTGTTATTACGCAGGAATGAACTAATAGCTTCTAGACAACAGTCCGTCTTGTCTCAGGATGACCTAATTATTGTAGACCTACTCATGGCGTTTTCTTGATCTGATTTACCAACATTTTTAATATTAATTCTAGGAAATTACTTTTATACGTGGGGCTAATGGACCTATACGACTTTTCCTTCTGTAGATAATAACGACTAACTGCATCGTTTTCTTGTGATTTTTGTAAAAGTAGTTCTTACATGTTTGTTTGTTTTCAGAAGGTTCACCCTCCACATGACTTCGAAGAGCAATACACTGACGAGCATAAAACAAAACACTTGTAATACCTACCTCAAAATACGGACGATTTTTTATACATCACTTCCCTCTTATGAGTATTTAATTTTCTGCCAGTAGAACCAAATTAACTGTAAGCAAGATCAGTCAGAACAATATCCAGTTATATTCTTTTTACCAATCAGTTCTAAATTTTTGACTTTTTTATGGAACATTGCTTTCAGTTTTGCTGACAGGATCCCATTCCAATAAATATGAATGTTCTTGCTTTTCCATTACCGCTCGAAGGATTATGTTCTACTAATAAATTATCCTCTTTGATCCTATTTGATCTGCATTAAGTTATCTATTCATTATGATGTGAGATTGTGCTAGACGTGGACAGTGTAGAACGTTAGTCATCACATTTGTTGGTCTGTTATGATGACACTGCTGCGCTACTTAGTGATAATGATACTGATGCTGAATAAGGCGATGATGACAGTGAAGATACTCACGCATGTTGCTGGTACCTTGCAACGAATTTGAGCAGTATTATTCCTTTGCGTTTATTATGCCCCATTTTCCAGTACATAATATCATCCAAACAAAAACCATGACGATAAAAAATTAAGGAACCAACAAGCCACGTACACTTTTACGGACTACATACATGACCGAGTACGCGACCTGAATAATCATTGAGGAAATCAGATGTAGACCTTTGATGCAGGATAGCAGAATTAATATATTTGATGATAATGCAAGTAGGCTATTATGGGTAAATTATTTGTATAAAATAGCCAATAAACAATCCGTGCACAAAAATGACGACTCAGGATTTGCGTGAAAAAGAGAAAAAGTAAAGTAATAAAATATTGCCAGAGGTACCGCTGCGCTTATCATTTTAATACTGATTTGTTCCAAACCAAGTGTTTGTTCGCTTAAAATTCACGCACTCAATTCCAGTTACGGTGCTGAAAGTTAGTGCTTTTTTACCAGAAAGATTACTTCAAAGTGTACTATTCAAATCTGTAACACATGCCCCTTACAAGTTTCTTCAACAGAATTATTGATAACAAATCTGCCGTAACTATTGGTCTCATAACAGTACAACGCATACTATCTCTACTGTCTCCATGATAAATGACGCGTACTTTACTCGCATGCATAGAAAATTGTAACTTGTCCGAACAAATTAATTGTGAAACAACCAACAATAAAAATAGAAATATTGTGGATATTTATATTGTATTGTATATACAATTTAAATAATGTATAAATATTGTAATATAAATGTTGTATAAAAAATAGATTTTATTTAAATAATATCTATAATTGTTTGGTAGTTCCTTATTGTTATTTTTTTTTAATTCACTGGATGAACTCTACGTACTTAGTAACACACAATTAAATTCGTTTCATTACACGGCTTCTATTTTAGATTACTGCAAATATATAAATAAACTTTTGTTTTTATAACTCTTGTTGGCAAATTAGTGTCGGTGGTTACTACTAACAGAAACAATAATACAGCAGAAATTGTCTAAGAGAAAATATATTTGTTCTACGCCACCAGGGTCGTAAGCTAGCTTTATTTGAAGTGTTGTTTAAAGAAGTGTATTTCACTGCGGAAGTATTACTCATGAAATAAATAATAAAATGTTTATAAATGTAGAATCGATTCTTGAATGTGAAGTTTGTTTATGCTGGATTTCCACAATCGATTGTAAGAGCTGACTACAGACCGCTCGACTTGTGTAGACTATGGAGTAAATTGTTTCAACGTGGGGTAGTTAATAACCCACCAAGTGGTCGTCCAAATTGAAATCGATGTTCGAGTACTGGTGGAGTGAGTTAACGTTCTGTATACGGCCCGTTACACTTCATTGTTTACAACTACACGCGTCTCTGTAAATAAACATCGTAAACATGCTTGATGTTAGACGTAGTAACAGTTTGAGCAAAATACCTATGGTTAAAGATTAATTTATTCAAACCCTTTCAGATAAAGGTGTCTATTTACATGCAGTAAAAATAATAAGTTATTTAAAATGTCTGATTTTAATTATGTTTATGTTATTCATTTAAAGGTCACAAGGAAAATTGCAGATAAGAGATTTAATGTAATATTAGTATCTATAATTATGTATATTGTAGCATCACGAGATAATACAAAAAAGGAAACTCAGTTTCATCATCAAAATTAATAGTAAAACTAATTAAATAGATAAATACTATGTAACTGAATGAGGAATGCAATAAAGAATGAGTAATCAAATGAGAACAACCAAAAATAATTATATAAAGAAGAATTATAATAACTAAAACAATAAACCATGCATAAAAAATAAGTATTTTACAGATGCATGAATAAATTAAAAACAGAAATTAGCCTTGTAAACAAACATAGTAAATAACTTTACAAACAGGCATAATAAAGGACTAGACTGGACTGTGTCTTTGACATACTAATTACCCAATAGATTAGGGAAGTGATTTTGTATATTTTATTATGATATTTAAATAATAATGTTGTAGTATGTAAGTAAAAAATGTATTTAGAGTTTAGCAAATTCATTTGTATAACACGAGCCTAAAAGTCAAGTTAGGTCTTTAACCTAAGACTGGATTTGTAATTAGCTCATATATAGTGTTATGGTAAAGACAAGGTAATTATTTTCATAATTGTGTTTATTCGAAAAACATACAAGGTGAGACAAGTGAATAGAAAAGTGATAAATAATAATAATGAAACAGTGCAAACGACACAGTGTAAACAATGATAAAAATATAAAGTGTTGTGAACCTAGTATGGCCAAAAGGTGAGAATGGCATGTATTTTATATAAAGTGACTATATAACAATAAAATCAACTTCATTAGCGTGAGTGAAAATATAAAATTAAGTGAAATAAAAACATAATAGGGATTATGTAAAAATAATCAGGTTATATTAAAAACGTATATTTACTGGAGGCGGATAAAACCGCCCTGAGACCGAAAAATACACTAAAAACAAACCAAGGCCTCTTATAGATGAATATAAAGCTGGTTTTACAAGGAAGAAAGGTCTTTCTTGTCTTGTGTGGGCGTTCAATGAAAAAAGAGCAGACTAAATCAGTTGCCAATCAAACCAATATTAGAGGATAAAATTATAGTAAAAAGACAAGTATAAAGTTATAGAAGATATCAGTAAACTAACGAACAATATATATTCGATCAACCTGAAGAAGGAAAGCTGAAAATAATATCCCAAAATGGAGTACTACATCTTGAATTGGGTGAGATCGTTTTAATACTAAAAGCCATCTTGACCACTATTAACGTTTTACCCAACACTTCAATACAAACTAAATAACAAGCACATTTAGTGAGACTACATTTATAAACATAATCTATGATATACAAAGTGACTGATACAAACTTATTTTGAACAAACAAAAGTGTAGAACTCATATAATTTTTATTAAACATTCAGTAGTGTGAATACCACTCAAGCAATATGGCGTCTCTCGCTTTATTTTAATGTTGTTGAAGGGGGATAGCAGTGCGCCATGTTGAGTATTCATGAACTATGAGCTATATAATAGACAATTATTTTATTTTATTTTCTCTTGTCAATTGTATTACTAATGTCTAATTATTAATTATTTTAATTGTTTTATTAGTTGTATGTTTGTAATGTGTAATATTAAGTTTGAAAATTATGTGAATTGATTTCTTTTGTATAATCAGAAGCACTCAGATCCAAACAATCATACACTAACAACAATTAATTACTACACATTAAAATTTTTTCTTCATATATGTTATTAACGTAAAACTTGTTGTATGAATTTATAATTTTACTGAAGTCAATTGTTTATTTGATTATAACCCTGAGATACAAATTTTTTCATGCATCCGAGAGCTATATGGAGCAGGAACCTTAAAAACGGAAAATTTGTTATTAATTAATAGAAAAAAAAAGAAAATTATTATAATAAGAGAATTAAGGAATAATAAAAATTGAATGATTCAGACCAGCAAAAGAAGTGTGTTCTCATTTATAAATGAATATCATTAAACATACAACTCAGAATATTACTGAGACTAATTGAGCATTTATACTCATTAACAATTAACAATCAGTAAACAAACAAACATAACACATTTGGCGCTCACAACGTGAGGGGTAAGTAAGTAATTTTTATTAGTGATAAAATATTGAACATAACATAATTGGCACCAACAACTTGGGGCTCTACAGAATACAACTGACATTTGGCAATTAATTATACATTATTTTTATGATATTAAAATACAGACTTCTTAAATGCCAGATATAGGTAGAAAAGTAAAAGACTCACGTTATGCAGTCGTGTCTAACTATCAGCAGTGAAAATACGGAGTTTACTAGAAACGTACAAACCACGTTGCTTGGAAAAGTAGGCTTGCTTCTCGTTTTGCATTTGGATTTAGAAAACCATTAAGTGGGATGTTTAACATATGGTCTGCTTATTTTTAATTCCCTACCATACACTTTCCAAGAAATTACATTATGTTCTTGCAATGACTAATTAATATGTTTTTTTTAATATTCCTACTCATGTGCTTAGGCCTACTCACGCGCACTCACACACATTTATATTAATTGATTCTGTAGGATCGCCAAGACAGGCCAACAATTATCTAAGAAATAGCCCTTGCTGAAAAACGAAGTAATTCAAATTTCGCCATAAACGCTAACTCTTTGAACTATTTTATTAATGTGTCTGTCGTTTATTATTCCGTATAAGTTTATTAATTTTATTTCAAAATGGTGCAATGGCGAAGTCTGTTGAATAAAAGCAAACGTTTAAATAAGTCAAAATCATTACTCAAATCGCGGTGTTTATTATTGTAGATTTATTTTTATTATTATTTCTAAAAAATCTTAAAACACTTTTACTTTATTATATGCCGGGGATGTCAATATTTCCGTAAATTTATACGTCTAACAGAAACTGCGACTTTTGTTCAGTTAACATAGCTTCATTGGAATCTAAAAATACTGAAAACAAAAACAAGAATAGAGAACAAATAATTAATGAAACTAGAACAATGAGAGACAAATACAAATTATACAAAAGAACAACGACTGAAATGACAGGAAAGAAGGATTTAATAAAATTAATTCTTTACAACTATTTGAACTAGCAATATAAGGTTCCTGTAACAATATAAGCCTTTACATTGTACCCCTTGAAATAAAGCATAAGGGACCAGCTTCACCACTCATCTTCTAAGTATTTTTTTTCGTCTAGCACATTTGGATAATTAAGCTTATAGCCTGGGCAATTGTTTTGTATTCTACGTTCTGTTGGTTGCTCATGTCGACTCTCAAACAAGACCCTTATATTGGAGTAGCAGTTACTTAGTTGTTTATAACATATTCATAGCCAAATATATAAGTCCAGCAGAACGCACTGTTTTGGATGATAATGTGTAATTAATTCCTATAATGAAATTGAATTAAAAAGTTTTGCTATTTCATGTAAGTGGTTTAAACATAGGCTGGCAAATGCTGGCAGGATTACTATAGTGATTGATGTTACTTAGCCTGGTTCTTACTGTACGCTTTCACGGCCGGCGCCATAATTATTACCCGGGCTGTAAGTCTGTGGTCTTCCGAAATCTTCATACTGATTGATGTTATTTGCGTGATCAGACGTTTCGGCCTCACCTCTGGAGGCCATCTTCAGTGAAAGAACTTTAAAAAAACCTGACAAGATTAACGTCGGCCAACCACTGTACTGTGCCAAAGGGTTCGCTGTGAATATAATTTAAATAATCTTGATGTGAGTTGTTTGATGTACAACCAATACAAGTATAAAATGTTTTTATTATAATATGTATTATTATTATATTTTATTATTATTATTATGGATGGTAATACTACATTTAATATTATTCTCGTTGTAATAACTCATTGTTTAATATATATTTACGTTTCAACGTATTGTGGGTATATAACCGTGCACACAATATTTTATGTTTCAAAACTAATTGAAAATGGTATAATAATTTCAAATTTCAAGTATTTGCGGTGAATATTGACAAAAATTGAAGACTGGTCAAATTCAAAACTCAATCATGAGAACAAGTGATCTGCTAAATGTTGTAGAGCCAAAAGTGCAAATATTATTTAAGTAGTCATGCTTCTAATACCACATAGAATATGCAACATTAATATATAAAAGAAAATAGAATAGGAACCTCAGATAGTAAATATAAACTGAATTTGGAGGACGTATTAAGAAAATGCCAACTAGCATAGTGTTAACATATTTATAATAACGAGGAGAGTATAAATATCTAAACGTGCTTAAATGTTTAAGGTAAAAACATTACAAGAGTATATAAGTATAAGAGCTTAGAAACAGTAGTAGAGTAAACTGGTAGCCTTTTAGGAGAGCTGTACGGTACAAGAAAAAAGGAGATCATATTTAGAGATTATCGGAGAAGACAATTCCATCTATTGCTTGGGCCTATATTTGTAAGAATTGTCAGGAGTAAGCATGTACTAAGAAAGTTTTTACTAACTTTCTTTCATACGCACTCATAAATTGTCTTGTTTTTCAGTACAGTACATGTTGGTTTATTACTCACTGAAATAAAATTTGTCACTTTTGTTTGGACACTTTTTAGAGTTTTCGACTTTTACACCGTTATAAAAACGGTTGCATGCTTGATTATATTCTTAAAAATTTTTAATGTCTTATTGTTTGCTAAAAGCAATGGTATCCCTTTATCTATAGGCTTATTATTGTTAGTAATAAAAAGTAAATTAATACTTCTTATATTTAAACTTTTCCAATATTTAATGTATGGTAAGCCTATAATTCGTTTGGAGACGACAGCAATATGTGGTCAGGTACATTAATAAATATGTTGTAGAACTCAGTTTCAGGCAGTCTGTAAAAATCAGGACTCAAATTTTTGACATAAAGACAAAACAAAACTGAAGTCGACTTACATCTCAGGACTCTGATATTAGACAAGCAGGCGATAAAAATTTAGTCTATCACGTAGACATCATTAGCCTATGCGTTTCCAGAATTCGTGACGAAAATACACAGGTCTGCGTAAATTACACTTCAACTTATCGAGCAAAACTGTTGACCTTCAACTGGCAACTATGAGACGCCTACTAATGTTTCCACTACACGAGACAGTCACTGACTTGATTACGACTTTCAACTGAGTTTTCAGTTTATTTATTTTAGAAATTTTCAAAGAACTCACAGAATATAGAGAGGCTAAAAAATACTTAAAATCTCGCACTTAATATTCACCATAGGTATTACCCTCTCAATTAACCTGAGATATTAATAATTATTAATTATTAATAATCAATATAACAATATTAACAATAATAATAACAAAAACAACAGCGACCGTTTTTATTATTATAATCTATGAAATTCTCTAGATTTGAGGACTATCATTTCACAAGTAATATGAGGATTGGTAGTGAGGGATATAAAAATTTCATTTTTATCGTGAAACGTACGTAAATAAATTATATTGTGCGTGCTTTTTACTGGCGAGCTGAAAAAGTTTAGTTACTTCGACATTTGTACCACAGTTAAGTAAACACAGAATACAATGTGCCAGAACAGTCATTTTACTTGCCAAATTACGATATAATAATTATAAAGCTGGGGGATTGAAGTACTTACAGTATATTTTTTTATATACGACACTAAAATAACAGCTTTCAATGGCTGCTATATGGTATATTAAGTCTAGGTACATATTAAGTCATGGTATACTGAAACTGGGTGCAAAAATGTCGTAATTATTAATGAAAGCAAAATATAGCGTACCAACATATGGAATAATATTTTTCATTTAAGCATAGTTATAAGGATTGTAGTAAAATTTGTAGAAATATTTGTGAATATTTTTCGTCACACATGTACTTCTCGGCATGTGCATGTAGGCCTAAATGCCGACGTTATAAGTATAAACTGTTAGCACAAAATAAATAAAAAAACTAGAAAAATAAAATTATTGTCTTATAAATTAGAAAATAATAAGAATAATTTACTGAAAATACTTATTTATAATTTTAAAAATAATTTTGCATTCGTTCTGTATTATTATTATTAAAGAAACTTATATAATTTATCAGTTGCACAAGCTGCAGAAATATTAAAACAAAACAAACACCATATACAATTTTCATAAAAACTCAAAACATTTCTTTTAATAAGATTTTACCAAAACGGTTGAAGAAGAAATACACATTGATTAATATTTCTTAACCGTTTAAATATCGGAACAAATAATTTAAATAACGGAATAAATTTTTCATCAAAAAATTTAAGAAAAAAATAATAATTTTTTTATTTTATTTTATTTTATTTCTATAAATATAAATAGCACAAGATAAATTATAAATAATTTAATAAAGAAAAGCAGATTTAAAAAGTGTTATATTACATATGGCACTCCAACGCAGGGCTTAAAATAGTAAGAGGACCACACAAGGATTGCAAATAAATAGTAAATACAAGATAAAATACGATATAAAAAGTATTATATTACAAATGGCACCCAACTAGCGAGGCTTGAATTAGGGAAAAATACTAACTAAAACGAGACTAATAAAATAATAATTGACCTAATTTTAGCTGGCAACTGCTATAAGTTCAGAAATGCGCGATGAGAAACTTCTCGGAAGACAGGACAAAAGCCAGAGACAGAAGAAGATAGGCGGGAACAAGAAGAAGAAACAGTCAAAGACAGTGAAATGGAACAACATGCGGGTGACAAGGAGGAAATCAGAGGAGGCCTGGATTTGCAAATAATGGAACAAATGCTAAAGCGATTGAGTAAAGATTTAATGAAAAAAATGAATGATAATAAGGAAGAAACTAAAGAAGACTCAACGAAACAAAGCGAGACTTTGAGTGAAAATTAAAAAATAATTAACGAAAATTTTTAAGACAATAATGAAAATTTTAAACGAATGGAGGAAAAATTTGACAGGAATAAAGAAGAAACTAAAGACAATTTTAGGAAACAGCAGGAAAAAATAAATGAAAATTCAAGGAGACAAAACGAGACTTTGAGTGAAAACTTAATAAAGCAAATGAACGAAAAATTTGACCGGAATGATGAGAGTTTAAAACAAATTGAAGAAGATAATAAACAAACAACTGAAAAGTTATAAAATGAAATAGACAGTATTAAAGAAGATAATAAACAAACAAATGAGAAGATAGACGGTATGAAGGAAGATTTGAGACAAATAAATGGAAGGTTTTTACTCTGTGACTCAAAATTCAATGGATTATACTTATGTAAGAAAAAAAAAATAAAAATACAAGAAATGAGAATACACGATGATTTTTATCTGTACAGTAGCGCGATAATTTTACTTTATAGGTTGGCTAATCTGCGCTTTAATTTTTACGGTAATCTGAGCATTCATGTCGGTGCTCTGCACAGTTCGTCTCAGACGCTAGTAAGCGGCGGTCGGCACGCGCCCGCAGCCTCACTGTCACATTTTTTCTTGTCGCGACAATCAATGTAGGCTTTAGGCCAACACTTCACTTATGGCCCATTAGGCCCGTTCATTAATTTAATTTAAATTTGATACGAATTGTATCCACATTATGCTTATTAGCCAATCTATCACTCAAAACAACTTCTAATTGCTTAACAATTTCTAATGTACTTGTGAACATTAAATAAATGAATTAACTACAGTCCACTCGCTTCATCATTTCTGCATCCTGGCGAATCAACTTTAAGTATAGAACATTTCACATTCAACATTCTTCAACAAACATTTTCCGGTCTACGCGGACCGCATCATTAACATTTTTTGGTCCTCACGGTACGGATCACTCTTCTTACTAACCATTTTTTGGTCCCCCGGGCCGGATCACTAACGTTTTTGGTCGCTCCGGACCTGGATTTCCGGATGTATTATTCATAATTATTATTTTTCTGCCCCTATTTCTGACCATCACGGGCGAATCAGCATATCCGCTGATACGACCGTGGCGTGATTCCATCGGCATTTCGCTCGTCGCCTTTGAGCCTCCTGACAACATCATCGCAAGAGCCTGCTAGCTTCAGTGCTTCAAACAAGGCGGTCATCTCTCCGAGCTGTGTTTGCCATCTTCTCCACGGCGTCGACGCTTCAGGACATCGCCTACAAGGTATCACCTCAATAACATCATATCAAGGTGCGTACAATGGCTGAAGAAGGCCTCAAAGTGTTAACCAGAAAGAGAGGCGGCTTAAAGTCCGCAATAGTGCGCATACAATCAGCTGTCAGTAACTTTGATATAAATTCCAATACAAAACACTTTTTAACAGTAAGACTTGAAAGTTTAAAAAGCTTGGCATCGAAGTACGACGAGGTACAATCTGAAATCGAACTTATTTGTAAAGACATAAGCGCTGCTCAAGAAGACCGAGTTGAGGTCGAAGAAATGCTATATTCGACTGAAGCAAATATTTTGCAATTGATTGATACATTTAATGTTTAGACTGTACCTCCCGTATTATCGACCCACATGCAATTAAAACCAATAAGTTTGCCCTGCTTCACAGGCAACATATTGGAATGGCAGCATTTTCATTCAATTTTTACGGACTTGGTGCATACAAGATCCGATTTAACGCCAGTTCAGAAGTTACATTATTTACATTCTTCTTTAAAAAATGAACTTTTGGATTTAATTAAGTCACTACCTATTTGTAAGGAAAATTACACAATAGCGTTGAGTTTGCTGTCCGCAAGGTATGACAACAAATTCATACTAGCGAAATACTATGTTCAAAAATTTACTTCAAGTCAAGTCGACAATTAAGGACTCTGTCCAAAGTTTGGCAGAATTCACAAACACGATAACGTCTTCCGTTACTTCACTGGCGGCAATGCAGCTGTCAGTGAATTCATTTGAATTTATTACTATACAATTACTATCAACTAAACTTGACCCTACTACTTTTAAACTATGGAAGGAGTCTATAGACCCTGATAATTTTCCTTACTTTCAAGATTTCACTCATTTTTTAAACTCACGTAGACAGCTGTTAGAAAATACACTGCCTATCGATGCCGGACAGCAACTCAACAAGCCGAGTTTAAGACTCAACAATAAATATGATAAATATAAATCAAGAAACGCTGCTGTCAGTACTACATTTAAGAGTTATCACTCAGCGTCAAGCAATTATTCATGTTTGTGTTGTAAATCTATGCATCCGCTTTACATATGTGATAAATTTTGTGCATTAAGCACCGCTGAGCGGGGACAATTTGTATCAAGTCACAAATGTTGTACCAATTGTCTTATATCAGATCATTTTGTATCTAATTGCAAGAATAAGCAGCTATGTAAGATCTGTTCAAAACGACACCACACATTGTTGCACGCGAACAATGTGCCGAACTCAATCTCTGCCAGTATTAGTAACTATTGCTCACTTAAATTAAAATCCACGAACAATGTTCTTTTATCAACAGCAATTGTATTTGTCATTGACCAGGCTGGCAACAGACAAAGGGCAAGAGTTCTTTTAGACGCCGGGTCACAAATAAATTTTTGCACCAAATCATTTGCAAGGAAATTACGGCTTAATTTGACTAAATCCAACATACCAATTACGGGTATAAATAATACAGCGTGTTACGCCACTAATCTTGCGTCAATACGCATTATTTCTCGTTATCAGAGATTTAGCTTCGAGGCAAAATGTGCTATCTTATCTGCATTAACCCACAATCTGCCGGCACAATCGTTGACATACATCAATTCCACATTCCAGACAACATTTTTCTGGCTGACCCAAATTTCAATATATCATCGGAAATCGACATACTCTTAGGGGCGCAATTTTACCTGGATTTAATTTTAGCTAATAAATACGTACGCGGCCCTCATTTTCCCATCATTCAGGAAACAAGGCTAGGCTACATTTTGGCTGGCAATCTGCCCAAACACTGCCGCAACAAGGGTCCTACTGTTTCGTTCCTAGCTAGGAACAACGACAGTCAAATTCTGCAGTCTCTCGAAAGATTTTGTGAAGCAGAAACTGTCCCTGACAACACATCTGATAACGAGTCAGCCTGTGAAGAGCATTTCGTGCGCTGTACTCATCGCAACCATGAGGGTAAGTTCGTGGTTTCACTGCCATTCAAGCCCGATCATCTCCAGTTGGGGGAATCTTACACCAATGCTGAAGGGAGATTTTTGAATTTAGAGCGTCGATTCAGGCGTGATGCTAAGCTCGCGCGCGATTACGCAGACTTTATTAAAGAATATAAGGATCTTGGACACATGACGCTTATCGATAATTGCGCTATCAATTCAAGAGTGTCACACCATGCCGTGTTTAAGCAGTCTAGCTTGACCACAAAACTGCGCGTCGTTTTTGATGGTTCGTCCAAAACTACCAATGGCCTTTCTCTCAATGACATATTTTTGGTAGGCCCGAATGTTCAACAAGACCTTTTTTCTATTTTTTTACGTTTCCGCATGCATAAATATGTTCTCATCGCCGACATCGAAAAGATGTATCGACAAATTCGCGTAGCTGAAGGGGATTGTCACTATCAACGTATTCTGTGGCGTGACTCTCCTCTCGAACAATTTAAACACTTTGCATTGCGAACGGTAACATACGGCACGGCTAGTGCTTCGTTTTTCGCCACTCGCTGTCTTATTCAAATTGGTAGGGACCATCAAGCTTCCTTTCCTGATGGGGCGTTAGCTATAACGAATGATTTCTATGTCGACGATCTGCTTACCGGTTCTGACACCATCTCTGATCCAACCAAGTTGAAATCTGATTTAGGTGCGTTATTGAGTCAACACGGTCTCACGTTGCATAAATGGGCATCTAATGAACCCAGAGTGGTCGCAAGTTATGACAATTTATCACTCCCCTTAAACAAACAGGACAATGTGCGTACCCTGGGCATTCTCTGGAATAACACTGCCGATTCATTTCTGTTTGACATTAAATCATTCCCCGTTGACTCAAGCATTTCCAAGAGGAGAATTCTTTCGATTATTGCAGGCATATACGATCCTCTTGGACTGATCGGTCCCGTTGTCTTTTTGTACAAACAGTTTATGCAGCAACTCTGGCTTTGCAAGCTTGGTTGGGATGAACCGGTCTCCGGCCAATCACGTTTGGATTGGCATTCTTTGTGCGACAAATTGGGTCTGATTAGCAAAATTGTGGTCCCACGTTCTATTCGTTGTAAGCTTGAGGCAAGTACAGTTGAATTACATGGTTTTTCGGAAAGGGGGTTTGGGTGTTGTATTTATATCAGAGTCATTTATCAAGATTCATCGGCCTCTTGTCATCTCCTGTGTTCTAAATCTCGCGTAGCTCCCTTACGACAGGTGTCATTACCTCGCATCGAACTCTGCGCTTGCTTGTTGTTATCGCGACTCGTATTTAAGGTCGTTCCTGCGCTTTATTCGTTCATTAATAGTGTTCATTTGTATTCTGACTGTATGGTGTCTCTTTACTGGATTCATTCCCAGTAAACGAGATGGAAAACATACGTCGCTAATCGTGTTGCTGAAATTCAGCGTCTTACGCAAACCTATACTTGGCATCACATCAATTCTAGACACAATCCTGCTGATAATATCTCCAGGGGGTGTCTCCCTGACGTTTTGCGCGATTGTTCGCTTTGGTGGCACGGTCCCACTTGTTTGTCACAATCTTCCGTGTCCAATCCTTTTCCACCCTTTTTACCTTCTAATCCGTCGTCTTCTGAAGTCACTGCGGAAGAGAAACAAACCCATAATCTTTCTCTAATGTCTACCCTGGCTATCGATCTTTCTAAGGACTTTTCCTCGTTGCATCGTCTAACGCGGGTATACGCTTACTGTTTTCGGTTCATCAAAAATATTAGACTCTCCAGTGCTGACAAATTTACGGGCGATTTAACCCCTGTCGAAATTCATCATGCTCTCAATTTCTTCATAAAACAATCTCAGACGATCCACTTCGCAGCCGAAATTAATTGTCTTCGTAACGGATCTTCTGTTTCCATTAGGAGTAAGTTGGCTTCTCTCGACCCGTTTCTTGATGATTCTGGAGTGATACGCGTAGGCGGGCGATTACAGCAGTCGCAATTACCTTACGACGCTAAACATCCTATTGTCTTACATCCATCGGCTCATATTACTCGCCTCATCATTGAACGCGAACACATTCGTCTACTTCACGCTGGTGCTCAACTCGTGCAACACTCACTTCGTCAACGTTTGTGGATTGTTAATGCCAGGATAGTCATTCGCTCCATCATTCGTAAATGTTTCAAGTGTTTCAGGTTTAGTGCCAAACAGCAGGTTCAGAGGCTTGGTATTTTACCATCTCCTAGAGTCACTCCATGACGGCCGTTTCTATTCTGCGCGGTTGATTATGGTGGTCCCTTCATGATTCGTCATGGCGGGCAGAAATCCAGAACTCTCTCTAAGGCATACGTGTCTTTGTTTATTTGCTTAGCAACCAGGGCCATTCACGTGGAATTGGTTTCCGACCTTACAGCCAGTGCGTTTATAGCTGCCTTTCGTCGTTTTATGGCCCGCAGGGGCATACCCAGTCAGTTATATTCTGATAATGGCACAAACTTTAGGAAGGCTCGCAATATTTTACATGATCTCTACAACCTTTGGCATAATAAGGATGCCATCTCACGTCCTCTCAGGGGATCTCATGGCCATTTTTTGATTTGCGCACCATTAACGGCGATACCGGACCCAGATTTACCTCATATTCCTATCTCTCGTCTTGGGCGTTGGCAACTTCTACAGAAGTTTGTCCAAGGCATTTGGAAGGCGTGGTCTCGCGACTATTTACACCAGTTACAACAGCGTCACAAATGGAAATTCGCTAAGGATAATGTTTCCATTGGGGACCTAGTTTTACTTATTGAGGATAATCTACCTCCATTAGCCTGGAAATTTGGTGTCATTACCGCCACATTTCCCGGCCCAGATAACTTAATTCGAGTCGTAGACATTCGCACACCTACTAGTGTTTTGCGGAGACCAGTACATAAGTTATGTCTGTTGCCAGCGCGGGACGAGATTTGACACAAGATTATTATGATCATTTAGCACAATGCTATTTTACTCAGCCATTGGCTTATTACTTTATTATGACCATTTGGTCAACTTAATTGTGATGTATTATCACAACATTTTCATAACTATTTGCGCCATTGCGTGTTTCTATACTCATCATAGTTTTATGGTGGTATATTGCTATTTTGTATTTGTATGTTAATACTTTGTGTGGCATACTATGTCCTACACATTTACATTTTGACGTATTGGGTATGTGTCATGTTTTCGGTGGTATTATTTTACAAAAATTTGTTACATAATATTCGCATGTTTTGCAGTTACGCAACCATGCATGCATTTTTTACACAGTTGTTAATATGGTTCTATGAATGTCTTTTTCAATTGTTCGGCTCATGTATTACATTTGTAATCGCAGTGTCGTATTTGTTACTTATGCCATTGCGATTAATCAAATTGTAATTAACTAAATTGTTGTTTATTATATTTATTATATAACTTGCGTTTATGTAAAACATATCGTTTTTGCGTCTACTGTATGTAACCATGCCACGCCTAGGTTTATTTTATATTGTATGGTTATATTGTATTTGTATTTTGTGATTATGCATTGCACAATTATTATTTCTGCTTAAATTATGACATATATGTCTTCACATATGTGCTTGCATTCAGTCAGCTATCTATAGCTTGTTCTCACACAACAACATATTGTAAGTTCCTGAAACTTCAGGAATAGCATGACTTGGTCAATACATGACGCCATGCTAAATTTACGTTTAAACATTTATTTGTGGCAACTTTGTTCATGTAAGCAATACCCTGTACAGGTCTACTGGCCTCAATTATTTCACGGTAACCATCTATGACTTGCATAGGGTTACAAGCTATCGGGCCATCATGTGATGAGCTTCCGATCATACATTATTAAACATTGTCTAATTATGTATTTTTCATGTTTCATAACGTTCGATATTGTACACATACAACATATGCCGGCAATACCGCATACATTTTTATTCATGCATGAAATTAGTTTGCTCGCCAACCTTGGCTTACCAAACGCTTATCTTTAAAGCTTATCTTTATTCATGCTTATCGCTAAACCATTAACGTACAGCTGTTATCTAATATTACAACTCAAGGTTCAATGCAGCCTTGAAATTAACTTTCATTATTAAGAACACTGTATGTTATAAACTAAGTTACCAAAATGTATAATAATTTACTAAAATATAGTAAAAAAATCTATTGATTTTTGACGGGCAGCTTATGTACAGTAGCGCGATAATTTTACTTTATAGGTTGGCTAATCTGCGCTTTAATTTTTACGGTAATTTGTTCATTCATGTCGGTGCTCTGCACAGTTCGTCTCAGACGCTAGTAAGCGGCGGTCGGCACGCGCCCGCAGCCTCACTGTCACATTTTTTCTTGTCGCGACAATCAATGTAGGCCTTAGGCCAACACTTCACTTATGGCCCATTAGGCCCGTTCATTAATTCAATTTAAATTTGATACGAATTGTATCCACATTATACTTATTAGCCAATCTATCACTGAAAACAACTTCTAATTGCTTAACAATTTCTAATGTACTTGTGACCATTAAATAAATGAATTAACTACAGTCCACTCGCTTCATCATTTCTGCATCCTGGCGAATCAACTTTAAGTATAGAACATTTCACATTCAACATTCTTCAACAAATATTTTCCGGTCTACGCGGACCGCATCATTAACATTTTTTGGTCCTCACGGTACGGATCACTCTTCTTACTAACCATTATCATTACACATTTCTGTAGTTTTTACTATCTCATCAAACACGTTATAAAACGTGTGAAGAAGCAAGTAAGATACGTAACACTAGAAAAATCGCAAACCATTTATGACACTCATCATATTTACCTTACGTGAAATAAAAATCCCTTATTTAACTGCCCCTATCCTAATGATTTGTGGAACAGCCTTAGTTTTTAGCTCGATACAAATTTTCAAAAGTTTCTTTGCAGAAATTATTGTAGGTAAAATGTAGTTAAAGTATATATGAGCAATCTAAAATGTTGACTGTGGTAATAATCCCATAAAGTGTTCACTGTGGTAATAATTCCATAAAGGGGGCTTTTATAAGGTTACGTACTTTGTATTTTTACTTTTTTTGGTAGCTTAAATTACATATAGCTTTTTAAACGGTCAATGGAAATAAGTAAACGTTAGAGAATAAGTCTGAATTCATCTATGTTATCATCTATGTTAATTGAAGGTTTTAGATATGTACATCTTACCAGACTGTTCAGTAAAATGGAAATTTTGGTTATTTAAGACATTACAAGCGTAAGTAAAAAAAAACACGTTTGTGTAAGTCACTCACTGTTTGTGTTTAATCACGTGAAAGTTACGCAAATACTCAAGACGTATGACTACTTTAAGGAAACAATAGCAGACCTAGATATATATAGACATGGGCGTAAACATAAACATACGAACCCTGGATCTGGGGATCCTTTAACGTGTTTTCTCGAATATGTATAGGCAAGAACAATACTAGGACTACACAATGATTTCATCAAAACGACTTTCAATTTTAGAGTTAATTAATGATAAATTGACCATTATGACATCCTACACACACACACACACACACACACACACACACACACACGTGATGATACACGTTTTGTTACTGGATATTAGTAATTGGTATATAGGCCTACGAAATCCCTACTTATTACTTAAGAGTATAGGGAATTTAATAATGTGTTCCACATAAACAGTTCATAATATAAATATCACTATAATATTGACGACTCGGAACACTAACGCTAATTTAGTGTTCCGAGTCGTCAATATTATAGAGATATTTAGTTAAGTAACGGACACGTCATGGACAACGAAATCCAAGAATTTAGTTCATAATATGTTTTCAATATATTTATTCCAATTTTTTAACGTATTGAAATCATTCTGGATAATTATATGTTGCAAAAACGCTGAAATTCTAGCTAACGGTAGACTTTTAGGGGCCCTACTGTGTGGAAGGGCACATAAACGTTAATTGTGCACATGAAGTATAATGATTATTGTATCTATTTTTTACACCAGATGCAGAAATTAAAGGTATATCTAAATGTTACAAACTCAAAGTCAAGCCTTTTTAAGTCGGATTGTTACTGACACTGTTTTATTAAAAATTTAATGATTTATACAACACTGAAACACGGAACGTATAGGTAGACCATCTACCTATTTATTTACCTGCGCACTGGAATAGATCTTCGACTATTAATGCTACTTATATGCATCCTTTTTATAAAGATCATCTATGTGAGAGTAAGTTTTTGCTAATTACATCTGAAAAAATTATATGAACATATACGGATAACTTCTATAAGGGCACACATATTAATACAATGAAACGGAGAAAAACCTCTTGTAAATGTTAACCTTCAACATCTACTGAGGAAAGGATAAAGCATGCGACGAATGCTTAGAAGTTCGACCCCTAAAACTTAATAATCAACAAAGAGGGAAACGTCGCTTAAAATAACTGCCTGAAGAAAGTGGTGTGAAGACTAGCAAAGTGTTGGTCAGAACGAACAAGATGATAAATGAATTTTGTAGAAACAAGTTACTCTGTATGAGCTCTCTATGAAGGTAGTAAGACACACGTATTAAGCGTGTGCATTCGAAAAATCTTTTTGCCGTGCCCTTGATGCAAATTCCACTAGTCTGTTTCGTACACGTTTTGTTTGATAATCGAAACCTATTACACTATATGTTATCATTATCTATACAGGTAAACTATGTTGTATAATATTTCTGTTCTTTATGTGTGACATCAGTAAACAAAATGTCGTTCTTTGAAAACATAATTAAATGAGGTACAAATGAAATTGAATAAAACTTTTGGGTTACGATGAAAATCATTAACAATTAGTATTAACATTTTTTAACAAATAACGTGTGACATATATTTAATATAATGATGTTTGGTTTCTTGAAAACATTTTCGACTGTAGGAATAAGAATTCGCCGTACTTTAATGTTTTTGGGTATCTGATTTAAGCTCGTTAAGTATTGTGCCTTCAAGCTTTTAACGTTTTAATATCAACCTAATGTAATTTGTGTAACATAATGTAATACGTAATTCTCAATAAATGAATGCCCTTTAGAATGACAACGAAGAATATTCAACACATCGTGTCATAAATTTTACATACACTATGATTAATTTTATACGTATTGAAAATGGCAGTATTTCACTTTTGCCAGATGTTATCACTAAAATGTCCAGTGAGAAGGTAGTGGATTAATTTAAAGTACATTTTCTTTTACTGTTTGTGCAAGTAGTATACCGTGGCCAATGATAAATAAATATACATTAGTTGATATAAGTTTTAACAAAGACGAAATATAATATGATATAAAGTCATAAGATGGTAAATAGCTGATTTAGTGTTCTACATTATTATAATATGCTATCCAAAATTATATTTAAAGATACTTATTACGTAGACAGTATAATATAGAATTCAAAATTTGTTTATAACTGAAGACATATGATTAACATTATTTATATAATTCTTACTTATTCAATTTGTAAGGTGTTTGAAACTTCAGTGCTCAATGTTCTGCATTGAGTTCATTACGTTCTTTATAAATGTCTTTACATTCCAAGGCTACTATGGATATCCAACGGCGTTACGAAAATAACATTATTAACTCACACAGAATGTATTTTATTATCTAAACACATTTATGCGCCGGCATTTACTGCATAAGATTCTAAAAATATAAGGTTTGATTTAATGTTGTGTAGCCTATGTCTTTTTTAAACTAATTGTACACCTTCTTTCCTATTACTACCATTTTGGTGACTTTTTGGTTTGTTAAGTAAATGTTTCAACATGAACATTCTAATACTTTTTTTTCTTCAAACGATCATAGAAAAACTCAGTTTTAAGAACAGATTAACAGATTCATACAGTTTTACATTGGCACTCATATTGTAATTCAATTATTAAAACTGTGTAACACACAATTTTAAAATATAATATAGTCTAATGTTTCAGACGCTTATAAATACAAACTTAATTCATGTAATGACATTACAAATTCGTTTGTAAAATTTACTAGAAACAAATAAAGTTGAGATAACTACTCACAAAAATATTTGTTTCTATTGTTAGTACGTTACAGAACATTTTACGTGTTTCTCGGCTGTTCTAGTGGAACCAGCTGTAATGCTGTGTGCCTACGTGATCCTTAACAGGCGTTAGCGAGTCTGTTCCAGACTTCGCCGGCCGCGTGCTGTGTGTCAAGGTTGCAATCAATTACGCTCTAGTGTTTCCTTTAGTGTTGACGCGTATTATGGATTATTCTAGAATACTTGTGCTATCTATTTAAACTACGACAGCTGCGCTTAGCAGTTAGTTTGAGTGTCAATTTATTCCAGTGCGGTTCGAAGTATTGTGGCGAAGTGTTGTGTGTTTTATAATCATGCGAGACTCTATTAATTGACATTATTATTGCGTGCGAACAATTTTTATTTGCTTTGTTGTAAGAGACTATCTTGTTAATTACAAACTGTTTAATTCTGATAATTGCAGCTGGTGATTAGTGACTTTATTGGTGTCTTGTATTTTGTTTTCCATTGTACCATACGACGATCAAGGAGACCGTCGTAAAAATATTATTGTTTTGCACTTACTGCTGTACACTTTCTGTACAGACAAGATACACGTTTCGCGATATTCTATGCAACTTTAAATAATTTATAAATAACATTTATTTATTTACAACGTAAGTAACATTTATTTTATTCCACGTTTAGGTCACGATGAAATATTACTGCCTTAACATCCAAATACTAACGCAGAGTACTGAGATAATATTACCACGATACCGTGTCTTGTAAGCTACACTGTAAACAGCAACATAATGGAAATTGTTCTTGGAAACTTTACTCGCCAAGAAGCCATTGTTATTATTCAAAATTTTACGCAAACTGTCAGTGCTCGCATTCATAATGAATAATCCTGTGGCTTGTAAACTTACCTAAGAAAGTTACGTTGAGCGACGTTTATTATATTATAGTACTGAATCAATAACAGGCACATGTAGAATAAAGTACGGCAGGTGGATTCACATTACACTTGTATTATATCTAAAAAAAATTATATTAACTAAAAATTAACAAAAATATCTAATAACTGCATTATTCATTTGGATCGATAGTTTGACTGTTATTTTTAGAAACTGGACATCAACGAGTGTAAGTGTTCTTAAAAATAGATAATTATCATGGCGACAGTCTTATGTCATCTTTCAGTAATTTATTCATTCTACATACTTTGAACGGTGAAGACATTAACTTTTTCCTATATTTACTGTTCTTTTGGGAATAAAAATGGAGAGATAAAATTAACACTTACTCATAGGTCGTCAAATAAATATTCGTCACAAACATAAACATTGGGAAATGATACAGAATTATAATTGATTACGTTTCCGTAAGATGAAACAAAAATATATGTTAAGCACTTACAAAACTATTACGTCTGTGCTTGCAGGGTAAAGCGCGTTATATCCAAAAAGTCGAAAAATGAGTTTACAAAATAGCGGAAAGAGAAAAATCCGCTCTACATGTGGGTATAGTGCGTTAAGTCCAGTTCCAGTTATTGACGAGTTATATTACTTGTGGAGGTTGCGTTAAGTTGGACAAATGAGCACTACAGCAGGGTAAAGTGAGTTATGTCCAACGATGTGACTTAACGCATTGTTCACTAACAATCTGTATTTGGCGATGTGAGGGTATAGTGCGTTAAGTCACAAGAGTTACCGCACTTTACACTGCTGTAATTCTTCCTGTGTAATAATCCATATTTACATGTATATTTCCTAAAGAATTTTGCAGTATTTTCGTTAACTTGGCAACAGTTGGCTGATGGTTACCAGAGTGTTCACAAACTATAACCTTAAATCAACATCGTGTTCAGATCAGAAGTTAAAAATGGTGTAAGACTAGTTAAAAGAGCCATTGTAATTTTTAAGATAACTTTAGTGTTATTATACAAATTAAAATATGTCATCTCGTGCAAAGTACATAATGGAATTAGCTTTAAAGCAGATAAATGAGAGTGAATCTGATGACCGTGATTCACCAGGTTAGTACCTACATTACGTTTATAATATTTAATTACGAGCCTATTTATTTTTTTTCAATTAAGATGTCAGGTTTGCTCAATTTTATTCATAAATAAATATTGTAACGGTACATAACCCGGTCCCAATAAAGTAAATCATGAGAATAAAAGTCAGAAATGGGTAGAACTAAAGCTCGCTCAAAATTGAATTATATCACTCCACATAATAAACAATTCGAGTGGTATATAGTGCGAAGTGAGTTCTAGTGTACCCATTGAGGTGAAAAACCAAAGTGAAATTAATGTATTACTAAACTGTGCTGTATGTTTTGGATAGGATAAAACTATGGAAGTAGTATGTAATAATACTAATTGATTTTTGTAATTTTATTTATTTATTGTAATTTATATTGTATGAACCACAATTTGTTATACCCAAGTTAATATTATATTGTTTCAAATAATTATGTTAGATTGTAAGAAAACCCAGGGTTAATTTTAAAAGACATAAAAATTTTAACTACCAAAGATAATATAAAATTAAAATAATCCTATGAAGGAAATGACAACAGGAAGTAGTACCGGGTATGAACACTATTCGAGACTAAATAAATAATATATAAATTTATTTAATGATAATAAAATGATAAAATATTTATATACAATGTCATAAAAAAAAATTAACCAAAACATATTATGTAAATTAAATTAGTAAAGAAACCGGAATGGAAGGGAATTATTTTTCCATAAATAAAATATAAATTTATAATAATCACAAACTGCCTACATAATAAAAATACTATGTGTTACTAAGAGTGATGAAAAATAACAAGTATTGTTAATAAGATATAAAAAATTTTGAACTAAACCGGAGAGTTGAAGAAACGATGCGACAAAAATTGTAAAAAATAACCTTTTTTGGACGTTGGAGGAGGCGAAATTCACGCAAGAGTAATAAACAAAGTGAATACTAACTAATTATACCTGAGGAATCCAAATTAAATGGTGTTATACATTAAAAACCAGTGGATGAAACCATTCTGAGGATCCAATATAGTTCGGCCTACTTCCAGGATACAATCAGAAAATACTCTAAACGAAAAGGAAATAATAACGCAAGACGTACCTCATCACAGAATAAAACTTCAATTCAGTAAGGACAACACGGAGCGAGGTAATATAAACATTTTTTCGTAATAAGTCCAGAAGAAAACTCGTTTTTTAACAGTGAAATCGAACAAAAAATATTCATTTTATCATATGTTTCTTTCAAAAGTAAACAAATACATGCTGCTCTCTTACGGCAATTCCGAAAACTACGTAATATTTGAAAAATAAACAAAATTATTTATTAATTTTTTATATTTGTAAAGCGTAGCAATTATCCATTTCTGACACTCTCATAACACAAAGAATTCACCCTGAACCCTGGTGAATTACGAAGAATTATGTAATAACTGATGTATTTTATTATAGCGTAATATTGGTTAAATAACAACATATATGTTTTGTTCCTTAGACAGATCTATGTTTACTCGGTAAAGTCGAGATGATGTTTTTTTTTTAAAAGATTAATTGTGATACCTATACTTTGGTGGCTGGAGACAAAAGTCAATAATCAATAAAGCAATATTATTGAAAATTAATATTGAATTATAACGTGTTATAATTTATTGTAGTGGGTAGTTAATGAAAATTTCAGCACAACATACAGAAGGAATCGTCGCAACAGAGGGGCAATAATGATACTTACTCTCTCTTCGGCATAAGGCTGAACAAATTACCTCCTTCACCCCAAATCACACACTCTCGATTTCTTTTAGATTGAGTAACCTAAACAAAATTAACAAAATCCCACCAAAACCCAAGATAAACAAAATCCTTTATTTATACCGTTTAAAACGTCAGTTAGTATAATTCAAAAGTGACGCATACTACTTAAGGTATATCATAAAAAATCTACAAGACCACATCATAAAAGTAGCACGTTACAGAAATGGTGAACCCAACATTTGGGGCTTGACTCAGACTGACGTTTCGCTAAATAACGCCTCGTGAAAAAGTAGTACGTTACAGAAATGGCGAACCCAACATTTGGGGCTTGACTCAGACTGACGTTTCGCTAAATAACGCCTCGTGAAAAAGTAGTACGTTACAATATTAAGGTAAATGTTAAAGTGACTTAGGTGTTCACATTCAGAACTGCATTTTGCATTCGATTTTACTTGCTACACTTTTGTAATGACAGAAATACCATAAGTAGGTGTGGTCGGTTTGCTCAGGTAGTAGTGTGCTAGACCACAAATTTTTGACGCAAGTTCAATTCTCACATCTCATCATAATTTTTTATTTGTTAAATCATTTTATTTAGGTATTTCTTTAACACACGATGAAAAGTCACATTACAATTTTTAGTTTTAATGTTATACTTTTTAATAAGTTAATGAGGAAACTTTTATGTTTGTCAAAATAATAAAAATAGAAAATTAGGTAGTAATGATGTAAAGAAATGAAACAAATTCTTTTGTAAAATACGGACTTGTTGAGTATTACGTATAAATGGTACAGCACATAATCATATTAAAATGTTTTTCGTGATGACACTGTAGGCACCTATCATTATAACTACAATTATTATAGTACACATACATTTTTTATTACAGCTAATAATGATAAAAAATTCTATAAAATTCAGCAAACATATTATATTCGCCATGTGGTCATAATTAACAAAGTTTATTTATTGTAAACTGGATTGTAGTTAGGCAATCTTTCTTTACAGATACAAGCCCTGCGCGATCTATTCCGGATGAACTTAGGTATCTTATGGAATCTGATAATTGTGACAAAGATAAAACATACATTCCTATCAGTGCTAGTGAAACGAGTTCAACGGAGACCCAGTTCCAAGACAGAGAAGAAAGGTTAAAAAGTGGGATTGCTTTCAAAAGCAAAATGTTCCTGAAGTGAGAGCATTAGTGGGTGCAACGAGTACATCGCATTCAAATGACAACATCATCATTACACATGAACATCAAGCCAGTGTTCAACCTTATAATAATGAAAACAACGAACATACTACTCCAAACATTACAGAAAATGAAGATCAACATTTACATGAAAATGTTTTCACGCATAACACTAACTAAAAGAGGGAAACCAAGAAAACGCGGTCTTAAAGCGAAAGTCAAAAAGTAAGAAATGAGTGAAAAACCCTGCGTAATACAGGTCAAGAGGATAAAACAAGGAGTGGAAAAATAAAACCACCTAAGAAATTAGAGCCGTTAGGAAAATGTCGAAACATGTGTAACAAAATAATTAATGATGAAACCCGAATGTGTTATTTCAAGAATACTGGGAAATGAACGATTTCAACAGAAGAGTTAGTTATGTTGGAGGTTTATTAGAATTTGAAGAAAAGAAAAGGTCAAGAGTTAGAAGTGAAAGTAAGAGTAATAGATTCAGGCAGATTAACGTGAAATACCATGTAGAATTTGAAGGGAGCCGACGAAGAATTTGTAAAACTTGTTTCATGAAAGTATTTGGTGAAAATACAAGATTTTTGGAAACTGTCGTCCAAAAAAAAAGATCGTCAGATACGGGAATAGTACAGCCAGATTGTAGGGGCACCCATTCAAAAACACCTATATTAGATGATGTTATAACTAATGCCAGAGAATTTCTTTCCAAGATTCCGTTTTATGAAAGTAACTACTCAAGGAGGGATTGTGGGAAAACATTTCTATCACCTTATCTCACTATATCAGCTTTATATGAAGAATACTCAAAACAACACTGTAAAGACAGCATGCCCCCCATATCTTACCGTCTTTTCTGCACTGAATTTCATAAGAAGAATCTTGCTATTAAAAAACCACAAATTGATACCTGTGCTACTTACGACAGAATATCGCTAAAAATCAAAATAGCATCTGAACAAGACAAAGATTCTCTTTAGAAAGAACTCAGTGAACATCATAACTTAGCTGATTTTGGGTACCAGTGTAAGTCAATGGATAAAGAACTGTCAAAAAATGATAATACAAAAAAGACAGTTACGTTTGACCTGCAGCAGTGTCTGTCTACACCACTTCTCAAAAATTCGATAGCTTTCTACAAGCGTACATTATGGACTTTTAACTTGACAGTTTATGACTGTGATGATGGTCAAAGTTACAACTTTCTCTGGCATGAAGCCATGGCAGGAAGAGGGGTTAATGAGGTGGGCTCTTGTTTCTATCAGTATATAAGACAACTAGATCCTGAAGTTAAGAGTTTGACTGTGTACTCTGATTCCTGTCAGGGGCAAAGAAGAATTTGTTCTGTCACTGCTACTGTTTGTAGCAGTGATGTGCATGGTTGCCCTACAAGTGTCCCCTTCTTTGGAGGTAATAGATCATACATTTTTATTACCTGGACATACTCATATGGAATGTGATTCATCACATTTAACACGTTATAATGGAACAGGAAACGTTATAATGGTAAAATCCAACATCCGCATGACTGGGCTCAGTTAATTCGAATGACTGGTACAATAAAACCTTTCATTGTAACAGAAATGAATAGAAATCTTTTTCTTGACTTTGCATCATTATTAAAAAACCAGCTACAAGTACGCAGGGTGGATGAAGATGGTAACCAGTTTAATTGGAGAGATGTAAAATGGTTACGCTACACTAAGTCTAATTCCGGAAAAATTTTTTATAAAAATTCCCTTGAACACGAGAAATCATTTAAAGAAGTCAGCTTCAGGAGAAAAGGTAAATTTGGCAGACTCACTCCACAATCGCGATACGAAGGACACTTCCCAATTAGCAGAGACAAAAAAGTCAGATTTATTAGACCTCCTCGATTTTATATCTCCAATTTTCCATGATTTATATCGTGACCTGAAGACATCCTCTGATACCAAGTATCTGATATCCAAATGATAGTGAGAGTGAAAGTGAACAAATTTTCATTTCAGACTTATTATAAAGTAATAAAGGACACGTTATTGTTTAATGTTATTAAGGAAGTGAATTTTTTTAATAGAATGTTCAATGTTTTTTTGTTTCAATATTACCGTATTGTATACTTGTTGTTTTTAAAAAATTTTAAATAATAAAAGTATACAATAATCAGAAAAAACTTTCTATTTTGCACTTAAAATAACCTTGGGGATGTTAGTTCACTTGTGACATGATTATCACTTCATGTGTGTAAAGTGTGTTTAGTCCTCTTTTTAAGAAAAATTTTAATATTTAAAATTTTTATTAACAAAAAAAAAACTGAATGAGAAAATTAAGGTGATAGGTTTATAAAGAATATTTTGAGCTATTCATAAAAAATTGTAAAGTTGTTTTACTTTAATATTTAGATTTAGGGGAAGCTTTTGAAATTTTAAAATCGTTTTTCTCAAAACTGAGGTTTTGGACTTAACACACTTTACCCTACAAAATGAAAGTGTACCCTACACTTTACCCTACAAAATGAAAGTGTCCCCTACACTTTACCCTTTATCATTGGGAAATGATAGAGAATTATAATTGATTACGTTTCCGTAAGATGGAACCGAAATATATGTTAAGCACTTACAAAACTATTAAGTAAGTGAACTAAAATGGATTATTTTGTTAGGATAATATTTAAAACACTGCAGTTTGTCAGATAGTCTGTAGGTTGGTGGAATAGGAAAACACTTGCTATTAGCAAGAATACCAAACTTTTTACAAATATTACGCATTACACATCACTCGTAAAAATAAATAAGAAGAAGGATTTTTGTATTTCCATAAATGAACAGAACTACGGTAGATGATTTTTTATTTTGATGTTACAGAAATATTAACTGCTCCTAGAAGCAACGTCATGAGGATTGCTGAAAAGGTAGTAGGTGCAAAGTAAAATACATTTGTTCTACTTTCGATCCCAACTTTTGTGGTTGAAAAAAAAAACAGAAGCAATTGTGGTCAAACATTCCTAAAAGAGGACACAATGTAAGATTAAATTAGTTTCTTAAATTCCTGTTTTGTTGTTGGTGGAAGAGTAAACATCATAAAGCACTATCGTGTGGGCAAAGTGAACTACTAGTCAGATGAGTGCAGATAATGAATGATCGCTTCATCAAGACGGTCCTTGAAATCCGTTTTGTGATTTATTTGTAACCAGTCGTATCTTAGAAACACAGTATTTTATTTCGTATTTCTAAATGCTTATCATTCCATCGGCCTTCTATATTCTTCATCGTCATTAACACCACCATCATAACAACTACAACCATCGTTATCGTCATCGTTAGCAAGCATTAAGCTAATAACGGTTTATGCCTGTACCAAGCTAGTCACTCCAACTTGACTAGAGCTGGTCGACTCAATTCTTTTTCGGGCGTCCGACACCTCTCCGTCTTTCAGCGTATAATTCAAGAGTCGTTTGTGGATGTGGCAGTCATCCTTCGGTTAAGATGTTCCGACCATTTTGAACGACATATTGTAACATAATGCGTTCTTCGAACTGTTAGTGTGACGTAATAGCTACTGGTACAAAAAAGTATTAAAACTTTTACAACAATGTAGACTGTAATGTTTAGGTTTAATAAACTTATCGGAGAGGAGGTGTAACTCAGATTGATTTATAAACCTAAATAAGTGAAAGAGTAATTTTTAACTTATTTACTAATGGAGAACATATGTAGGTATTAAATAGTTTGCGTTATTGAAATAAATGTTGGTTATACATTACCTAGTCTTTGCACTAGCATTTGTTTACGCAAGAGACATAGACATTTTATTTGTTTACGCAAGAGACGTTTTATTTTAACTTAGTAACTTTTAATTTGTTTTCGTTAGTACGTATTAGAAAACTTCATAGGTTGAAAGAATTTGCTTTGATACAACTGTAATTTTTGTACAATACTGTTAACAAAAATTACAATAGATTTTCTATTATATAACAGTTTATTGCATTTTTGTAATATCACGATTTATTAGATCTTGAAATAATAATTATTTTCATGTATAATGTTATCTGCCAATTTCGATAACGAATTGTGTGGTTATACAAAAAGACATAAAGCATGTTATCATTTACAGGTGGTATTTAATTTGTAGTAATACGTATTAAGTTTTATTACTTTTCAATTATTACTCTTCAGTGTTATTATTATTATTAAGTTATTTTAGTATTCACGTCAATCTTTATACAGTGAAAATAAATTCCTCTTCATTCAGAAGACACATTTTCCCTTCAAAATGGTGTAAGGTTTATATACCTGGCACACAGTCTTGTCTTAAGGAGGCTGGTAATTATAAGAATTATATAATTCTTAAAAGTTAGGTAACATAAGTAGGTCTAGAACTTTTTCCATGTTTCTGATGATAAAATATTCTCGAACACACATTCATTTTCTACCGTGGTGTACGACACACAAGCACGTCGGCACAAAACGACTCGTCAACACGTCAGTGATTTATCGGTAAATTCCCAAATTCCTATAGGGTTAAGGAATCAATAAAGAAAAAGTTAGTTGTATTTATCCTTGTAAAGTTTGGTAATATATTAATCTACAAATAAAAATAATTTCTGTTATTATAAAGTCTATTTTTAAGTGCAACATATTGCGCACTTCTTAAAGTTACTAATAATTGCGATGTTTGTTAGTAAAAAAAATTTTTACTGAAGGTAACAATAAAGAACTTGTATTAACCGATAAAAAATTAGAAACGATAATCTTGACTAACTGAATTTATAACGGACGTCATTCATTGTTAACGTTATGTAAAAAGTAACGTTTAGCAAACAATTTTCTTTCATTCAATTAAGTGTAAGAAAAACAAAACTCTTAAAAAATATGTAACTTTTACGTGATATCCTATACTCGGGAGCACATATAAAGGCGAAAAGTGAAATCGCATTGCGCAGAGAGAGACAGAGTGTAACACTGCGACAGCCAGTAAGCGAAACGATTGACTGGGTCTTATTGGCTGATACATCACGTGATACTATGCTCTTGCCTCTGGGCAGCTGGCAGCTCTCGCTTTTATATGTGAACCCTAGTTTAGTTACTGTTTACTGCTGCGACTAAACGGCGTGCATTGTGCAATTCTGTTATTGCAGACAAAAAGCATATCTGCCCATACAGAAAACACTGAAGAATATTGCATGGTAGATAGAATAGTATCCTAATGTAGACTGTTTGTCGGCTTACTTTTCATGGTAACGCCAGTTTATTTTTAAGCAGTACACATCTAGAAAGTGTTGTCATTATGCATAACGTGTTGACGTTTGTAGATGCAGTAGTACGCGCGTGAGATCACTACAGTAGTACGTGACCTGTGTACAGAAGAGAGAAACTTGCTACTTCCATCGTGCTCAACATAGGTTCTACAGTGTACGTATTCTTGTTACTGACATATTAATATCTTCATAATTGTGTATTCACTGTTTCACTGTTAGTTTAACGCAACCTGTCTCTGTTCTCATAGTCGTTACAATAAACTGTAGTCGGTACAGTTTATTGATGGAACATAGCGATATTAATTGTGGCTAACATAACAGTAATTATTGTAAATTATTCACAAATTTTGTGAATAAACCACAGACGATAATTGGAATACATAATATAACCTACGTGTAATGCAGCAATGTATGAAAGTAATAAATAGTTGAATTTAGAGAATGTGGTTACTTTTTTCTTTCATTGATTAATGGTTCGTTCCGGCAAGAAATTTGTAAATCAAAATTTACTGTAATATTATATCAAATAAGTTACTTAATAGTAGACTTTCCTAACAAAAGAAAACTCATTTACTTATGTTTTCTGCATTTTACATACATTCATATATAAGCCTATATACGAGAATATTGCAACAATACATATATTTGCATGTTTACCCAGGGCAGTAATTTTGTAAATAATTAGTGTAAAAAGAATATGAAGAATAGTTTTAAATATTTTGTGCGTGTAAGGACAGGCGTGTGCAGGCGAGAACCCGTTGAAAGTGAACACCTGCCAACGGAATTTATTACAGCGTTTATGTGTTTGTGTGTGTGTGAGCCAGCACGGACCTGCATTGTACTGCGAGGGGGAGAGTATGAATTGTTGGTTTTTAATAATAAAACAGGTACTGACAGGTTTAAAATAAATTACTAAATTTGTTTTTTACCTGTTACCAAAGATCACAATTCTAAAAACATAATTAGAATAAGGGATTTAAACGCATATGGTGATGCAAAATTATTGCAAAAAAGTGCATTAATAAAGACGTCATACAAATTAATGGTAATTACTACCATAATTAACTAGTAATTAAAGAGTGAGTTATAAGTAAATGACGAGTGAAAAATTATGAAGGCAATGCAACTACTCGGCTAAAGATAAAATTTACGTGATCGCGAAAACGAACTATAAAGTGATCAGTAAAAAAAAGGACGCGACACTCGAATTGACAAAATTTAACATGTCAAAAACAATATCTGTCATGTCAGTTTGCCGTCTACTATAAGTACCTCGGGCAATTTTGGGCGAGATCACACTCAAGATATACACGTTGCCACTATGTCAGTCTGCTGAATCACTTTGAACATCATCGTAATCTTGACCACCATCTTCAATACACCCCGATTGATAGAGAACACAGGAACATCATCCACAACAGGCTATAGTGTACCAAGGACGCATCAGTATCATTATCATCGTCATTGTCATCATTCAGGAGGCACACACACATACACAAGCAACGGTAACTTCGACAATACCTAGGTAAAAAATGAACAATTATATTTTTGTGCAAAGATCCCATAAAGAACAGAATATGAGATAATAAAGACTTAAGACTGAAGTGTAAATAATGTAAGTATTCAGAGTAAAAGACGAAATTGTAAACTGGTGATAAAATAATAATTTTTCTGTACATTTTTACAAATTGGGCGTGCCATTAGAAATCATAAATATTCTTAAAGTAAATGTTATTATTTTTATTAAAATATTAATAGCAACAATTCAATTTTTATTTAGTAAATTTAATATTATTTTTATAAATGAGTTGCTGTTTTAGTAATGATTCAAAGTCAGAGACCCAAACAATATAAAAGAATTATGTAATTTGTTCATCATGTGTGTTTAGATATTTAAGATTATAAGTTATTAAGGTGTGCTGTGTAGCAAAGATATGTTTTCAGAGTGTAACATTATAACAAAAATTATTTTAAATTTTCTAAGTTCAAATTTGAATAATGAAGTAATTTCTATGCAATATTCTATAAACCGTTGATTGATTATTTTAATATGTTTAATAATTTATTTCATGCTAACAACGTCTCACTCCTCTTTGTAAAACACGTTTATTGTGCAACCACATATACTTAACGCAACGGACATACAAACATCCTACGACCTGGCCGGTTTTTAACACTATATAGTTACGTTGGGTACATGGACAAAAATGTGTTCGTTTTATAATACACGTAACGTTGCAATGTATATCATTTTATCTGCTTGCCTGTGTCTAATATACTGTGTATACGCATGCGCGTACATAATGTTTATATTAAACCTAGTGTACACCTATATGTTGCTTGAATCGCACGGTATTTGTTTTTAAATAGGGATTAAATAATTATAGGAATTGTTCTCTGTTTATTTAGATAACCAGAAGAAGTGTTAATTACAACTTAGACTGTCGTTTGAATAAACAAAACTTCATTAACACTCTTGTATTAACAATTCTTGAAGTTTACGATAGTCCTACACACGCTAACATACCGAAAATAAATATCGTTTTATCAGCTAATTAACACTGTCACAATAAATAATGCAAAATATCACTATTGTATTAACGACTCGGAACACTAAGTTTTTTATAAGTAAGAGCATAAAGTTTTACCTTACAGCCTGAACCAGTTTTCGCCTTTAAAAAGCTTCTTCAGAGTCTGCCGCTGGTAGCGCTGTCCGTCCTGATGTGGGCGACGGAATCGAATTTCGAAAGATCGATGCTGTGTGTGTGGGGTGAGATATGTTCGAATAATGCGTGCGATTTGAATTGTGTCTGTTCGTTTAGGATGTCGTTTTTATTTGTTTTCGTGTGATTGTATATTTCCAATTGTTCTAGAGTGTCTAGTTTTCGGCCTTTTGTGTGTACGTGTAGAATGTTCATGTTATTGTCGATGTTTTTATTAAACCACCGGCAGCCTCTGAAGAAGCCTTTTAAAGGCGAAAACCGGTTCAGGCTGTAAGGTAAAACTTTATGCTTTTACTTATAAAAAACTTAGTGTTCCGAGTCGTTAATACAATAGTGATATTTGTGATATTTAGTTAAGTAACGGACACGTCATGGACAACGAAATCCAAGAAATAATGCAAGTTATGAATTACAGACGTCCGCATACAATAAATTTACAGAAATGACAAATACTACAAATCCTATGTTTTTACATGCAGTGAATCGCAAATTACATGTAGGCTACTACTGATGGTTTTCTGTTCGACGTGCGTGTGTTGTATACTCGTTAAGTGACACGATGGTGGTAGAATTACTGATTCAGTCTACAGCCTTCAGAATTACGTCGTTAGCCGACCTTGTAAACATCGTTGCCAGATTTACGACGTAAAATCCGCTCAAGTTGTAGGCGTAAGAATAGGCCTATATTATACATCCATTCGTGGAGTGTGAAGAATGCACTGATTGCAACACATTTTATTTGTACACTTTTGTGAATTTATGTTTTCATGTATGATTATTATTACGAAAGTAACTACGTAATTTGTGTTCGTGCAAGCTATTTGATTTCAGGTTTTTACTAGTCATTATTTATGGTGAATTAATCGTATCCTTATTAAGATTTCCTTACCTACGCGATGTGAAACGCTTGGAGTAAGCGTAATGTTTGGCGGTTCAAGATACAAAGATAAACTTTCCTGTAGTATACAATTTTTGATTATTTTTTGTTCTCATTGTCTTTAGGAGACCGAAGATAATATTTGTACGAGACTACACTACACACTAATGATAAAAAGAAAACAGTATTTGAAGAGAAGCGCATTGCATATAGGAAATCAATGTAGAGGAAAATTGGGACCAGTTTGTCGTGTAAATATAATGAAAATTTAGAACTGAAATTAATTTCCATTTATCGTGGAGTAGAAAAATATTTTTCCAAAGAACCTATGTAATCAAACTACAAATCCGTATGGACCTCTTAAATCATAAATACGGTAACATAACTGATTGCTTAAAGTAAGTACCAGAATCTGTGTATTAAGAACAAAACAGTGCCGTTAAAGAACAGTAAAATTAACAGTAAAAATAAATTTGAGTACTTTTATAAAAAAATTCTCATACTTGGACACACTTTCAAAACTACTTTGAGAATTTATATTTCCTCTTAATCTAACACATTTTTTTAAGGTACATATTACTTGTTTCCTCCTAACGTTAGTGTAATTGCTTTTATTATTAATATTTGTTTAGCATAATTGCTCCTTGTGTCCGTTTGAAAGAGTACGAAGCAATAAACGAACGTTTTGCTTACATTTTAAATTCAATTAGAAACAATTAGATAAGTAATATTAACCATATTATCATTTCCGTCTACAATACGTTGCAGATATTCCTATGTCGTATCAACGAAAATAATAAGTCGCGAGACGCATCACATTAAGGTCGTTAATTAACATATTGGAAACTGGAGACGACAGTATATAATGTATGTTAATTTATAAGTTTATATTCAGATAATTATTAAAACAATGTCTGAAAATATCTTCACTAAATGTAGGCTGACTTCTATTCAACTTGTAACTGGTCTGGAGTCTAGGAATTAAGGTTCCCTGGGAATAAATTGCATACACATGTTAATGTGGAGGTAACAGGAGCAATGGAGAATTCAACGTTCATGTAGGACATTTTTTAATATACAGTATACAGTACTGTGTGTATATTCGCGTATCTCACGATGAAAAAATGTAGTGGTCGTGTAAAATTTCTTTAAAAATTTTAATTAAACATTACTAAATATTTCGTAATGTACTTGTAAAACCAAATAAAATACACATATCGTAATATTACAAAATAACAATAATTTAATAAATCAAAAGTAGTCATAAAAAATAAGTTCAAATTATTATTAAAATTACAAATCATTGTAAGGCAACTGAAGTGCTATCGAAGTAAATATGGCACCAGATATGTACAATCTTTCCAATTTTTTAAAGTTTTAAAATTTAAAACATTATAAGAATATAGAAAACAAAGTTAAGACCCAGTAGATAATGATTTTTATACGCTCTGCATGTTATATATCCATATATTCTACATTTCGACTGTAGGCCTACATTCTGGAAGGAGCTTTTTAATTCCTTTTCTACTAAATTATATGCATTCAGCAGAATCAGGTGTAGAAGAATCATCACGCCATTATTTATCGATGGGAGGGGGTTGTGTTTACATTATCCTCTTTTATATTTATGTTTATATATATTGTAACAATAAATAATTTTCCCGTAATGATAACAACTATTACTGTGGACCTCACCTTTTATTTTCCGTCAATCTTTTCAAAAATTCTTCGTTGCCAACATTTCTTCGTAACCCGAAATAGGTTACATTTATTATATAAAAACCAATTCTGTTTTCAAAACTATCAGAAACCAAACATACAGTAATGTATGTAATGTAAGTATGGATAATAATGTTTTAATTATCCGTTTCCCAAACCCTTTATTTACACAATAACGTTCCGGATTATTGAAGTCAAATTGCCGGGCTGACTTTTTATTTATTGCCGGTTGGCTATTCTGTTTATCGATCGGTGATAGTAAAACGATGCTCGATTTCGTTTAATCTCAGGGCGTGTAAATGTCCTTTTGGCTACAGAAAAAAGTATTGAAACACACAAATAAAAGTACAATCTTTACAACAAATGTAAAAATATTATATATTTGAACAAATATGGACGACTATGGTCACAAACTATGTTCGAGAGAATTAGTGTTTCCTACCATTTTAATTGGTGAGTGTAAAATTAATGTTATTAGTATAATTCACTTTGTTTGTCTTCGTTAAGTGATAACTCAAAAATAGTTTATACTTAACGACTGTTTCTTCATCTCAGGTCCAGTTAACATGTCTTGGGTATAGTTGGTTTTCCTTTTTCATTGATTTATCCACTTCTGTAATCCACTTGGAAATGCTTTTAAATTATTATTAACAACCCTTGAAGCTATATTCAGATTTTTATTATTTAATTCGGTTGTTATTATTTTTCTTTTCTTTTAATCTCAAGCTCCTATACTTTCTTCAATCTTTACTCATCAAAGGTTACTAAAGAGCTCACAAAATTATTTACATAAATTTGTTGTTGCTATGGTTAAAATACCAAATTTGATTGGTGGACCTGATGAGATATTGTCATTGGAATACATTGTCTTTCTGTACAAAATTGGTCAGATATCTTTAAATTGGTTTAATTCCATTATTTTAAATGCTAATAACATCATTGTCTTGCTTTTAACTGGTACATCAATTTGGAACCAAACAAGGTTACTTTTACTTCATAAATAATGATTTTACATTTTTACCACCTAATTTTCTTAATAATTAATGTTATACTACTTATTTCAAATACATTTTTGTTGTGCAGACTAATATCATTAAACCTATTAATATTACATTCATTATTTCAATAAACCTTGCTGTTATACTTTAAAATTTACAATTTTCTAGTTTTTATATATAGGCCTAGCAGCTAACATGTGTGAAATTCTATTCCTACACTTATTCTAACAAATGATCTTTATGTTGTTATTTTAACACCTTCTACCTAAACAAATTAACATAATTATTTAAAATACAACATTTGTTGGTTTCTAAACCTTACAAAACAATATAATCTTTTACTTATAGACAAAATACATAATTTCTTTGGTCTAACTTTAATACAACAGATTATGTATTGTCTATTAGTCTTAGCACTTTACACATAACTTCATGAACATAATTAATTAAATACTACAATATAACTGAGCTGTTTTAAACAATAATAATGAACATAGTACTTGTAAATGACCTATGATTATTTTAAAATCATCACATAATAATGCAATTTAACATTTTACATTCATCAGCATTCTCCCCTTGACCTACTGATAATAAACATATTATCTTTATTTATTTATCACTTTATCACTTCTTACTTTATTATTATTATACTGGTTCATTTACCCTTTCTATCATTTCATTACATGTTTATTTACTACTTATTATATAATACTCATACCCATACTCATTAGTTTGTACTTTTATATGGTCATTACAAATTATAATTTACTGGGAATAGGGTATTTGGTCTCGAATATTCTTTCATAGTTCATTTTATGTTATATTTATCTTTCCCCATTACCTTACCTAAACATTTGGGTATAGTCAGTCATATTTAGAGTCTGTCAAATGTAGTCATTAGTGTTATGCTATCATTCTTTTATTTATTACTTGTTTTTTTATTGTACAGCTTCTCATTCGTCTACTCTTGCAAATTACATGGTTTTATGTCATACCATTTGTCACGTTACAATATATATATATATATATATATATATATATATATATTGTAACGATATATAAGTTTATAGATGTTCTGTTCGTTACTTCTTTAAATCCTCACTTTGGATTCGTCAATTTATAACAAATTTTATAAATGTTGCGGGCACTTAAATTATATACGTCGCCCGTTGGAAACGTCAATTAGTAACAAATGTATATGTATTAATTACCTTCAACCACACTGTTGTTGTTGTAATACTGTTACTGTTAATAATATATGTTGAACGGCGAATGATTTTGTAATCTGCCGCTCGCTCCCACTATACGTACCGTTTCGATGACGTCACCCACCGTTGCCAACCGTTGTGGTGTCCGCTGTGCTCTGTGAACTTATTTTTTAAATGGAACAGCAATAATAACGATGCAAATATAACAACAAACATATATCTTTGTAGGAATCATTTATTCAATAAAGCATGGGTTAACTGTTTCTCGTTTCTTTTATAATAATCACAATCGTGGCAAAAATTATGTGTCTCCTTTACCAGTTGGTACTGTAGTTGTAATTCGTATTGCATTCAGACCAAAATAAAGCGTTGGTTATTATTTCTTATTAAAGAATAGATCATCTCAGGGCGTATATGGTTCGGGGATTACAATTAAACAAAACGTTATTCTATAAATCAAAGTACAAATTTTACAGTTCAAGGATATTACAAAGTTTAGAGTGTAATGTACACGCCTGCAGTTGAATCGTGGCTGCTAGTTATTATAGGTTATGTCCAGTTCATGTGTTTATTAATTATTATTGAAATCAAAGGTTCTTGTGGTGTTTAAAAAAGGTGTCAAATCTCAATTCGTGTTATTAGTGAGTGTTCTTAGTGTTGGTGTGATATGGTGTCTGTAGTTTAGTTGCTTAATTTTTAAAAAGTCGTGTATGCAAAAGTTGGTGTTGGTGCATAATATAATAAAATGTCAAAGTCACCAAATCCTCTTCTTTATATGGTTCTTGGTCGAATGTAGGGCCCACGTCTGCTTCTGTCCTCCTCCCTGGTTCTTGATTCTTCTATTTCCAATGCTAGTTGTTCCTCACTTGTTTGTAATAACTCGTATTACGTGTATCTATTGGTGTTAACATGTCTGGAACGTGTTTTCACAATTTATAGTTAATTATGTAAGACGTTTTGCAAACGCGTCTGTACGCTATGACCGTTGTTAAAGAAGTCTCATTTTATTTATCCGAAATTTCTGGTTGCTATGGGTAAACTTGGAATCTGGTTGGTTGATTCGGATATACATTGTCATGTAATTTCATTATTTCAATGTCAAAATTTGTTCAAAACTTTTAAATTATTATAACTTTTCCGTACTGATTGGGAATTTAAAACTATTATCAACCTTATTTTGGTCTTTACATTTGACACACATAGACACTAAACATGCCTACCTTTACTTAAGAAATACAGTTGTTACAATTTTGTTATTTGAATTTTTCATAGATAGCTTAAAACGAATTATTTTGTTTGTAGATTTGTAGTGTATATTATTAACTATCAATCTGTTCATCCTTCAATATTTGTTTCATAAAATTCCTAACAATATTATTTAAAATTTACAAAAGTTGGTTTTTACCTGGCCTATGTACTGGTGTTATCTTCATCACCATGTTTATAAACATTTTACCTTAATGTCATTTTCCATGACTGATATCTTAGTAAACCTTTAACAGTTAAATTAACTTTTAACAACCATAAAAACTGTTTAACATATAACACTATCTTAAAAAAACAAAAAGGATATACTATCCTATTAGTTTAATCTCATGCCCACATGGCTATGATTCTACTGAACATTTCAACAAATAAACTGCTTTTTACTTAATCCATACAATTGTTTAACTCTTAAATTTATAATCTTAACATAACTTTAACATAGCTTTAATATAACTTTAATATAGGCTTCATCACCACTCAACAGATTATAACTTACTCTTAGTGCTTATTTTAACAATTATAACTTTTGCACCGTTCTATAACATTAATATTACCATCTCCTCTGCTTTCGTTATGCTATTATAACACTGCTTATAAACATTTACTATATAAACTTACTATTTAAACATTCATAACAATAACATCCTTAATAACATTAGAGGATTTTTATTCTGACTACAACTATACTATTAAGCTACTATCAATTCTTACTATAATAACAATATTTTGATTACTCTTCATTTTTTACTACTATTTTTTACTACTACTTCATTTGTTTATTCCATTTTTTGGTACTTTTCACCCTTAAACATAGTCATATTCCTATAGGTTTAAGGAATTGGGAATATAAACAAATATTCTCTCAATTGTCATCTAGGTATATCCTTAATATTAGCACTTGACTGGTGATACTTGTTCAAAAAACACTTGGTTTATTATTTTATCACTGGTTAGTATTGCACTGTTTGGATTCTATTTGTCACACTTATAAATAATTAATCCATCTAGTTTTGACTGTTTGATTAATTATTTGTTATCTTCTCATGTAAATATTATTTCCACTTTTGTCATGTGATCTTACATATAGTATTTTCTTAAAATTAATGTACATTAGTTTATTTATTAACTGTGTTGTACTTCAGTATCATTTCAGAATGGTTTTGTTTTTATATTTATTCTTATTGGTTTTTATGGGTTTTTACACTTTATTGTCCACTCTCACCTTTATAGGCCTATGAGTTCTGATTCATAATTCTTGTGGTTTATCTCTATTTTGGGTTAAACTTGCACTTTGTACCTTTTCACTGTACTTTAGTGTCAATAGTGGTTATTTCATAATATTTATTTCTTTTACTCATTTCACTTTGGTGTACCCACCCTTATTAAATTGTCACTTGGTAAATCACTTACTAACTACTATTATGCACTCTTGTTATAAAATGTTACTGTGAATAAATTATTATGTGTTGTTTTCTAGACAAACTTATGACCATCATTTATTACAATTAGTGGTATGGTTCATTGTATCTATAATAAGGTTTGTTATATTTTCATTTCATCATTCAAATCAATCACTTACTACTATTTCTCTTTACACAGTATTGTATGTTTGGGCCTATTATCCCTCAATTTGTATTTTGATTACCTTGATATTATGACACATTGAATGGAACCATTTGTTTCCTTATAACATTGATACATAATCCGTCAGTCTTTATAATACTTATTTTGTCCTTATTTAAAGTTCATGTCTTAATCGGGGTTGGATGTATTTTGCATCACTTTGCCTGAATCATTAATTTGGGTACGGTCAGTTGTATTACTAGTCAGTCTGAAATATTTATTTGTTCCTCTTCACTATCATCTTGAAAGATATACTTCTTCTTGTTTAGCTTCTTATCCATTGTCTTTAATAAATCGGGTACGATATTAAGTGGTTTCAAATGTAATGTTACAATATATATATTGCGACAACACAAATTACTAAACTATTGGCGCATAGGATATGATAGTATGTGTATCTTTAAATTAAAAGTCTATATTGGAGGGTTTAAGATTATTTATTGCACAAACACAAGTAATTGTTTATATGGTATATTTGATATGTACAGAATGTAATATTTGATATAGAGTCATTCTTTTAAAAAATGTTAAATACTGTTCATACGCATGACGTGATACGTTACATAAAGAAGATTCCCACGATGATGTTGCTGAAGAGAAGGGCAGGTCTTTGCGGTGTAGTTGGTTCGTCAGGTGTGGCTTATAAATGACAGACGTTCACCCAGAAACGTTTACAGCTGGGTTGGCGTCCTGTAACAGCTTGGCTGGTGTCCTATAACAGCTGGGCTGGTGTCCTGTAACAGCTGGGCTGGTGTCCTATAACAGCTGGGCTGGTGTCCTGTAACAGCTGGGCTGGTGTCCTGTAACAGCTGGGCTGGTGTCCTGACAGCTGGCTGGTGTCCTGTAATTCCCACGATGAATCTGACGCTTCGCACACACAACGGTACTACGGATCTTACTACTCGTAAAATTAATATAGAGTTTATGACCAAGTAATATCTCAGGTGACAGTGAGTTTAATCTAATAACGGTATATTGAACTTATACCACTCCGGCTTCTTCAAGTGTTCACGCGAATAACAAGGTCTACCGCGATCAGCAGACCACCCTATGAGGAAATCTTGCACTAACACGGAAACGTCTTGATGGAACAACTTACTATTGCGTAACTATTAATGATACTGACACTGCGGAAATCTCGCACAGTGATACAGTTACACTCACTTATTACACACGTAATACTACAATACTAATATCGTGTGTACAGAGTTAATATTCAACCGTTCTGCGTCACACGCGTTACTATCCCCGAATAGTCTTTACAGATTCCTGCAAGCGACAGAATCTTGAACAAGAATTGTATGTACCATTCGCGGTAGCAGCAGTGAAGAACTGCCTGTAATTATACGCGCAATGCGTTAAAACAATACTGTGTGCAGATGTACTACACACACAGTTCTGAGTCTTCCCGTTTCACTAACGACGAATAGTTTTTACAACACCTTGCAAGCGGTAGAATCTTGTACAAGGAGTGCACGTCCCGTTCGCGGTAGATGGCGTAGAAGAACTGTCGTAATTATACGCGCAATGCGTTAAAACAATACTGTGTGCAGGTGTACTACACACACAGTTCTGAGTCTTCCCGTTTCACTAACGACGAATAGTTTTTACAACACCTTGCAAGCGGTAGAATCTTGTACAAGGAGTGCACGTCCCGTTCGCGGTAGATGGCGTAGAAAAAGTGTCGTAATTATACACGCAATGCGTTAAAACAATACTGTGTGCAGGTGTACTACACACACAGTTCTGAGTCTTCCCGTTTCACTAACGACGAATAGTTTTTACAACACCTTGCAAGCGGTAGAATCTTGTACAAGGAGTGCACGTCCCGTTCGCGGTAGATGGCGTAGAAGAACTGCCTGTGTAACGACAGGCTTAAGAAAATTTCCAACCACCACTCAGCATTCTATTGGTGGACGGAAGTCACATGGTTAGTACACCGTGACAAGCACATTTCATGCTGTAAAGTGCATTTACTTTGTAACAGCATGCATAGCAGTAATCAGAAGACCCTTATCACATGCATAACTGCATACTTTACTAATATCATACATGAACGTAAACAATAGTCAGAAATATATAAGGATTGTAGCAATACATATGTCTATGTTCAGTTCAATGTCAAACACAATGATAATTAATTCACGCACAGCCCGGGAAACGTTTACCACTCACGCACGCGCACACATTTCCACAAACACAGTACATGAATAACAATAAATAAATAATGCACAGTTTTACTAAACTAAACCCTTATCCTTACTAAATACAACTGATAACATAACCAAACTTAACCATCTACCAATATAACATGAATGTCCATAGTCTGTGTAATATATGAGCTTGCCTCGCTTATCATGATCCTGTGATTCGTTGCAATATATATATATATATATATATCCTTTATTGAAATTTGTTCAAAGGCACTTTTGGATGTCTTATTCCGGGTATCCTTTCAATTAAAACATTCGCAATATTAATTCAGTTTTGCTTATCCGTAACACACACACACACGCGCGCGCGCGCGCGCTTAAATGTCTCGTGAAAAATCACTAGTATTTAACAAACCAACACACTTTTCTTTTACTTATATCAAGAAGCGTTTGATCTTCTACAAACGAAATGTGTAAACCAGTTACCAACCGGTATAATTTCCCAAATAGATTAACCTCACATACATGTACAAACAATTATACGAAAAATTAAATCCAAAGGGAATTAAGAGGATAAGTACCAGTGTGCAAATAAATTAGATAAGGTGTAATACTAGACGAATATACACAGAGATATAAAATGGGACTGAAGCAATTTCTAATTGTTTATTCTGCTGACGATGGGGAACTGGTTTCTGATGAAGAGGAAAATTTACAAAGATTGAAGTTTCTACCTTCCAAAGTTCATAACTTCTTGTTATGAATACATCAATAACGGAGCCAAGATCTCTGACAGAAGACAAATATAGTGCTACTTTCACGCAGTAAAACAGCCACATCCTCAGCACGCCTGAACAACAATGTGTCATACATAAAACGCCTAATAGAGGACTCGAAATGTCCGGTACAAATTAAGTATAATGGAAAAGTGAGATATTTTCTCTATGCTATTTCAGTGACCGCATAAATTATTTTTTATTGTTGGTTGAGAAAAACACAGGCCTTGCAAAGAGAAGTGAATGGTGTTTACTTTTCGCCATTCGAGATTGAAAACGAGTCTCAGAATGGGATGGGTTCAATGTCAATAAAGGGGAGATTCGATTCAGTGTTACAGTATTCAAATAAACCTTCACCATATTGACATATAATATTACTGCCGGTTGTACAGCTTGACACGAAACGAATATCTTTTTAGAGCGCTGTGTGCTCACCCTCATTTGATTTTTGTTTGGACTTTGTCGTCCTGAGATATCACTTTTTTATCACCGTACAAATGGAGTGGTTCTTAAAGTTTATTTTATTAGGAATTTAATTAAAAACTTACAATTACAAATTAACTATGCCAGAATACGATGAGATATTTATGGTGGTTTAGTTTTAATGATAATTCAATGTTTATTTATTTAGTAAAGATTAAACAGAAAATAATTAAAACTTTCATTTAAATTAATAGAAATATTAATTAAAACACACATAGTTTAATTATAACGAGCTGCAACAAAATACAAATCAACGTTTTCGAAATTATTAATTTTTGTTTACTATACACAACATGAGACAGCTATAAATATAAAAACGTTTAAAGAAATGTTTTTGACATTATGCAGTATATTTAAAAACATATTTACGCTTAAGAAATATATTTAAACACTGGATAAAAATGAAATTGGTATTGGTGTAACCATACCGTTTAGATTGGCTTAAATTTAAAATGTACTGGTAACAGTAGCAGAATAAACAGGTAAGCGTATGTACGAACCATCAATTTTATTTTGTAGACTTTTATTTTATTACAAGCAGAATGATCACTGTTGCACACCACTATATAAAAATTATCCCGATTAGCGCTTTCAAGCTTCACAGCTCATCGTCAGATCGGAATTGACAGAAATTATAACATAATTAAGAAGTAAATGATAGAGGACAGAGAGATAAGATTAAGAATTATATTGCATAGTACTAATTGGATGTTTTAAAATAAGGGTGTGTGACTGACCCACGTGTGTGGAGAGGAGGAGGGTAAGTTTAAAAGGATGCACACACACACACACATACACAACACTGAAACACAAGGAATTTGCTAAAAAAAAATATGTAACTGTACAGATGGTGGGGACAGGGTTCAGGGGGTGGGGAAGGGGCATTTATATTATAGCTTGTTGTGTGTGAGCAGGGTGGGGTGAGAGGGGTGAAGGGTTTGTTTGCACATAATTTCTGTCAATTCCGATCTGACGATGAGCTGTGAAGCTTGAAAGCGCTAATCGGGATAATTTTTATATAGTGGTGTGCAACAGTGATCATTCCGCTTGTGATTTCAACCACTAACACAAATTTCTTCATTAAACGTTTTATTTTATTCTTTGCTCTGAGACCTTTATTATGTCGCTAACTTGTATGAAGAGAAACAGAGGAAATTTGAAATCAACACAAAAGTGCTAATCATAGATAGGTAATTATTAAAATGGGAATCAGAAACTGGATTATAAAAAACGCCAATAAATGTGGGTTTGAACAACTAAAAAAAAGCTTTATTAAAGAGATGTGACTGTTCCTATCAGCAGCGGAAAGAAAAATATTATTTGATAGCTGTTTATCAAAAACCATACTGTAAAGAAAGCAGTAAAAATTAAAGATTTTTGAGACACGTGAAGTTGAATGCAGAGAATTGCATAGAAGAATGAAAAAAGTATGGTTGTTTAAAAAGAAACATGAACCAAAATTAAACAGAATTTAAATGTCTAGCATATTCGATATTGTGTGTGTGTGTGTGTGTGTGTGTGTGTGTGTGTGTGTGTCCTTTATATACGGTAATGATAAGATGCTGATGTAGGGTACTCCGTTTTTTTTTCGGTTGCATCTTGTTTGTCTTCTTTTGTTTCATGTCGTTGTTTAAATCAAATGGGATGTATCCATTAAAAAAACAGCGCCTCCTTTATAGCGCCGGTTTGGGGCCGGTTCTGCTCGCCTGGGCCAACAGACTAGCTCCAGGGAATAGCTGAAAGAGACCGGCTCCTGCATAATCGTATCGGCAGAGGCATTATAATTAACGCCAACGTGAGTTTCGGTCAGCAGAAAGCGCGCGCTGGTGACAAGGCTGCGATAGGTGTTACTGCCTTGAGCAAAATCATGGCCGATTTTGCGACGTCTCCAACCCAATGCTCAGATCAGGAAACGTGTAATCAGTCATGTTTTACGGGTCAGCTGAGGGTGTTAGTACAAGCTCTAGGCAAATAGTCATGTCTAGAGGTGAACAGATGCAGCGTAGAAAAATACTTACTAGAGTTTCTGTGTATCGCACGGTGTACGAACAAGCCGTTCTGGTGGTCGCTGGGGCTATTCAGATTGTCTTGCTTGGTATGTGGTTCTACAGATTCTGTTACAGATATATAAAACCTAGCATTTAACACAGATGTGTAAAACATCCGAATAAAAAGGTATTCTTTGCCAGCAAAGTCGTCGTCAACCACTTTAGCATTTCCTTTTTGGGGAAACCTAATCTTCATCAAACCAGACTAAACTTTAGTGGACGACAGGGGACAGACAGGGGGGATGGCATAATGCAATAATTTAAGCCACTCTTTAATATAATACAGTGACTTCCAGTTATAGAATAATACAATTTTTAGTTTTTTATCAGAATACATAAGTGTGTTTTCAATTGTATAACGCAAGGAAGAATTAATTTAAATCAAATTTTTTGTTACACAAAATTATTAGGAAACTTTTTGCGTGTCTTACAGCGATAATGTGTTGACTGTATGTCAAATTAAGAAAATTGTAAAATGTAATTACATGTTGTTTGCACACAAAATTGTGATGTAGTTCCGAAACAATCTCACCAGTCAACGAAGGCATAAATAGTAGTGTTTATTAATATTATGACTATCCAATAGTAGTGTTTATTAATATTATGACTATCCAATAGTAGTGTTTATTAATATTATGACTATCCAATAGTAGTGTTTATTAATATTATGACTATCCAATAGTAGTGTTTATTAATATTATGACTATCCAATAGTAGTGTTTATTAATATTATGACTATCCAATTTTCTACTTTCCAGACGGCGACGTGGGTAGTTCGTGCGATATCGATCTTTAATCAAAATGTATAGGCTAACCTCGAAACGAAATCCATTTTCAGATACGAACATGTTACAGATACAGCCTAGTTTATTTGTTGATGAAGTGTAGTTGTCTTCAGAAATTAATTTTACAGCTCAACGATTCGTAACTTGGGTGACAAGAAATCGAACAGAGTAAGACAACTTGGAAAGCGTAACCGTTCTGCGCTGTAACCCACGACTATCATTACATTATTTTTAGTACATAGTTTAAAATGTTGTTGCGTGCCTTCCGACTTCTAGTCAATTACACTGAGCTAATCATTACGTACGCAAGTGCATGGTTACTTACAATAATTTTAACACAATTATTTAATACAATTGTTAAATTGCAATAATTTAAGACAAGACTTGGTCTGACTTTGTCCACTGACATGTTTTTATCAGTGTAAAGGCTATTGTATTTACACGTTAAAGGTGATGCAAGCATTAGCTTCCAAAAGATTATATGAAACCTGATAAGAAGTAAGTTACATTAAATTCTACATAATACAGATCGGTGTAGTCAGTATTATTATTTTGGATTATTTTCCGACTATTCTACTGTCGCAGACACCCACCACTGTTTTCATAATTTCTCTTGCGTTTCCTCCTTTGAATGCACTGCTCATGGGTCTCCCATTATTACTCCATAATTTTATAACAAATGCTTTTATTACTAAAACAATTATTTAACACCATTCTTAAAATCTCATATTATTTAAACGGATACGTATATAACGGCAACCATAAGAATTATATAAAATTATTTAGCAAAAATAAAACACTAGCTTTACGAACAAAGGCTGCCACACTGCTTTAAAAAAGTGCAAATTTAGTCTATTTAAATTACCAACCAAGAGCATTCTAATTCTCATCAAACTTTTTTAAATACAAAATTCATTTTTGAATAGAATTTTACAGCAGGTAGTCGTCTACAGCGATGCGCATATCAAAGTAGCCAAATATGTATGCAATATAAGCGTCAGCAGGGAAAGTTTAAGTTAATGAAGATCACATTTACTTTACGATAAGTTTAGTACACCATGTTAGAGTAGGCTTTTGCAAATGTCTTAAACAAATCGACTGATCTGCTACTACTGATAGGCTGATGCTATCAAATAATTGTGAGTACTTTATTAAAAAAAAAAAAAAAACTTATTTTCCTACCAAATTTAATTGATCGTAAGTTCATACGACATTAGTAGATTTGTTATACATTTATTAAGACGTATACTTTTGCAAAAAAAAAGAAGAAATAAAATTATTTAATTTTAATTGTTATTACTTATTTCGGCTATATACAGATCATTTATGTGCTTCCCAAACAGCGGAAGGCTCTCCCACTCAGGAAACCCGAGGCCGGCAAGGAAGGCCGACCAAGAGAGGCTCCGCAGCCTTGAGAGGTAACAAAGAGCTGAGACGAGGAGACGAGAGGACGCTGAACTATGTTGCTGACCAAACACATGAAGCCGTGGATCGCAGAGAGTATGGGGAGGTTTTTGTCTAACGCAACTTCTGTGTGGTTATGGATATTTTCGGTCTTATATCCATAAGATGGGTACAGCCTCGTCTGCAGACTACCTGTTCTGCGCAGGTGTAAAGGATGACGCGGAAACTACCTTCTTCAATTATCATAGATGTGCCACGAGTAAAGTGGCGCTGCTCGCGGATACCGAAATGATAGCTCTAGTATCGTCGAAGCCATGTTAAGAGGTGAGGACATCTGGAACCTCGTAGCACATTAAGCAGAGGCCATCCTTCGGGCAAAGAACGGAGACATAGACCGTGTGTAGGTTATGAACGAAGATGTCAGCTCATTGGGGGCGGGAAAGTGGCCTAGTCTGAAGTAGCGTGATAAACGGCCTCATCTAGTCACCTAGTGGGCCTAAGGGGTTAATGGGTAGTCAACTTGAGACGGGAGTCCCACACTTCGTGAGCAAATCCATTTCCCCTCCCTCCTAAAATGATCGGGACACCAACAATAATTGGAATATGAAATGGAGGATGCGGCAAACGGTGTAGGAACCCTGCTGGGACAATAAAAATAATTTACGTTTAGATTAAATTACAGCTTTTAAAGTGACTGACAATATCTGTAGAATTTAAGTTTTTGAAAACATCAATTCACACGAATTTCCTGCACGTGAATCGTCATTCATATATTAATTTCAGTAACTTCAGTATATGTGTGTAGTAATTTCAACAAATCGAACTGCATTACAAGGTTTTTACACAACTTAAAATAAACAATTAATTTAATATTTTATTTTATTGTATGTAACATAAACGTTACCTATTGCATAGGAACAAAAATTATTACCGAAATAAAACGTCTAATTACGTTCAGTGCATAGAATATTATTATTAGAAGTTCGTAGGTTATGAACCAACAAATTCCAAAATAACACGAAATAAGTAAATTCTAAAGTTCTAAGACAGACCTCTTTTGAGACTTTGATTTGTCATTTTTAAAAGTGTTCATTTCAAAAATATTTTAAAATTATTTTTTAAACAAGCGTTTCAGTTTATTAAGAATGGTTTAAGATGATTCACACAATCATTACGCTACTATTTAATTAATAAGCAATGTATACGTTGCTGTTTCCTCTCACCTTGACAAGCAGTTTACAACATTATCTTATAAAACACGATGAACAGATTTCTTCAATAAGGTTAGCGATAGTGATGAGAGTAGTCATTCAGTGTAAAACGCAACGCACATCTCGTAGACCCCTGTATTGACATACCGTCACATAGAGAACACAACAACGTCCACAGTTCACACACAACCGAGATTAGTGTCTGTGGAAATGAAATGCTTCTGGTAAAAGAAGTTGAAGGATAGACCTAGACAATAGAGGAATTGTAACTCCCAGAAGCGCCATTGCCTACGTATCTTAAAAAGTTTTTCTTTCAATATTTAGAATTTTCCCTTTATGCACAGTAAGCTTGTGCGTTTTATCATGTGAAGTCTTGTCCACGTAGATTTTGTGTAAGTTAAAGTAAGCCTCTGTGGTTTTAGTACGGAGTTTTAAATATTCATTAAACAACTCGCTTCACGAATTATAAATTTATACTAACACTAAATTATAGAAATAATCCAGAATAACAACGTTGATGTGTATAATGTTTCATGACACTTTGGTGTAGGTTGCCAGATTTTTATTGTATTTGGGTTAACATAAAGTTAACACAATTAAAATAAATATACTAATATTGCTTAAATAACCCTAATATGCAAAAATTATCTTTACGAGAACTTTTAATCAAAGTTTAGTAGACACTGATGACAATTATTCAAATTTAGTGTAAAATGAGATTCAAAACGTTGTTGTTTACATTAAACTATGCAGGAAAACTGTTTTATATCTCTAGACACAAACTTCGTTACCAACCTAATGTTGTCCCTTGTAGGTAGTTCTGTGTTAAGTTATTATAAAATACTCAAAGTGACAGGTTGGCTGTTTCTGGTTAAAACACATTTCTAAATTTATAGAATTCTCTTGTGTTATTCAATTAAAATTAATCTGTGTTTAAAAAACAGAAAACATTATATATATATATATATATATATATATTGTAGCGTGACAGATATAAGCATAATATTGAATGGCAATTGATCATTAGAATAATAAAGTTATAATATTTAAATTTGGAAGAAAGCATTAAGTTTAATATAAAAAGATTAATTCATAGCAACTGTGGAAAGAAATCATTATTATAAAGAAAATACAAGTTCAAATAAAAGGAGTTACTAGTGATGAGTCATCCAAGACCAGTCTCATAACCAAAGGTTTTCAAGGTATAACCCAGGAAGGTAAAAAAGTAAATAACCAAGCAGTACAGAATATGACCAAACCCACAACGAGGGAGAATAAATAGAATAGAAACCCTAAAATAAGCCAAGACCAACCAATACAGGTTGTGTATTTCTGAAATAAAGAAGAAGATGGAGAAGATCCCAAGAAACCTGATGGCATCATCAAGAAGATGGAGAAGATACCAATCCCAGAAGGCAGGAGAAAAGAAGACTGATGAAAGAAGAAGAAGGCAGCATCCTGAAGAAGATGTCATGCTCTTATAAAAGACACCCAAATCCCTATATCCCCAAAATAAATATCTAAAAACAAAAGTATAACGAAATAAAAACCACATGTATACAAATTTAAGAGAGAGAAGTGTATAAAGTAAAAGTTGCCTGTGAACTAAGATGAAACAATAATATAGTACCCATGGAACAAATCTCCATTGAAAAACGCTAACCAATTTATTATGTTAATAAGACTATACGACCATTTAGCATTAACATGATATATAAGTGCAAAGTGAACCAGTGATAGTTTTGGGTATTATAAAAAATGAACCTTGTGTTTCATTCTTGGCAATCACAAACATTGAATGCAATGAAATATGCAATTTTCAATGACTTGAAGTGTGTACTGTGACAATATGTTGTTCATAAGACATGAATCTGTTTAAAATAACATTTTGTTTTATATGAAAAAAGAAAAACAGATTTCATAATGCTTTTTGAACAATTCATACTATTTATTTATTAATGACAGGGTACAATTCCCCAAAGACAATGTATAAAAGACGGTATAAAAACTGTAGAATCCTACTTCTAATAATAGTTAGAAATAAGAATATAAATATAAGGTTTTTATGTATATAGTAAAAGAATGTTTAAAAATGTTTTAGATATAAGGCCATTTGTTTGGGTCTGATACAACTAACATCAGAACTATAAAAATAGTTACTACTTGTAAATAGTAGAGAGTAATTAAGATGTTAGTTAGTAAAAAACCTTTCTTTTTTGTAAGCCATATTTCCATGTTTAGAAATAAGGATTTTGTTGCAAAATGTCTGACTTGAAGACAACCATTTATTTAAAAAAAATATTCTTTATTTGGTTTAACTGTTATTTGTATTGTAACCAATACTAATTGTTATTGTGTAATTTGAAAACATGTTTAATTTATAATACTATATGTAAAAGTCAGAGAGGGTATCACACATCATATATTGTTTGTAAAGTTTTTGTAAGGAAAAAATGTTAAAAAACCTAGGCCAAAAGAATGGAAACCAAACTTCATCAAAACAGGGAAATTGCTCATTTAAATGCGAATAAACAAAAGGGGTTTAGACAAAATAAACTTGAGATCATGCCATATAATTGCACATACCATTTAGAGAGATTTTAATAAATTATATTCAGAATTATAAATAAAAATGAAAATGACTAAACTCAGAAATTTGGACATGGGAGTCATATATTCCAGAATAATGTTTCAGAATACAACTAATTCAATTAATTACCAGAAAATAAGGGAATATGAACCTTTTAATACAATATAGGATTATTAATATTAAATATAACTGATAAAATGGCTGAATTTATATAATGACAGGAAGTAAAGTTTGATGTTTTGACTTTTCAGAGTATACCAAACTGAAAGTAAAATTACTATTTTTTGGACAGAAAACACTATAAAACGGCATTATTTAATCTGAAAATAAGCTGAATGAACTGAAAGATTAATTTAAATAACATCTAGTGAATAAAATTGATAAATAACTCAAGTTTAGGTATTTATATAGTGAAATATTAAAGTGTGCACAGGATATGAAAATATATTTGAACAATGTTAAGAATAATATTATATGGGCTAAGAGTTTAATTGAAACTGAAGGAAACCGTCAGTTGATTATTGGTATTCGAACGGTTAACATAAACGAGAGTTTTGTGACGATCTAACCTATCTTGCAACGGTAAAGTTAAGTGGCGAACAGTACGTTACTGTGAAGTCGAGAGTGAATTATAAAATCCTTCCAGAACATATACATTGTGGCAAAAACAATCAAGAAACACTAATTAACACTAAACAATACATATCTACTCCGAAAAACACCACAAAACACCAGAAAACTGTATAATACCTTAACCAAATTAGTGTCGGAATTGGGAAAAGTGTTTTGACTTATAATTACACAGATATACTAAATACAACCCAGAATCATTACACCAGTCACTACACAACATTTAACAAGAGATTTGCAGACACAAGAACAGGAATACTGCCAGAAAATACATTATTTGGAACGCAGCAGGAACGAGCAACATTTTGATCAACTTGATGGCCGCCATTTGCTTTTGACGATCCCAGTGCCTTCTCCTAGTTCAACACAGCTGTGGTGAAAACAATTATTTTATTTTCAAATTATTATTCAATGTTTGTGTTTAGTAATAATTATTCATTTGATGTAACGTTATACTTTTAAATATTAGCCCGATTTCTCTGACTTTGATAATAACTGGCTGTTTAAAGAACCCTGTACGATTTTTATATAATACTTTGTAATTTTTTCGATATCCTGAGAATCGATATTAATCGATAAGAGTCAATATTGCCATTAATTAATAAAACATTAATACTTTTCAATACTTAATAGTTCTTTATTTCTTCAATAATACTAATTACCAATAATATAATTCTAATTGATAATCTACAAGGACTTTACCACCTATAAGTGAAGATAACCTAAAAAATAAAAAGATAAACAAGTATCGATTGGTTTGAAGACAATCTTATGAGTGGTGATAGTTTATTTAAAATATACCAAAACTTTAATAAAAATTTTCAGAAGAGCATTACACTTTTTAAAACTTCACAGCCCTATATTAATTAATTGATCATAATTAATTAATTAATAAAAAAAAATTTTTTATTAATTTTTTTTTATAAACATAATTTTTTTTTTAAATTTCCTTCAAAACAATAATTTTTGTTTTGAAAATTTCGGTGAAGCTGAACATATATATTTCTTCATCAACTTTACGCTACTCGACCGGTCTTGCTACCATTGGGACTCAACCAGCTGGGAAACTTAAGGAAGTGTATCAGGCCAGTAAGACGTCGAGAGCCACACCAATTACACACCAATTAAACATATTACCTTACAATTTATTTATTTTATTACAAATTGGCTAGCCCAAACAGTGGGGCTTGATTACATCGGAGTCTCATACTTCACAATCTCTTATATCATCAACACACAACACACTAATATTTTATTTATTTTATTACAAATTGGCGCCCAACGTGGGGCTTTAATTAGCGATTGGAAGGCCAATACATTCTGCCCAATCACTAGTTGGAGCTAGGCAGCAGCTATAAAGTCAGAGAAAGATAATAAAAGGGTACAACAACAAGCAAAATGGAAGAACCTACACCAGAAGAAATGGTTGAGATAAGGAAAATGTTGAGGATGATGATGGAACAAATGGAAGGAATGAACAAGAAAATGGAATCCACAAGTAAGGAATTGAAAGAAGAATTAGGTAAGAAACTGGATGATTGGGGTGAAGAAATAAGAGAGGACAGATTGAAAAGAGAAGAGTTAAGAAAGGAGAAGACCGAAGAAATAAAATATGATAGCAAACCAGAACCAGAAGAAGTACCAAATGATAAAACGCAGGAACTAGTAATGGTAGTACCTGAAATTGAAACTAACCGAAACCAGGAAGATATTAAACCAAGGAAAAGGAGAATGTATCCAAGAAATGTAATAAAAACGAAGGAAGAATTGGAGATGATGAAACATGGGTTAATTGATGGCAATAATATCCCAATTACCTATGACAAAAACATCATGAACGCTATGAATTATAGAAGGAGAATCGAAGTAATTTCAGAAATAATTTACCACAAGACAGTAGTCTACCACTGGGAAAGGACCAGAGGTAAACAGAATACGACATGTGGAAAAGATCAATATCAGCGCAGAACTGGACAGTGGATTTCAGAAAGATGGAAATGTGATATCGTACCAGACTGTAATGATGACACAGATGAATCACCAGAATGTATTCCATTAGCGTGCCATCTAGGACAGTTCCAGGGTACGGTTAGACTAAAATATATTCCTTCAGAGTGGATATGTGATGGTAAACCAGCTTATGTGGTTTCAGATAAACAAATAATAAGTGATAACCCAGATGAAGATCCTCACATATGCTTGTCAGGTAACACAAAACATGGACCACAAAAGTATTGGTGTATACAATATGATGATAGAGGGAGCCAGCCCAGTAATTACGACGGCCCTAACAACCCGCCGCGTAATGACCAGTTTACCGGTAATTTTAACGGCGTTAGGAATAACAACCCCTATGTAAACAATAGAAACAATTTTTATCAACAAAATAATAATGTCCCATACAGTCAGAGAAATCCATATCCCAACAATAATGATGACAGCCCTTACCCACCTAACCGAAATTACTATAATAATAACTTTAGTAATAACAATAATAACAGTAATAATAACCGAGTGTCGCGCCCTAGGGTAAATTTTATAAGAGCAACTGAGATGATGGACCCTGGTTGACACAGATACCAAACACCATTAAGAAAAGGGACGGAGATCATGATAACCGACTACGGCGAAAGACAATGTTGAAGGAGACGAAATAAATATCATTCAAAGGAAATGATACGAAGAATAAACATAGAAACAAAACTGGGTTTTATGAGTGAAGACTATTTAAGAAAATGCACATTATGAATAAGAATATGAGCAATGGAGCGACATAAAGAAAATCGTTCATCTTCCTGGGTATATAAAAGAAAAGAAAATTTATAAGAAAAGGAAAAGTGAAGATCAACTTACAAAAGTATAAATAATATGGGCCAGTGTAGAGTACAATATAACCCCATATGTTGTGGTAAATGATAAGCATAACAATACATATGAGTTGAGGGAAATCGTTTCAGGAAAACTCAAAGGAGTGTACAATCAAGCTTCTATGAAGAAATATTATGAAGAATGAGTTGTGAGTTTTAGAATTTTGAATTTATTTTTAAAATTTTAAAATAATGTAAGTACATCTTACAACCTAATATTTTGAGAAGAACATTCTGGAGAATTAAAAGAAGAAGAATTTTTTAATTTAATAATTCAAAAAAATTCTAAAATAATGTAAGTACATCTTACAACCTAATATTTTGAGAAGAACATTCTGGAGAATTATAAGAAGAAGGAATTTAGAATTTTTTTTAAAAAATTCTAAAATACGTAAGAACAACTTACAACCTAATAATTTGAAGAAGAAACTTTATGGAAGAAAGAGAAAGAGAGAGAATTTTGTACTTATTAATTATAAAAATTTAAAATTGAGTAAGTACATCTTACTACAACCTAATAATTTTGGAACAAACTTTATGGAAGAAAGAAAAAGAAAGAATTTTGAATTAAAATATAATTATAAAAATTTAAAATTGAGTAAGTACATCTTACTACAACCTGATAATTTAGAACAAAACTTTATGGAAGAAAGAGAAAGAGAGAGAATTTTGAACTTAATTATACAAAAAATTTAAAAATAAAGTAAGACCAACTTACTATAACTAAGTTTATGAGAAAACTTTATGGTAAATAATTAAGAAGAATTTGAATTTGGAGAAATACCGAAACATTCAGAAATAATAGTAAGATCACAGTACTATAAACAATTCTGAATGAAACAATTCTGGGAATAAATGAATTAAACAGAATTTGAATGTTGATAGAACGTCAGAACTTTGAAACAAGATAAGATCAACATATTACAAGGATTTATGAGAAATATTTTTCAATTAAATAAAAAGAATAGTTTGAATTTTACATTAAAAATAACCAAGTTCCAAAAAATAATTATGTGTCAATTATAATTGAATTGAGAAGAAAATAAAGTGATTAATTCAGAAAAGAAGAATTAATTTTAATCCAGAATAAATGCTAGACATTCACAATAGCATTTGAAGGAGTAGAGAAGAATAGCAAAAAAGAGTGTAATATGCAAGAAAAGAAAAAATTTGGAAGCAAAGAGACTAATTAGCTATGAAACGATAATGAAAACAGTTAATTAAGAGCGAAGAAGAACAACTCATACCAAACAGATGGAGAAGATGATTTCGAACAAATGATAATAATAAGACCTATATGAAATGCAAAGAGAAGAAATACCACATGAAATATAATATAAATGAATTAATGTTAATGAATGCGAAGGCGGATTAATAACTTTCTAAGAGAAAGGAAAGAACCAAAATGTTTAAATAAAATGATCAATATAACAACCTGTATATCTAATGTAAAGATACAATGTTAAAAAATTAAATATAATATATTAAGACCATTCAAACAATGAATAAGAAAGACTATATATAAAGACCATGCTAATACCATGAGTAACCAGAAGAAAATATAAAGAGAATTCAGATGGAGAAGAAAGAGAGTTACACTGTAAACAGTAACCAGAATTATTAAAAGAAAGGTTTTCAACCATAATTAAAATAGAAATATATCAGACAAGTTAAGAGTTTTGGAAAAATATATATATAATGATTATAATAATAATTATGAAGATTTATTAAGATAGAAAATGTGAGATAATCTGAGAGACTACGAAGTGGAGAATCCAAAGATATTTTTATTAGTCGAAAATGAGACTACTTTTTATTTATTTATTCGATGACTGACTGAAGATAATTCCAGCAGCATTATGTTTTTTTTGAGCAGGGATGGATATGCCTCTGTACTCAATTTATAGAAGTGGTGTATGGCCAGCAGAGAAGTAGCGTACAGTGCCCCTCTGATCTGCCCCAGCCCACGTGATAGGGAATGTTAGGGAAATAATATCCCAAGGATGCAACACGAAGTTGATAAAGGAAGAAAATGTATTACAATAATAATATATCTCAGAAGACACTAACTATCCGAAAAGGATCAGTAGTAAAACAAATAATTATATATATAAAATTAATTAAACTCTAATTATAAAAAAGTCGATATAAAAATGGAGAAGAAAATGAATTATAAGAAATGATGAAATTATCATAAGAAATTATTTCATCCATAAACATGTCTGAAATAATTACTTCTGGAGGAGAGCAATCTGTAGCGTGACAGATATAAGCATAATATTGAATGGCAATTGATCATTAGAATAATAAAGTTATAATATTTAAATTTGGAAGAAAGCATTAAGTTTAATATAAAAAGATTAATTCATAGCAACTGTGGAAAGAAATCATTATTATAAAGAAAATACAAGTTCAAATAAAAGGAGTTACTAGTGATGAGTCATCCAAGACCAGTCTCATAACCAAAGGTTTTCAAGGTATAACCCAGGAAGGTAAAAAAGTAAATAACCAAGCAGTACAGAATATGACCAAACCCACAACGAGGGAGAATAAATAGAATAGAAACCCTAAAATAAGCCAAGACCAACCAATACAGGTTGTGTATTTCTGAAATAAAGAAGAAGATGGAGAAGATCCCAAGAAACCTGATGGCATCATCAAGAAGATGGAGAAGATACCAATCCCAGAAGGCAGGAGAAAAGAAGACTGATGAAAGAAGAAGAAGGCAGCATCCTGAAGAAGATGTCATGCTCTTATAAAAGACACCCAAATCCCTATATCCCCAAAATAAATATCTAAAAACAAAAGTATAACGAAATAAAAACCACATGTATACAAATTTAAGAGAGAGAAGTGTATAAAGTAAAAGTTGCCTGTGAACTAAGATGAAACAATAATATAGTACCCATGGAACAAATCTCCATTGAAAAACGCTAACCAATTTATTATGTTAATAAGACTATACGACCATTTAGCATTAACATGATATATAAGTGCAAAGTGAACCAGTGATAGTTTTGGGTATTATAAAAAATGAACCTTGTGTTTCATTCTTGGCAATCACAAACATTGAATGCAATGAAATATGCAATTTTCAATGACTTGAAGTGTGTACTGTGACAATATGTTGTTCATAAGACATGAATCTGTTTAAAATAACATTTTGTTTTATATGAAAAAAGAAAAACAGATTTCATAATACTTTTTGAACAATTCATACTATTTATTTATTAATGACAGGGTACAATTCCCCAAAGACAATGTATAAAAGACGGTATAAAAACTGTAGAATCCTACTTCTAATAATAGTTAGAAATAAGAATATAAATATAAGGTTTTTATGTATATAGTAAAAGAATGTTTAAAAATGTTTTAGATATAAGGCCATTTGTTTGGGTCTGATACAACTAACATCAGAACTATAAAAATAGTTACTATTTGTAAATAGTAGAGAGTAATTAAGATGTTAGTTAGTAAAAAACCTTTCTTTTTTGTAAGCCATATTTCCATGTTTAGAAATAAGGATTTTGTTGCAAAATGTCTGACTTGAAGACAACCATTTATTTAAAAAAAATATTCTTTATTTGGTTTAACTGTTATTTGTATTGTAACCAATACTAATTGTTATTGTGTAATTTGAAAACATGTTTAATTTATAATACTATATGTAAAAGTCAGAGAGGGTATCACACATCATATATTGTTTGTAAAGTTTTTGTAAGGAAAAAATGTTAAAAAACCTAGGCCAAAAGAATGGAAACCAAACTTCATCAAAACAGGGAAATTGCTCATTTAAATGCGAATAAACAAAAGGGGTTTAGACAAAATAAACTTGAGATCATGCCATATAATTGCACATACCATTTAGAGAGATTTTAATAAATTATATTCAGAATTATAAATAAAAATGAAAATGACTAAACTCAGAAATTTGGACATGGGAGTCATATATTCCAGAATAATGTTTCAGAATACAACTAATTCAATTAATTACCAGAAAATAAGGGAATATGAACCTTTTAATACAATATAGGATTATTAATATTAAATATAACTGATAAAATGGCTGAATTTATATAATGACAGGAAGTAAAGTTTGATGTTTTGACTTTTCAGAGTATACCAAACTGAAAGTAAAATTACTATTTTTTGGACAGAAAACACTATAAAACGGCATTATTTAATCTGAAAATAAGCTGAATGAACTGAAAGATTAATTTAAATAACATCTAGTGAATAAAATTGATAAATAACCCAAGTTTAGTTATTTATATAGTGAAATATTAAAGTGTGCACAGGATATGAAAATATATTTGAACAATGTTAAGAATAATATTATATGGGCTAAGAGTTTAATTGAAACTGAAGGAAACAGTTAGTTGATTATTGGTATTCGAACGGTTAACATAAACGAGAGTTTTGTGACGATCTAACCTATCTTGCAACGGTAAAGTTAAGTGGCGAACAGTACGTTACTGTGAAGTCGAGAGTGAATTATAAAATCCTTCCAGAACATATACATTGTGGCAAAAACAATCAAGAAACACTAATTAACACTAAACAATACATATCTACTCCGAAAAACACCACAAAACACCAGAAAACTGTATAATACCTTAACCAAATTAGTGTCGGAATTGGGAAAAGTGTTTTGACTTATAATTACACAGATATACTAAATACAACCCAGAATCATTACACCAGTCACTACACAACATTTAACAAGAGATTTGCAGACACAAGAACAGGAATACTGCCAGAAAATACATTATTTGGAACGCAGCAGGAACGAGCAACATTTTGATCAACTTGATGGCCGCCATTTGCTTTTGACGATCCCAGTGCCTTCTCCTAGTTCAACACAGCTGTGGTGAAAACAATTATTTTATTTTCAAATTATTATTCAATGTTTGTGTTTAGTAATAATTATTCATTTGATGTAACGTTATACTTTTAAATATTAGCCCGATTTCTCTGACTTTGATAATAACTGGCTGTTTAAAGAACCCTGTACGATTTTTATATAATACTTTGTAATTTTTTCGATATCCTGAGAATCGATATTAATCGATAAGAGTCAATATTGCCATTAATTAATAAAACATTAATACTTTTCAATACTTAATAGTTCTTTATTTCTTCAATAATACTAATTACCAATAATATAATTCTAATTGATAATCTACAAGGACTTTACCACCTATAAGTGAAGATAACCTAAAAAATAAAAAGATAAACAAGTATCGATTGGTTTGAAGACAATCTTATGAGTGGTGATAGTTTATTTAAAATATACCAAAACTTTAATAAAAATTTTCAGAAGAGCATTACACTTTTTAAAACTTCACAGCCCTATATTAATTAATTGATCATAATTAATTAATTAATAAAAAAAAATTTTTTATTAATTTTTTTTTATAAACATAATTTTTTTTTTTAAATTTCCTTCAAAACAATAATTTTTGTTTTGAAAATTTCGGTGAAGCTGAACATATATATTTCTTCATCAACTTTACGCTACTCGACCGGTCTTGCTACCATTGGGACTCAACCAGCTGGGAAACTTAAGGAAGTGTATCAGGCCAGTAAGACGTCGAGAGCCACACCAATTACACACCAATTAAACATATTACCTTACAATTTATTTATTTTATTACAAATTGGCTAGCCCAAACAGTGGGGCTTGATTACATCGGAGTCTCATACTTCACAATCTCTTATATCATCAACACACAACACACTAATATTTTATTTATTTTATTACAAATTGGCGCCCAACGTGGGGCTTTAATTAGCGATTGGAAGGCCAATACATTCTGCCCAATCACTAGTTGGAGCTAGGCAGCAGCTATAAAGTCAGAGAAAGATAATAAAAGGGTACAACAAGCAAAATGGAAGAACCTACACCAGAAGAAATGGTTGAGATAAGGAAAATGTTGAGGATGATGATGGAACAAATGGAAGGAATGAACAAGAAAATGGAATCCACAAGTAAGGAATTGAAAGAAGAATTAGGTAAGAAACTGGATGATTGGGGTGAAGAAATAAGAGAGGACAGATTGAAAAGAGAAGAGTTAAGAAAGGAGAAGACCGAAGAAATAAAATATGATAGCAAACCAGAACCAGAAGAAGTACCAAATGATAAAACGCAGGAACTAGTAATGGTAGTACCTGAAATTGAAACTAACCGAAACCAGGAAGATATTAAACCAAGGAAAAGGAGAATGTATCCAAGAAATGTAATAAAAACGAAGGAAGAATTGGAGATGATGAAACATGGGTTAATTGATGGCAATAATATCCCAATTACCTATGACAAAAACATCATGAACGCTATGAATTATAGAAGGAGAATCGAAGTAATTTCAGAAATAATTTACCACAAGACAGTAGTCTACCACTGGGAAAGGACCAGAGGTAAACAGAATACGACATGTGGAAAAGATCAATATCAGCGCAGAACTGGACAGTGGATTTCAGAAAGATGGAAATGTGATATCGTACCAGACTGTAATGATGACACAGATGAATCACCAGAATGTATTCCATTAGCGTGCCATCTAGGACAGTTCCAGGGTACGGTTAGACTAAAATATATTCCTTCAGAGTGGATATGTGATGGTAAACCAGCTTATGTGGTTTCAGATAAACAAATAATAAGTGATAACCCAGATGAAGATCCTCACATATGCTTGTCAGGTAACACAAAACATGGACCACAAAAGTATTGGTGTATACAATATGATGATAGAGGGAGCCAGCCCAGTAATTACGACGGCCCTAACAACCCGCCGCGTAATGACCAGTTTACCGGTAATTTTAACGGCGTTAGGAATAACAACCCCTATGTAAACAATAGAAACAATTTTTATCAACAAAATAATAATGTCCCATACAGTCAGAGAAATCCATATCCCAACAATAATGATGACAGCCCTTACCCACCTAACCGAAATTACTATAATAATAACTTTAGTAATAACAATAATAACAGTAATAATAACCGAGTGTCGCGCCCTAGGGTAAATTTTATAAGAGCAACTGAGATGATGGACCCTGGTTGACACAGATACCAAACACCATTAAGAAAAGGGACGGAGATCATGATAACCGACTACGGCGAAAGACAATGTTGAAGGAGACGAAATAAATATCATTGAAAGGAAATGATACGAAGAATAAACATAGAAACAAAACTGGGTTTTATGAGTGAAGACTATTTAAGAAAATGCACATTATGAATAAGAATATGAGCAATGGAGCGACATAAAGAAAATCGTTCATCTTCCTGGGTATATAAAAGAAAAGAAAATTTATAAGAAAAGGAAAAGTGAAGATCAACTTACAAAAGTATAAATAATATGGGCCAGTGTAGAGTACAATATAACCCCATATGTTGTGGTAAATGATAAGCATAACAATACATATGAGTTGAGGGAAATCGTTTCAGGAAAACTCAAAGGAGTGTACAATCAAGCTTCTATGAAGAAATATTATGAAGAATGAGTTGTGAGTTTTAGAATTTTGAATTTATTTTTAAAATTTTAAAATAATGTAAGTACATCTTACAACCTAATATTTTGAGAAGAACATTCTGGAGAATTAAAAGAAGAAGAATTTTTTAATTTAATAATTCAAAAAAATTCTAAAATAATGTAAGTACATCTTACAACCTAATATTTTGAGAAGAACATTCTGGAGAATTATAAAAAGAAGGAATTTAGAATTTTTTTTTAAAAATTCTAAAATACGTAAGAACAACTTACAACCTAATAATTTGAAGAAGAAACTTTATGGAAGAAAGAGAAAGAGAGAGAATTTTGTACTTATTAATTATAAAAATTTAAAATTGAGTAAGTACATCTTACTACAACCTAATAATTTTGGAACAAACTTTATGGAAGAAAGAAAAAGAAAGAATTTTGAATTAAAATATAATTATAAAAATTTAAAATTGAGTAAGTACATCTTACTACAACCTGATAATTTAGAACAAAACTTTATGGAAGAAAGAGAAAGAGAGAGAATTTTGAACTTAATTATACAAAAAATTTAAAAATAAAGTAAGACCAACTTACTATAACTAAGTTTATGAGAAAATTTTATGGTAAATAATTAAGAAGAATTTGAATTTGGAGAAATACCGAAACATTCAGAAATAATAGTAAGATCACAGTACTATAAACAATTCTGAATGAAACAATTCTGGGAATAAATGAATTAAACAGAATTTGAATGTTGATAGAACGTCAGAACTTTGAAACAAGATAAGATCAACATATTACAAGGATTTATGAGAAATATTTTTCAATTAAATAAAAAGAATAGTTTGAATTTTACATTAAAAATAACCAAGTTCCAAAAAATAATTATGTGTCAATTATAATTGAATTGAGAAGAAAATAAAGTGATTAATTCAGAAAAGAAGAATTAATTTTAATCCAGAATAAATGCTAGACATTCACAATAGCATTTGAAGGAGTAGAGAAGAATAGCAAAAAAGAGTGTAATATGCAAGAAAAGAAAAAATTTGGAAGCAAAGAGACTAATTAGCTATGAAACGATAATGAAAACAGTTAATTAAGAGCGAAGAAGAACAACTCATACCAAACAGATGGAGAAGATGATTTCGAACAAATGATAATAATAAGACCTATATGAAATGCAAAGAGAAGAAATACCACATGAAATATAATATAAATGAATTAATGTTAATGAATGCGAAGGCGGATTAATAACTTTCTAAGAGAAAGGAAAGAACCAAAATGTTTAAATAAAATGATCAATATAACAACCTGTATATCTAATGTAAAGATACAATGTTAAAAAATTAAATATAATATATTAAGACCATTCAAACAATGAATAAGAAAGACTATATATAAAGACCATGCTAATACCATGAGTAACCAGAAGAAAATATAAAGAGAATTCAGATGGAGAAGAAAGAGAGTTACACTGTAAACAGTAACCAGAATTATTAAAAGAAAGGTTTTCAACCATAATTAAAATAGAAATATATCAGACAAGTTAAGAGTTTTGGAAAAATATATATATAATGATTATAATAATAATTATGAAGATTTATTAAGATAGAAAATGTGAGATAATCTGAGAGACTACGAAGTGGAGAATCCAAAGATATTTTTATTAGTCGAAAATGAGACTACTTTTTATTTATTTATTCGATGACTGACTGAAGATAATTCCAGCAGCATTATCTTTTTTTTGAGCAGGGATGGATATGCCTCTGTACTCAATTTATAGAAGTGGTGTATGGCCAGCAGAGAAGTAGCGTACAGTGCCCCTCTGATCTGCCCCAGCCCACGTGATAGGGAATGTTAGGGAAATAATATCCCAAGGATGCAACACGAAGTTGATAAAGGAAGAAAATGTATTACAATAATAATATATCTCAGAAGACACTAACTATCCGAAAAGGATCAGTAGTAAAACAAATAATTATATATATAAAATTAATTAAACTCTAATTATAAAAAAGTCGATATAAAAATGGAGAAGAAAATGAATTATAAGAAATGATGAAATTATCATAAGAAATTATTTCATCCATAAACATGTCTGAAATAATTACTTCTGGAGGAGAGCAATCTGTAGCGTGACAGATATAAGCATAATATTGAATGGCAATTGATCATTAGAATAATAAAGTTATAATATTTAAATTTGGAAGAAAGCATTAAGTTTAATATAAAAAGATTAATTCATAGCAACTGTGGAAAGAAATCATTATTATAAAGAAAATACAAGTTCAAATAAAAGGAGTTACTAGTGATGAGTCATCCAAGACCAGTCTCATAACCAAAGGTTTTCAAGGTATAACCCAGGAAGGTAAAAAAGTAAATAACCAAGCAGTACAGAATATGACCAAACCCACAACGAGGGAGAATAAATAGAATAGAAACCCTAAAATAAGCCAAGACCAACCAATACAGGTTGTGTATTTCTGAAATAAAGAAGAAGATGGAGAAGATCCCAAGAAACCTGATGGCATCATCAAGAAGATGGAGAAGATACCAATCCCAGAAGGCAGGAGAAAAGAAGACTGATGAAAGAAGAAGAAGGCAGCATCCTGAAGAAGATGTCATGCTCTTATAAAAGACACCCAAATCCCTATATCCCCAAAATAAATATCTAAAAACAAAAGTATAACGAAATAAAAACCACATGTATACAAATTTAAGAGAGAGAAGTGTATAAAGTAAAAGTTGCCTGTGAACTAAGATGAAACAATAATATAGTACCCATGGAACAAATCTCCATTGAAAAACGCTAACCAATTTATTATGTTAATAAGACTATACGACCATTTAGCATTAACATGATATATAAGTGCAAAGTGAACCAGTGATAGTTTTGGGTATTATAAAAAATGAACCTTGTGTTTCATTCTTGGCAATCACAAACATTGAATGCAATGAAATATGCAATTTTCAATGACTTGAAGTGTGTACTGTGACAATATGTTGTTCATAAGACATGAATCTGTTTAAAATAACATTTTGTTTTATATGAAAAAAGAAAAACAGATTTCATAATACTTTTTGAACAATTCATACTATTTATTTATTAATGACAGGGTACAATTCCCCAAAGACAATGTATAAAAGACGGTATAAAAACTGTAGAATCCTACTTCTAATAATAGTTAGAAATAAGAATATAAATATAAGGTTTTTATGTATATAGTAAAAGAATGTTTAAAAATGTTTTAGATATAAGGCCATTTGTTTGGGTCTGATACAACTAACATCAGAACTATAAAAATAGTTACTATTTGTAAATAGTAGAGAGTAATTAAGATGTTAGTTAGTAAAAAACCTTTCTTTTTTGTAAGCCATATTTCCATGTTTAGAAATAAGGATTTTGTTGCAAAATGTCTGACTTGAAGACAACCATTTATTTAAAAAAAATATTCTTTATTTGGTTTAACTGTTATTTGTATTGTAACCAATACTAATTGTTATTGTGTAATTTGAAAACATGTTTAATTTATAATACTATATGTAAAAGTCAGAGAGGGTATCACACATCATATATTGTTTGTAAAGTTTTTGTAAGGAAAAAATGTTAAAAAACCTAGGCCAAAAGAATGGAAACCAAACTTCATCAAAACAGGGAAATTGCTCATTTAAATGCGAATAAACAAAAGGGGTTTAGACAAAATAAACTTGAGATCATGCCATATAATTGCACATACCATTTAGAGAGATTTTAATAAATTATATTCAGAATTATAAATAAAAATGAAAATGACTAAACTCAGAAATTTGGACATGGGAGTCATATATTCCAGAATAATGTTTCAGAATACAACTAATTCAATTAATTACCAGAAAATAAGGGAATATGAACCTTTTAATACAATATAGGATTATTAATATTAAATATAACTGATAAAATGGCTGAATTTATATAATGACAGGAAGTAAAGTTTGATGTTTTGACTTTTCAGAGTATACCAAACTGAAAGTAAAATTACTATTTTTTGGACAGAAAACACTATAAAACGGCATTATTTAATCTGAAAATAAGCTGAATGAACTGAAAGATTAATTTAAATAACATCTAGTGAATAAAATTGATAAATAACCCAAGTTTAGTTATTTATATAGTGAAATATTAAAGTGTGCACAGGATATGAAAATATATTTGAACAATGTTAAGAATAATATTATATGGGCTAAGAGTTTAATTGAAACTGAAGGAAACAGTTAGTTGATTATTGGTATTCGAACGGTTAACATAAACGAGAGTTTTGTGACGATCTAACCTATCTTGCAACGGTAAAGTTAAGTGGCGAACAGTACGTTACTGTGAAGTCGAGAGTGAATTATAAAATCCTTCCAGAACATATACATTGTGGCAAAAACAATCAAGAAACACTAATTAACACTAAACAATACATATCTACTCCGAAAAACACCACAAAACACCAGAAAACTGTATAATACCTTAACCAAATTAGTGTCGGAATTGGGAAAAGTGTTTTGACTTATAATTACACAGATATACTAAATACAACCCAGAATCATTACACCAGTCACTACACAACATTTAACAAGAGATTTGCAGACACAAGAACAGGAATACTGCCAGAAAATACATTATTTGGAACGCAGCAGGAACGAGCAACATTTTGATCAACTTGATGGCCGCCATTTGCTTTTGACGATCCCAGTGCCTTCTCCTAGTTCAACACAGCTGTGGTGAAAACAATTATTTTATTTTCAAATTATTATTCAATGTTTGTGTTTAGTAATAATTATTCATTTGATGTAACGTTATACTTTTAAATATTAGCCCGATTTCTCTGACTTTGATAATAACTGGCTGTTTAAAGAACCCTGTACGATTTTTATATAATACTTTGTAATTTTTTCGATATCCTGAGAATCGATATTAATCGATAAGAGTCAATATTGCCATTAATTAATAAAACATTAATACTTTTCAATACTTAATAGTTCTTTATTTCTTCAATAATACTAATTACCAATAATATAATTCTAATTGATAATCTACAAGGACTTTACCACCTATAAGTGAAGATAACCTAAAAAATAAAAAGATAAACAAGTATCGATTGGTTTGAAGACAATCTTATGAGTGGTGATAGTTTATTTAAAATATACCAAAACTTTAATAAAAATTTTCAGAAGAGCATTACACTTTTTAAAACTTCACAGCCCTATATTAATTAATTGATCATAATTAATTAATTAATAAAAAAAAATTTTTTATTAATTTTTTTTTATAAACAATTTTTTTTTTTTTTTAATTTCCTTCAAAACAATAATTTTTGTTTTGAAAATTTCGGTGAAGCTGAACATATATATTTCTTCATCAACTTTACGCTACTCGACCGGTCTTGCTACCATTGGGACTCAACCAGCTGGGAAACTTAAGGAAGTGTTTCAGGCCAGTAAGACGTCGAGAGCCACACCAATTACACACCAATTAAACATATTACCTTACAATTTATTTATTTTATTACAAATTGGCTAGCCCAAACAGTGGGGCTTGATTACATCGGAGTCTCATACTTCACAATCTCTTATATCATCAACACACAACACACTAATATTTTATTTATTTTATTACAAATTGGCGCCAATTTGTAATAAAATAAATAAAATATTAGTGTGTTGTGTGTTGATGATATAAGAGATTGTGAAGTATGAGACTCCGATGTAATCAAGCCCCACTGTTTGGGCTAGCCAATTTGTAATAAAATAAATAAATTGTAAGGTAATATGTTTAATTGGTGTGGCTCTCGACGTCTTACTGGCCTGAAACACTTCCTTAAGTTTCCCAGCTGGTTGAGTCCCAATGGTAGCAAGACCGGTCGAGTAGCGTAAAGTTGATGAAGAAATATATATGTTCAGCTTCACCGAAATTTTCAAAACAAAAATTATTGTTTTGAAGGAAATTAAAAAAAAAAAAAAAATTGTTTATAAAAAAAAATTAATAAAAAATTTTTTTTTTATTAATTAATTAATTATGATCAATTAATTAATATAGGGCTGTGAAGTTTTAAAAAGTGTAATGCTCTTCTGAAAATTTTTATTAAAGTTTTGGTATATTTTAAATAAACTATCACCACTCATAAGATTGTCTTCAAACCAATCGATACTTGTTTATCTTTTTATTTTTTAGGTTATCTTCACTTATAGGTGGTAAAGTCCTTGTAGATTATCAATTAGAATTATATTATTGGTAATTAGTATTATTGAAGAAATAAAGAACTATTAAGTATTGAAAAGTATTAATGTTTTATTAATTAATGGCAATATTGACTCTTATCGATTAATATCGATTCTCAGGATATCGAAAAAATTACAAAGTATTATATAAAAATCGTACAGGGTTCTTTAAACAGCCAGTTATTATCAAAGTCAGAGAAATCGGGCTAATATTTAAAAGTATAACGTTACATCAAATGAATAATTATTACTAAACACAAACATTGAATAATAATTTGAAAATAAAATAATTGTTTTCACCACAGCTGTGTTGAACTAGGAGAAGGCACTGGGATCGTCAAAAGCAAATGGCGGCCATCAAGTTGATCAAAATGTTGCTCGTTCCTGCTGCGTTCCAAATAATGTATTTTCTGGCAGTATTCCTGTTCTTGTGTCTGCAAATCTCTTGTTAAATGTTGTGTAGTGACTGGTGTAATGATTCTGGGTTGTATTTAGTATATCTGTGTAATTATAAGTCAAAACACTTTTCCCAATTCCGACACTAATTTGGTTAAGGTATTATACAGTTTTCTGGTGTTTTGTGGTGTTTTTCGGAGTAGATATGTATTGTTTAGTGTTAATTAGTGTTTCTTGATTGTTTTTGCCACAATGTATATGTTCTGGAAGGATTTTATAATTCACTCTCGACTTCACAGTAACGTACTGTTCGCCACTTAACTTTACCGTTGCAAGATAGGTTAGATCGTCACAAAACTCTCGTTTATGTTAACCGTTCGAATACCAATAATCAACTAACGGTTTCCTTCAGTTTCAATTAAACTCTTAGCCCATATAATATTATTCTTAACATTGTTCAAATATATTTTCATATCCTGTGCACACTTTAATATTTCACTATATAAATACCTAAACTTGAGTTATTTATCAATTTTATTCACTAGATGTTATTTAAATTAATCTTTCAGTTCATTCAGCTTATTTTCAGATTAAATAATGCCGTTTTATAGTGTTTTCTGTCCAAAAAATAGTAATTTTACTTTCAGTTTGGTATACTCTGAAAAGTCAAAACATCAAACTTTACTTCCTGTCATTATATAAATTCAGCCATTTTATCAGTTATATTTAATATTAATAATCCTATATTGTATTAAAAGGTTCATATTCCCTTATTTTCTGGTAATTAATTGAATTAGTTGTATTCTGAAACATTATTCTGGAATATATGACTCCCATGTCCAAATTTCTGAGTTTAGTCATTTTCATTTTTATTTATAATTCTGAATATAATTTATTAAAATCTCTCTAAATGGTATGTGCAATTATATGGCATGATCTCAAGTTTATTTTGTCTAAACCCCTTTTGTTTATTCGCATTTAAATGAGCAATTTCCCTGTTTTGATGAAGTTTGGTTTCCATTCTTTTGGCCTAGGTTTTTTAACATTTTTTCCTTACAAAAACTTTACAAACAATATATGATGTGTGATACCCTCTCTGACTTTTACATATAGTATTATAAATTAAACATGTTTTCAAATTACACAATAACAATTAGTATTGGTTACAATACAAATAACAGTTAAACCAAATAAAGAATATTTTTTTTAAATAAATGGTTGTCTTCAAGTCAGACATTTTGCAACAAAATCCTTATTTCTAAACATGGAAATATGGCTTACAAAAAAGAAAGGTTTTTTACTAACTAACATCTTAATTACTCTCTACTATTTACAAGTAGTAACTATTTTTATAGTTCTGATGTTAGTTGTATCAGACCCAAACAAATGGCCTTATATCTAAAACATTTTTAAACATTCTTTTACTATATACATAAAAACCTTATATTTATATTCTTATGTCTAACTATTATTAGAAGTAGGATTCTACAGTTTTTATACCGTCTTTTATACATTGTCTTTGGGGAATTGTACCCTGTCATTAATAAATAAATAGTATGAATTGTTCAAAAAGTATTATGAAATCTGTTTTTCTTTTTTCATATAAAACAAAATGTTATTTTAAACAGATTCATGTCTTATGAACAACATATTGTCACAGTACACACTTCAAGTCATTGAAAATTGCATATTTCATTGCATTCAATGTTTGTGATTGCCAAGAATGAAACACAAGGTTCATTTTTTATAATACCCAAAACTATCACTGGTTCACTTTGCACTTATATATCATGTTAATGCTAAATGGTCGTATAGTCTTATTAACATAATAAATTGGTTAGCGTTTTTCAATGGAGATTTGTTTTTCCATGGGTACTATATTATTGTTTCATCTTAGTTCACAGGCAACTTTTACTTTATACACTTCTCTCTCTTAAATTTGTATACATGTGGTTTTTATTTCGTTATACTTTTGTTTTTAGATATTTATTTTGGGGATATAGGGATTTGGGTGTCTTTTATAAGAGCATGACATCTTCTTCAGGATGCTGCCTTCTTCTTCTTTCATCAGTCTTCTTTTCTCCTGCCTTCTGGGATTGGTATCTTCTCCATCTTCTTGATGATGCCATCAGGTTTCTTGGGATCTTCTCCATCTTCTTCTTTATTTCAGAAATACACAACCTGTATTGGTTGGTCTTGGCTTATTTTAGGGTTTCTATTCTATTTATTCTCCCTCGTTGTGGGTTTGGTCATATTCTGTACTGCTTGGTTATTTACTTTTTTACCTTCCTGGGTTATACCTTGAAAACCTTTGGTTATGAGACTGGTCTTGGATGACTCATCACTAGTAACTCCTTTTATTTGAACTTGTATTTTCTTTATAATAATGATTTCTTTCCACAGTTGCTATGAATTAATCTTTTTATATTAAACTTAATGCTTTCTTCTAAATTTAAATATTATAACTTTATTATTCTAATGATCAATTGCCATTCAATATTATGCTTATATCTGTCACGCTACAATATATATATATATATATATATATATAATAGTTGTTTTTATTTTTATTAACACGGAGGCTTAGAAATCGAATAGAACACGAAAACAAAAACGAAATAGGACAAAAATAATTTATGAAATTACATTTGCTCTGGCCGAGATATTCGACTACCAATACTGGTTTAGGATGTATGCGATCCATCGCATTACAACAGGCTGATATATTTTTGCGTTGTTTAGGGATGCGTGTGAAAAGGTATGTCATTATACGTGGAATTTGACAGCAGAGACTTACAGTATAGAGTTTTCAAAGGTGTTTCACTAGTAGTCCTAGTAGTTATGTTAAGAAAGGCGGTTAGTACAGTGAGTTTAATTATGCAGATTGTGAAGTTGAGCAAATTGCAGCAGGTTCCTTCATTTATCATAATGAAATTACCTTAAGTAAAGATTTTAATAACTTCGCTTAGTAAACTAGATGGTAAGTTTATTAATACTGGTAAGTTCGTAGATTGTGTAGTGCATTATACTGTAGGCCTATAGTCTAGTGTTTGAGTGTGTGTATGTGTGTGCGTTTGTGTTGTATTGATTGTGTAGTGTATTCCCTCGAAAATACAATACAATTTTGTAATAAAACATAATTATTGAATCAAATAAATTGAACACATAATGCTATGGTTTTGAATTAGCCTGTATTGTTTACACTATTCAGAATTTTTCTTTAGAATTAATAATACTGTAATAATTTTCAATGTTTATACCTCCCGTTCTGTACATATTAAAAAAATTATTTAAAATGTTGTGTTGTTATACATTTTATTTATGTAAATTAATTTGAAATATTTTAGTAATATTTGAGACAATAATATAAAACAGTAACATTTAGAACGGTAGTTCTAATACTGGAAATTGTATTCTGTGTGACAATTCAGTTTCATGGCGTGCATTGGACTTTATATCCGTGGAACTGCACATGTAAGTACACATTGGTGGCGAGGATTTGAGCGCATGGTTACTTTGTCCGGACTTGTTGACTCGATGTCTCAGTTTCGCGTATTATCTCCACTCGTTAACACATATCGCATCGACTGCAACAGGTAGGGTATTACGGCTGCGGAAACCGTACAGTTACTTTCAAACTTTTAAAAAGCACAAATAACATAGTTAAATAAGTTAAAATTATATAAATTCGTGCTACAGTGTTGAATAAAATCTTTTCTTATTGTAGTCACTAAATCAAGTAATTCACATTTGAATGTATCTTGCAGTTAAAAAATATTTTTGCAGAAGTATTAGTAAATAATTATAGCATACGGTGTCAGTTATATTTGTAGACGTTAAGTATCTTATATTTCAGCAAGCAAATTTGTTTAAGTTAGTTGTATTAAATATTTTAGCTAAAAGCAACATTTAAGGTTTCAATTTTTTTATGGAAAATTTGTTTAGCTTTTCTTGATAACTAAAGAATATTTTTCATCTGTTTTTAAAAATAAAATAAAATTTTCTTTATCTGGGCTACTTATTATGCCAGAATGTTTTTTTCTATATTTACAGCGAATTTTTTTTTCTAAATACAAATTTTAGACTGTACTACTTTATCGCGTTATCTGAGTCGGACTCTTTCCCACTATTATTGATTAACCATACATATGTGAGTGTGTGTGTGTGTGTCCTTTATTAATTATTTTATAATTAACGAATTTTGGAATGGCCATTATATAATGGTACATATGTAGTCGTATACTTACAAAGAAATTTGTATAATTGTACTTCTGTCGAACTTAATGTAGTAAATATTACTTATGCTTGTAGTCAATGGTATTAAGTGATTGACACTGGAATTTATTGTTAGGTTGAAAACATATTTGGAGAAATTTTAGTAAATAATTGTGGCAGGCAACTTCAATTTGTATTTGTAGAGGATATTTTTCGTTTTATTTTGTGTACTTGAGTTTTCTATACGTCATATTTTTTTTTTGTAACACAGAGATTTCAGGACGACATATTTTTTTTTGTAACACAGAGATTTCATGACGACATATGTAAAATTATATCTTTCCAAATAAAGGCATGTAATTTTGATTATATTAGGATTTGTACAAACTATAATTGCATCTATTTTTGGTAGTTAAAAATTAATGTATCTGTCGGTGAAAGTACACATTTCTGTAGGCAAAATTTAGTGAATAATTTAACTTGTATCTAATCTTCACAGGCAATACAATTTAATATGATTGCATGTTAATACTTAATATTCATATATCCTAAATAAATGTAAATACCGTTGTGTGTGTGTGTGTGTGTTTGTACAACTTGTTAATTCTTAATTATTTACAGAAATAAATAGCTATTAATTACAACGGGTCTCTCCTGTCTTGAAAAAAAACTACTCATAGGCCCTATGTCTGTATTTGTAATTGAATAGGCGAAAAATCGAATGACGATTATTAATTTGTGGATCTTTTATGTACACGTATTCCTTGTCCTTGTACTTTTGTTTCTATCGATCTGCTTTTTGATCTAAGAATGTGTTGTGTTCTGTTGTAGCGTTTCATTAATAATGAGAATGCTACGGTAGAAGCAGGTCACCATACATGCACCTGTTTCTTGTCACGTAGGGTAGGGGGAGGTCTATACTAGATATTCGTCTGTGTGTGTGTGTGTGTGTGTGTGTGTGTAGGAGGGGCACGTGGTATATCGTGTAAATAGGTCAGACTTACTCCTTTCCGTCTTTTATTAGCCTCGAAATAAATATCAAATCGTGTGAACGTACACCATACGCAAACCGTGCGACCACAATCTTCTGAGATGTAGTGTATGTATGGAGAGTATACGGATATATGTACATCTTACACGACCGCGCGCGAAACTTCCGTGTTCATTATTTAATTATGCATGTTTTACTGCCCTCTGTGTACTTAATAATATCATACACACGGTGTTATTCGCGGAGAGATGAACTAAAAATTGCACTAGGACAAGATTAAGCGTACATAAATTTCTAGCCACCGAAAAACCTATACTAGACTGTCTTTTCTCTGCAGGATTCCGTTGAATATTTATTTTACATAGCTTAGAAAAGAACCCGTTTTCAGGATCACCGGTAAATGAAGAAATTTATGACTAGTTTTAAAGCAAGTTTAGCTCAGAACCCATATATCTGTATTTATACTAAATTTGTTAGCCTATACACTTGATTATGATGAGTAAACCTTATTGTGTTACAGAGTATTTAAAAAGTTTCGAGGGCAGAAGGATACGTTCTTTTAATTTTAAAATAAAAGCACGAGCAGGCAAGACAGTTCTGTCTTCAAGGCAAAACAGCTTTTTATAATATTAATCAGTATATTTTATGTAATCATAGACAAATATGCAACTCTTAAATCTTATTACTGCTCCATTAGTGTATGTTCATTGGAAGATTAAATAACCTACAGAGATGGGTTATTTAACGTAAGTATTTGTTTTCAATTCGTGACTTCAGGTAGTTTTTAAACGTCTGTAATACGTCGGTTTTTATATCTTTCAGAAGCATCAAACATTTAATAGGTTGATAAGTGAAAAATCGTCATTTTAAAACGTCGGCAAAGGTCAACAAAAGGTAATGAGTAAGAAGAAGAGATAGGCGAAGGTCAACAAAAGGTAATGAGTAAGAAGAAGAGATAGGCGAAGGTCAACAAAAGGTAATGAGTAAGAAGAAGAGATAGGCGAAGGTCAACAAAAGGTAATGAGTAAGAAGAAGAGATAGGCGAAGGTCAACAAAAGGTAATGAGTAAGAAGAAGAGATAGGCGAAGGTCAACAAAAGGTAATGAGTAAGAAGAAGAGATAGGCGAAGGTCAACAAAAGGTAATGAGTAAGAAGAAGAGATAGGCGAAGGTCAACAAAAGGTAATGAGTAAGAAGAAGAGATAGGCGAAGGTCAACAAAAGGTAATGAGTAAGAAGAAGAGATAGGCGAAGGTCAACAAAAGGTAATGAGTAAGAAGAAGAGATAGGCGAAGGTCAACAAAAGGTAATGAGTAAGAAGAAGAGATAGGCGAAGGTCAACAAAAGGTAATGAGTAAGAAGAAGAGATAGGCGAAGGTCAACAAAAGGTAATGAGTAAGAAGAAGAGATAGGCGAAGGTCAACAAAAGGTAATGAGTAAGAAGAAGAGATAGGCGAAGGTCAACAAAAGGTAATGAGTAAGAAGAAGAGATAGGCGAAGGTCAACAAAAGGTAATGAGTAAGAAGAAGAGATAGGCGAAGGTCAACAAAAGGTAATGAGTAAGAAGAAGAGATAGGCGAAGGTCAACAAAAGGTAATGAGTAAGAAGAAGAGATAGGCGAAGGTCAACAAAAGGTAATGAGTAAGAAGAAGAGATAGGCGAAGGTCAACAAAAGATATTGTTACGCCATTACACAACATTCTACGTGCTTCTCGGCCATTCCAGCGGAGCCCGGCTGTAATGTGTGCGTGCGTGCATATTGCTGCTACTTTGAGACAAAGGACAATGACGTGTCACTTGTCACGCGTCCGTCAACTAGGCTATTCCAGACCAATACCGGTCGGCGCACTGTGTTCAAGGCCACAATCAATTTCGTTCTGGTGTTTTCTAGTAGCGCTGACGCGAGGGATGGGTTATTATGGAATCTCAGCGGGTTACAAATATAGGAATTTAGCCGCGCTTAAGTTCAGTTTAAGTGGCGATTTATTCCAGTGCGTTTCCAAGTATTGTAGCGAAGTGTTATGTGTTTTATAATTGTGCGAGACTCTTATTAACTTACATTATTATTAAGTGTGAACAATTTTTATTTGATTTGTCATAAGAGACTATCTTGTTGATTAGAAATTGCTTAATTATGATAATTAAAGCTGGTGATTAGTGACTTAATTGGTGTCTTGTAATTTGTTTTCCACTGTACCATACGGCGATCAAGGAAACCGTCGTAACAATATGGAACAGTAGATCTGCAGCTACCTATTTGTTTAATGTATAGCAGTCTGGTTACTAATTTGACGATAAGTAAAAAACTAGATAAGAACGATGCCCTAGAGGTAAAATCATTATAAATATTTACATTAATACGGTGCACTTTGAGGATTACCGAATAATTGTACAATATAATCAAGAGAATTAGTGTGGATTCACTAGGAATAGGTCAACAACAGACCAAATATTTACACTAAGGCAAATCCTGGAAAAAACGTTGGAATATGGAGTGGCCACTCATCATTTCTTTGTGGATTTCCAGCCGGCATATGATTCAATCAACCGGAAAATGCTATATAGAGCTATGAAGGAGTTGAATATACCATCTAAGTTGGTGCGTATGGTTGGAGTAGTTATGTCCAATTCTAAGTGCCAAATCAGAATACAATCAAATCTATCTAACTCCTTAAAAACATTGAATGGGTTGAAACAAGCCATAGCCTTAGCGTGTCTGTTGTTCAACATAGCTCTAGAAAAGGTCATCAGGGATTCAGGAATTCAAACTAGCGGACACATATTTCACAAGGAGGTACAGCTTCTGGCCTATGCCGATGACATTGACGTCATAAGTAGGTTTGAATCTGGCTTAAAGGAAGCCTTTCAGGAACTGGAGTTGTCCGCTAAGGCTATGGGCTTGGTTATAAACCAAAGCAAAACCAAATATATGGTTGTAGGTGCCAACACTCGTGCCCTGTCCCTGCGCATTAACTATTATGAATTTGAAAAGGTTCAGGGTTTTCTATATCTCGGGTCATATGTGGACTCTGGAAATGGATATTATCTGCTAATAGGTGTTACTACGGACTGGTGAAACATTTTAAGTCAAAGTTAATAAGTAAAGATACAAAAGCCACCCTATACAAGACCTTGATTACACCAGTCCTGACGTATGGCTCGGAATGCTGGGTGTTAAAAAAACTAGATGAGCAGAAACTATCCGTTTTTGAGAGGAGGGTACTGAGGAGAATATATGGCCCTGTGAGGGAAAACGACATTTGGAGGCGACTGCATAATCGAGAGTTGTACGAAAGGTTTAAAGATCTTCCGATCGTGCAACTCATACAAATTAACAGATTGCGTTGGGCTGGTCATGTGCAGAGAATGGCGGAGGATAGAATCCCAAAAAGAGTGATGAATTATTTGCCGATGGGAAGGAGAAGGAAGGGAAGACCGCGTACAAGATGGCTGGACCAGGTTGGTAAGGAGGCAGTGAGGCTGGGTGCAGCAAACTGGTGGACATTGGCCGGGAGTAGAGACCAGTGGGGAAGATTTCTTTTGGAGGCCAGGGCCAGGACTGGGCTGTAGCGCCGAGGATGTATGTATGTATGTATGTATGTATAATCAAGAGAAATTGCAGTATATTAACTTTCGTATATTAACTGTCATTTGTTGTGAGAAAAATATAACACGTAAAAATCCAGAAAAATTAAGATAGTAGTATTATATAGTAATTAATCAATAAATCTGAACAGTTGACAATTGGGGTGGGAGATAAATAGAATAAAAATCATTCATTTAAAATAAAATTGTTACTTCGATTACTGGGAAGCGGACAAAATAATTCTGAAATTAATAAAATAAATACATTTTTCAAAGAATTCTCAGAACCACGGTTCCGTTAAAAATTATAGACGTGTATATCCCATGATAGGACAAAATGAAGAAAAACTGAAAACTGCACAAAGACTTTCAACGTCGTAACGGCAAGGCTAAAACTAGGCCTAAAACTAAACAGAAGAGAAAGCAGATTTTTCATGTGCGTGGAAAATCACTGCAGAGTATTGTAGTATATTAGTACGTTACTTTTTAAACTGATGTATTCACGCATTTAACAGTGGGGATACGGTAGGACAAAAGATTACTATTCACTTTGGATTAAAATTTATCACAGTTCACACAAACTCGGCTTTATAGCACTGTTGCTTTACTTGCAAAATTAAGAATGAAGTGCATGAGTAGGGGATGCTCGAGAAACGTTTCACTGTCTAAGATTCATTTATAATAAGAAAATAATGTAGATAGCGAGACCAATAATTGTAGAATAAATCTCTACGTAAAATAAAGTAAATATTTCACTTAAAATGTAGTTACATTAAATACTGTAGTGCGTGTAATACATTACATGTATATATTACTGTAGTTGATGTAACAGTTGTAATTAAAAAGAAAAATTGAAGAAAACTTTATATAAAGGCTTAATTGAGTGTAAACCAAGTATTTATATAACCTCTTGAGTGCATATTTTTCTCATTAAGCTGATTTTTATTTGAACAAATGTTCTTCGAATTGCGTGATTTATTAGAGCTTGTCATTCACTTACTGTAAACTTCATAATAATAATAATAATAATAATAATAATAATAATATGGTTGATATTTGTAAATTCAATTTCTTAACTTGATGAATATTTACGAGCATATATGATGTAAATGCACACTTCTAAGAAAGATGTATACTAAAATGTACGTTTTTTAATGAAAGCAATTTTGGAGTAACACTTTTTTAAAGGAAAGCACTTTATCTATGCAACACTCAATTTTATATGTAACGTAGTGTTTGGTCATAATTAAAATAAGTTCAAACTCCACGGCCTGATTGATACCTAAATATACAAGAAATACGTTAAACACAACACATGCGGGCGTTGGAGTACAAAAAACTAATGAATGTCGCTGTATTGCAACGACAAAACATCTGGAACAATAGAGTGTCGTTCTACATGTTTCCCGGCCAGCCGAGCAGGTGTGTGTTTCTGCCCAGGCCTCACTAAAGCATCCTCTAGACTTTTCGAGTGCTTGTTGACGCAAATTATGGAACATATGCGGACTATAAATAGACAACAGTTGTCGCCTAGAAGTCACTTTATGTTGGGCGATTTGTCAAGTGATGTCAAGTAGTTCAGACACTACGTCATATATAAATACTAAATTGATAAAGGAGAGAGGGTATCGTAAAATGGAATAATTATGACGAATTCAAACAAAAATTAAGATTTCATATGTATTCGGAAAATTTAAAAAGTTTACATACAGTTTAAAGAAAATTTTATATGTATTTCCCTTCTCATTAGTGTGTGTGTATTATAATTCCAGTATATAATAAACATAATACAAACAACTTAAACTTATTATAAACCTCATTTGCAGACCTTACCATGAAAACACAGTATATTTTATGTTAGATGCCTGGTAGACATAAAGAAATTCTGACAATTAACAATTTAAGATTTAGCACTTTAAAAATTCTGATAATAAGTGCTTCCCAAAGAACATCATTCTAATAGCAACGATGTGTACCCAAAGAATTAAATTCTTAGCGTGTCAATTAAGTTATTGTATTAAATTTCTTACTTCATATTCTTGAATACAAAATTTTATTACGCAAATATTTACATTCTTATATTTTTAGAGATTTTTTTTATTGTCTCTGTTTCATTACGGTCTTTATTTATATTTACTTAAATACTTCAGTCAATTTTCTCCTGATGGTGTAGATCACTTTACCTTGGTGTGTGTGTCAATGGTGGTCCTCCTGACTGTTGTGTGTGCTCATGTAAGTGTGTGAGTGTTCAAGTGTCGTTGGACGTCTCGATAACAACCGTTACTCGCGACACACCCGACACTTCACTCGGCGACAATATAATTGCTAAAAGAGGGTATGGTTTACCGGACTTAAAACCTGGAATTAAAACCTTGTTGAAGCTTGATTAAACACTGCTGGATTTGTCAACTGTTGTTACAGGGGACCTGGTGTAATCGTCACGATATGAACAATTATTTGTCTATTTAGGCGATTTTCATCATCTGTACAACATTCTTGAGAAATACAATAATTTTTCTTGTTTCGCGACAATTTGCACTTCATTCGAGTGTTTTTGTGACACCCATTTTATCTACGTAACGGAGTAATTGAAAAATAATTAAACTGTTGTTTTATACTTTCATAAATTTGCACTACCTCGAGTCCGCGGTCGCCTAACGTTTTGCACAACCCGATGATATACGCCCTTTTCGCGTGATTCGTTTTCTCACAGTTTTACAGAAACCACATATTATAACAATAAAAACTACCTGGGTGTTGGACCGTGGTATAATACTTATCGAATGATACATATTTTCCTTTAAACGTTTCGGTCACCTAACGGATGCCTCCTTCAGTAGTAAAAAATGTTCGACCAAACGTTTGCAGGCCGAACGTACTACAAACTAAGGTATAAGAAAATTTTGTGTTATGCTACTGGAAGTACCCTAAACTTGCTTATATCTCAGCTCGAAGTACGTTTGGCCTGCCACCCCATGTCGAGCAACTTATCAATTGCTTTGGCTGATCCTAACGGACACGGCAAAGCAGTAGTTGTTTTTGTTTCTATGGCTTTATTTATTTATTTATTTTTCGAATGAGCCACTGTGGACTACGTTTGGTTCAACTGGTTCCTCACTTTTTATTGGCTTAGTGTACGCTATACCGGATCTTAGGTTGTTCAAATTAACACCGACATCACATTCATTCTCTTTTCAAAATACCTCTAATTGCACATCCCTTCTCCCCCAAGTAATGAGTACTTAATTAAAGGAACTCATTACTTTTGTAAAAAAATTATATAAATCTATAATTATAAAAAAAATAAAACTATTTTATTTAAACATTTCTTTTGATTAAAATTTTTCGGGCTTTTTACATGACTAAATAGAACTCACAGTGATAAAATTTATGTAGTTTTTTTACATCGGCCATCTAAAGACCACATGCTAATTTCAATTCTTTATTCTTTGCTTTTCTTCTCTAATATTCTTTCACCCTTTCACTGCGTCTCTTCTTCCTGTCTTCAATCCACTTTGAACCTCGGTTTTCACTCTTCTAACATGGACTCCATCCATTTTTAACACTTTTGGCCGAAAAAACTTCTCTTTCAATTGCATATAATATAATATAACATAATATAATATAATATAATATAATATAATCTGCATGTATATTATTTTTTTCTAAATCCTTTTGGACTTCTTTAATTCAACTTGATGTTGAGTTCTTCCCTCACAGATATTTGAAGATCCGCTTTGCTAACCTATTGTCGTCCGTTCTATATGTTAAATGTTATATGTGTTTGTTAAATGTTCTAATTATTTTTAAATCGATATTAGTTAAATTACAAAGAGAAAGAAGGAAGGTAATGAAATAATATAACACCTATATGTTAACAAAGGAAAGCGTTTAATTGAGTATTCTTCGTAAATTAAATTTTTATTAGGGCCTATATTGTTTTACAGTGTAAGCACCATGCGCGTATGGACGTGACAGTGCGCATTTTGTTATAAAGAACATTTTCACTACTATATTCTTAAGAGACTGAATACATTCAGGAATAACGTCATCAGGACCTCGTTTATTAAAGTGTACAATATAGCTTACTTATAACTTGTATCTGTCATGAACCGTATCGCTTTTGTTGGAAAATCAAATTGCTCTTCTGGATGCACTATACCATAAATGAAGCGATAAACTTGAAACAGTTATGTAGTCTGGTGTAGAATAGTTCACCATGCTACTCTTTTTTACCCATCGATCACCAATGGATTATTCTTTTTATTAGCTGTAGAACAATTTTCTAAAATTCTGTGTATTCCCCTCCTTGCGCAGGCTTTATTAGTAGTTTAGTGAATACCACTTTTGTAAAGTTTGTAGCCTTACTAAAGTTAATATTTGAGCATGGCACATCTTTTATCAATATCAACAGCTTTAATCAATTTAATATAAGTTAATCTTTGTTTGATAAGTTAGTTTTTACATCCACTATCTCGGAATTAATATAGGATGCTATATTACTTATGTACTGAGTTAACGGATTTCTGAGTTTCGATTGTAGTGAGTTTTGTTTCTATTTCTTCTTCTTCTTCTTCTTCTTCTTCTTTTTTCTGCACGTATTATGTTATATAAACCTGTTCCGGCATCCATCTCATCTTCGGACGACCCACGTCTCTTCTACCAAAGACTATAGTTCAGTGTTGCTTTCGCAATCGATCCTCTGTCATCCTTTCCAGATGATCCCACCATTGTCTTCTGTAAATTGAAATAATTTCATTTATGTCCTTTACTTCAAGTTCTGCTCTGATATCCTCATTCCTTATGCTATATTCAACTGTATAATTTAAAGTATTTCGAAAAACTGCATTTCAGCACTCTGAATCTTGCCGCTTTCCTTTTTTGTCGTGACCCACGGCTTACTCGCATATGTCAATGTGGGTATTGTAATAGTTGTATACAATTTAATCCTTGTGCTGTGTCTTGTTTTATTCCTAAGATTTCTATGAATCAAATATTTCTAAATTTATTTATCTTCTCTTTTATATCATATTCAGATACATACCTTATTACACAGCCGAGATTTATGAAATGGCTTACTTGTTCTAAAGTGCTGTTGTTTATAACTATCATAGTCCTCACTGGATATTTACCTCTAAAGGCCACTGTTTTGTCTTTCTTACTGAAATTGTCTGTTGCCACTTCTTGTAATTGAATTGTTTCTATTTCCTTAAACTTTTTAGCACAACCTTTTGAACTTTGTTATTCAAAACAGTGCTTAATCAGTATTTAATTTATCAATATTTCGAGAATTACTTTTTCAATATATTTTGAAAATCATTTAATGAGGCATAAAATTTATTATACGTTTCCTGTAACTTATGGTTTATATAGTTATTACTATATTCAAGAAATTAGTAATATTGGTAATATCAGTGGTTAACTACACAAATCTTTTTCTTAACATGTTAAACTTATAATTTCCTGTTAACCTGTTAATTTTGACGAAGATGGCAAATATGCGCAATAATTAGTCGCCTTCCATTCCGATAACTATGGTGGAAACGTAATTGAAAATCTGAAGAATTCTTTCAGATATAAGTATAAGGGATTAAGGCGATGGGTTCACTAATTTCCAATCAGTAATGCGTAAAAAATTTAAAGGTCGTTTAACAGTATGTTGTTATTTAATGATCGGTAAATCAAACATATAACGTTTACAATTTTCAAATAACTGTAGTCTTTACATGGAGTTAAAAGTCAATTCTCTTTTGGATTTTACTTTAAACAGGAAGTTATCCCTATAAGGTTTGTGCTAAGGAATAAGCACGTTTTCAGCTGACTTTAGATCTTAGCTTGTAAATCTTTAAAGAGAAAACATTGATGTTTAATTTAAAAATTAAATTATTACATTTAAAAAAATTAGATTATTTATTTAATTACGTCTACATGCTCCTAAGGTAATGTGTCTACTTTATCATTTATCACAAACCGGTTTTTATTTTTAGCTCTACTCTAATATACTCTTCTTATCTTCTCGAACTTAGAAATCAAACTTATAGATTCCTATACAGGTCATTTCTCTATAATCCTGCTTATTGTGAAACTACCGTATCTTAAAGTTACTTGCCGTAATCGTCTTATAGGCAGCGCTTTTCTTGATACTCTTATATGTTATTGCATTTCCTTTCTCATTGTCCTTAGCAAAAATAAATGTACATGTACTTCTTTGATCGTAGACTGAAACCTTATTCAAAGGTAATGTTGTTTAACTCATCCTTAAACTTTCCTACTACCTTCTTGTAGTATTCGTGGTTGTTGTACCTTCTCATAATATTCGTGGTTGTTAGCATAGTCATTCATGTAAAATACTTCAGCATCCTCTTTAATTACTTTCTAAAGATCCGTCTTTACATTTACAGAATAACCACATACAGCATATACAAGTTTGTGTCGTATTACTTCAGTTTATCGTAGTAGAACCTGTATGTACTACATTAGTAATTTAGAAAGAGCTAGTACAGTAAATAGAAATTTTAGTAGCCTGCCAAATTTTAACTTTTTCTTAGTCCTATGTAAAGCTTTACAATCTTTGTCAAATATAGTAAACGTTTAAAACTAGACTTTCTTAAATATAATAAGTATTATTTTGGCAAAAGGTGTTTTTGTATATATTTGGAATATTATCATATTTTTGGTTTTAATAATTCCCTTTAGTGGAAACAATTCCTTCCTTTCTCCTGTTTTTATCCAACAACTTAAAATATAATAAACATGAACTAATAGTACAAAGTAAAATGATATTAGTTATTTCAATCTTGTGACGATTATTGCGTTAAATTATGTTTTGCGACAGGCTAGATACGTTTAGACCTTTTTACGTTTTTCTCTTCGAATGGTCTGTCTTTAGAGTAAATTACATTTTCTCCTACCAAAAAACGTATTGTAACCTACGACTCGTATTCAAATAGTGTACTATAATATTTCTTGTTGAGTATTTCAATTTGTCACACTGCTAAGTTTCACCAGGTTTAGTAAATTGTAGCTTGATATTGACATTGTATAAAGTGTAGAGATTTTGTTGCCAACTGGCAATAATGTCTTCTAATCATGAAGTAGCGTTTTGCTTGCAATTCGTAGTCACCCTTCAGTGTGTTTGCGGTACTAAGAAATTATGGAAAATTAGTAAGACAAACTAAGAATTGTTTATATTATTGGCATTGTTGGTTTGAGCAGGGACAAGATATTTAAAACAAAGGTTATTGGCATATTTGAAATTGCAGAATTCATTCATAAATATATATTTTCTTGACTGTGTAAGTAGAGCCAATTACAGTACGACATTAAGAAAATATTACAGTAACAATATTATGTTAAAAGAAACAAGAAGGTAAAATACAGGCTTCAGAAATGGCGTTCTTAATAGGAGTTAAAAGGAGTTCTAAACTTTATCGTATAAAGAATGAGAACATAAGAGAAGAATTACAAGTTTTTAACTTGAATGAAAGACTAAACAACGGTGGAAAAAACACTTCAGAAAGAATTTCAGATTTAGGACTGGCCAAACAAGTCTGTAAATATAAACCTACGGGACACAGGAGTGTGCGTGAAACCAGGAAGAGATGACTGGAGGATCTTTGAAGGCGGAGCAGGCAGCACCTTGCTTATGCCGTGCTGTGAAGAAGAAGATGATGATGATGATATTATGTTAACTTGTCGCTAGAGAACAATGGGATGTATCAGTATTTTAATATTTTACATCTGGCCTCTTAATAACAACTTTTAAATAAAAGAATGATTGCACATATCTATTAAAAAACGTTGTTTATCCTGCTTTACAAATTGTGAGCAACATATTATGATCTGATACAGAGTACTAAAAAGCAGACCAAGGTTTGTAAACAGGGTGATCAGGCATTTACTCAGAAGGGCTAGTAATTCTATGTGTCACTAAAACTCCACCCTAACATGACTTACGTTTTATTAATGAAATTTTGTGTTTATTAAAGTCGTTATGGGTCTATTATCAAGAAATATACAACTATCATTTGCATAATACATTACAGCAAAATAAAACCTTATATATATATTTTTAAAAAAATTACAGTTTTGAAGTAATTTTAGTGGTTTATACTAGGAATGCAATACGTACGTTGATTAAAAAGAATGGAGAATAAATTTTATATTACGGAGTATTATAGCAACAATACAACAGGTGATAGTAATAACGTTCAATTTCATAAAAAGTTGTACTTTAATCTAAGGAGATTTGAGTGAATTTTTCGTAAATGCCTGTCTTTTCACACCACAAAAATAGCGTTGAACAACATAAAACAGCGTTATACAATTAATGTTTTTAACAGACTCCAAGGCCGTGCAACAAAAACGTAAAACACTAGAAGAATCCTATAGTAACGAATCTACGTTACAGGCTTACGCTGTATACGGCATTAGGCATTTTTTTTTAGAAAAAAGATATAAATTAACACAAAAGCTTGACGCTTGGTAGTTTTACAATTTATTAAACTGTGACAATTGTTTCAGCCGATTAAGTTATTCCCAAAGAGCTGCTTAGAGAAAGTTTTTAGTGCATGGAAAAGAGTAGATAGTAACCGTGTATTAGCATTCTGAGTGACTAACCACAACACAAACCAACAAAAATGTTTCGAAAAGAGAAACCTCATAGATTGTGATTGTCTTTCGATATTAATAGTAATTTGTTATTAATAGTAATACATATTTTATAATAATTGGTTACAACGTAAATTTAAATCACCAGAAGTTTTCTAAAATTTTGATAAATGATCTGAACATATGGATCATATATGGATCTGAACATAGACTAATTTATGAAAAAATGTTTCCAGAAAAATTACTCAGAACAGAATGACAACAGAAATGTGATATGTATCTTGACTGAACGCATCGAAGGTAATATAGGTTTTACAAAAAAAATGTCATAATGTGTGACGAGTGATACATTTTTTAATATGGTTAAGAAAGTCGCAGGAAAACGAGGAGAGGCGGATACAAAACTCTCTACTCCAGAAACGAAACATTGAAAAAGTTCAGTATCAACACAGTTTTCTTTGCGGTTTTTTGGTATATGAGACACTGTTTATAAAAGATTTGTTGATTTGTACTTACTATCACGAAGTCAACCAAATTGAATACCGTGAATTTCCAGACAGACTGTGAGTCGTTCCCGTCGAATCAGTTGACTTTTGAATGCACTGTAATCATTACGTTTCATGTCACACTGCACTTTCTCTACACGAGTGATTGCTATGCAATCCTATTGTATCCAGTACCCTGACTAGACTTCCAGCACAGTTTCAGTCAGAAGAGTGTCTCCATAAGTACGTGGCTTTCTGAAAGAGCGACTAAAACAATTTTAAGAGACAATATTTAATTGTAGCGCATCAATAAAAAATTGTATACAGATTCGTCAATTAGGAAAGAAAAACTCTTAGTTACACATACACCATCTACCCGTAATTTTACATAGCTTTATTGTGGCCCATGAAAAATTAAACCATCAGCATTGATGATCGCACATGAGTAGATGCTTTTGAGATATAAACATAGCAGTGTCTCTCAAGGCGCTAAGCAGACATGAACTGTAGTGGTACAAAATATCTTACGGTGGAAAATAATTAAACAATATAGAAAGTACTGCTAATATATGAGTAAGCCGCAGTACATCACTGCTGCCCCAGATGTAAGTGTACAATTTGTTTATCTAGATACTCACGCCTCTGTAGCACAACCACTGACTGTACTTACACTTAATCACCAATTCCATAGATTCAGTTTACTCATAAAAACACAATGTAGCTACATTAGCAGTAGGCCTATATCTGTTTACAGTTAAACCGTATTGTATTCAATTAGCGATTCATAGGCCACGAGTGCGTCAACAAGGTATACTGTAAATGGAAACAGACCAAGTGTATGCGACTCATGCTAATAAATGTTTTGGACTTTATATCCTGTAAGAACTTTCACATTCTGTTATACGATTATACGATTCTATAGTTTGAAAAATATCTGTATTTAGTAACTCAGAAGAATTAGCGAATATTTTAAATGGTTTTCGACATTTGTTGTAAATACATAGTGTTGAGCGTGCTATGTAGTTTGTGCGTGTGCGTGTGCGTTTGTGTTTGTGTTTAGAAAGGAAGAAAAAGACAGAGAAAGACAGACAATTTTGCAGTATTTATTAGTGTAGCGTCAAATTGAAATATTAATATTACGTTTGACTTTTTGTAATACTTTAAATTTGTAATAGTCTGAGAAATAATATCCAAAGTTAATTTATAATAATAAATTAATTTATGTTGATAATTGTGTAAAGAAACGTTTTAGTGTGAGGAACCGACTCGACACCAGTGGAAGTAAACACATTACCAAGTTTTATTGGCCCTAATCACACTTACTTTATTATTCACTAACTCAGTAATTTAGAAAGCACTTTTGAGAGTTTTGCTGTATTTCTAAGAAGAAAATAGAAAATGTCACAAAAATTCACTAACTTACAAGTACTAACACTTAATAACTAAATTCTGTGTCGCTGGATAACGTTTTCTGTATTATAAAACCCACATGAACAAAGCAGGATACTGAAAAAGGAGATATTAAAAAAAAAAAAACTTTTAGAAATTTGTAAGTAGTCGGTACAAATATTACAAATAAAATCGACGACTAAAATAAAATCGACTTTATTAAATATTTCAACGTACAATATCGTAACCAAATTAGCTAAAATATTTAAAGTAATAAAAATTATAATATATCTGAATTTATATACTGCTTTCTCCTGCAAAGACGTTAACAGAATAATTTATTTTTAAATGATAGAATAGTCACACTAATGTCCAAGTGGCGCTTGCTAAAGGTGTTCACTAGTATTTACGAGATTTATGTCTACAATGTAAGAGCAAATGATTACTTTTCTTCAAGCGGTCCCATATTTCTTTCTACCGAAAACACCTTACCCTAAAGTGGTATTTCAACACTTGCGCTTTTTCACACCAGTGATGTTATAATTTGAAAGAAAGTCTTTTCAGTCCATTGCCCTAACATATGTAAGAAAAAATTCATAAGGTCAAGTCGTTATTTTCTAACACATGCTAACAAATATTTCTAATTGAAACGTTACTAGAAAGCCTGTTTAATTTTAAAATGTAAATAATTTGTAGGTGTACTTAAAAATTACTTTAACTTTCATAGTGTTTCTTGTTACTCATTATTTCACTTAATAGATAATACACGTAATGTGTTACAGGGTCCTAATGAGACATTAATGTATTACATGGTTTGGTAACAATACTTTCTGTAAATATCTACTTACTTTATCATTTTCTGTTTATTATAAAAATCTAAAGACAATATGAAAATTATGTGTTATAAATATTTTGCAGTAAGAACTAATAATAATCTTTGCAAATGCATGTTAAACAATTGTTATACCGTAAAAAATATTAATGAAATATTATAAAATGAATATTGTACTGTTGTATTTTCTTAATTCTTTTTTTAGTTATATTTGTGTAATTCTTTAATATGATTTTGTTTATTACAAATATAATATTTGTATATGCCCCAAGTTGTTGGTGCCATTTAATGTACTGTTATTTTCTGTATGCTATGTTAATTGCCCCTTTATTTGGGCGATCAGTACGCGTTGTCTATATATTTTAGTATTTTTTTTTAATATTTGAAATGTGGTTTATGTTAAACATATGTTCATGAAAACTCTATCACAGGGTAGACAACTAATCTTTCTATTTATATTATTTAATCTTGGAAATAATTAATTACTTTCTTTAATCAGTACCAAATAACGTTAGTTCATAAATTTTGAAGAAATAACAATGGAATAATATATACCGTGTAAATGCGAATAGTTTGAATATTAGCTCTTCAAAACTGCAATGGGTTCAATTCTCTCTGATGTTTATCATCTTAAATATAATTTTAGGCTTCTTTACTTGCTCCTTCTCTTTGATCTTTATCGAATTAAATGTAGAATTAGACTTTTTTCTTTAAGTATTAAAATTAGACTTCTTTAAATATAGATGTTTATCATATTGAATATAAAATTATACTCCTTTACAGGCTCCCTCTTTTTGATCTGTGTTCTATAAAATATATATTTAGACTTCTTTTCAATATCGATGTTTATTATATTGAATACAAAATTATACTTCTTTAAATATTACAGGTTTTCTCTCTTTGAGCTGTATGTGATTAAATATAAAATTAGACTTTTTGATGAGTATCTTCTTAAATATAAAATAAGAATTTTTTACAGGATCTTTCTCTTTGATGTATATTCTATTAAATATAAATTTAGACTTTTTGATGTGTATCTTCTTAAATATAAAATTAGACTAAACAAATTTTCTTACATTTCAACACAATTCAATTATAACAATTTACATTTGCCATATTGATACCTCACTAAATTTGTCACATATTTTCATCATATTACTCTTAAAACTATGTGTAATTTTACTAATTATTATTAAATACATTTATCTGATTTTTACATTTTTCATTCTAATTTGAATCTATTATATTATAATCTTATTACCCTTTAGTTTTATTTTAATGTTTATTTTAATTTTGTTATAATAATTGTCAACATATATTTTCTTCATACTGTTCTATATCATACAGTTCCAATACTTGAGTTTACCTCTACGTTTGTCATGAATAATTAATCAGTGTTTGTTTATAATTCTACCATATGTTCAAAATATTATTAAATTTATACCTTTGATTTTTCTGAAATTATTATTTTATTCTTATGTACTGTGTAGCATGACAGATTATCCACATTATAATGAATGAAATATGATCATAAATAAATATCAATTAAAATAAAATCAAGGAAAAATCTAAATAAAAACAAATAAGTACCACAATAAAATACAATCATAATCTGAAGAAATAAAAATAAAGAAAAAACAACTACGCAACAAATATGAGTAATGAAAAATAAACCAAAAAACTAAAATAAAGTAAGGAAATACCCAGGTAGGATAGGAGTAAGTAAGGAAAATACCCAGAACAAACCAACGTACATAATAAAACTATTTTGTATTGAAGAAACAAAGAATGAGAATCAGTAAGTAAGGCAAAACCTAGAACAAACCGACACCCATAAAATAAAGACTGTTTTTTAAGAAACAAGCTAGGATATGAATAAGGAAGTAAATACCCTGAACAAACCGAAATACCTAATAAGAAAGAATGATTTTAAAGAAACAAGGTAGTAGGATAAGAAGACTACAAGAAATACCCAAAGGAAACCCAGTAAGAAGAAAATAAAAACCCCAAAAGAGATTAAAAGTCACAAACGAAAGTATAACACCCAAAAACAGAAACTAATATAAAGTAGATGTAAACAAAAGTGTTTAGAGGTATAAGTAAAAGTGCACCCATGAAAGTTAACAAATGAAAAAAAAACAAATCTCAAGAATCCTCTATAAATAAAATTCTTGGTAATATAAAACTATAAAACTGATTAGTGATAGTATCAAGAAATAACAGGGGACCAGTGCAAGTTATTTTATTATAGTAGATAAACTTCAAGAAAGTGTATTAAATGCTTAAACTAAGTAAAGGTGTACCTTTGAACAACTTTCAAGTTTTTAATTTAACTTCAGAAATAATATTTGGAAGAATAGTGTTATGAAAAGCAAATACAAATGTTTCTAAGAAGTGCCACTCTTTGTCTAACAACATTCACTAAAATGAGAAAGATAAATTGAGAGCAGGTAATTAATAAGTGAAGTGACAAGGGATACATCCCTAAGCTAAAATAAAAACAGATAAGACTGCACACAATTAATTTTAAAAAATAAGTTAAAAATGAAGGGACAGATGTGTTATGTTTCTATTAAAGTCAATGAACTCAATACCTAAATGTTGGAATAAGAGTGTAATGTTTTATTATTCTAAAATATTTTTTATGTTTAATGTATTAATCATTAATGTTTAATGTTTAATGTTTAATGTTGATGTATTAATCAAGGCTGAAATGTCTGAGAGTGGATACCATTCTTTTATTATAAAATATTTATTATGTATTACTAGTAATAATCAAGACTAAAATGTCTGAGTTCGGCACTAATCAATAAAAACTGTTTACAACGTCAGGCACAAATTATTATCACAGCGCAATTCAAACAATCTAAGGTTAAACATAAAACTGATAATGTGACAACAATGAAATGAAGAATCTCGTTTAATTGTATAAACACATTAACTCCTAAACCTTAGATCTGAGGTCAGCCATTTCATTTGAGACTCTAAAGTGGCTGACTAGACGTTTGAGGCGCTATTTTGGGTGGCGCAAAACTGACAAATTATTTGATGTGTAGTAAATAAATTTACACAAATTTAAAGCTTTATTATTATTACTATTAATAAGCATATTATTATTATTACAATGTATTTTAAACAATACACGTCATTAGGCCTACGTACCGTGAGATTCCAAATACTGTTAACGTCTTAAATAATATACTTATAACTTGAATTACCAAAATTTTTCAGTAACAATTAGCGAGTGCAATTTCATGTGCATTGGTGTTGACTGAACTTTTACAACTATCATTATATTTACGTTATGCTTCCATATTTATGTGATTGTCACACTTCCATTACACTTTGCATAAAGCAAATGGAACTTTAAACCTTTCACTGATTTTATATGCCATATAGATACCTAACTCAGTACTGAAAATGAACATAATTGGCGTATGTAATGCACACAGAGAGAGGTGTGCTAGACTAGATCCAATCCTTTTCGTTATTCCAATCCTAGATTCCAATCCTAGACTCTTATTCTTTTCCTTCACCTTGATCTCAAATTCTTGTATCATGCCAGCCAGTGATAATGTAACCTTTTCCCGTTGTCATGACTTCTCTACATATATTAACATGACTGTAAGAACAAGCTAATCTACATTCATTTGTAACGTGCAAAACATGTTTTTGCTCATTTGTACTTCAGCAAAACAACCTAAATACAAGCCCGTGTTTTAATTAATAGTGGCCCTGCTTCTGACATATTTCAGCAATTGTAGTCACCAAAAAACATTTAAAACACAAATATTATTGTGGCAGCTGTCACTGATTTAGTTTGGAAAATTAACTAATTAAAACTAAAACTCATCACAATGTACGCGTAGGTGCACATTTTACGGTATATACTTCCTGAACGTTATATATTATTTGAAACATCTATTTTCGTTTCAGTGAATTTCTAATATTTTAAATTACTAAAATATTTAAAACACTAATATTGTAAATTCAAATCCTTAAATTCGTAGTGACCGTTAATCAATAAATTTTTTCAGATGAAGGGTTTGTGAGGATCGGTCAATAAATATAACACAAATTTATATTATTTGTGTCGACAATTTTACAATATGTATTGTCATCATCAGAGCCTGTGTATGAGTACAAAAGAAATGTCAAACACAACAGAACATTTATTTGAGTAAACGTGTTTGTGTATTGAGTGCGCGTGCGCGCGCGCGTGTGTATGTGTGTATCCTTGTATACGTGAAGGACTTGAGACAGACTGTTTTACATAATTAAATGATTTCTTTAAATACCACGAGAAAACTATAATATCACAGAACTTAATATATAGAATATTACAATTTAAATTACTCATAATGTAATGGTACTTGTAATTAATTATAAAAGCAGTAATCAGCAATTAAATATTTGAACTGGTACAATAAACGTTTATACATATACGTGTCAACATATAACATAATAAAGCATATTATAGCTAAATACAGATTATAGGGATGTTTACTTATGTAATTATTAAAAGTTATTTTTATCATAATAATTATATGATTTTAATAATTACACAAGTAAACATCCCTATAATCTGTATTTAGCTATAATACGTTTTAGGGCGTATTATGTTATATGCTGAATGGTTACGTATAAGGAGAACACATGGTTACTTTATGTTTTGAGTTTCATTAATAACGATTACTTTCCTGTAGGTATAAAAGTAATAATATTTAGGCGTGATAGTCATGGTTATGAAAATCAACAATCCTTATGTATTATAGTTTAGGCAGAAATTATATATTTTTTTATTGCATTTCCTAATGCCTTATATAGCATCGGATTCTATATTATAAAAGATTACTTTATGAGTCATAACATAAACTAATAACCTACAGGTAACGATGAATGATTTCCGTCATTGTTCAATTAATTTAAACTGGAAACGTGTATGTAAGGTTTTATTTTCCTTGTTTTCTGGTTAAATTAAGGATGTTAATTCCAAAAAGAACTATCATTACAATAACACAAATAGTATAATAATTTACCTGTAGTCTCTCACTCGTAATATGCAATGGGTAATGTCCTAAACCTTTTATCCGCGTAACCGAGTTAAATTCTACTTCCCATTTAAACTAGAAATTTGACTAGCTCAGTCGTACTTATAGTATTCCCAGTCATATCCTATAACATTAGTTTTATTTGAAATGCATGTAATTTGTCTTCCGTGCTTCATTTTAGAAACGCATTGCTGACTTCGAACTCCCAGTTTCGTCGGTGTTTCGTAGGAAATTAATAAAATTTTCGGCCATGGATGCTTAAATCTCTAACATATTTGGGGTTAATCTGATTCATTATTACAGTTTATATATTTTATTTATATACTGACATCTTACGGTCTATGGTAATTTGTTGTTACTAACATTACCATGAACCGATAAACTGTGTGTCATAAATGTAGAAAAATATATATTTTAGTGTAATCCAGATTACAGAATAATGATTTCTGTACAATTCCTGTAACTTCTTTATCAATTTTGGGGAGTGCCTGTAGAGTAGGAGGTTATGGTTTCATTTGTTGTAAGTAGCGTTTTTGTTTATCTGTTATTATGTTTTAATAAATTAATTACCTTAATTATCCGCCGTGTGATTTCCTATGCTTCGTCTATGACGCGTTTCGGAGCATATACTCCATCATCAGATATTAAAAGTTAAAACAGTCACTCATACGAGATCGTTAAAAAGTTAAAATGTCAAGATATGCATATGAACCGTACGCGGATTTGGGTGCGCACCCGTTCAAGTTCATTCTGCTACTGAGCGGTTGCTACCTTATCGTAGCCCCAGCAAGCAGACTCAAGGCAGTATCGTACAATCGGTTGGATACAAAGTTCAGGTGGTCATTTAGCACGATATCGCGACTCACTGGGTTTGCATATGCACTGTAAATTTCAAATTCCTCCAAGGCATTCATGAAACGGGCCTTATTACACACATGTAACGGTATTAAATTGGAATTAAAATCTGTGTAATTATGATTGTGTGAAGTCAGGTGTCGGGTGTAATTTGATTTGATGTTGTCAATATTTCTTATTTTCTTGGGTAAATGTTCTCGAAATCGTTTAAGGAAACCTCTCCCAGTCTGTCCAATGTAGAAGCACTCGCAATCATTACATGTTAACTTATATATGCCAGTTTTTTCTTCTGGAGGCGTGTGTTTTTTCGGTTTGAGAATATCCAGTAACTTATTATTAGTCCTGAATGAAATAGTGAAACTATTATTATTCAATATAGAACACAAAACCTTAGGCATAAAGCTAGTGTAATTAGTAGATATAAAAATTTTTTGCGTGTTGCTGTTTATTCGGGGTTTAAGCATTCTTTTTTCATGTTTTCTCAACAATTTGTCAATGGTTAAACTACTGTAACCATTGGCAACCGCGATATATTTTATGACATTTAGCTCATCACGGAAGTCATTATCATCCAAAGGAATCGTTAATAATCTATGAATGAAACTATTGTACGCTGCCATTTTATGTGAAAGAGGATGATGAGTGTCTGCGTGTATTGTGGTGTCAGTGGTAGTCGGTTTCCTATAAATGTTGAACTTTAGTTTATTCATCTGTCGAGTGATGGTTAAATCTAGAAAGTTTATCTTGTTATCAACCTCTGTTTCAAGAGTAAACTGGATGTTTCTATTTATTTTATTTAGACAGTTTTTAAATAATTCAATTTGTCTTATAGTACCATCAAAGATTAAAAACGTATCGTCTACATAACGTGCATAAAATATTATTTTATTTGCATATATATTATTGTTCAACAAGTGAGTATTCTCATAATAATTTAAATAAATATCGGCCAGTAGGCCGGAAAGGGGTGAGCCCATTGCTAGGCCATCATTTTGAATGTAAAAAGAACCATTAAAAGTGAAATAGTTTTGTTTCAAAATAACCTCGAGTAAATTAATTAACTCATTTATTGTCTGTGTGTTCATGCAACTATTGTCAGATAAATTGTTTCTCAAGATCTGTAATGTATCTATGATTGGGATGTTCGTGTATAAATTAGTTATGTCGAACGACGCCAATTTGTGGTTAGGTTGCAGTTCAACAGATTTAATATCATTAATAAAATCATTGTTGTTCTTAATACCATGATTATTACGTAATTGTAAATTATCTTTTATCAACCGAACTAGTGCTTTTGCAGTTTTGAAGCCAGGAGCAGTGGTAAAGTTCACGAGCGGTCTGATAGGTATGTTTTGTTTATGAATTTTAGGAAGTCCTGTGAATATCGGGGCTTTAGCATTGATGGGCTTTAAGTAACGTCGTGTGTTTTCATTGAATAAATTGGTACATTTATTAATACAATTGTTAAGTTCCCTGACGTACAAATCAGTGGGGTCAGAGTTTAATATATTAATGTTATTGTTAGAAATAAAATCATGAACTTTATGACTGTATGAATCAGTGTCCATAATGACTAGCGTATTTCCTTTGTCTGCCTTAACGATAAGGGCATTGTTATCGATTAATTTTGTTTTCATGCGTTTTAAGGTTTTATATTCACTAGCGTACCTAGACTGACCACGTGAAACAAGAGGTAGACTATTGTTTAATTTAATGGCTCTATTGAATTTATTATTTATAAGTACGCGTGCTTCATTTTGTAAGTGTGGGTCTGGAATAGATTTGACGGCTGCCTCCGCTTCAACGACTTCATAAATAAGTTTGTTTTTACCGATAGGTGGGAGATTATAATTTATCCCTTTATTTAAAAGCTTCATTTCGTTATCATCAAAGACTGTTGTAGTTAAGTTCATGACTCTAGGGTAAAATGTGTGTTTACAAACAATGGCAGACTCTTGGCGATGTTTTTGTTCTAGCATATGAAGTTTGCGTGATTGACTAAAATGTGTACGACGTACAATATCATATATGTATCTGTGTACGGAATCTAAAACTTTATCGATTAAGGCAGGATGAATATTGTTAAGAATCTGCAAATGCAGTTTAAGCAAACGAGTGTTGAGGAGAGATTTTTTAATGTATAAAGCTTTAATTTCTTCCTTGACGCGAAATCGTTCAGCGTACTTATAAATAATAAATTCAATAGAGCCATTAAATTAAACAATAGTCTACCTCTTGTTTCACGTGGTCAGTCTAGGTACTCTAGTGAATATAAAACCTTAAAACGCATGAAAACAAAATTAATCGATAACAATGCCCTTATCGTTAAGGCAGATAAAGGAAATACGCTAGTCATCATGGACACTGATTCATACAGTCATAAAGTTCATGATTTTATTTCTAACAATAACATTAATATATTAAACTCTGACCCCACTGATTTGTACGTCAGGGAACTTAACAATTGTATTAATAAATGTACCAATTTATTCAATGAAAACACACGACGTTACTTAAAGCCCATCAATGCTAAAGCCCCGATATTCACAGGACTACCTAAAATTCATAAACAAAACATACCTATCAGACCGCTCGTGAACTTTACCACTGCTCCTGGCTTCAAAACTGCAAAAGCACTAGTTCGGTTGATAAAAGATAATTTACAATTACGTAATAATCATGGTATTAAGAACAACAATGATTTTATTAATGATATTAAATCTGTTGAACTGCAACCTAACCACAAATTGGCGTCGTTCGACATAACTAATTTATACACGAACATCCCAATCATAGATACATTACAGATCTTGAGAAACAATTTATCTGACAATAGTTGCATGAACACACAGACAATAAATGAGTTAATTAATTTACTCAAGGTTATTTTGAAACAAAACTATTTCACTTTTAATGGTTCTTTTTACATTCAAAATGATGGCCTAGCAATGGGCTCACCCCTTTCCGGCCTACTGGCCGATATTTATTTAAATTATTATGAGAATACTCACTTGTTGAACAATAATGTATATGCAAATAAAATAATATTTTATGCACGTTATGTAGACGATACGTTTTTAATCTTTGATGGTACTATAAGACAAATCGAATTATTTAAAAACTGTCTAAATAAAATAAATAGAAACATCCAGTTTACTCTTGAAACAGAGGTTGATAACAAGATAAACTTTCTAGATTTAACCATCACTCGACAGATGAATAAACTAAAGTTCAACATTTATAGGAAACCGACTACCACTGACACCACAATACACGCAGACTCTCATCATCCTCTTTCACATAAAATGGCAGCGTACAATAGTTTCATTCATAGATTATTAACGATTCCTTTGGATGATAATGACTTCCGTGATGAGCTAAATGTCATAAAATATATCGCGGTTGCCAATGGTTACAGTAGTTTAACCATTGACAAATTGTTGAGAAAACATGAAAAAAGAATGCTTAAACCCCGAATAAACAGCAACACGCAAAAAATTTTTATATCTACTAATTACACTAGCTTTATGCCTAAGGTTTTGTGTTCTATATTGAATAATAATAGTTTCACTATTTCATTCAGGACTAATAATAAGTTACTGGATATTCTCAAACCGAAAAAACACACGCCTCCAGAAGAAAAAACTGGCATATATAAGTTAACATGTAATGATTGCGAGTGCTTCTACATTGGACAGACTGGGAGAGGTTTCCTTAAACGATTTCGAGAACATTTACCCAAGAAAATAAGAAATATTGACAACATCAAATCAAATTACACCCGACACCTGACTTCACACAATCATAATTACACAGATTTTAATTCCAATTTAATACCGTTACATGTGTGTAATAAGGCCCGTTTCATGAATGCCTTGGAGGAATTTGAAATTTACAGTGCATATGCAAACCCAATGAGTCGCGATATCGTGCTAAATGACCACCTGAACTTTGTATCCAACCGATTGTACGATACTGCCTTGAGTCTGCTTGCTGGGGCTACGATAAGGTAGCAACCGCTCAGTAGCAGAATGAACTTGAACGGGTGCGCACCCAAATCCGCGTACGGTTCATATGCATATCTTGACATTTTAACTTTTTAACGATCTCGTATGAGTGACTGTTTTAACTTTTAATATCTGATGATGGAGTATATGCTCCGAAACGCGTCATAGACGAAGCATAGGAAATCACACGGCGGATAATTAAGGTAATTAATTTATTAATTCGTACAAGTGATTTGGTTACCATATTAAACATGAATATGTTATAATGTGTTTGGCTTTGTTGTTTTATTGTATTTTAGCATCTTTCAGATGCTTTTAGTTGTTCTGTATTGCTGTTTCCCGTAATGAAGTTCTGTATTCTGTTTTGTAATTTGTTAATCTAAATAATTACCTTAATGTTGCCTTTGTCTGCTTTTACAAAAGTGATGTTGTGTTTGTGTGCTTTTTCATTTCGCTAGCTGTATATACTTCATGGAAGTGGTTTTTGTTGACTAATGTCCTATATGTACATACTGTGCTGTGTTATGGGTTAGTGTGTCTTGATTTTCATATACTAGAGAGCTAATTTAAAACTTCCAACTTTAAGAGAGTCCTAATTTAAAACTGTTTCATCTTGTCTAGATATTGTAATGTTTTAAGTAGAAATATAATACATTTCATTGTGTAAAATTACATTTTTTTAATTTTAAGAGTCAATTTAAATTGCTTATAAAATTATAAATTGCATTATTACAATCAGAGTTTTAGTTTATTATGAAAAGTATATGTTTATTAACCACTAGTTTTAATACTTCCATTTGAATGTGGTCAATGATCAACTATGCAATTATTATATCAGGAAAAGCGTTTTCTTTTAGATACATTTGGCAACGTTTTGGTTGTTACATTGAAAACACAATATCAGTTTGTTCCTCTAATTTTTTCATTAATTGGAAATACTAAAAGTATAACTTACAGCTACCAAACAAAACAATGATATTAGTTACGAGCTGGTAAACTAACCTAACCTATTACAACGACATAGTTATATAAATTGTACACCATGTATGATACGGTTTGGTTTCTAGCTCTCTTTCAGAAAAGATTCACGTTTTCTGGTTAAATAAATTAGACATTAACGTCTTTGATACAATGTATTATCATTATCACAATTTTAAGGGCTGTTAGCCCCTGGTCTAAAAGTATGTTTACTGCCAGACTTTTCGTCTGTACCGATGACAGACAGACTTCAGTGGCGCGGGAACACAGATCACAACACCCGCGCACGACTACAAACAAAGACTGTTCTGTCCCGTTAAGACACTTTGTACCTCGCAGCCGTCGCCGGGCTTATGTATTTCAACTGCCGCTGCCCTTTAAAACCGAGCAAAGTACCACTGAGTCGAGGTCAGAACCTGGGTCTCTACAAACAAGATAGTGTGGTCTTCATTAGTTAGCGTGTGTTCCGCTACAGCAGACTTTTGCGTTCACCTCAGACGTCATTGGCACTTGAGTTCATTAGGCAAGAACACGGTACTCTGTATGTCCCGCTCAAGGAAAGCGTATCCCTGGTTAATACCTACTCGTAAATACCTAACAGCTCGTAAAATTGTGATAATGTAAAGACCAGGCGTAAAAGTTTACGTTATTTTTGAATGTATTACCGTGTGTACCGTTAAATCGACTCAGTCAAAATGCCGTACTGTAAAGCATAATTTCCCTTTAACGTTTTTGAGCTTTATTTGTTGTAGTAAGTAATTTACAGCTTTTTGCTGTCGTTTCGTAATAACATCTTTACGTAAAGTTCAGTAGCTTCTCTTCAGTGAGTCTGTAGTGTTATGTAATTACGAATTATCAGTAAAGGAAGCCTAGAAGTGTTTACGTTATTCGAATTATTTGCCTTGAGTTGGGAGTTGTTAATTCAGTCGAAAAAGTTGTTGTTGTGTCAGCCTTGAGATGTAATAGTTCAGTATCCAATGTTCATTGACTGCGTTACTTAAGTTTAGAATACATGCTGTGTATTATTGATAACAGTTAGGTAATACTTAACATTAATAGACTTTTCAAGACTTATATATAACGTTTCAAAGGTGACGCTACAAAACGTTGACATGTGCTAGTACTTGACTCATTAGAATTACTTACTACTCAGGAGATAATGTTTGATATGGTCGACCACCCAAGAGTGTATGTAATCTCATTGACGAATTACGTAGCAATATTTAATGTACTTTAATGTACATAGCAATATAATAGTTGTTACGAGATTGTAGACTTATAGATGCTTTATGAACTATGACGGTTAATAATGATGCAAACTAATCAATCGAATAAGTTGAAGATTGTACAAATAGTCTATTTTATTAGTAAACTAAAAGTAAATGAATAATATCACAAAATATAAATTATTAGTTAGCTCTGAAAAACTTTATTACCTGCTAAATCTATACCATATATTAAAAAAATGTACGCGTATACATAGTAAGAATAATATATGCTTCACCGGCTTGTAATCAGGCATGCTACAAAAGTAATTCTGAAATTACGAAGCTCGTACGTTTGAAGCCTGAGCAGATCTGGAAGCTTATAACTGCATTTAAACACTGCAACCGTGCAATCAGAATTACTATAATATGAAAAAACGCGTCTTTTTCCTATTAAATATATATATATAAAGCAAACTGATGCAAATATTTTATTGGTTACGTATAAATAAATAAAACAATATATATGTGATATTATGATAACAATCCAACTATTACAAAACCGTATATAATAATATATACAAGCTTCTTTCCCTGATTAAATATATATGTGTGTGTGTGTGTACATATATAAAGCAAATTGATGCAAACATTTTATTGGACAGATACAATTAATTAAAACAATATATGGTACGTGAAACTATGATAACGATCCAAATATTTCAAAAGCGTCTGCACTAATAGATAGATGCGTCTTTTTTTCTCTGCTTAAATACATAAAATGAAAATCGATGCAAATATTTATTGAAAATAAATAAAATCACCACTGATTTTTAGGGAGAGAGAGAGAGAGAGAGAGAGAGAGAGAGAGAGAGAGAGAGAGAGAGAGAGAGAGAGAGAGAGAGAGAGACAGACAGACAGACAGACAGACAGACAGACAGTCGAATGTGAATGGATAGTGCCAACATATACAGTGTGAGTGTGAATGGATAGTGCCAACATATAATGATAGTGCATATTTATATGATAGTATTTAATTTTAATTTACTATTTCTGAGAGAGACAGACAGAAAGATAGACTGAGAGACAGAGAATATTTTGTATTTAGCGATGAGCGAGAACTTCTCTGCAACATAATACCTCAAGTTTTCTCTCTCTCTCTCTCTCTCTCTCTCTCTCTCTCTCTCTCTCTCTCTCTCTCTCTCTCTCTCTCTCTCCCTCACACACACATACACACACACAGACACCGGAGGAATACGGGAATAGCTGACTGGCATCTAGTATGACCACAGTGGGCGGTATGAAACATTCCTTTCAATTGTGAATAATTCATTTTGGATTTTTCTTAAGTTTGCACGTTTGATATATTAAACTCAGCAGAATACCTTATTGAAATTATTGTCTGAGAAGTAGTAAGTACTAATAGGTTAAAATTATAGTATGAAGCGCGTATGAATAAATTATTTAAATTACTAAACAAAAAAAGATCATATTAATAATATCTATTACATATTACCTACTCCAAATCTTTAGAAATTTGCATTATAGGCCTAATTGCTGTCAGCTCTTTCACTTATGTATGCGTGATAAGTTTAACTTTTTTATTTGATAGGAGTTGATAACTTGTTTTGTTTTAAACAAACACAGGAGCGTGCATATTTGACTATTCTCTTCCTGGGATGTGTTTTAGAGGTTTCCAGAGCTAGAAAGTGCTTACGGGTTCCAGGCGATAAGGCTGTTGCCCACAAGCTTTTCTAGTGGAGTTTGTGTAAGCCTTACGGAGACATAACTAAACTTTGCAACAGCTATTTTGGCACTGCAAATATCTGTTTCCTAAATTGAGCAAAATTCTGAGTGGTTTCATGATGTCTTAGTCCCAATATTGATGTCTTGATGTCATGATGTCTTACGTGGCTAAATATTCTTCGCCTACAATTAGAAATATCTCTCGGCTTATTAAAATTTAACAAACAAAATTAAACATAACAAACTTTAAAATTTCTACAAGCCGTAGAACCAATTTACCCATTAAATTTGTTTTGTGTATTGTGTATAGCACGTCTATTTAGCACTTCATTTATTATTGAAACTCGGTAATTATTGAAAAGCGGTATCGATACCGAGTCTCCGTACCTGGTTATATGAAACATTAGATCAGTTAATGAAGTTTCATTACAGGAACAATTCTTAGTTATTGTTGTAGGTGAACGTCTCAGTTCGACGAGTCCGTGCCTTCCCACACGGAACTCTTTCGTTTGGGTGATTCTTCTTCGTATGTTATATACAACTTTTAGATTGTCAGTTTGGGTCAGAGCGATTTTGGAAATCAAATGTTTGACTTACACAAGAACAATTCACATGAGTTTATTTTATTAATTTTACTTCATACACATATAAAATAAGTTTGAAATACAATTATTCATCGACGACGGCGACGATGGCGTTGACGAACAGGAGAAGAAGAAGAAGAAAAAGAAGAAGAAGAAGAAGAAGAAGAAGGAGGAGGAGGAGGAGGAGGAGGAGGAGGAGAATTAGAAGAAGAAGAAGAAGAAGAAGAAGAAGAAGAAGAAGAAGAAAAAGAAGAAGAAGAAGAAGAAGAAGAAGAAGGAGGAGAAGGAGAAGGAGAAGGAGAAGGAGAAGGAGAAGGAGAAGGAGAAGGAGGAGAAGAAGAAGAAGAAGAAGAAGAAGAAGAAGAAGAAGAAGAAGAAGAAGAAGAAGAAGAAAGTTAGCCTTTTATAGTCCATTGTTTTAACTATTGTTTGATCTAAGGAATGTTGTGGTGGATCCAAGAAGTCTCGTCAACGGGTATGCATCAATGGAAGAAACACCCTTTCTACGCTGTTTTTGGTCATGTGTCAGAAAACGTGGCACTCATCCAGCGCACATCTTTGTCAGATACGGACAAGATAGCATCAGCGCATCTTTGTCAGCGCTGTTCGTGTAAGATATTGAGCACAATTTCCGTTGATATACCAAAAACCTCAGCTATCTCAGTTACTTTCATTCTACGTTCCAACAAAACGATTTCATAGATTTTTTAATTTATTGTAGCGTAGTCACTTCAATGGGACGTCCAACATGTGGGTCTTCAACCTATTTTATATTATCAACCCAGCGCTTGTTCTTTGTATTCGATGGATAAAAGTCCCCCAACGTTGAATCCAGACTCTTTTTGTATATAAGTTGCAATAAAGTGTTTAAGAAAAAATGTAATCACAGAATAAATTCCAGTCTATTGAATGATGCTCGAAGCTCTTACAGAGTAAAGTGTGTCACTAATAATAAACAACTCGTCGTCTTAACATCTTCAAAACTAAGCTTACAAAGGATGAAATCATAAAACATGGTCAAAATATACAGAATACTAGCATTATCTCTGTGTCAGGACCGAAACGTTTCGCTCTACCCTCGTAAAACGATCCATTAGACACTACAGACAGTAAAATTTACATTCACAGCAGTCATCAAAATTACTAACTGGCAGTCAAAAAATATCAATTCTCAGTGATTAAAAGGCATAAAATAATAAATTTGAAATATGTCGCTAAGTGGCCATTGTTTCCTTACCCGTCTTATTAAATCGAATTCCAGATAACCATTCCAGCATTACTTGTTTTGCTACGTGTTTTATAACTAACAACCTATGAGATTGTTGTGTAATTAGTCGACATAGTGCACCACAGGATCATAGAAACGCAGGATATTGAGACTATATAATACTAACATTTAGAAAACGTTTGTGTAAAAAGTTAAACGAAGAATAACAACACCGCTTTCTATTCCCGTTAGCAGTAGCAGAAACAATAATAAACCAGGTTTTTTTAACCGTAAATAATGAAAGCTCTTAAGGTTTGGAGAAATTTTGACGCGTACACATCAATTCTGTTCACTAACTCCAACCAAAAGTTTGGACTGTGAAAAAGTGAAAGCACTTATTCTTTTGAAACAAAATGAATGATTTTAATCTGCAATAGCGTAAACAAGACTGGCTTTGAACCTGACGGTGTAACGGCTATAATTTGTTGCAGAATCTTGTACACACAATATGCTTCTCGCGTTCCTTAATTTTGTTTTTAAAATCAGTACATTGGATGTTCGAGTCAGTTTCTTCACTATTAACTCACAGACTATAATACAATGATTAACTATAATAAAACATTAATTATGTAGAACGTATTTTTTATGGCGTACATAATCACATATGCACTAGATCGGACAGAGTAAGCACAACCCTCTAAGTCTAAGCACGTATAGTATTCATTATGTTCAGTAAACTGTTCTTTATTTCAAACGAGTCTATATCAGGCGTTGAATGTTTGTCCGATTAAATAAAATGGCACGGAGACAAATTAAATTTCTTAGAATAGTTTTAATGATTGTGACAGAAGTATATACTAACGGTTCTCGAATTTTTCAACATCTTACTAAATTTTAATTGCCGCAAAATATTGTAATTTGTTTGAATATATTACAAAATTTACATTTTTAGCAACTCTTAGTTAATCACCTAGGAAGTTCATATCATAAGACATTCTTTAATTTCATGTGTACTACAGTATATATCGTTTTTGTTACATAAATACTTCTGCACATATATAAAATTTCACTCAGTGTAAAGATAATATAGAGAGACGAGAAACAGATACGCACGGACCTAAACAAGCGCGCCCCCCCCCCCGCAACACACACACAAATTTACCCAACTTACTACATTAATTTTGTACATTTTGATTATTATCATTCCAGTTCATCTCTATGATTGTTTGTGTTCTCATAGTGTAAATTTTTGTGACAGTTTTTCTTTTAACCGTTAAGAATTCCTAAAGAAATTCTTCCTAAATTGATGGTATAACTATCTTGTAAAACTTACCAAAGAAAATGTTTATAAGTATCATTACATTTTCTCAGTTTCGCATAGTCCATTTCATCTTTTACTTCCATAGCGTTATTTATTTATTGTCTATTCAGAAATATGTATTTTGTAATAACATTATTATATTTAAAATTTGTATTTTTTTATAATTTTTGAAACATCTAATTTCTTAAGTGTTTTATTCAATTAATTAACTTTATTAAGTTAAAAGAAATTAATTACATTAATTTGAAAAGTGCTTAAATTATTGTTTTAGTAGCACATTGTATAAATCGTTAATGTTGTAAAATATTTCTTAGTGTATACATTTCAGAAATATAAATATAAAATAAAACTAAAAAGGTTTATTTTATAAATTAAAACAAATATATGTTACAACACACACACACACACACACACACACACACACACACACACACACACACACACACACACACACACACACACACACACACCAACAATACAACGGTACTTGGGTACCGTTGGGTTACTTGGGTAGACATATTTAATTTTATTTAACTCATTTTGGTTTATTAACAATTACACATTTCCTTTAATTATTAGTCAATTTCCTGATCCTTAATCAATTATTAGGCGACGGTTCAGAGGTAGTGTATGCACACCAGTTTTGATGCCGAGACGCCTGAGGAGCGGGGGATCTACTGAATTATAGTGGGTGCTTGTGTTGGTGGGGTACTACTGGTTCTGAAAATATTGTTCAGACGTTCAGAAGACGTATATAGTTGTAATTTTGAGTTCGTATTAGATTGAACGTTCGTACATTATATGTAAGTGTAATTTACTGAATATTTTGTTAAAGTGTGTTTTTTTTATTCGCTACAAGAAATACCTTGTGAAAGACAGTTCAAGTCACACCGAAACTGTGTTAAACGTATTTTAAATGTGTAGTATTACAGTGATGCCTGCAGAGGAATGGCATACGTCACCTCATTCCTTGTTCGGTAGCAAAGGTGAACTGCTGATTATAGATCATTCAACGATGGGCCTATGTCACAATGCTGGCCAACAATGCCTGTACTTCACAACACTGGAACCAGTAACGAATGTGTTTTTGTGCAGTTCTAGATTTAAACTGAACAGAAAACGTATGCACATATGAATGGATACCATATGAAATAAAGTTGTGTCTGCAAGGCAGAAAAAAATATTAAATCTTTAAATATTCTGTCATACATTTAGTCACAATAAAACCTGATTTCGACTGGAAAGTTGTTCTTAGTATTGATTTTCTGTTACATGGAGTACACAATTTATTTACAAATGTATTTCGCTTATTGTTCACTGTTCACATTCCTATAAATTAAATAGTCCGTTTCAGCGGGTTATAACATTAAACCGTGTAATAATGCAATTAAGTAGTTATGCATTATTGAATGTGTTATTATGCTGTGCACAACATTCACTGAACTAGAAGCCTATTGGATGCAGACTCATTGATTAAACAGGAAATAAAACGTGAAAAATGTGGTTTAAACGCTAACACTACTTCGTATAGCTCTCACCATACAGAAAATTACAATTATTATTATGAAAATTTAATTTGTCATTTAGACTTGTAGAGTATTATTTTATTTCACTCTAGAACAATTTTAACAAAACAGTATTTATCATTTAGCAAACACTTTCTTTACATATACTGTTATATTAGGCCTGTTGTGTTACTGTTAGGCCTGTTGCCTATTAGAAAATTCAAACCTATATTATCAACTAACAAAATTACCTTGAATCAGACCTATATAGAAAATGCAAGATGAAATAATTTTCAATTCAGCTGCTTGGAGCAAACGGATTCTTTATCCAGGTTATCAAAGTGTCCACCACCCAACACAAACACACAGTTTACTATGCATTGTGCGGTGTGCGAAGAACGGTGCAAAACATACTTTAAAACATCGATAAGACATACAATTTTATTTACGAAAGCAGTCCTGTTTTTTTTAATTTGTTCTTCTATATTTCCTCATATTCTTCATTAAGGCAGTATAATGGTAATACTATGTTAATCCACACTGCACATATTGCTTTTTGATTTAACTGAAGGTTTTTTTTGTCTTGAACCAGTAAGCAACATGAACGAATAACTAACAAATCTACTACCACATTAGACCGTGTTGTACTGTAGTAACAGTCGCTAAGTTCTTCATTACACCTGTGAGCATTATTGTCTATTTCTGTATTCAAAGACATTAATTCAATGTAATTATGCTGCAATTATCATCATCATTATCTGTAAGGATTAAACCAAGAATGGTTTGTTCCTGTCTCTAACAGGCAAGGTCTAGAACTGGTCACTCCAGCGCTTCCTCGGAAGTCCCTCACGTCTCCGTCCCTTTGGTTTAGAGTTCCATAATTGTTTGGTGATGCGGCAGTCATCCATTCGGCACAGATGTTCCCACCAATTGAGCCGATACTGGGCAATACTGTCGAGTAGGCCATATTGTCATAATATTAATTCCTTCCGTATATCTGTGTTTCTTCTTTGATCATGGAGAGTATATCCTACCACGTGTCTAAGAAATCACATTTCAGCCGCTTGGATACGACTGGCCTGGCCTTTCGTTAAAGTAAAATTCTCAGACCCATAAAGAAGTGTAGGAGGAGCCATCACCTTGTAGAATTTTAGGCGTTTTTCTTTACTTGCTGACATAAGGGTTCGCCTGATGGTCCCGCACGTAAGGTTAAACTTAAGCAACGTATTCACAACGTCGTTGCTTGTATTGTAAGGCACACTGTATCTCTGGTATTCAAAATTGTTGACTTGTTCCAGGACAGTGTGGCTATTGTAATCCAGAGTCTCTGCAGATTCGATTTAACAAATGTATACACATCTGCCACCTGTTTTCCGAGTCTGACACAATAGCCTGTTTGTCCGCAAACAACAAGTGTCAATTGCAGAGTGGCCAATCATAAAATGCTCCGGAAGACACATGTCTTATATGTCATATGTCGGATGTCGTACATACAATGTAACATACTGACCATGACAGACTTGAAAGATGCTGATTTATTTAAAAAATTACTGAGGCTACGACAAGCTACGACAAGTGAATGGCTGAAAACCAATTTGTTTTCAATATTTAGCACTCTGCATTGACTGTAAAATAATAGCAATTTTTAAATTCTGAGTACTTTTATTTTAAAAATATTGTGTGACTATTAAGTTGTGTCCTGACCTGAATAATTTCAGTGAGTGTCATACACACATTTTGCAGATATTTATTGTTTTAAATAATTCTGTAAAAGATTACGAACAATTTGCAGTGACAAACTATTATTTAAATTAAAACATAGACATGTTTAGTAATTGTAACATTTAACGAAAGAATAGATTAAAAATAGGATTTAGGGAAGCATGTAGGATTTAGTGGTTTAAAAGATTAGTCCATAAGAAAAAATTAGGTAAGTTCTAAGTAGTTTATGTACTGTAAAATTAAATCAAATAATATAATAATTATTTAAATATGACAGATATCACATACGGACCAGCGTAGGACAGTCAGTCTCGCTGAACTGTCTTGTGAAGGGAAGCAGATACGTAAGGGTTCGGGTGTATACAAATTATTTTACGTACTTTTAAAACACAGAGGCAATCCTGTTGGAGTGACAACATTCGAGTAGCGGAACAAATCTAGTGTTTCGGCGGATAAACGTGCGATGTGGGAACAAGGACAAGGACTACACCGTCCTTACACAACGTTATAAGAAAATTTATTCGAACTCGTTAAGTAATTTTTAAATGACGCAATGACAACAATTCTAGAACATAAAAACTAGTACTAATGATAATGCGATGTTTTTGTAATATACACACACTTATTGTTTACTAATGGTACTTATAATATTAATCTTCTATTGCGGTGTATTCATTGTTCATAACCTAAAGATACTACACGTATGATTTACAATAAAGTTTTAGTTAGTCACATTCTCGTTTCCTAGAAACATTGGGCACGAACGTACGTTTCACGAGCATTAATCAATGTTTACAAATTCGTTTTTTTGTAAATAGTAACTGTTTTACAATATTGTGACCGTGAGTGCACAGTGTACATGTTCTGACGATGGTCTGTGACTAAAATCGATCAAAATTAAGAATGTTAGTAACTAAAACATTATTATAAATCATATGTGTGGTATCATTAGGTTATGAACAATGAATACACCACAATGGAAGATGAAAAATTAGTATTTTCGAAAATCAGATAGTAGTAATTAATGGATAATTCATAAACCGTTTTCTTTAATTATTTTTATTTGAAAAGAGAAAGGTTTATCAAATTTGAGCTTAACTTAAAGAACTTTATATAAATGAAACAATATTTTTATACGTAAATGTGTGATATCAACAAATATACTGATCTACTAAATTGTATGTTACAGTTCATTCTGTGAGGACAAAACTCATCCTGTATCTCTTCAACATGTGTGTGTTTTCTTTGTTACTGACTTTCCTAACGTGACTCCGTTTTTCGTCTATATTTCCACCACTGCGTTTCAACACAGTGCCTTCCTGTCGCTTAGACTACTCACTCTTCCTTAGTCCTTATGAATACATTGGAACAAATGCCAAAACGCAAAGAATGTAGTGGACAGAAATAAAGCAGTTTTATATAAAAAGTCAAAACACCTTCGACTAGAAATCTACAAAGACACAAAACGCGTGCATCCTTGCATTCGTTTAGTTACTTTGTGTGAGATGTGCTGAAACAATGTCAGCTGTTTCGCTGTGACTAGCTACACTGTTATAAATTCCGCTTCCTGCTTTTGCAGCAGACACAGAAGCTAAATTAAATCATTCTTCCGAAACGTAGTCGTTTTCTTTCTCATGAGTGTTACTGTAACCGTCTGGACTGAAACCCGCCCACCATTTATCAAAAGTAGTCTTTCTTAATAACCGTATTATGTAAATTTTCTCCAATACTTCCTACGACTACATTAAAAACCTTAAAACATTGTTCACCATTCGAGTGAAAGTGACATATTTAGTTTATTACGACTCCATAAATAACGATCGAAATAAGACAACAAACATGGACTAATACATGTAAAGATAAAACGACTTTTAGTTGTGGAGTTAGAGTTTATTTATAGCCAACATGAAGTCAACTATTTTATTATAGTAACCGACATTCTATTTATTCTATTTATAAGGAAGATTGAATGAAAGAAAATGATGAGAAATGTACCATAACAAATGGGTGTAAGTAAATCAAGAAATTAAGTTACACAAGTAACACTTGCACAAGTAACGCAATAAATCGTATGATTCTACTTCTACTACTACTACTACTACTACTACTACTACTACTACTACTACTACTACTACTACTACTACTACATTATATCGTTACAACTATCACTATCAGGGCAGCTTCGGAACTGATTTGCGAGATCGCCTTTGGAACAGCTTTCGTCTTGTTCTTTATTTGTTAATCACTTGTGTCTTTGGGAATAAACACATTGAATGATTTCTTTTAAAAATTTCTTCTTTCTTCGTTAGTGTCGTATGGCCAGGTTTTTGTCGTCATGAATGCTAGTAAAAATTTCAAAAAATATTTGTTTAAATATTTCAGGTACGAGTAGCCATTTCATGAGATGTGAATATGATGAGCCGTTAAGTTAACATGGCTTTCGGTACAGTACTGTTACAATAGACTCAATACTGAGGAATTATAACATCGTTGTCAAACCTCAATTGTCAGCCATCTTAATCAATAAACATGTATTTGTGATTACATACAAACATACTAAAAAATCAGTATTCTATCTAAAATGTACACACATAAATTATTTTTTAGTCTTGGACTAATTATTATAAGTAATATCTTCTTCTTTTTCTTCAAATCATACGCCTTGCGACCTGCTGCGAGATTCAGATAACAATAGTTTTCCCACAGCTTTATTCAAGTTGTCCAACATACCAGGTTACTTTAAGCTGGTACTGCAAAATCTTAGTCGTTCCGAAGTTATTCTAAAGCTTATTGGGGAAGGAAGGAATCCTCTGTTAGCACGCGACCGCCAAGCAAGTTAAGTTTACCATCTTACTGCAGTCACACAGACAGTAGTGTTCCTCTAGGCTTCTCGACCTCAGTCAACATTGGAAGTGACATACTATTCCGCTTTCAAGGCCGTTGAATAGTTCACCAACTAACCGTGGGTACTAACTGTAATTGTGAACTACCATAGGAACACAGGTTTCATATGAAATTGTCACTCCTCCCCATCGACATTTTCTCATCACTTGAAAGATAAGACCCCGAGTTAGAGAGGAGTACATGCTCTGTTCCGTCATTAGAATTTTATTTGTTTCTAGAAATTAGTATTACGTATGTCAGGTAGGACTACTTACTGCCAAACAATACCTACTTCTGTTTCCGTATACAAGCGTTAAGAGATATTACCTATTGTAACACAAACTCCATATAACAGATAGAGACTTACTATAATATTGTAAAGAACATACACATTCAATCAAACTAAATAAAAATAAATGAACGCGAGGTTATCTTTATTTTTGCCGTTAATAATCGTAACTATGTATGGGTGTAATAAATTACAGCGGATGATACTGAAAAAAACGGAAAAGATTTTTAATAACGTGATACAAAGTTTACAAAAAAAATCTTCTGATTTTCTAGTTGCTAATAAACAACGACCTTAAAGGGAAGACATGCAAGTTATCTGTACAGGCAGGAACTACTTGAAAGTAGTAAGACAATTACGTTTTATTGTTTACTTGGTTTCACACGACGGATTACAAATAATATAAGACAAGCAAAAAGAGGTTGCACGGGTCAACTTGTGTATGTTGTATTAGCGCTCTGGTTTGTGTATGCGTTGTCCGAGCTAGAGGCCGATGAACACGTTGTTTTATTGATTCAAATATTTAATTTCTAAGCGCCATGGTTAGAACACGGAACACCACCTTTCCTTATACAAACTGTTGTTATAAAACAGATACCAAAACCATTCAAGAAGTTACGCCAGAACAACACTATACACTATTAAAAGTAAAATTGAAGGAAAAAGGCCTACTTCTACAATTAAGTAGATGGGTAGACTTATGCCAGCAACGGCATTTCCTATATGAAGCAACAAAGTTACACATAGGGCTCTGAATGTACTTTTATGACGATTCTCATTTACTATTATTATTTATTTTGTGTGTGTGTTGGGAGTGCAAAGGACAGTTGTATGTGTATGTGTGTAAAGGGCAGTTGTATAACTAAAACTATTGTAATATAAATGTGATTGTTTCATAGACAAATAAATTTATAAGTATCGTTTACTCTGGTATCAATTCTTAGAATATCAGAATCCTTGAGATCGTCATAAGAATCAATATGCAAGTACATAATTTTTCCACCAATCTATGAAAAAGTGAAAGAAGTCTTTATAAGACTTCCTATGCACGAAATAAACCTCATAAAATTAAAAATTTCTATCCGGAATTCTTTACGAAACGTTTCAACCAATTTGCGTCAGTAAACGTAAAAACGTTGTCACGTTAGACTCATTTCAAATCAGTTTCTCGTGCGCATCTGTATCAGTTAAATTTTCAATGAAAGGAAGCCTGGATGTGGGTAACCGCCTTCTGCGTTTCGGGGAGACCACAATTAACTCTACAGTCTCACAGCCGTGTAATAGAAATTTCGTAACTCATTCCAATTTTTTCAGTGAATGGGCGTCTCATTAATCATTCTATAGTTCCGTAAGCTGATAGTTTTCTATGTAAATTAAGTCAAAACTTTAAGAAATATACATCATGTTAAGAACGAATTTGTTTATTAGACATTTTGAGTGTGTGTGTGTGTGTGGGCGCGCGTGCGTGTAATAAACATGTTATATATTATCAGGTATTAAATTAAGTGTTCATTCAATTACAGTGAAAAACGTTTAACACTACATCTACATCTAGTCATCACTGGGACTAGCTGTTTTTCCTGTTAACCGAATTTCGTGTAAAGAGAAAAATGAAACAAAATGAGATAAATAAACAAATAATGTATAGATTATTTACTGTATTGTGTAGCACAATAAAGCCAATAAAGCAATAAATAATATTTAGTAGGGTATTTATATATAAACGTTTTATTTATCATCCTGGATAATTTCTGATTAATTTTAGAACAAAATATGGTTAATTTTTCTTAAAATTTATAATACACCCACTGTAGCTGTTCTTAACCCATCGTTGGTCTCTACCTAAAGAGTCACGTCATTGGTCGTGAGTGAGAGTTTTTCTCACACAGCAAATTCGTCACACTCTGGAATGATAAATCAGGTTTCTGTTGTTATATTATTTATTTGTTTCTTATATTTTAATATTTTACAATTATTTGTTGAACACATTTGTCATTTACAGTGTGTTGTTCTTAAATAAATTTGTGTAAATATTTGTGAAATACAAGGTAATACATACTTGTACTTCACTGTGCAAAAACTAGTTGTAGATGGGTGTTTTGTTTCTGTAGTTCATTTGTTTCCTTATTTACCACAGGTTTTATGCCTAACACTGTAATATATCCTGATTTGTCTTCAATTAAGCCCCAAGTTGTTGGTGCCAGTTTGTAAAGAAAGAAGAGATGAGAGATGGGTTTTCTCCTTCCTGTTATTTTGGAAACATAAAATTATTTATTATTATTATTATTATTTAAATATTTAATTCTTTATTTTGTTTATTTTATTTAGTAAAAGTGCCTCGGTGATACCCAGTCGTCAACGACTTCACTGATACGAGAGTGGTGTTTGTAGCCGTACGGTTTGAATTGTCGCCAAAATTAATTAATCTTTTTAAAGTGAATCCGATTGTGTTGTTTTTTCACAATCGATTCCTGATTCGAATCGGTCTTCTAGGTTAGCCGGCTTCGTCTCCAAAATTCTTGTAGTTCTTTACTCTCGTCTTGGTTCTACTCTTCCCCGTCTATCTGAAATTATTAAATAATAATTCACTCTACAAAAATAAAATGCTGGTTCTGTTAACAAATTGATTTATTTGGTATTGGTTTAAAACTTGGATCAGTTGATTGGTTCGTGAGTCGATCTGATATGGTCCGAGTCGACTCGCTCACTAAACTCGATTTGAACAAACAATGTTTAAAATTCAGTACAATATTATTTTTAATATCAGGTAACGGATTCTTTTAGCTGTTAGTAAAGATCGGAAAACCCTTTAGAACAAAATACAATGCATTACAATATGGTTAATTACAACTCTTAATAAATAACAAGATATAAAATAATACTGTGTTGAAAATGTTATAATTCTTAGGTTGATTAACATTTAACAAAATGGTTGGCCCCCCACTCCAAGATGGCGGACTTCCTCCAGCTGGCCGGCTATGCTATATGTCTCACCTAGTATCTTCAAATTAAATATTGTTTTAAGAATTTAATGTCAATAATGTCACTGAATAAGGATTTGTTAAGGTTCACAAGTGTCTGGATTAACTGTGTTTTGGTGAATATCGTGTTGTGTAGTGAGGTGGTTCGTTCGTTATTAAATAACCAAGATTCTCACCACCTCGATGTCATGTTTGTCGAACTTGGAAAGCGTTAGTTTAAATAGATCGTTACTTTTTCATTCAAATTTCGTTTATCCTGTTATTATGTTTCCCAGGGTTATTTTGAATGGTTCTCCTGGAATTCCTATTGCATTTTTTACGTCTCCTGGTATTTTATTTTTACTTTTTTATCAAAATGTGACTCTCTGCTACATGAAGTTGACCTATTCTGTTCACTAGTTAACAATAGAGTAATTAAAAATATTCGTTTAGCTAACGATGAAGACCTAGCTTTTGTGATCTCTGATTGGTCCATTTTTTCTTGACCTCGGTCACGTGACCGTAATTATTTGAAATTTATGAAGTTTATTTCTGTCACTTCAAATTATTCCCTATTTGTTTCTACACTAATTTAAATTTAGATTATACGATGTTGTTAATTGTTTGGGAAAATAGAAGTATTTTGATACCGAATGTGGCCCATTTCGGCCCATCATTAAATGTTTTATTACCTTTATAATTTTGAGTTTTTTAGGCTTTGACCTATTTTTCTTAACATTTCTTATTGTTTGTTTTTACTACTTTAATATGTTCTAATAGGGTTGTTCTTATTAGTAACAATAATGTCTGATACTTCTACATTATATATAACATTACAGTTTTAAATACCTATGCATAAGTTTCTTATGCAATAAGAAACAGATGAGTGAAAACCTAAACAGAGGATATAAGGGTGGAGGTGGACATCTGTTTAGGGCGTGTATTGGAACATTTGTGTGAGGTGTGATGATGGAGAGGAGGTTGCAGGAGTTAAGGGAAGGTCAAGTGTGTGTAAAAATTAATATATTCTGAATGCAAAATATAAATTAACTAAACTAAATATAATCTGAATGCAAAATATAAAATTAACTTAACTAATCTGAATGCAAAATATAAAAATAATTAACTAAACAACAGTTGTCATTAAAGGGGATACACAGAATTCAGTTTGTTCATTTGTTAAAGTTTTATTATTTTTTATTGCTTTTTTTAATTTATAGAATTTCTAACAAATCCATTTTTTACCTCTTTGTATGTTTTGGAGTAGTGTTATGTCTTTTGTATCTATGAAGTGATTGTGTTGTAAGCAATGATCTGCAAAACCTGTATTGGCTAGATTGGTTAAAATCGCCTTCCTATGTTCAGAAATGCGATGTTTTAGAGCACGGCCACATTGTCCGATATAAATAGCAGTGCATTGTGCACAGTGAATTTTATAAACTCAATTTTTCTCCAGTGTGTTTGAATTTACTTTATTGTTGACTAGTAATGAAAAAGGATTATTTTGTTTACTGATATCATCTTAAGACCATGCCTTTTTAACCTATTATTAATCCTATCTGTTATAAACGGAATGTAGTTTATTAAATAAAATTTTTTACCCTGATCCGGGTCTACAGAATAAAATTCCTTTTAAAAAAAATTTTCTTGTTTTTTTTTTTTTTTTTTTTAATGAAAGAGTATTATTCTTTCATCATAACCGTTATTTTCTGCTATGGCTTTTATAATATCTACTTCTTTATTGAAATTTTCATTGGATAAAGGAACTATATACGTTTGAAGATAGAAATCAACACCCTTCAAAGGGTATCTAAATATCCTGTGCAGCTAAAAATTATTTTTCCATTTCACTAAAAATAGGTTTCAGTGATCAAACTTCTTCAATTATGCTGAATTTTCTGGGGGTTTTGAATAATTTTTTAATGACAATAATAATTATGTTGCCGGGCAACAAAGACTAGCAAATTTTGATGCAGTTGTCTTAAACATACATATTACAGAGTAGTTGGTCGTGACCTGTAGGAAACTTACACCTTTTTCTAATGCAAAGGTTACTTTAGAATACGCGTCGTATTTTGTTCTTCTTTCGATTTCGTATCATGTGTTCCTCTCTGTCTTCCTTATATGTAATCAAATTATGCAATTTCTAAAGCTTTTTTTGCGTAGGTAATATTATTACTTCGTTTTCTTTCGGAACTGTACAGGACCCTTGGATTCCGCCACTACTCGCCTCTAGATCACTGTTTCTCTCTCTGTTGCAACGCTCGTCCAGTTTTGTACGCCCATTCTTCTTAAGTTCTCCGCCACTCTATGTATCCATCGCCTTCTTGGTCTGCCACTTCTTGTTCCTTCCATGTTTCCATTTAGCACGTGATTGGACAGTCTCTCCTGTGGCATTTTCTCCACACGTACCAGCCAACTTATCCGCCTTGCCTTTGTGAAGCGCACTATATCTTCCCGCTGCAATATTTCATCAGTTTCAGCATTTCGAAAGCATCTCCACTCTCCTGTTTCCATTATTGGGCCGTATACCTTTCTCACTATTTTCCTTTCAAATAGTCTCAACATGTTATGTCCTCAGCTTTTATACTTTTGTAGGCAGTCATCTTGTTGACCGGTATCTGTTTTACAACCTAGTACGCGTTTTTTTCTTCAATCCTATGTTTTCAACTATTCAATTCAAGAACCTATTTATTGCTATTCCCCCAGCATATCATATTTTTGTTGCAATTGTAACAATACGTATCAACCGACGTTACCTTTTTTTTCCTTTTGCGATTGCTCTCTCCTCGATATACATGTTTCTACGCACGTTTCAGCTGAGCTCAGTCCCATTGCATAACATATTGCAAGTACGCATGGAAGTGTACATAATTTAATTTACTGAGATAAGCAAAAGGAGAGAGAGAGAGAGAGAGAGAGAGAGAGAGAGAGAGAGAGAGAGAGAGAGAGACAGAGACAGAGACAGACAGACAGACAGACAGAGAGTATGTGTGTAAAGGACTGAGTAAACCTCTATAAACATATCATTCCAAATCCGTACACACCAAAGAAATAACAGTAAAATACAATGTGAAATTAGTAGACAACTGAAAACACAGGTTAAAATACTAAAATATTTTATTTAAATTGAATCTGCGGTTGGCGGCGGCAGTAACGGTGGTTTACTAATGTACTTCACTGACGATTTTGTCTTACAATTTGATAATTTTATGAATGTAACTCATAATATTTTGATAATTTTTATATGCTGAATACTACGATGGCAATTTAGTTCTCCTGTGACGGTGTTCTTCTGTAAAATCGTTGATTTATAGCACTGTTGACTTTCCTTATAATTTTATTTTGTGAATCTTGGCCTAATTTTTCAATCAAATCTAGACGGTTTTTGTTATTCGCTTGTACAGCCTGGCATCGTCGATCCAACTCCTGATTTTGCTTTTCCATATTCTGTAAAATAAAATGGAAGAGGTTACAAAATTAAGTAATAAATGAGCTCAATTGGCCAAAGTCTGTTAGTAGGCCTATACGATAATAATTATTGCAAATGTTAAACAAAAAATAATAATAATAATTTAGATAAATAACCACAGGAATGAGCTGTTTACACGTGTTGAGAAAATCACAGACGTAATTAGAAAAAAGAAGAATTACTTTCTACGCACATGTTCAAAGAATGAATCCTGACAGACTAACGGGGAAGCTTTTTAACAGTTTCGAAAAGCTCAAAATGTCTAATACGTGGTTCAAAGAAACAGAAAAAGACATAGAATAACTCCAGATTACTCAAAAAGATATTGAAGAATTTCTTGCCACTCAAAAAAAAAAAGAAATTAAAAAATGCCCAAGGTTTTCAGGAAAACCCCAAGAAGAGGACAGGTGTCATTTGGTCTGACGAAAGAAGAGAGAAATTGATCAGGAATGAAGGAGAAGTGAGAGAGGAGGAAGAGAGAGGAGAAGAAGGGAGGAACCAGTTGAACCAGTTGAACCAAACGTAGTCCAAAATGGCTTAGCCTATACGGAAAAAAGTAAACAAAAAAATCAGATGAGTAAAAGCAGATTAATAGTGCTAAAGACCATTGTTTACTGTAAGCATATACTATTCTAACTGTAGCATATATGAGCAAACAAATTACCTGACATTTTCGTTTTAGCCCGCTATACTCGCGGGCTAATCCATACGCCACTGCTCCCGTGGCCACCTGAAAACAAACGAATTGGCACATGTAAATATAACACGTATTTCAATGCAAATAATAAATACAATTAAATACAGGAGATGTTAATAATTTAGGTTTATGTAATGAAATAAAATGAACGCGTGCTGATGTCCCTTTCATTATCAACTTATACTCTATATAGTCAGTTGCAGATATGACACGTTAGGAACCGGTAGCGTTGTGAACACGACATTGACTAAGTACTAATGTTCGCGATATTACAAAATTTTGATCAAGCGACAAACTATGGAGTAAAAAATATTTTAATTAAAATATATATATATTTTTATTTTTTAATTAATATAATAATTTTTTATTTGGAATTAAATTTAGTCATCCTAATTAGAGAAACACGAGCTGAGGAACGATGTATATATATCACAGTCCGGTAACGCAAACTCATAGAAACATTGCTCTCCCCTAAGCTAGAAGGTGTGTCCAGAAATAAAACTGCCCGCTTATATAGGACTGAACAGAAAGCGTCAGAAACAAAAAAATTACAGACATGCGTTTTTAAAATAGGAGGGCAGAATAGGCCTAAAAACAATTTGGTCGGTGTGATTTTATGAATTATAGTATTAGTATTAGTATAATAGAAGTGTGCACACGCACCTTTCTGAGGTGCCTTAAGCGCGATAAACAAAAACACTCCAGTGATGTATTTCGATGAGGAGTTACCGATGTTATCGCATTTACTAAAGCTTAAATCTGTCGCATTTGGACAGAAAAATTATCAGAAACATTTAGAAAAAACAGGATTATCTAAACTTTTCCACAGGCCACGTTTACTGAAAATTAGATATTTTGTGTAGAAGAGATGACAAAATAAAACCTTTCAATTACGTAATACCGGCCAAAGTGAATTTATATGCATTATTGTTTGTTAAGAATTAAATTTTGACAAAATCTCAAAGCCCTTACCGTTACTGCGGTCAATACCGCAAAAAGTATTCTCATGGACATGTTATATCCTTTTTCCAAGCCGTTTTTGTAGAGTAATCTATTTGCTTGTGCTTTATAAAATCACTTTAATACGACAAATTGAAAATAAAATGTTTCCACAGAAACTGTATTTTGATTGTTGTTAATTATCGCGCCAAAGCAAATTTTTAATACAGTTTGTATCCTCTTAATTTTATTAAACCCTTCCTTTATTTTTACTCGAACGGGCCAGCCGTAGACCACGCGAATATCATTTGCTTTTCTTCTCCTGTCAGAAGGCTCTCATTTCGCACACTATGCGCCGCTTTCCTTTCTAGTGTCCACTCCTTTCTCGTCTTCTCACCGCAGAGAACCTCAAGATTTTGACTTTTCTTTCTGTATGTATTTCTATTCACACAGTCGATCAAAGAGATACCCAGCTTCATCATTTCATCATTGAGTTGTTCGGTGTATCCGTTCAGACTGGAAAGTTGCCAAATATAGTTGAACATTTGTTTACTTAATCTGCACCGATCCATCTAAACAATACGTCCAAGGAATCTGTCTTTTCCTTCGAAAAGCCGTTTCCAGATCTTCCAGATCCCTGTACAGCTCTTCTTTGGCTCTGTACCTGTACCCATCTTTGGTTTTCTTGTGGCCATAAATTTTCCGAAGAATGTTTCGTGCAATTTTAAGAAGAGGTTCCAAATTTTTAAAGCACGTTCTTTCCACTCCATACATGATCACTGGCCTGATCACAGTGCTATAATGGGGGACTTTGGCACTTCTGGTAATGTTTTTCTTTTTGTACTGTTCCCGGGTTAAAGTAAAGGCCTTTGGTAATTTCAGTATCCTTATCTTAAAGGATTCTTTGTCTGAAACGTTTCGGGATATGTTTTCTCCACGATATTTAAAACTGGTAGTATATTTTATTTCTCCATACGTAGTGTTCAGACACGTTTACGAGAATTTAAATAGTGTGATCAAAGGAGATTTAGAGGCCAGTTTCCCCTCTATCTCTTTGAGATCTTCTACTTGCTTTCTTGGTTCTTCTTCTGAGTGAGCAAAGATGGCAAGATTATCCGCAAAAGCTAAACAGCTTAATTCTACCTAATGGAATTAACTTTGTGGAAGATTTTTATGGCTTTATCTAGGACACAGTTAAAGAGAATAAGGGAGAGTCCATCCTCTTAACGTACGCCAGTGTGAATTGGGAAGAGATCACTAAGTTTGTGACGATTATTTTAAAAAAAAGGGAAATACAAGAAATCTTTTATTTAAAATCTCCCATTAAAACAAGACATAAACCCCTAAAGAAAATAATAAAGTCACACCGCAATAATACCCAAAATAAATAGTTTAAAACCAAAAAGAATTCGAGAATAAAATTGAGATAACACCCCTTAATAATTAACCCTGCTTTAACCTGCCAAAACCGGCATCAACACGCAAAATTACCCGTGAATAAGACTAATAATAGTATTAAATTGCAACTTGATAAAAAACATAACGGTGTACAATAATAAACTAAAAAGTAAGAGATACCATATTATAATTAAATATGTCAGAGAATAAACGAATAGATATTAATCGGAATATGGAACTACTTTTATGCTGAATAATAAACTACGCGAGATTACTACTCTCACCCCTAAACCAAACACACTTGAAATGGAGCGGTCGAACCGTAAACAGCATACAGCCGTGATGCGGTACAATAATAATACTTTTAAAAGTTAATAAACTCGCCAGTTGAGACGTAGCGGCTCCCAGTACACATTTAAAACCATGTGAACCGCGAATATAGTCTAGCAGTGTAATTACAGTAAATATGTAATAAAGTAAATATGTAGTAAACGAGTGAGTGTGGATGAGAATTGCGCGTCTATGACATCTCTAAAAATCTTAACAATAAAACGTATGTAATTAGAAATGTGGTAAAATCATAATGTGAAACTCAAGAACTAAACCAACATATGACGTGATTACAAGCGAATAAAACTTTTGTGCAAATGATCCAAAACAACGAGCGATTACTACAACTTATTGAGAAAGAGAGAACCAGGACTCACCATGACTAAAATGACTTCAGGACTTCACCATCACCGGATACGAACCTAACAACAGAAACCTGATCTACACAAAAAAAAAACTACAAGACACACTGCACAAACGAGAGAAGCGCCGATTCGCCAAGGATGATACACACAGGTGACACGGAGGTTTAGCTTCCGTGGTTCAGAACTTGAATTAGAATAATACATGATAGACACTTAATAATAAAAAAAAAATGATGAAAGCAAAGTAAAACAAGAAAGACTGATTTAATTAACGTAAAACTGTAATTTCATGCGTAGCAATAACATGCGTTAATTTAAATATTTGTTTTGCTAAATAAAGCAATATTTCAGATGACACAAGAATAAATATTATAAATGAAATATCATATGCTGAAACAAAGTACTCGGATCCGAGGTCATTAATAAAAGAAAAGCTATATTAACTCATTACTAAATTACTCTAATTCTCTTTGTACAAGAGGTGCAAATGTTTTAACTTTTAATATACTCATTGCTAAATTTATGTAATAAAGAGATGTCATGGTCCAAAAGAGAGTGAATAAATCTACAAAACCCTGTCAATATCCCTGAGTTCACGGGATCCTATTTAACAGTTATTTACGAGTTTGTTAAGATTATGGCAGCCTGTTTAATTGACCTGAGCCAATTAACCAGGTTCCCGATATTATAACGATAGAAACGTTATAAGTTCTCCTAGGAATTTAATTTATCTTTTCTTTGTATATAGTTACAAATTATACTTCTCCGTCAGTGTCTGTTAGTGTATCCGTATATACGAGCGTCAATTTACATTTTCCTGACGATCGTAGGACATTTCGACCTGTAAACAGTATTATTAATTTGACTGTAACATCTGTATTCCATAACGCTTCTAGCACATCAAATTTGCACCGTCTATTCACACTTGTCATATCATTAGATTCGCTCTGTATTGTATGTTTCTTGTGTTTTCTGGACTGTTGCGAGCTGTGTTGGGAAATTTTGTTTACTGTTTCTTTCTTCAGTGCAGTCATAGGCGGTTTATTATGGTTGCTAAACCAAAGAGGTTCTTTTATTATTCTTCCATCTTCACCTGTTTCTGGGTTTTGTAGGCCTGATAGTACCAACTGGAAGAATGTTTCACAGGAGTGTGTCACGTAGTGTGTAATTTAGGCTATATATTCTCTGTAATGTACCGGTATGTTTGTTTCTCTTTTAGCTTTCCAATTATGGGTATAAACGTTTAAAATTACGCTTAATTTCCTGACGTATTAGTGTCAAATGAAAATATCATGTTTAAATGTTTGTTAAAATAAATAGGAAAAAATAAAAATGTGTGTTTCTTTAAAGAGTAGAAAAAACGTTGGATAGCCATTTGGGTGAATATCAGGGTGGCTTTAGGAAGGGCAGACCCTTTCCAGAACAAATATTCACTCTGAAGTCAATAATCCGTCACAGGCTACTAAATTCAAAGGAGATTGTAGTAACATTTGTTGATTTCAAAGAGGCCTTTGACTCTGTTGATAGAGAAACTATAAATAAAATAATCCGAAAATTTTGTGTTAAATCTAAATTGGCAAGTCTAATCCGTGAAACCTTTACGGACATAGTCTCAAAAATGAAATTCATGGGAGAAATATCTCAGCTATTCAAAATAAATACAGTGTAAGACAGGGTGATGGTTTATCCCAAATTCTTTTTAACTGTGTCCTGAAGAAAGTAGTGAGAATTTGGAATGAAAAATTAAAGGAATGCAAAATATCACCAATTATGATGGAAAGAAGGAAAAAACCTATTGAAATAAACTGTATGGCATTCGCAGATGACTTTGCTATACTTTCTGAACATCTGACATCTGCAGTAACACAAGTTAATTTTTTAGAGGACATAGCCAGTAGAACAGGCTTAAGAATTTCTGCAGAAAAAAAAACAAATTTCTCACAAACATTAAAAACGTGCCAAAATTCCTGGTAACAGATATTGGTCGAATAGAGAGGGTTCGAAAATTTAAGTAGCTAGGAAAGATAATTCAAGAGAATGAGTTGGAAATATCTGCTATAGAAGAAAGGATTCATAAGATGGAAAGGGCATATAGGATAACTAAAGATATTTACAATAAAAAGTGCATATCTAAAAATGTGAAAATAAGGCGTTGCAGTACAGTAGTGAAGCCAGAATGCCTATACGAGTATGCAAGTGAATGTCTAGCATTGAATTATAATTTAGACAAACTAGAAATATTAAAAAGACAAATTATTAGGAAAATATTAGGCCCACGAGAAACTTCAGGTTGGAAATTAAGAAGTAATGATGAAATATATTAAAATATAGAAAATAATAACAGAAACAATGAGAAAAATAAGACTATTATTTTTTGGACATTTATATAGAGTGGACGACAAAAGGTTGACAAAGCAAACCTTCAGATATCTGTGGGGGAAGAAGTCAACATCAACTTGGATTAAAGAAGTTCAAAAGGATCTAGAAAAGAAATAATATACACGCAGAAGAAGCAATTGACAGGGAAGTTTTTTGGGCAAAAGTGTTGAAAATGGAGGGAGTCCAGGGTAGGAAAGATAAAAACGCAGGTTCAAAGTGGACTGAAGACAGGAAGAAGAGACAGAGTGAGAAGTTGAAAAAAAGAAAAGAACAAAGAATAAAGAATTGAAATTGGTATGTGGTCCTTAGATGGCCTATACGAAAAAAAGATGTGTGTTTCACAAGGGTGCATTGAAAATGTATGTAATTTATACTACTCGATGATTCACTTGTTGAGTACATCCCATTGTGGAACACAGTTTGCAGATTTATGTGAGGAATGACCGCAAGGAAGCGGCGCAACTATCAAGAGAGGGCATAGCTGTTACGTGTTGTCATCAGATCCTGGCAGCTGACGCTGTTCCACGAAAGGATTTGAACAGGGTTTAGAAGAAAACACTGATGATATAGACGGTGAAAGGCTTCAAAAAAACATTAGGCCAGTGTTGTTTACATGTAGTTTATTAAGAAGTGTGTGTGTGTGTGTGTGTGTGTGTGTGTGTGTGTGTGTGTGTGTGTGTGTGTGTGTTCTCTAAAAGTGAACTGAGTGGCTTTGTCGTTTATACTATGTAAAGTAATTATTTGACCAAAGGGATGATTCAGATTAAGGTATGTTTATTGCTAACTACTGTATGATTTTCACTCACTTTCACTCACTAAAAGTAAAATTGTTAGTCGAATTTAAACTATCTGCCGGGGTGTTTGGTCTTGTTCCAAGGTTTTCATTAAAACCAAACTTTTCAGCAGCACCACTGCCTGCCATCTTCAGTGGATGTATCGAGTCAAACCTAAGGTGGAGTGTCGTACGTCAGGACGACAGATCATTTTAATTCAAATGACACCGGCCGTGGAAGCCCTCGAGCAATAAAATTGTTAGTCATTCACCTCACGTGCCGTCTGCACAGCTTTCAAACGTCCCCGCTACTATACACAGTTGGGTTATACCAATTTTGCATACACACTTCATCGCATACAGACTGAAACGTAAATAAGCGGATTCGTAACAAAGTTTGCTGCTGTCAGCGCGATGCAGTATAAGAAGTGTACTGACTTGACAATGGGTGTGAACTACACTATTGAGTCACTACAAAACGTGGACACTAAGTATGGGAACTGCGTGATAGCGACTGACAAGATCATGTGAACCAGGAACTCAAGTAACAACTTTACCTTCGGAAGCTTTACGCTGAAGTTTTGTATTAGTAAACAAACGTAATCTTTTTTCATTACTAGTCAACAATAAAGAAAAATCAAACAGACTGGAGAAAAATGGAGTTTATGAAATACACTGTGCAGAATGCGATGCTATTTATATCGGACAATGTGGCCGTGTTCTGAAACATCGCATTTCTGAACACAATAAGGCGATTTTAACCAATACAGCCAATACAGGTTTCGTAGTTCATTGCTTACAACACATTCACTTCATAGATACAAAAAAACATAACACTACTCCACAACATACAAAAAAGTAAAGAAATGGATTTTTTAGAAATTCTAGAAATTTAAAAAGCAATAAAAAATAATAAAATTCTAGCAAATGAACAATCTGAATTCTGTGTATCCCCTTTATTAAAAGCTGTTAGTTAGTTTAATTAATTGTATATTTTGCATTCAGATTATATTTAGTTTAGTTAATTTTATATTTTGCATTCAGATTATATTTAGTTTTTACTGACACTTGACCTTCCCTTACATCCTGCAACCCCCCTCTCCATCTTCACACCTCACACATGTTCCAATACACGCCCTAAACAGATGTCCACCACCACCCTTTCATCATCTGTTTAGGTGTTCACTCATCTCTTGGACAATGGCTTAAGAAGTCGAAACAGCTGTCAGAGTTAAATAAAATCCGTGAAACGTACCAAGCGTTTATATATTTTTAAAAACCTTTGTTAATATGTTTCACCAAGTGCCCAACGAGTCATCAATTAATATCGTAAACATTCAACGAGTTTCGTTTACTTTTATAAGCATATTACTTCTTTAAACTTACTGATAATTTTTTATACTTTTGTTAAAATCCATCATTTTCTTATATGTAACTCGGAAATGTCTTGTATTAATTATAAAGTTGTATGATATAATTCAATATATTTTTTTTCTGCAAGTAGTGTACTACGTTTTTGTCGTTTGAATTACCTGCCGTACGTTACATTGAAACACATCAGCATCATCAGAGGTTTGTAAATGATGGTGCTAATGTGTTTCAGTGAAACATACATCGGTAAATGAAACGTCAAAATTGTAGTACACTACTTGCAGAAGAATTTATGTTAAATAATATAATAATAATATTTTGTTAAAATATAATCAGAAGTAGCATTACTGCTACTGTTGTTAAAGACAAATTCAATACATGTTACGATTACACAACACACAAAACAAACAATTATTGTCATATAGTAACAAACGCACAATGACAGCATTTCTTTTTCTCACGTTTCGCAATAAAGAAGACAAAAGGTATATACGGATACTGGAGAAGAACTCCGTAAAAGTTACAAAAGTAATTTTGTAGCTACGTTTACGTAAAACTAAACTCAGTGATGGCTACAACAGTTTGCAGGTATAAGCAATTGTGGGTGTTGAAAGGAATAACAAACCAGGCGGTCATTTTACTATAGTTTAAAATATTTCACAGAGTTCTTCGCTGTACCTGAACCATTACGTGGTGTCTCAATCACCCAACCAGGCAACATAATATTCTCACGTGACGTCAAATTTTTTGTGTCTATAAAGACTTGATCATGACAGCATAGATAGGAATAAACTTTTTGAAATTATGCTGTACTTTCAAATTACTATCAAATTACTACAACTGACAAGGTTGACAATGATACAGACAACAGGCAAAGTCAATTTGCAAACGCGTATGAGAGATCCTTTTAATGGCACGAGAGGGTTAAAACAGTGCAATGGGCTGACCCCAACACTGTTCAACTTAGCGCTTGAATATGTGATTAGGAAATTGACAATTGATAGAAATTCAACATTAGAACGTAAAATGGTCCAGATCGTAGGGTATGCAGATGATATCAATATTATGGCAAGATCCCAAGGAATTGCAAAAAGACATTCCAGGAACTCAAAGGTGAAGGAGAAGAGATGGGATTACAGGTTTATACAGATAAAACAAAAGTTATGATCACCACTCGGAAGAAAACCAGGAAACCTGAACAGTTTGAAATTGAACCACTAAACCTGGAAATAGTGAATCAGTTTAAATATTTGGGATGTTGCATGGCAGAAAACAATGAAAGGATACAGGCCGCAAATAGAACATATGCTTTGCTGACATCTATATTCAAGACAAGGAATATCCACAAGCAGTCCATGGTCACATTATATAAAGTTATGATTAGTCCGGTGATAACACATGGCAGCGAGACTTGGACTCTGAACAAAAAAGCTGCTAACATAGTCAGTACTTTTGAAAGGAGAATTTTGAGTTGAATATATAGACCAAAGTAAACGGGATATGGAGAATGCGTCAAAATGAGGCGCATTTTTGTATAAAGCCACAAGCTGTATAAAGGCAATGATCTCGTCACAACTATCCGAACCATCCGACTGCATAGATTGCAATGGTCAGGACACATCATTAGGATGAAAGACAACCGAATACCTAGGAAGGTACTCTTTAGTCAGATCGAGGGTAGAAGGCATCTCGGAAGAACCAAGACACGTTGGATTGACGCAGATGCTGATACTTTACTTAAAATAAAACGATTCACATCGATCGCCAAGGACACCAAAAAATGGAGGCGGATGATTATGCAGGCTAAGGTTCGGCTTCGAACTGTGACGCCATAGAAGAATAAGAAGAAAGACTTGATCAACAACTACAAATTCACAGTGAATTATTTTCATCAAATTATCCATTAAAAGATCCAAGAAGGAAATTAGTCTAATTTCAGATGCCAGATACGACGTCCATTTTTACTGACCAATTAACATTGACCGAAGGGAAGAAAAGTGGAATTTGGAAGACGCAAGGAGAGAAAGAGACTTCAGTGTTCCAAATGTAATGTGTCACTTTGTATCAACAAAACAATAACGGTTTTGTTAAATTTTATGTTAAATGAGAAAATTCATTTATTTGTAATAATTTCTACATATCGTGATTTATATTTGCTATTTCTGTAGCGTGTACTTTTTCATGTAATGTACCCGTGGAATCACAACGGTATCAATTAACAACATTCAATTTTTCAAAAACTATACATTAAATACTAAAAAAATGTAAATAGAGGGTGTTCATGTGAATGAATATGATAAGAGAAACACAATTTTTTTTCAACATAAAGAAAATATTGATATGGAAAATCATACATGACTTCCATTTCTAAGATATATATTTATTCGAAATGAATTTCAAATTCTTTTCAAAATGAAATATTACCATAGAAACTACTTCTTTCTACTTCTTTCTTCAGCCTTAACAACAGCACTATGGTCACTAAAGTATACCCCCTCACGTTAGCGCACTCGATTTTCACTGATGATGGCAGTCGATAGCACTGCCAAAACGTCTGGTTTTGTAGAAAACATTGGACCACGGCTAAACAGCCAGGGAAGGAATTTTAACAACAAACTACTTCTTTGTTGCCAATAACGTAGTACACATATAAAAAAAATTCCCCCTCCCCTTCAACTATCATTTTCATTTATAGAAAATTACCCCACCCTCTTCAACTAGCCTCTTCATTTATAGATATTACATCTACGTTTCTACAGTGGATTATTATAACCTTTTTTTCAGGATACTTTATTTATCAAAATTAAGTTCCTTACTCTTGTTAAAACAAAAAACGTTGCAGGTAAACTACCTTTTCCCCTTAACCGATCTTTACCAAAATCAATAGACCTTGAGTCCTTTACATAAGTTTCTTAATAACAATAATATTGGCAACATGACAACTCAATGGCTTGCCTGATGTGCTACTAGTACTTTCTCTATCCATCTGGTTATTGCTATTGTGGGTTTTGGCATATAATTTTACCAATACCTTCCCCTGTTTCATTAAGGTCAGGCTTCTGTTTAATTTTATTTGGTTAGGTTAGGACTATACCGGATATTTTAGTGTTGTTTAAGTTCAGCTCATCTCTTTTGGCCTATAGGCTTAGCATTTTGCCATTACTTTACAATGATTTTTTACATAATATGATGTTCCACCATGTACCTGATATTGACATTTCTGAACAGCTTTTACAACTACTGTTCTTGATAAATTAACAAATCTTTTAACAAGTAATTCTAACATAATAAAATCCTGGGTATAAAAAACCCTTTAAACAACTAATTATAACATAATAAATCCTGGGTATATAGAGCCCTTTTAACAACTAATTATAACATAACATCCCGTGGGTACACAAAACCCTTTAAACAACTAATTATAACATAATAAATCCTGGGTATACAAAATCCTTTAAACACATACTACTTCTATTTGCTTGTTATTAATATGTATTAGTTTATACATAAGACCATTACTTCACTTTCTCCCTTCCCTACTGGTTTATAACATGATCTTTGATCATCACCATTTCCTTGTTTGTACACTTATCACTTCACTCCCTTATAATATAAGTTTTTACAATTTTTCCTTAGACTGATGCACATATTTTTACTCTTATTTATACCATTGCATTGCATTTTCTATAACTTTACCTACTGTCTGATCTTTTCTTTTTAATTATTATTAAAGAATAATTCTCTTTAATTATTATTAATATTATTAATTTATGGGGTATTTCTTATTTATTTTTTACCTGGTTATTAACATGTTTTTAGTTTAGTTTCTTTTATTACTTTTATTTTCCGTCCTGCATGCATTTATGTTATTTTGTAATTAATGTGGTCTTCACTGTCTTGTTGCTTATTGCATGTCTTTACTGAATTAGTTGTTTCGTTGTTAGACTTGTTTATACCTCTCACTTACCATATCTATTGGGTTTATCACGTTATTAAGTTCTCTTCTTCTAATATTCATCATAATTACGATATTACATTTCCTTAACATTTATTTTTCGTCATCCATTGTTTTGTTTTAGCATGGAACCAGAATACTCTGCTTAATACACACTTATTTGTAAGTTTCCTTTCATTTATCACTTACACTAGTACTAGTTAACTATGGTTTCTTTATCTTAATAGTTCTTATATGCATGGTGATGATATGTATCGTCACAACACACATATTACAATATTTTATTCTTTTAGTGTTCACAGAAGGACTCAAACCAATTTGTTTTTATGGTCTTTTCTCAAATATGAAAGTTCTGGTTATACACCTTGGCTGACTCATGTGTACAAGATTGTTCAGTATGAGTACAGTGGTTAACCTTTTCTGATATAGCTATCTGATTGTACGATCACACGAACATCATTTTGCTCTAATATATCAAGATCGTCTTTTCTAATTAGTTCTGGTGGAAAAACAGCGGAAGTCACATACTCCTTTCTTTTCATTCCATTCGAAGAGCTAAGTCGAAAATTTTCTTCCCTCTACTCGAATTAGGACAACTTACTATGATTCAAATGGATATAATATGTCACAAAATAAAGAATTTATTGGAAAGAATTAACGCACTAATGAAGCTAGTTACTACTATAGCAAAGGTTAAAATAAAAATATTTTGTAAAAATTAACATTAGAAAACAATTATGTGCTCTGAAACACACACGAAAACAAAACATAACATGGTTTTCCTAAAAAATAATTGTAAATAATTTGACAACACGGTTGGTTGCGTAATGAGAGAAATTCTCACAAAGGTGTAATGCTTGAACAAACCTACTCCCAAAATTCACAGACACTACAGAACTGTTTCACACCCAAACGCAGCACTGACAATGGTCCCAAAGTCAGCTAAGAAAGAACTATCTCAATCACTTGCCACCTCCCTTCACACTTTGTGTAGAAAAATCATTCTTAGAGAAACTCTCATATAGCGGCCTATGACGGGTTAACCTAGCATTAGGATTTATGGTTTCTTGTATATTAATGTAGTATGTTTTCGAAAGTTCATCCACTAACAGTGTTCAATTTTTTAAAAATAAGTCGTTATTTTCTAATGCACACAATCTGCATTGATTTATTTTTAACAGATAGTTCCAATTGATCAATTTGACCAAAGATTTCGCTTTTCGAGTTGGCGATCACGTCTTAGGAACGAAAGAATATCGGTAGCGGTACAAACTTGTAAATTTTCACTGCCATTTTCTGTGTCAAGTTCGTAGGCACTCTCATCACTTTCACAGTTTTTAATTTCCACTCTTTTGGGGTATGCATGTATGGATTTACGTATTTATTATGCGGCTAATGAAAGTCTGTAAAAAATATTTTTAACTTTATTTTTGTGTTAACAGATATTTTGTAGGCAAAACTTTTGTGTAACCGTACAATCTGTAATTGTAAAGTAGAAGCAAAGATCGGGACCTGAGCTACATTTCGTTTTAACCGACATTTTGTGTTAACCTTTTTTGTGTTAACCGTTTTCCACTGTACATATAAACTATTGATTTCATTTTACTCTGATGAATAGAAAATTATGGTCTTTATCTGCAAAGGATGGCGCTGATAAACTGAAATTATGTTTTTTTTTATTTGCTTCTGTACTCAAGGTTTAGAAATATTTTATGTTCTCTCTAACTTTTCCTTTCTTTTAGATATATAGTCTACCAAAAATCCAGGAAACACTCTTTTATACATATGTGTCTATGCACAAATTTTTAGACCTTCTCATGTGCCCACAACGAATCTTATTTTCTTCTTTATGACATTCACATAATAAACCAAACATCATTTCCACCGCTTAATTTTTAGTAGCTTTTCGTAGTAATTTTTAAGTTTTGACCCGTACCGAAGAATCGTAAAACAATTAGCATTTACATAAAAATGTCATAATTGCAACACGATATATTGTAACTTGTACTGAAAATTGCACAATCTTTGTGCAGATAATTAATTCAATTGTTGGCAACAAACGTTTTTATACAATAAAATTATAAAACGCTTTTTCATAAACTTGAAATAAAATTATTTACATTTTAACTAAAACTTTTAGATATAGCTTTCTGGTATAATAAATATCAACGTTCTGCGTTATTTTAATGCAATTCGCACAATTAAAATTTTAACTTCTTAAAATTTTAATCAACATAATTTATAATATAATCAATCAATATAATATAATCTATAAATCAATAATTTATAATTTCCATTTTTCGAATTTATATGAAGTATATGAATTATATTAAACCCTGTCTTTTAATAATGTTCATGAATACGAACAGTACGAACATTTTACAAAATGTTTCCCGCCGGAGTTACTCCAATTTGATACATTTTACTATCCGTCCACTCTCGCAAAGCGGTGCCAAACCAGCATGAGGTATCGTGCGTAATATAAACCATCCGCAACTATGCCTTAAAAGGTAGATTCCATAAAACTTGTGATAGCCGTGCGTGTTCATGTGATTTGTGCGTCTTGTGTTGTGTATTTAGTATGTGTGTGGTGACGTATACTTAACATTAAATGGTTGGTAAATTTTATTTTTTAACCTTTGTTTGTGACCTATATATTATGTAAATACTTTGGTGCGTTTTGACTCACTGTAAGTTGTGGACAGAATATTGTTTACCTTTTATTTTTGATGTTTCAGTTTTATTTTTGCCTAAAGACGACTACCAATTTGTTGGTAGGCGGAACGTCGCTTTTTAATAAAAAAAGGCAGTGATGGAGAAAGTCAGTCTTAGTAGTCGGCCTAACGTAAATAGAAGATTAATCTAAAGCCCATGTACTGTATGTGTGTTTACGGGGATTTTACTACAAGAATATAAGCTTGTAAAAGTTAATTAAATAAAAGTGCTGGTACTGTTTGACTTGGCTTAACCTCGTTGAACACAAATATTAATTTTTAATTTGAACAAAATTAAAAGCTGAAGAAGTTTAATGATTTTATAATCTCTACTTTTTTTATAAACAGTAAACGTTGCAGTAAGAAATTGGTTTTAATTGTGAAAAATGCAAACATGAGTGAGCTTAGTATTACAAATAAAGACAGTTAAAGTGACTATGTGTAAAGCTTTCTGATTTGTCACCTCACTCTGGCCTAACCTGTGCTCGGCGGGCTTGCTTAAATATTTCTTGTCTTAGTAGAATCCTGTAAGTGCCTTGTTTGAATTTTTAGTATTGCGGTTGTTTTTTGTGGGGATAGTGCTGAGTTTTCTCACGTACCGCCTATACAAATGTGAGTGGTGACCAGTGGTCTTGGGGTTATTTTTAGGTTTTTCTTCTTTTTTCGGGATTCATTGTGTTTATGGCAGAGTGTGAGAGTTCTTTACCATGGGCAGTATGAAATAAAAATCAGTTTTAATTGTTATCATCTGTCATCTAAAACTTTGATGATTGTTAATATCTTCTTGTATAGGTCATATTCTCTTCATAGACAAGATATACCTTAAAAGCTTCCTTTGTCTGTGCTCCACAATTATTCCTCGCTTTCCTCCATCTTGGCCAAATCTTAATTATATAGACCATTGGGAATTGTAAATTAATAAATAATATATCTTCAGTTCATTAAAGACTGTAAGTTATATAAATATTATTATTAAAGTTTATGATTGTTTCCTTCTCTGGTTTGCGTTTAATGCTAAACGAAGGTTGTGAAAACCTACAAGTTTCTCTGTTCAAGCATAGAAAAGTTTTGAATTTAGAATGTAGTAACTTTTTCAGTATTTGAGATAAGAAATAAATAAATACCCCACTGTAATCCTATTGTATTTCTCTATGTTACTGTACTGTTGGATATTTGGGAGGGGGGGTTAGGTTCTTATGTTACAGTGCACTAAAATCCGAAAAATACGAAGGATTTTTCTAGCATCTGTCATTTGCTATGTGTCATTTGTGAACTTACTGTAAATAAACAAAGCGTCAGAAAAACTTCCTGTTAAATTATAAACTGTTCATATGTTTTCAACTATATTTGGAAATTGTATTTGTTTAATTATATCACATTTAATGTTATTAACATGTCTCGTATTTAGCTCTCGTACTAAATAAAAATGCTACAGGTCTAATTTGTAAATCGTTATATTTACAAGATATAAATTTAAGATTTAAAGCAATACATTACAATGAATTTAAAATCATGTATAACCACTGGTAATTTTTAAATTAATATATATTTGAAACACGGCAATTAAACTGCAGTGGAGGGAGGGAACCAAACACTCACGTATTTACGCTGAACACTTTTATGTTCATTTCCACCAGCGCTTCCAACAACTTTTGCTCAGGCGTGTTGGGACTAAATACAAAACAAGTATATTAGTTATAAATTAATAAACTTTTGTACTAAGTAAGTACTGTGTACAAGGGAACACAAACTCGTTTAGTGTTGACTTACTTAGTCGTAAAGCTTGCGCAACAAGTTTTTCTTAAAATGGTCAATTCAAAATTAGCAGACGTTTACAACAATCTAATGTCTTCAAACAGATAATATAAAAAACACAGAAAAGTACACATTTCTTAATTCTGCGTTGCAATTTTAATTGTGTATTTATGTAATTTTATCTCAGATTTTATCAAAACTGTAAAGGTATAAATTTAGGATTCTCCTTCCTTTTAACAGAATGTTATATTTATCTACTTATACAAAAAATTTTACTGTACTTTAATTATGGAAATAAATCTGTGTTATACAGATTTGTTAGATTCTAACGTTTATTACAAAATGTTACTTTACTGGTTTCTCTTCAATTTAGTTTTTATAATAATTTACAGCTGTGTTAAGTATATGCCCTACCATTATTGATCATAGAAATCTCCGTTTGCTTAAAAATAAATCTATGTAAGTCCTTATACTACTTTCATGTTTAAATGTAAACAACACAACAATATCTATGCGTAAGGTTTCTCACTGCTGGTTTTTCGTATTTTTCAGATAACGTGTCGGTTACTACAAAGAAAAAGTGTCTCCTACCAGGGTATATAAGCAGGACTGTAATTTATTTTAGTGATAATTACGTTGCAACTAACTCAGATTTTTAAGAGGTAAGGAGACGAATAATTCCAACATTAGTAATACAAAGAAATAAGGGTTATTTTCCTAATGCTTTTAAATTGTAGTTTCTTAATTCTGACGTTAATTTTTAATATTTTTATTTAATAGCAGGTAATTAACATACAATATTTACGAAAAGTTTTCAAGGTTCTACGCAATTGTTACATTGTAAAATATTTATGTGCAATATATGTACAATAAATTGTGAAATAAATGTACACACACACGTAAATTAATACATTAAGTACAGGGATACATAAAAATCAGATGTTGGTAGGATCGTTTCTTTTCCTTGTTCTTCTTACGATTTTTGTATTGGGAACAAGTAAGTTCTTTTTCCGTTCTGTTAACGTAGAAGTAAGTTGTGATTAAAATATTGTCCAGATCTTTGATACTTTAATTAATTTTAATTTAATATTTTGTAGCCTAACTCAGGAGCCTTCATCAATGTCATTATTTACATAGGGAATATTTTTTCTATTGTCTAAAGTTTGTCTCTGTGTCTAGTGACTATGTTTCTGCATCCTACCTAAACTACGTCTTTTCAAACTACAATACTATTTACGTATCAGCTGTTTTTAATTATTATTCATCGTTTACTGTATCGAGCACAGCCTTCCTTGCAATAGTGATCAGTATCCCATATATTAATATATAAATTCAGACTACGTCCATTACAATTTCATGCTAGTTTCTTCGTTTTCGTTACTTGGTTTTAAATTTAATATAATTCCCCAGCCACGCTACGAAGATTTTAAATTACCTCTTATTTTCTACTACGTGACAGTAACCAGATGTAGTTTTAAAATTATAAGCAACTGCAAAGGAATTTGAAAAAGGTCTTTTTCAATTACTTTGTACTCTGAAACGCTGAAACGAATTTGTGCATTCATGAATTTCAAACTCAATCTCCGTTATTAACTACAGTAACACACACACACACACACACACACACACACACACACACACACACACACACACACACACACACACACACACACACACACACACACACAGAAATATTATGGATGAGCGTAGAGAAATTAATATTCCTGAGATAGTATATAAAATGATGGTTTATTAAAAACTAAATAATGGTTGAAATGTAAAAGTTCTTGCTCACAATTTACTTGACAAATTAGTCTGTGGACCAACATAAATTTAACTAAAATTAACTGTATTTTAAGAGTTTATTTTATATAATTTTTAGTATATAATATTTTCTTAGAGTTTTTGTTTGAACGATACTAATAAAATTCATTTTCTTGAACGTAGTCTAAAAAACAATTTCCACAGACGGAATCCGGTAGCATGATGGTTTATAGTAATCTACAGTCTACAGTCTACCTAAACGGACAATCTTGCACTACCACGGTAACGACTCCGTTTTAATATGCGGTCCGTTGGGCTAAAAATTGTTTATAATTTTCAAATAAATTATGACAATTTCTTCGAGACTGGCAGCTTTTGATTCGGTGAATTCCCGAACAAGTGGCCGTTTCCTCTAAACTACCCCCCCCCCTCCAATAATTGTAGACACATTTACACAGACATCTGACATGACAACTACAGACGTCTTTTGAAAAAAAAATAAATAAAGAATCGCTTTATTTACATTAAAGATAATAATCGGTAAGTGTATTAAACTCGTACTTTAATTAATTTAGGCATTTCTATGTAGGTCTACAAGTGAAGAAAGTTTACCCCCTCTCAAAACTTACTAACACTCGTTTGTAGAGGAATACACGTGTATCACGTTTAAATAATTAATACAAAATGGTCTCGTATGATTATGATCTCTACGTATTAAGTGATCAAAATTAAATGTGTAGCATAGTTTTACATGGATTTTGGTCTGAAAGTTACTACTACCTAGGTAACAGATAGAAATTACAAGGAAGTTAGAGTAAACGCTGGAAACACATTGAACAATACCGTCGTATTTCAAAAGGGTAGTAGGAGTTAATTGAAGGAGACCCGATAAGGACGTCGGGTGAATAGGTTTTAAGAGTACTCGGAAAATCATGCTGTAGGGGAATGAACAGATAGTACTGAAAACATCCAGAGTTCAAATTTATCAGAAAAATTCTGGTATGACGGGCACTATGAATATCGTTTAAACGAATGAATAAAATAACCGAACACCAGACAAATCCTTAATTATAAGTTTCAACGGCAGCTGGAATAAAGAAATTTAAACAATAAACACTGGTATACAACAATTATGGCCTATTCAAATATACGTCTGGCCGACATACGCTAACTTAACTACCAATAAATTTCATCTAATTAACACTGTCTCAACAAATAATGTAAGTCACTAATAACATAAATATGTCCAAACATATTATCTCTCAATAAACACTTCACAATACTGCTGACTACAGCCGCACCGATTCGCAACAAAAACAATACTACTACTGCCATACTGCCAGCTGGCATCAGAATAGCGTGTTTATACCCCACCGAAGTTCGAATGATTTTTGTGGTGATGAGTCAAGAATAATCGCATAGACTCCACAAAAGCACTGACAGAGTCTATACCGCGTCGATTACCGCCTTGTAGACGTCTCTTCCAGACCGGACCTGCATGACACAGATGGTATGCACGTTGCCTGTCATAGGCGCAAATGAATATATTTTGAATATTGTAATAATATAAGATTATACTATTTTGAATGTTCATCACTTCTTTGTTCACTACTATAATAATTATTAGTATTGTTGGTACTTTCACAGTGAACTTACTTGTATCTAATCATACGTCGTTTCGGAGTGGTGTGCTCCATCTTCAGCATCCAAACTCACTGAAGAAGGAGCACACCACTCCGAAACGACGTATGAGTAAATTCAACAAGTACGTTCACAGTGAAAGTACCAACAATACTAATAATTAATATAAGATTGTATCTTAATTTCAGTATTTTAAATTAAATATTAGCAATACTAAATACATTTAGTTCAATTATGTTGCATAATTTTAAAAACTATAGGCTTTCATTTTAAAATACTCATACTCACAATTGGAAAGCAGTTTCACTGTTTGTTATGTTGGGAGACTAACTATGCTGACAGCAAAATACGTGGTGCAACATACACACACAAAATACTACTATTGAAAACTTTCATATTACCTAGTTGTGTTTGGTTTTTCAAATTACTTATTATAAGAATACTAAATATGTAGCGTAGAGATATGTGAATCGTGGATAAGCAATAGCTAAGAGGACATATTAATTTGTGGATCTGACATGTCGTTTACAAAGGTGAGCGTTGTATTTTGAACACAATAACAAGACAAATCGCTCTTCGTGGGTTGACAGTAATTGTACGTAACTGACACGTTAAAACGACGCTTCCATGGGTGTATCCTATAAATTCATAAAATACTGTTACACTAGAGAAACACTTGTTTCTGCCTGCCTACGTGTGTGTATGTGTGTGTGTTATATGCATTAATACACAGATTAAATTATTATATACATTCACGGTACATATGTAGGGTATGTATAATATACGGATGAAGACATAATACATGAATAATAATATACATTATTATAAACATAAATAATAATATGTATACATTAATAAAACACATATACATTAAAAAAAAAATATTGGGTTACCGATATTCTCTCGGTTGTAACATAACGTAAATTATTACTTTTTATAACTGCAGAAGGAATGTTAAATATGTAGATACTGTTAAAGTTATAATAGAAAAACGTGTATATAAAATATACCTAAACTAAAAAATTGTTAAATACCTACATAACGTGAAACACATTTTTGTAGTTCAATAATATTATAATGGACAATGAACTTGACTACGGAAGTTGTGAATTTAACTGTGGAACACAGATTGCTTGAAACTATGGAAGTATGTAAACTTGGAGTTCGATTAAATTTTGTAGGGTACTTAACTGATGCTTTAAACAAACATTTGGTGTGAGTAATAAACGCTAAACTTATACAACAAAAGTATATTCGTGTTTTACTCAATTAATGGTAGGCCTATACAATAAATAATACGAATAAAGATGTATTACAAGCGCGCACACACACACACACACACACACACACACACACACACACACACACACACACACACACACACACACACACACACACATGTGGCATTAGTTTCATAATAAAAACTAATTATATGCATGTTCATACGTTTAGATTTTTGTAATCTCATATTGTTACACCCCAATAAAAAATAACCCTAATGTTCATCTAAACCTTCTATTTGGACTGCCCCATCTTAATATTTTGTCTTTCAGTTCCTAGAATTCAGAATCGTCCTAAACATCTGCAAGTGGCGTTTGAAGGACCTAGCAACCTAACATTTTTGTAATAAATGACCCACGCCGCTAGTTACAGATGTCCGAACACATTAATTTACAATTACAGCGTTACATTAAACCACAAGAATGTCTTATCGTCTCGCTTCCCAATCGCAGAGTCACTGACCGATTTGGAAACAGGGATTTTATACTCGTGCTGTGTAGGTGATGAAACTAACACGGATGCCGGTAGTAGAGTCGACCGCAATCTGGAAGGCGTGTCGGGATAGATGAAGAAGGAACAAGTACATTCCGTAACCCTGCAGCCCATACAAAGCGCACAGAGCCACACGTGTTATATATCTCCTCAGCGAGCGTGTATTGCTCGCTGGATAAACCTGTCTGTCCAAACTGATAAATTCTCTTGCATAATTTGTCTGAAGGTTGAACCACTTCCAGAGCACTTTCTCCATCAATCGTAAACATCTCTTCTTTCATTCCATTTTACATCTAATCGCCTGCGTAAAATCTTCTATACAGCCTTTTATGTTCATGTAACAACTGTTTTCCCATTTCCAAAATCTTTTGTTTCCTGCACGTGAAGTATATATTTCCTTCTCGCTGTGGCATTTTGTTAACTTGTAGCCAATGTCTCTTCTCCAGGGGTGTCTCAAACGGGTGTTTCCTTCAGTTATGCAACGAGCATGGGAATCGCCGCTACCACCACAGTTGTTCTTCAATTACATCTTCTGTTGTCACAGCAGATGGTTATTGGTGACCTTGTTTCTCACTTTTTTGTACCCGAAGAAGTCCTCTTCTCCGCACTTGTTGACTTCTTCTTCGGCCACCGTCACCTGCTTCATCGATTGGTTTGTTGTACTTACGATTTCAGCAGTTCAAAACCTCATCTTGTTGTAGCCAACTCTCACAACGTTCACTCTTAAATCCACTAAAAACCCATAGGTATTCATAACGATAGTGCCAAGAACCACTTCATCGACAGTGTCTCCAACGAGATTTTGGTGGCCAGGCCCAGTGTAAGCCAAAACTTCAAGTGGACCCAGGCGTAAACGTACACTAACGTTTCCTAAATCTATGACAAACTTTCAGTTGAAATCTGTAAGATTAATAGACACTGTAGAGCCTGGGTCAACTGGAAATTTATTACATATTTTTACTGAGTAGGTTAGCAGACTGCATGTACTGTGAGCCGAAAAACTCTTGATATTTCAAGTGATCCTACTTTTACTGGCTTACTATGAATTACGTAATATTGAAAGGAAATACTTTCACTAAATATCAACAGACCGCCTTCAAACAATTATTTGTCTTCTAGTATTGTAACCAAAGAGTTAAATATTGTTTATTATTGTGTTTCACACAACATGATAGTAGATAGAAGACTGCAAGGGACGAGTCTTCTAATCTAATACTTTTAGATTAATCCTTGTAGTTTCGCTATCCGATTGCTTACTGTGTAACGGCCTTTTAACAAATACAACACTATGTGCCAACTTACACATTACACACAAATAAAAACACTAATGTTTTTTCTATATAAAAATATTAACTTTAAACTTCTAAGTAATTGTAAGAGAATACCGGAAAATTATATTATTTTTGTATAAATAGATGGGAATAAGAGTGAACTTTACATTAATTTTATATTGTCTTGTACTGTTCAACATTGTTAAAATAGCATTTCTTGCCATGATAGATGACTACACATGACGAAGGTAATGACATCAAAATAATTGAATTTCTCTCTCCCCACATCACTCTCTCTCCCTTACTGTTTCTTTCTTACCATACTCATTTTCTTTCTTTCTGTACCCGTGTACTAGAGAGATGAAACACACATGCGTGGTTGCGCAAGTGTATATCTGTATACCGTACTGCAGAATGAAAGTCTTGGACAATATGTGAATAAGTGAGCTGTGTAGACAAAACATTTACAGAAAATGCTTATAATGTTTAGGCATGTGTAGAAAACAGTCAATGTAGGCGATAGGAAATATCGGATGCATATAACTGTGCATTGTATACACATGAAAAGGTCAGAGAAGCAAGTAAGTGTGACTGTACTGTGTAGACGGGAAGCACACGGAGCAGGTACGTATAACCGCGCTGTGTAGACAGTGCCTAATTGACAGTTCGTGACGCACAGAGTAGGAAAGTAGAAATAACGAATTATGTAGTAGGGTATGCGCTACAGCTAACGGAAAACTGATTGAGACACGTGAATTTATTTTATGAAGAGTCGAGTATGTATTTGTTATACTTTTAATTGTCTAGAACAGTATAAATACAATATTTGCATAATGTACAATACGTTTAAAATACTATGAATAAATCACTATAAAAAACAAGTTTTTAAAATTAGAAATAATTCTTGTAGCTTTTGTGTACATTTATATTCAAAATGGAAGCTTCTAAAGCATAACATTGAATCAGATCTATAAATAAAAAATTTTCATTAGAACGCATTCTTTAAAAGATTTTTGTCTTGCACATTTCAATCGTAATAAACATTGCAATTTGAAAGAAAATTCTGCTCCGTATAAAAAATAAATTCTGCTGCCACTTAATAAATACTGAACAATAATAAACGTATTGGTTAATTAGTTCGTAGTCCGCTGTGACGTTGACTACAAAGGAATTGTTTGTTCTGACACCGTGTCCGCAAAAAATAATAGATAAAAAACATGCGTTCCAATTTTAATACCGGGTGATCCATCAAACCCAGCAATGACACTCTCATATCAGTCACCTCCGCCAACACTGTGGCTCATCCTCTATATAAACTTTTAGTACTTCAAATTATGTATGAATATACATGCAGTTTTATGACAATTTAATAGTTAAATTGAGGAAAAGTGATTATGTATTTAAAATATTTCCAAGGTGGAATTTAAGATAAATTTTTAATTTAAACCTAATATTCGTTATTTTTTGAAGTACAGTTAAATTTTTAGAAAATAGTATATTTTACAGTGAAAAATTGTACACTAAACTCAAACACAACCAAATGTTTCTTTCTTTAGAGTTAAAGACACATTAACAGTGTTTTCCATTGTAAGCAAATTAAATTTGAAAAATTAAGATTAAGCGATTTACTTCAAGAATATATGTTTTGGTGAAACCAGATAAAATAATTTATTAAATGTCAATATTTATTTAGCAGCTGATGACTAAAGGCAATGCCCTTTTTTGCTTGTGAAAAGAGTTTAGCATTTGGAATTCGTCTAAAGATTTAGCGTGTACTTCTGGAAATCTGAATATCTTTTGCAAGCCCCTGCGGAATGGTATTTCCATAACAGATTACTGATTAATAACTAAATTTACCTTTACAAATACAATTCGTAAATTTAGTAACTTTAGTTATTAATTCGTCCAAGTGACTTGGATACCGCATTTAACATGAATATTAAATTAGATTACTGATGTTTAGAAAAAGTACATATGATTTTGATAATAAACTGTTTTTTTAATTATTTATTTATCAGGTCGCTGCAACAGCATCGACATCATTAGTGACAAAAAAAATTATAATAATTGATTTATATATGATAGAAAAATTAGCTTAGCTTAACTTATAAATTGATATAAATCCCAATAAAATTACATATTAAAGTACAAGTTGTTTAGCAAAGATAAACAGTGAAACGATATATTCAGAATCTACATTACATGTTAGATTAAGCGTTAACAGTTAGCAATTAAATAGTATTAGAACGCAAAATAAAATGCTAAATATTGCTCTAAACAACACAAATAATATAAATACATAATATAGAAATATATGGTTATCAATTAATAACCTACATAAATGTATATGTAATAATAAATATAATATGTAATAATATATGTAACATCAAATAATATAGTCTGAATCATAATTAGAACAGTAATAAAGATTTTGACAACATATTAGTACATTAATTTTAACAGTTTTAAAATTACACGAACTTTAGTTTTCTGTTTACAAAAAGAGTCTGGTAGTGATATTTTTGTAGTCAACTGTATCTCCTTTATGAGAAGTAGGCCTATTGTCTAGATAGTAGGGTATACCTCCGCAGATAGTAAGCCTAATGTCTAGAGTTACTCCATTCCTATCTAAAATTTAACTTGTGGCCATTTTACTTACTTACAGTGGGTTTTTATAGTACTATTAACTAGCAGATTTATTCATGCATTAAATTATTTTCTATTTACTCATATTAACCTTTCTATTAATATACTCAATATCTAGGTTACTCAGGTTTTCCTCAATGTGGAGATAACTGAACAAGGAATATGAGATATGATGACGTGATCGCCTGTAATATGTCTATTCTACAGTAGCTAGCAAAATAATATTAAAGTACTCCATCCTGTCAAAGTAAATAAACAGCACTGTTGAGTGTGCAGATAGATCTCGCGCTAAATGTAATAATGTAATGTTTATTCAATATTCACCCCCAAAAAATTCTGTACTTTAATTTGAAAGCATATATTAAGATTTCATTAAGTCAGATATGTGAATACATAAACTAATATAGTCTAATTTTATATTCATATACTTTCATGCGAATTTATGTGGCATCTGTACATAACAGGAATACTAATCTTTATGGCGGCTACAAGATGAACCGTAAACAGTTGAGTGAGGTAACTGATATGAAAGTCTCATTGTCTCAGTTTGGTGGATTACCCGGTATTAAAAGTGGAACGTATGCTTACTATCTATTGCTTCCATTAGAGAGAGTATCACAATAAACAATGGCCATAGTTATCGTTGACACAGTAAACAAAGCACAAACTAGAGATACCATCTATAATAAAATTACGGTCGTCGTATTTTAATAATGAATTAATAGTTAATTGTTTAAATTGTTAAGGTTTCATAGGAAAATTAAATAAATTTTATTTTTAATGAAGGAGAACAAAACTCCTATTTCCACAAAACGTATTGCAGGATAACCTAATTTCATTGCGCTCACTAATTTTATTATTTTGATTTGTATTAGAAACGTCTTTTCACCATTATATATAATAAAATTTTTAAGTTTCAAATTTCTTGGGTTTGCTATGGAAATTTTGTTCATCATCGGATGGCAACAAATGGTTAAATATTCTACATGAAAGTCTTGTATTACATATTTACATGAACCTTATATTACCCTTTCAATTTTTAAATTTACCGATCATGGTCAGGTACACAATAATGATACCAGAAATCTTCTTTATGTATGTTGTATCACCTACCTAGTAATGGTGAGATCCAAAAAATTTTAATTTTTCATATTTTCTGTTTCAAGTGTATATTTCACAGTATTGTAAGAGGAATTAATATAATCTAAGGATATGTAGAGCTGTCTATCTGTTTCTGGCCAGATACAAAATATATCGTCAACATATCTTATCCAATAAAAAACATATTTTATATTGGGGTTAATGGATGTAAAAATGCTTTCCTTCAAAAATGTCATAAAGATTTCACTTAATAAAGGTGATAGAAAAGACGTCATCGGTAAGCCATTAAATTGTTTATAGATTTTATTATTAAACTGGAAATCATTTTTTCCTATGCAATTATCTAAGACTAAAAATAATTCATTTTTCTGATCACATTTGAACTTAAAGTATTTTGCATACGTGAGGAAGAGGTAGACAGCAGAATACCTAAAGGTATTGACGGATATAATAATCAGGTATACCAATTTAAAATAATACAGCCAATACAGGTTTTACAGGTCATTGCTTACAACACAGCAAGTCCATAGATACACAAAACATAACACTACTGCACAACAAACAAATAGGTAAAAAAATGAATTCATTAGAAATTTTAGAAATTAAAAAACAATAAAAAGTAGCAAAAATTTAAAAAACAAACAAACTAAATTTTGCGTTCTCCTTTATCAAAGTTGTTATTTAGTTAGTTAATTCTTATAATTTAGTTTCCTATTATTCTTAGTCTTTACAGTTACAGTTCTTAGTCTTGACATTTCCTATACTAGCTTCTCCACCCCCTCCAGCAAACACATCCCACGCACATGTCCTTATACACACCCTTAACACATGTTTACCACCGTCACTTTCTTTGTTTAGTTGTTTCTATGATCTCTTTGATTATAACTTAATAAGCTGAAGCTATTGTCAGAGGTAAATAATAAACTGTGAAACATACCAAGTGCTTGTATCTATTTAAAAACCTTTGATGTAATAAGAGAATTTTTATAAGCAAGTGTTTTATTTTCATAAAAGTGAAAATAGAAAATCGGTATGGAGAACCATACATGACTTCCATGTTCTAAAATGTATATTTAAAATCATTTAAATATTAATTAAATAAGTGGATGCTTGAATTCTGAAGAAATGACGTATCAGCTAAAATGGTACCCTCATGTCAGGTGGATGAAGACTATCCTCAACCTTCGTGAGGAAGGACTGTACTTTTGGATAATATGTTTGTAGGTCGAACGAAAATCTGGCCAAACGGAGCTGCGATCTGATTCCTGTAATGAAATTGGGCTCTCGCTGCGAGTTATCGGCCGAGCGTGAATGATGTCTATAGTGTTATCAAAGTCTTTCCTGTCAATACTATACTGGTCATTTTTCTTTTTTAAAATCGAGTTTTTTTTCTTTCTTTCCATTCGTCTTCTGATTTCCTGAACGACAGTACAAGCTGGAATACCACAAGGTAGCGTTCTAGGGGCTCTACTCTATTTTTCCTATACGGTATAATTGGTTTTGAGACTAATAGCAACATTTGCCGACGACAGGGCTACACCGGCCACTGATTAGGACCCCTACATTGCTTCAGAACGACTGCGGAATATCCTGAATCGCGTTACGCGCTGGCTGAAGAAGTGGAAAATCAAAGTGAACGAATATAAAGCAATGCACATAGTTTTGACTACTAGTAAGGAAACGTAGCCGTCAGTAATGCTTAATGACAAGCTAACCCCTTAAGCTGAAGAACGCAAATACTTGGGGATTTACTTGACCTCAGGTTAAATTGGAAAACACATACAGGCAAAGAGAAAACAGTTTCCGCATAAACTCAGTAAACTGTTTGGGCAAATTAGTCATAGTTTTTCATTAACCCTTAATAACAAATTACTGTTTATAAATCTGTTTTGATGCCGGAATGGACGTATGGGTCTGGCGAACCGCCATGGTAGATCAGGAACGAGAACATCCACCGAGACTTCGGTGTACCTACGATCACCCAGAAAATGTAAGCGTGTGCTGCGCGATACAACATGAAGATGAGACTACATTCAAACTCACTGGCAAAAGACTTGACACCGCGACGAGGGCGAAGACTGAATCGCCGAGTTCCAGCTGATCGTATGTGAAGTCTCGGCGACTTAATAAAACTGAATAAAAGTACAAGAGTTGTACCACTGGATATTCTCCTGAGAAAACGGACGGTATTTACGATTGACGAATATTATATTTTGTAGCAATTGGGAATAATTAATTTTTTAAATATCTTACGATTTATGACACAGCGTTTTCACTAAATAGGCTAACTACAAAGGCCGACGCTTAGAAGAGTAATTAAAATTTCTATGAAGATCGTCTTCAGTACTCGTGAAATGAAGTAATACTAGAGTAAGTAATTCTCGTGATAATACACTGTGAAGTAAATTACTCGAATGACAAACAGAACACAGAAGAAAGTTCCTGTGCTTAATTTGTTGCTTCATATCAACTATTATAAAGTTCCTATCATATATTGCTATTATAAAGTTCCTTGTAAATATGCTGACAACTGCAGGGAGAATGTAATGTTTAAGTATACATACATGCGTGTGTACTATTAGGGTATTAATTTATAGCTTAAGAACTTGACTTTGTTATTGACAAACAGATGGATTAATGTGTTAGTGAGGACTACTGACGGGAAAGTGTGAGTATCTCCGTTTGATTGATCAGCTGGTATAAAAGTGGAACGCGTAATTGTTATCTATTATTTTCAACGGTAACACTGTCAGATTGGATAGCCATCATTGTAATCCTCGTCACATCTGGCGAAATGCAAACTAGATAGTGATATGTATTGTCGTTTAATCTATACTGAACTGGAATCATTTCACACTATGTTAAATCACGACGTTTTTTTCGTTATTCAAATACTTTTTGACGTAATTAAATATCTAACCAAACTAATCGTTAATGTACAAACTCATATTCATTAGCTTCAAGTGTTCAGCCAAAAATTAATTTGGCATTCAGCCATGTGTTTTAAAAACTGATTTGACCACGGCTTTGATAGCGTCGAAGATTCTTCTTCTTAAGTGGTTTGTGAATACACGATGAACTGTTTTCTGAGGTCTGTTGTCAACTCGGTTTAAATCTGAGTACCGCTCGTATCTATAATAGAAGATATTTAAATTTATATCGAAAGTATTGAATTTCTTCTAAATACACTTATTTTTTCGGTCTAGTAAGATACCACGTGTCGATCCAACGTAGAAGTTACACTTTCTTTTGCTTCAAAACTAAATGTATAAAAGTATAATTTTTTATTGTCTGCTGACAAAATGTTAATTTACTGATTAATTGAGTATTTTAATAATAATTGTACTTTAATTACTGATTAAATACATTAATTTTTTTATAAAAGCATCAAACAGATTTATATGGAGTCTTGAAAGTGATGTCGTTAAAGACGCTTATTTTCTTAATCGTTCTGTTCTTAATAATAAACGAGTGGATTTAAAATTTAAAGCCGATAGTGCATTAAATGATTTAATTTAATTAAATTTATTATAACACTTTGTAATCGATAAGAGCTTTAATTTTTTTATCTGTACGTCTCATCTCTTCAGTTAAACTTTAAGAATGCTGTGTCACTACCTACGTCCAAATCTGTTGCCTCATGGTTCAACGACCCAGCTTTTCTTCTATAGGAGACATCCATCATCGTTATAATCAGGTGTTTTAACCTTTCCAAACTGTGGACGGATGTTACGTAATAAAATTCAAACAATGTTCTCCGTAAAGCATTTGAGCACAGTTTTTTGATACAGTAAAGTTACCTTTGAAAACCATGGCTAATGAGCGAGTTTGATAATGTTTAAAACTAATGTCTGCTGAACTTTCATTAGCGTACACTAAGATCATTATTTGGGCGTGAAGACTCTTGAAGACCAGTAGTAAAGAAAAGAATAGACAGTATCTTATATGTACATAGAAACAGAGAACAACATAACAATTCGTATAACATTATATAACAATTCGTATCTCATTATAGGTTTTATATACGCAGCGCAGATGGTGTTATATTTTCCTTTAATTTAAGTCAATATGGACGATTAAAGGAATTAAAGTGTAACAAATACATATTCTGCCCCTCGTTGTGCTACAATACAGTGTTACAGATATACAATTTCTCAGGGGACTCTGGCACTCTGTCATTTCACAATTGACTGCGCAAATTAGGAAATGTGTTTCAAATAATTATATGGCATAATGTATTGCCACGCAAATATACTTTAAAGGTGTAGAATATTTAAGGTACTTGCTGTGTTCTCGTAACAGAGAGAGAGGGAGTGGAGACTCGGGATAAATTGGGAATAAGGATGATCAGAAAAGAGAATGCGTAGGAGTGTAATATACCGAAGTGGTATGATGTCAGTAATAGATAGTTAAGGGCTTTGTATTGAGGGCACCATAGAAAGGTAAATACAGTCTAAAATCTTTTCTTTTTGCCTAGGGCTCTTCCTAGTTATTGAAAGCAGAAACTGCTTGCCTCTGCCATAATTTTGATTGCATCATATCGTCAAGCTCCAACCGTCACGTGCACTTCGTGTTTCAGATGTTTATTATAATTTCGGCATAAAACGTTCTATTACTATAAGAAAGAACGTATGTGCAACGTACTGTGGAACTACAATGTCGTGTCTACTAAAAAAAGTATTAGCTAATTCTTTTTAGCTAGAGCTACAATTGTACCAGTGTGTTATATATTTACTCTTAAAATTTTCCTTTCAATATACAAAATGAGTCAAAGACGACAAAGAGGTTTAGAATATTACGACCTTCTGATAGAATCTGGCAAACAATCTGACACCTTTTAAAATAATTACATTTTAAATGACATCCTCGCACTACTACATTCGAAAAAAATAATCCATGCCATCGCCTATTTAATCCACCTTGAAATGGTGATTATAGCAAGGAAAAAACTAAAAAGTAATTACTTGTAAAAATACCTCTATAAGTTTCAAAATGATTTCGAATTCTATTTTACGAAACAATAATCACTCAATCATTTTTTATTTACTTTTATTGAGACATGAGGATGGAGCACGATTAATCTGGGATCTGTTTTCTGACAATCTCGAATATTCTGTTTCCTGTTCTCCCGCGTTTCTATTACCCCCCACATGTCACTGGTATGCCGTCTGCCGCTCCAGCCACCCCCTAGCTTAATTAAGCACCATAAATATCTGATAATTGCGGATAATCTGATACAGATGTAGTTCAACTACACGTTAACTTGGCTACCATGTTGGTGTTAACAGGGCATTCTTCATCGACCTAATAATTAAAACTGTTCTTGATGTCTCTTTAGATACAATTGAAGTCGGACCATCAATTGATTCATTCTGGTTGGCTTTAACAAGACTCTCAAACACAAGCCGTCTTGCAGATGGCTTGCTGAAATGTCCATCAACTGCCAACCGACAGATTTCAATATCAAGTGGTCCTCATCTCAAAGTACATTTTATCCATTTGACTCCACAATCAGAATTAATCACATTTAAAGTTTAGACCACTTGACAAGTGGTACATCTCTCTTAACGACTCTGCACACTACAATCACTTAGTAGCGTGTACTTGAAGGGGTAGAATGTTACTACTTTTGAACACACGTTTTCACCGAAACTCACAGATACATTCACCACATTACCGACACACATTCTTTCTAAAAGTCTATAGTTTGAGACTATAGTTCACGTTATCAAAGTCTTAACACTATGGTAACACTATCTTCTTTACTGGCAAACACTAAGTTCATAATCTGTCACACCGTCGTCAACAATAATCATGTTTTTGTGCTATCCATTTTAAATCAGATCTCTCGCATTCTAAATTTAAGGAAATTATTGACGTGAATCATTTATAGACTTATAAAAGAAATGATTAGAACCCATTTTTTTTTAGTGGAGATTTACTGGCTGTTATCTCACTTTGTTGACGTTGTTTTGCACCTACCTATTTTAATTCCCGATTTACATAATCGTGTCTTCTACTACTACAATTAAATGGTCATATTGAATCCTATTAAAAAGCATGTTCACAAATTTTATTAGTAGTGAGCTTTTTCAATCAAACATAGTTTTTACTTTTAATTTTCTATTCTCCACGGTAACTGCAAGTTACCGTTAAGTTCATGTCTGATCTATAACCACTGTATGTTAATTCAAACCTGTGAGTCGAAACTTTTAAAAATGAGAGTATGTGTAAATTAAGAGGTTGTAGTTATGACTCATTGTAATTTTATTTTTTCAACTTTACAATTATTACTGACTGGGTTTTGTGGACCCCACACATCGTATGTAGTCTTATTTTTGCAGAGGTATTATACAAGGACTTCTTTCGCTTCATTAAGTAGACGTTTATCATTAAGAATTCAATATTGGTCATTTACATTTGTTGTTGCTTTGTTATATGTATATGTTATTGTTATATTATATATTTTTTTTTGTATCGGCCATCTAAGGACCACATGCCAATTTCAATTCTTTACTCTTTGTTCTTTTCTTTTTTCCAATATTCTTTTATCTTCTCACTGTGTCTCTTCTTCCTGTCTTCAGTCCACTTTGAACCTGCGTATATGACCCTTATTTTGTATACTCTTATTAACTTATAAAATAAATTTACACTTTCTCTTAAAAGTTACTGTTTTGCTTTTAAATATATTTTTTTTGAAAGTTTTGTTTTAACTAAAGGAATCAAGACTTGAATAAAATTCGGAAAAGCACAGCTAATGTTAAAAAAATTCGTTTTGTCCTTTCTATTTTTTCATTAATTTATATTCTAAACCAGATCGATTTAATTACGTATGATAATAGTAGTCTATCTGCGCTATCTCTGGGCTCCTCAATTATGTTATTGTTACCTGAAAATATCAGTGAATTCCAACTCATTCTCCTAATGGAATATTTTATTACTTCCTTGTTTTCACTTCTTGTTTAGACTATATAAATATTAAAAGCACAGGGGATAAACTGTATCTCTCCCTCAACCCTTCTGACCTGTAAAATTTTCATCCCTAATTTTACCTGCACTTTATCATACAAACTCATTAATTTAATAGTTGATCCGAATACTAATGATTTTTAGAATATTCCAAAACACTTGCCGATCTATGTTCTGAAAAGCCTTCATACAATCAACTAAACCAATACGGGTCTTCGTCTATACTCCCAAAATACTTGTTAACTGACAAGTTAAGTATTAAGATAAAATATTGATCACAAAAAAAAAGAATTTATAAATACGTATAACCTAAATATGAAAGTAATAATTATAGAAACAATTAAGTAGCGGTTTACATTTAGTTGTTTAGACTATCATCAGTATATTAAATTATTTTTTACGAATAACACAAAAGTTTATAGCTGCTCCTTTGCAGTGATTGAGTCAAGTTTTTTTTTAACTTCTAACAGTTACGTGTAATAAATTTTAGTTTAAACAAATGTACCCACGCTGGAAGATACAACCATTAGGTTTACGTTTGTGTTTCATATCTACATTGTTTATTTACAAAATTATTAACATTATTAATTTTAAAAGCATAGTAACAACACACAGACCTTTCCTAAAGTAATGGGATTCTTTTAAATTGCACTGCTGTGCTCAGGTGTTAGCCATGATCATAAATGTCACTTGTCTCTATAAAGGGCACAAAGTGTATAGCCATTAGAATATCCAACAACTAGAAAGACATTACGCTATCTATAAATCGTCGCAGAGTTAATACAATTTTATCTGGAACAAGTTACATAAACGAATAGAGTTTGTAAAAGCAAAATTTAAACATGAAACACTTTCTATTGCACACGACATTTTTTACGCTACACTATCTTTAGCATTTGTTAACCTACTGCCAAGAAGACCCAATTGTTAGAACTACTTCAACTGATCTACACTACGTGTATAAACATTTGTTCACCGTTTAAAAGTCACTCTTTTAATATTTTGTTTTACTTCAGTCTTGTTACGTGTTGTTCACCTTGCGTATTCTTTAATATCTATAAAATTATAGATGTGATGTGCGTGTTAAGTTATTTTGATATGTTGCCAATCAATTTCAGTAATCTCTGTAGTACTACTAATTTGACTGAAATAACAAGTAACTACTCTTAATATCTGTTACACCTGTTTAATGGCTATGTTACCCAAACTAAAGCTTAAAGAAGGAAAGAAAATTCAGCTGTTTTTAACAACATTAACTCATTGCAATTGTTACAATATGGTCATGGAAAGATATGATTCAACAAATTAATCATTAGTGAAATTCGTTTTCATTGTTTTGTCTTGCTAATCGAGTTTTTACTTTATGGTGTATTATAAGTAGTTAGCACAATTTTAATACAAATTTTAATTGTAATTCTTGGGCTAATTTGAGAATAATTAAGTTTTGTTCTGAGTCGTCTACAATGTCGGCGCTTGACGCGAAGCAAGTTAAAGCTATTATTAAAAATCCTCAACCTTTCCTGCCTTTACCGTCTAAATGAGGACTTAATATATAAGTTTGAGAGAAAAGCGGTCCCAAATTTTAACTTGGAATGCAACGTTAATAATTCCTTGTAACGCTGTCGTATTCTTGGTCAAGGGAACCGTTCCATTAACTACAGAATACAGTATGTAGTTTGAATGTTACTACAATTCTGTAGGCCTACATACATTCTAAATGCAATTTACAACGTATTGGCTAAGATCTGTTTGTATGTCTGGGACTCTAAATTAAGTGGCTTTTGCCTAGCAAAAATTACGAAATTCCAAGTTAGCGATAAGTACGTCCGTCTACTGGAAAGTCGCGACCTCAGATACATGTAAACGTTCCAAGGGCGTAGCTGCTAAGTGGCTAGACTGAGAATTTCCCAGGGCCCTACATCCCACCCTTCTTCCTTTTTTACTTCGAGGAAAACACTGTAGATTTTTGAAAGTTTGTAGAGTTTTGTTGTTCTTTCTGACCATTCCTGTCACAGCTGCTAGTGTGGAGCGTTCATTTTTGAACTTGGAATCATAAAAAATTATCTGAGAAACAACACGAGAAAAAATTGTATGATTTAACAGTTCTATCAATCGAGCAGTTCGTAGCTAGGAAGCTGGACTTCTGGGAATTTATAGATAGCTTTGCCAAGAACAAAGCCGGATGTAAGGAATTTGAATATCTAGCATGAAAAATGTTGCAATTACAAAATTAACTATAAATCTATAATAAGGTAATTAGTTATCTGTTTGCAGTGGGCCTATCACGAATTTCTGTTTCCATGTTTCAATTTGTTATGTAGCCTATTTCTAATATGCCCTACATATAAATTACTCCAGAGGTGAGAGATAGGCCTCGCCTATCATCATATTTCATTATCTCGGCTATAGCTTGGTGTTCCTCTTTTTAACCCGGTTTTGGCTAGTAACAGGCCAGTAGATTCAGCAGGTATGGAAATTATTCGAACATTATAAAACTTTTCCAGGGGCCCTGAGCCTCTAGTTACACCACTGAAACATTCGTATAGTTAGATCAATGTCAGTATGCTGGGCAAGTTCCAGGGATAAACTTTGACACTCCTGCGTACAGGATCCCAAAATAAGAAAATATAATTATACGCTTTAACTTCCACTACATAATTTCTGAGGCATCGCTTTTTTTCTTCACACATGGGATAGTGAACGTCTTTGCTTTTTACGTTACTAAGATTACGTTGACTTTTATGAAAAAGTTTTACAAGATATAATGAATACGGAGATGAAAACTGAGCGCAGTATTTATGAAAACGGATGAAAAAGAACGCCTAGACAAACGATGTTTGTTTTCGTTTTTCTCTGTTTTTAAAGCATATATTCTTAAATTTCAAGATTCAGTTCTATTGAAATTCACTTCCCCTGTGACGTCTTGGATTTCTTTTGTGTTTCCGTTTGAACATGAAACAACGTTTGAAGTCAAGTTTGTAGACAAATAAAAAAATCTCAAACACATACACAAAACAAACACTAAAGAGTGGCAAATGTATTACTTTTTCAACCTTGCCATTTCAAACGCTGGAAATTTTCAATTTCTTCTGGTTTTGTTTTTCAGTCACCAAGAAACCTGCTGTTTAAGAGCTCGTTTTGCTTTGATATGAAGAACGATTTACACTGCCACTTGTAAACGCATTGCGTTTTACATATTTTTAAATCTTATTTCTGTTTGTCAGAAACATATGTAAATAACCAAACAGAGAAAGCACGCTTTATTTGTCACCTGCCTTATTTCTTCTTACTTTTACCTTGCCTACTTCAGAATAATTTGGTATCAGTAACGCAACAGCGCATTTCAGACCTGTTAAATACCACAGTTTTATAATCTATAGGCAAGGAAGATTTTAGAACCAGGATACTTTTGTTCAGTATAGTAGCACGTCTTTCGTTACCAGTAATAACATGGTAAGGAAAAGTAACAAAGGTTTTCCGTCTTTGCTGCCCTAAATTTGTAGACATTTGACAGTTCCTCTTCACTGTTTAATAAGCATTTGTTTATATCGCCTGTCGGAAAAGGAATACATTTTTCATTCAACACTTTGTCAATTTTCTACTAAAAATAAATATCTTTATACAGCTTTAAAACAATTGTAAAAACTGCCTCAAAACATGGAACAAAAAGTCAGTAATGTTTTGGTTTTCAAATATATATGTTTCAACATGTTATTAGTTTTCCATTTTTAATTCAATTTTTAAAAGTTTTGTAATTACAGAAATGATATTTGAGAACTTTTTACCATATAATATAGAGTAAATACGTTACAACAGTTTACTGATCGTCGTATGGTACAGTGGAAAACAAAATACAAGACACTAATACGTCACTAAAGACCAGCTTTAATTATCACAATTAAAAAGTTTGCAATTGACAAGATAGTCTCTTACAACAAATCAAATATAAATTATTCACACGCTATAAAAATGTTCACTAATAGAGTATCGCACAATTATAAAGCACATAATACTTCCCCACAATACTTCAAACCGCACTGTGTACATCGTCACTTATACCCACAAAGTAATCGCCCGACAATAACTCTGAACTATAATACTATGAACCGCTTCCAATAAATCGCAACTCAAATGACTGTGCGTTGCTGAGTACTTGTATTTATACCTCGCCGAAAATCCAAAACATTCCACATTCTACGCATTAGCTCTACACTACGACGTAATTGACTGCCGCCTTGACACAGAGCGCGCGGCTGGCGGCGTCTAGAAAAGTCTCGCGAATGCATGCTGAAATCACGTACGCACACAACATTACAGCCGGATTCTTCTGGAACATTCGAGAAACACGTAGACTGTTCTGTAATGTCGTAACAATATTAATAGTAGTATTTTTGATCTTGGTAAAAGCAAAAACAACCTGCTGTCTATTACGTCATGAAATAATAATCCAATTTTAGAATTTTCACGCTAAAAAAAATTTACTTGTCACAGATAAATGTTTTTAAAGGTAAACTGCGGTACTTGACCAGAAAATTAATCTAAAATTTTAACAAACATAGTAAAAAATAATAACGAAGTAGACTGAGAGAATGCGTGCATGAGACTTGAAAAGCGTAAATTGTCAGAAACACATAACAGCGTTAACAGAAAATGAGACAGAAGGAAAGATAAAGTCATAACAGTAGACGAGGAAATTTTATTTAATACATTGCAGTCTCTGTAAATTGTTTAAACATCAGTCCATAAGGTAATTTAAAGGAAACATTTCCTTGAAACAAAATACTGTTCTGTGATTACCGTTAGCGTTTTAAAATAGAAATTAAGAGGTGCTGAAATTATCTGCAATAAGAGAAACATAAATTTTATAGTGTTGGTAAAAAATTTTGAAGTGTTTCCATGGTAACTAGCATAATCTCAATACCCAATTTACAATATTTATAATTGTATCGTTATGGTGACACTAAAAGAAAATTTAAACAATAAATCATATTTAAGAATTGAGTTTGCGAGGAAGACATCTAAATTGTTCTGTATTTTTTGGTATCTTGAGAACGACTCTTTTAAAAGGGAAGACTATGGCAACATCAATTAGTTGGCAAGTTATGTAATGTATTTTATGGATTTTTCATCTTCTTCTTCTACACTTCATGGTATAGGCAGAAATGCCTGTTCTGTCTCCACAATGTCATAGTTGGTCCCATCTTGAAAAAAGTCTTCCAACGTTACGCATGCCCGTTGGTTTATAAGATCTTATTTGTTGCGGTAGTCTACATTTGTCCATGCGGTCGATGTGTTCCCGCCATTTCCGTTTGTAATCGTCTATTCCATGATTCAAATTGTAGATCTTTAGCGCATTCCGGACGTCGTCATTACGTATTCTATCTAATCGTGTACAGCCCTTGACTCTTCTCAGAAAGCGCATTTCAGCTGCCTGAATACTTTCATGAACATGAAGTAATATTATTGTTTCAAACAGACATAATACCAGACGTTCATAAACGGGCATTATTGTACATTTCATAACTTATGACGCAGCAAAAGAAGTAAACGTAAACTAATACAAAATAAAATGCAGTGTCGAACACTCGTTAACATCGTCGAATAGTCAGCATTGATACAAAACTGTGTTACGGCATAAAGGCGAAGGGTGTAGAAAAATTTAGGAACTACTGGTGTCTTTCACTATTATGACGTCATTGTTTTACTTCCATATTCCTTAAGGAATGGAAGTATGGTGATGGCAAAAAAAATCGTGTTCGAGATTATTGCAGATTCTGATTCTACTACACTCAAAACATGAAAAAAAGTCGTTTTCCGAAAAGTGTCTGTGTGTGTGTGTGTCTGTCTGTCTGTGTGTCTGTCTGTGTGTCTGTAGATTTTTTACTACCATATTCCTTAAGGAATGGAAGTATGGTGATGGCAAAAAAATCTTGTTCGAGATTATTGCAGATTCTGATTCTACTACACTCAAAACATGAAAAAAAGTCGTTTTCCGAAAAGTGTCTGTGTGTGTGTCTGTCTGTGTGTCTGTGTGTCTGTCTGTAGATTTTTTTTATGGCAAACGATAACTGCCGCAAATTCAAACAGAATCAAATAATTTTTTGCATACAGCACTGATTTGTAGAGTACTCGCGACCTATTGTTTTTGGTGAAGATCGGTTGAGGGAAAGGGGTAGTTTACCAGCAACGTTTTTTTTATCAATGGTAATTTTTTTTTTTGCAAACGATAACAGCCGCAAATTCAAACAGAATCAAATAATGTTTCGCATACGGCCTCAATTGTAGAGTTCTCAAGATCTGTTGATTTTGGTAAAGATCGGTTAAGGGGAAAGGGTAGTTTACATGTAACGTTTTATGTTTTAACAAGGGTATTTTCTATGGCAAACGATAACAGCCGCAAATTCAAACAGAATCTAAAGATTATTTGCATACAGCCCTAAATTGTAGATTTTTCAAGACCTATTGTTTTTGGTGAAGATCGGTTAAGGGAAAGGGGTAGTTTACCTACAACGTTTTTTTAACAAGGGTATTTTCTATGGCAAACGATAACAGCCGCAAATTCAAACAGAATCAAATAATTTTCTGCATACAGCCCTGATCTGTAGAGTACTCAAGACCTGTTGTTTTTGGTGAAGATCGGTTGAGAGGAAGGGGTAGTTTACCGGCAACGTTTTTTTTTCTATGGCAAACGATAACTGCCGCAAATTCAAACAGAATCAAATAATTTTTTGCATACATCCCTGAATTGTAGAGATCTCAAGGACTTTCGATTTTGGTGAAGATCGGTTTACCAGGGGTAGTTTACCTGCAACCTTTTACGTTTTAACAAGAGTAAAGTACTTGAAAATTTATTTAAACTTTTTGAAACAATGGTAATTGTTAAAAATAAAATAATTTTGTTGCCACGCAATAAAATTATATTTTTTTCATTTTAATGTAAATTATGTTTGAGTTAATATCTTTATATATACAGTGGAACTTGGTTATTACGGCCTCGGCTGTTACGTCAACTCGGGTGTAGCGTTATTTTGTCATAAGTCCGGTCAAACTGATATCTTTAACATTATAAAAATTCCCGGTTTTAACGTCACTAAATATTGTACTACTCTGTTATAGCGTCAAATATTTCTCAGATATTTTACTCTAAATTTCATATAAACGTATATATGTGCGCGCGCGCGCTAGCCCATGGCTACAGACATACATTGTATGCAAGCGATAAGCACTGTAACAGGACTGCCGGCGCCAGCCATTTTACGTGCTCCAACGGATGGCTAGATCGATTTAAGGCCCGACACTCGATTTCCTTTGCAAAAATTTGTGGTGAGGCAAAATGCGTAGATCTGAACGTTACAGGCGATTGGGTGCGTAACACTTGGCCAGAAATTAGACGATCATATAAAGATGAAGACATCTTTAATGGACATGAAGCCGGAATTTTTTATAAATTAACTCCAGATAAGACTTTCAAATTTAAAAATGAAAAGTGCGTTGGTGGGAAGCTCTCTAAACAAAGAGTTACAGTTTTTGTTTGTGCGAACATGACGGGAACCGAAAAAAGGAAACTTTTAGTTATCGGGAAAAGTTTGCATCCTAGATGTTTTAAAAACATCAAAAAACTTCCTGTAAGTTACACTGCCAACATAAAAGCGTGGACGACTTCTAGTATTTTTGAAGATGACTTCTGTACGTGTGTATGTCACTGAACTCCTCCATGTATAAAATAATATATCGTTCGTGGCAGGTAAGCATATCTCAGTTATGTAATGTTTACGTTTCCATTTTATTATTATGCCTACAGTAATAAAAAGGCAGGTAAGACACACACACACACACACAATTCACGTTATTTCTGGCCTCACCCATGTTTATTTTCTTACATTTGCACGCTTTTTAAATGGAAAGTGCCGAAACCCATACCAACATAACGCGTGCAAGCCGAAAAAATGGTCATCAATTTGCTTCCTGTGGATCGCTGGGCAATGTAACTGCACGTGTTTACAGAGGAACGATTCATAGAAAGACTTTTCGTCTTTAGGGAATGAACCCTCTGCAAGATGCTGAGGGTCCATGAGTGACTTCGGAGCGCTCCTTCTTTTTCGCGTGTTTGTTCTGTGAAACATACACTGTAGATTCGCAGCTTTACTCTAAGCAACACTCAATAGGAAATGTTGAAAATTTTTGTTCACAGTGTACCCTCATTCACACTAAACCTGGTCTGATGTTTTAATTACGGACATCATAATATTAAAACTTTGGAAACTTGAGCACTACTTAATGGAGATCAATCATTAACTTATACAAGCCATTAATTTTATGCATATATTTTATATATATGTGTACAACGTTATCGGCAACAAAGAAGTAGTTTTTGTTAAAATTCCTTCCCGGGATATTTGGCCGTAGTCCAATGTTTTCTACAAAACCAGACGTTTCGGCAATGCCATTGACTTCCATCATCAGTGAAAATCGAGTGCGATAACGTGAGGTGTTATACGTTAGTGACCACAGTACTGTGGTTAAGGCTGAAGCAGTAAGTAGAAAGAAGTAGTTTCTATGGTAATATTTCATTTCGAAAATGATTTTAAATATAAATCTTAGAATATGGAAGTCATGTATGGTTCTCCATACCGATATTTTCACTTGATGACGGCTTTAAAACGTGGGTGGTCCAAGACGAGTGTCAGATTTTGAATTGTTCTAAACCACTAGAATAGAAAGATTCATTAAAAGTGGAGTTGGTGTTTACCTGTTGTTGAGATTTAATTGAACGAGCACAGCGAGCGTCAATCTATATCTGAAATAATAAGCAATTTTCTTCAAAATGTGGAGTTGGTGTCTTCAGTAGTTTTACCACATTGATATCTGTTAATGTCTTTGAAAATAAATTGTAGGCCGCGTTTAAAAAGTTTGGAAACTATGTGTGCCAAACATACATACTGCCATCTGTTGCATAAGAAGAGCCGGGGTGAGAACAATATCCAAAGGGGGTCCTTTTATCAAATTTTACACAGACGTAAAGCATAGTTTTTCTTTTAATAAATGACATAAATACATTTTTACAAACACGCATGAATACAACTTTTTCTGGTATTTTACACATACTTACAATACGTTTAATGTAGAAAATAGAAAACTAAATTGATACTTTTGTTATAAACAAATCATGTTTTGATTAAATGTTCAAGGTTTTTGCTCAAAATATCTTCTCGCTTTCTCTATTTTTATTTTTAATTCCATCCTTTATATATTAAACAAAACCATGTCCACTTTTAGCTTTTTTGTTGTATTTTACGTAACAATTAATGCTTAATAAACATTTAGAATTTTATAAGATAAAATTTAATCATTTTAAAAAATTGTATGGTTCAAAAATTAAACGTTATTATTGGTTTTCTATTGAAGTCTTTTAAATATTATTAAACATTTGTTATTTTGTATCAAGAGTTTTAATTGTAACTTTGCAATCCATTCCGCTACTCATGATTCTCGTTCTCGTAGTTCAGGTACATGTCGTCATGATGTTCAACACTGCCATCATATGTTTTTGTCATAAAAATGCTTGGCTTTATTACTGATGAGAAATCGTTTCAGGCACTGCAGGTAATTGTACTTAGCCTGACTAATCCCAAGTGGATAGTCATATAAGTTCTTCAACTCATTGTTGACGAGTTCTTGGCTTTCATTTTGCTTTCGACTTCTTGCTTTGGTCTTGTTAGTTAGCGGTTTCTCCGCTCCTTTGTTAAAGAAATAGCTAACCAAATACTTATCATTATGATGAACAAAACGTAGAGTAGCGTTTTTAAACTTAAATAATCTAATTGGGCGAGTTGGCACTGAACATTGTCGTTGGTACTTTGGTTTCTAAACCTCAGTCAAAGTCTGGAACATATTTTGTATTCAGTCAACCACAATGTATGGAGACGGCTTTGCACGAATATTTCTTAAAATGTCTCTCCATTCATCCGAAACTTTAACATATGACTTTTTCTAGATAATTCTTATATTTCAATCCCACTCTAAATAAGAGTGACCTCTGATGGGAAATAATACTTTAATCTTGTCAAACCGTTTGAAACTAGTTGATGCAAGTATGAAATGACAGTATAGTTTTTATTTTTTGGCAGCGCATGAATCGCAAAAGGTAACTAATTATTGAACTGTTGCAGAAGGGATAGATGTAATAAAATTGTAAACCACTGAACATACTTCATCGGACTCATTCTTATCATAAGTTTAAAACATAGACTCTTGATTAGAGAGTATGTCAATACTGAATGAAATAAAGGTCAGTTGACGTTTGTAATAAACTTCGTTCTTAGTTATGTTAGAAGTATAGGCCTACTTATTTTTTTTGAAAATCTCTAGTTGCAGCTTTAAGAGTAATATTTTTCTTGTTTTCTGTCTGTACGCAAAACTTGATATCATAAAACTTACGACATTTTGTTAAATGTAGCTTTGTGGTTTTGAAACGTTTTGAGCTCCCGCTCAATTTCTTCCTTTTTTCTGTGGAAGCTTTTGTGAGAGATTCTTCAAGTACCACTTCTTGCGCCTTATTAGTATTACAAGTGCTACACGTATTTTTACTCGGATAGCTGAATAAGGTATTATAGTTATTGTTGAAAATTCCTCTAAAAGTGTCATACGACATCTTGTTATTAGGGTCAGACTCACTACACATGTCCCATAATTTAGATATATTGGGTTCTTGGGGTAGACAGATTATGTTAGTAGACTTCCAAAAATAATGTAATTTCCTACCTTTCAGTGATAAAAATAAATTCAGGACAGAATTTTTGGTGTCTTCACGAATTCTATGAGTTTACGTGTTTGTCTCTTCAATCTTTCTTTAAGAGCCTGAAGAATTTAATGATTCCCTGATAGTTTGTACTCTACGTGAAGTTATTCCGTGTATAGATATGACAGATTTAACACAGACCTGTACACCCTGATAAGCACCATCATTATCAATCTTAACCCTCGTTAAGATATTTGCATCAATACAAATGCAGACTCGTTAAATTTGGCATCAAGATGAGGTTTTCGTTTACTACGCCTTTTTACCGGCAGTACAGAAATAAGACCTCCTAAATAAGCATTTTGTTTGTCATAGTTGATGTATTCAATAAATTCCTGAATTAAACGTTTCTGTTCTCAAAACATAACAGAAGATTTCTTGACAACGTCAGTGATTATTCCCACGAAATAGTATTATATTAATACATTAAATAATTACATGTTAATGTAATTATTTACATATATTAGTATTAGTATTAAACTAATAACTTGGGAGAAAACGGGTATGTGGACTTGTAATAACAAGTCATGTGTAAAATTATTCTACTAGAATTTTACAGCTTTACATTTTACAGCTTTCTACTGTAAAGTGTTTTATAGGTAACACAGCATTATAGGTCCTATGTAAGATGTTTTATTATACAAATTTTTAAAATAATTTAATATATTTAATAATAATATCACGATACAGTTCGCCTTGCATTATACGTACATAAAATAAAGCGAATGACCCACATGTTGCCTGGTTAATAAAATCCTTTGGAATAAAATGTAAATAATAATGTATAAATACGGGTAAGCCGTAACTTGTCTGAAAAAATTAATTTTCTAAACTATCCTAGTTATGAAATTGAAACGTTGAGTACATACAATTTAATAATATTGTGTTTACGTTTCGACAAAGCTCGTTGCCCTACAAACGGTTAACACAAATATAATTAATACAAATATAATGAGTCTTATATGTGTGAAATATTATAATTAAATCTCAATAATGTAAGTTCCATATATATTGTAACGGTACATATCTTCACCGTACATTTGAAAACAACTATAAGAAATAAAACACTCATTAATTAACATTAGAACACCCAAGAGATGAATAATTGTGTACTAAATATTATATCCGGTCCGCGAACTAATTAAAACAACAAATGAAGAATAATAAACAATAATGAAGAAGAAAAATAGAAAACAACATGGTAATGTGATTAACCAATAACCCAATAGATATGGTAAGTGAGAGGACAAAACCAAATATACTAACAACGGACACTAACAAGATACAGAAGGTAATATGGATAAACGCAAATAAATTGATAAGCGAGGAAGAGATAACAACTCTACTCTACAATGTGCCAATATGAGTAGCAAGATATAATGAAACAAATAAAACAAGGAGTCTACAGAGTTAAGAAACCAGTAAAGACACACAGACATGTACAAACTATTACTAAAGACTTGATGACTAAAACTCTTTATTTTAAGGTGAAAATATAATTAATAAACAACAGAAACAATGAAATAAAATATTGGCAATATAAGAATGAGTTATTTGTCATAGCAATAACAGAGTACCATGACTCCTTTTAATGCAAGGAAATCCAATTAAGAAATATTAAACGAAACCTGGTAATCACTAGCAAACATATAAATATAGTGTTAAAAAATAATAAATAATGATTAACAAGAACATGGGTGTAAAATAATAACCTTAAAACATTGAGGTCAGGGGATAAAATGCATAGAAAGAAAACACAATATAAGACCATTGTTGTCAGCCAAGGGGGTCCCAGATAACCTTACTCCAGGTACAAATGCACTTGTAACTAGAATAATTTAAGAGTAAAACGTTGTAAAACTAATTTAGGTTATGCAATTATGAAACTAGACATTATATAGACAAACCTAGTGCTATGATTTAGTAATTAAGAGTGACATGTGTTGTGTCTAATGTAACTACACATACTAAAATGGAGAAAGATGTACCCACTAACACACTCAGAAGTTCCACAATATTGTCAATCAGAGAAAGACAATGACATAAATGTGTACTGCAATGTCTAATACTGCTATTATAAAGTAGAATAAAGATAATGAACCATTAATTAAACCATAATTATGAAAAATTAATGTAATTGTCTGACCACACTAGATGCAAGTGTTAGTGAATTATTCACAATTTCACATACAATAATGGAAGACTAACCATTATAAAACATTCTTTAGACTATAAAGACCATTTGTACAAAAACAAACCACTTAAAATTTAGTATATTATTAACCATGAACCAAATCACAATGACCCATGGCATACCAAAACTATGAATAATTAAAAAAACTAAAAACCAGAAATTAACTATATTTGAATAAAAGCTGAGATATCCAGAAGTTGTAATGGACGTCTCAGAATGATTATGTCACATTATACTGTCTGACTTCTTTTACCTCACCACTTGAGAGGTCGTTAGAAGATCTGTTCAATAATTCTTGCAGTTCCTCTGGTAATTTGGAATTATCCGATGCACTGGATCTTCGTTGCGTTATTCCGGCTACCCAGGCCACAGGAGTCAATTTGTCTAGCAGCGTATTGCTTTGTAAAGTGATAGCTTGATCCGAAATATTCGCCACCCTAACAGGTACATTTCCGGTTTCGTCAGATTTTACTATACTTCTGGCAATTAGTATGCCCGGTGTGCTGACTACCTGGGGTTCGAATATAGAGCACTGGTTGCCCCTAGTATCTACCTCGGTTCTAACCATGATGATCTTTTCGGAGTTTGGCGGAACAGTTACGGCCACTTGGTTTATGACGTCCATCGATTTTTCTGCTGTCGTCATTGTTGATAGAATTACCTCTTCTCCTCCGATTCTCAAGACATTGTTTTTGAAGTCGATTTTAAATCCGTATGCGTTCATAACGTCCACACCAAGAATTGCTTCATCCAAAATGTCTGCAACAAGAACTTGATGATTAAAGTCAAGTCGAACGAGGCGTAGATGTATCTCCACTTTTCCATATACTTTTACGGGGCGTCCAGTAGCTGTTCCCAAGCTGCAAGAGCACCAGATTGGCTTGAGATCATTCACCACGTCGGAGCGCACAGTAGAAACTGTTTCGCCTGTGTCAACTGTAATCGAGGTTGGCCTTTCTTGAACAAATCCGGTAACTACCAAGATCCAGCTGTTTTTCTGAAGTGTAGAAGTTGCGTATAGTCTAGGGGCTTCGTTCCTTCAGTTAGTCAGCACACGCCCCGTTGTACCGACTATTTCTCGTTTCCCTGCTGCTGAATTCTAACCAGCAGATGTTGTAGATGTCCAAGTTTCCCACATCTATAACACTTTTGTATTCCATCCTTAGGCCAGTCTAATTAGTCTGTCAATACTTGCTTCAAACTCTTGAAGACTCTCCCCGGAATGCTGTCGCCTTGCTCTCAACTGGGTGCAGTACACATCTCGCAAATGTTTATCACCATACCGTAATTCCAGAGCTTTTATCAATTCGGCATAGGTGTTTTGGCTGCCAGGTGGCACTTTCTGTAGTAGTTCTGCTGCGGGTCCTTTTAATGGGAGAACGAGTGAAACTGCCTTGTCTTTCTCCGTCCAATTATTTGCGCATGCAGCAGCTTCGAATTGGCGTAAATTCGTCGCCCATTGCGTGCTTCCATCAAAGGTTGGGGCCTTGACATGAACTGTCCCAACAGCAGGCGAGGTGACCTTCTCTATTGACTTATTTTCTGTGTCTTTCTCCGTCTTTATCATTGGTACAGTCTGTTCACAAAGTTGTTTTGGTTGTAACTTCAGGAACTGCTCTCTTATGTTTGCCATTGAGATTTCTACTGCACATATTTTTGTTGACATAGCTTCTTCCAGAGTCAAGACAGATTTTTCTCCTTCAGCTATTGCATTTGACATGGCAACGTCAGATATTCTGGTAATCTGATTATTAAGGTCACCTCGTAATTCACCTACGTCACCACGTAGGAGACCCAATTCTGCGGTAGTATGTTCTTGCATCTGCTTTTACTCATGAATTAACGCTTTGATGTCACCTACTTCGCGTTTACGTTCCTCTGCATCCTGCTTACGTTCTTCTTTTTGTCTTTCTTCTGTTTCTAGCATTAGTGCTTTCTGACGTTCCTCAGCCTCTTCTCTTTCCTGCCTGCGTTTTTCATCCTGTCGTTTTTCTGCTTCTTCTCCTTCTTGTCTTCGTTCTTCTTTTTGTTGTTGGTGTGTCTGCCGCAGCAGCGATTGGGAACCTTTCATCATCTGACTGGCATCCATTGTTTTCCAATTAATTACGAATTACACTCGTCTTGTACAAAGTGTCCACTGTTTCCACTGTTAACCGTTCTATCCCACTTCTGACACCACTGTTACGACGGTCTACGGAAACAAAGTACAAGACAGCAATTAAGTCACTAAACACACCTTTAATTTTTACAGTTAAACAGTTCGTAATTAACAACACAGTCTCTACAACAAATCAAATGAAAATTGTTCACACGCAATAAAATGTCCACTAAAATTAAACACAATTGTATTACAATTATACCGTCCGATTATAAAACACCACTCTTAACTAATAACCATTTGAACGTGCACAGTAATATCGCTAACCGCACTGCCAATATATCGCACTTATACTGAACTCAACGTCGTTGAGTACTGGTATTTATAACGGCCAAAATTACTAGAGTATTCCATAATGCGCGATAGCGCCAGTATAGTTACGACGTAATTACTTGCGGCCTTGACACAGTCCGTGCGCCCGAGCGAAGTCTGGCACAGTCTAGAAAATGCTTCAACAAGCACGTTCGCCACACACCTTACATTCCGGTTCACTCTGGAACATTCGATAAACACGTAGATTGTTCTGTGATGTCGTAACAATATATTATGTTATTTTGTTACCGTTTGTGTAACATATGGACACATTTACATACAACACTCATTATACGTGAAGGTCTATCACCTACAACATTAGCCTATATACAGGTCTTGATAATGCATGTGAATTTTGAAGAAACGTAGAAAAAAGTGTTAGAAAATCCTGTCGACTCAATGACCAAATCTTAAAAAAACATATAATCTTTTATTAACCAACTCACAAGTCTACTTCTCCTTAAATATAATTCACTGGAGGTACAGTTGAAGTTCCATGTAATGTTAAAGTTTGTAAGTGATGAATTCCCTTGTGGTCAACGTTTGTGTTACATGCAGAAAATTACGTATTTTCTGCCTGTCCCTATTGGACTAACGGCAACAACTGGTAGAGGTAGGCTAATCGCTCATAAATTATGTTGTTACACATTTTCCATCTGTCACACGAAGCGAATTTACACAGACGAGTGTCAGTTACAATCGTCGCGAACACCTGAGCACACATACTACGATTTTAACAAATACTGGATTCCTACTTTTGTCACATTCCTTATTGGGAAAACTGAGAATGTACAAAATGAATGTCCTATATAGTTACTTTGCATCATAGGTACAAACTTCAAAATGAAAAATGTATTTTGCACTTAGTTATGTATTCTCAGTCTTACAAAAATTTCAAGCCAAACCTTATTTTCAATTCAAGATGTAAAACGTAATAGAAATAGCATTTTATTGTTTAAATGCTTATAGCATTTTCAATTGACCACTTTGTATGTGCGCAAGTGATCAATAGAAATATCTTCAATTATTTCCTGTTTTCAGTTTGTGAAAACAATTTATATCTGATGGAGTTCTTACTTCTTTTTGTCAAACGGATGTTATGTTTGGTCTTAGATGCAAATGTTTAATTAACAGTCTTCAAATATTTGCGTTTCAGTGTTATAATTAACTGTCCAAGCCACCTCTAAGAACTTGAAACACGAAAGAAGTGAAACATTTTCTTCTAGCGGTTTCTTCATTCTTGTTTCATCTTGTTCTGTATGTTCTGCTATTTTTACAATCTGTGCTTCTTTTTATTTTTCTTATGCTAAACTTGTGTTGCTACCACTAATACTCGCTTACACTTCCATAAGCGCTTTCAAGCCTGTCGGCTCATCTTCAGATAGGTTGTTTCCATCTGAAGGTGAGCCGAGAGGCTTGAAAGCGTTCATGGAAGTGTAAGTGATTATTAGTGGTACCAACACAAGTTTAGCATAAGTTAGACTTAACCACTAATTTATGTTTATAGTTTTATTTTTCTGTCTATATGACATTACTGGGAGGTACACGTACACTTGCAGTAGCAAAACAATTGCATTTATATTTGTTTCTTTTTCTGCACTCGAGGCATTAAACTAAATATCTGTTTCCCCTTCAGTGTGTTCGAGTATATGTCTGTTCAAGGCTCTACAAACTTATCAAAGTTTTAGGCTCTACTAACAAAGTTTTTTTTAATATAACTACACATTAAATATGCATGTATAGAGCTGTACATGTCTATGAAACAAAAAAGGAGGTAATCTATATTTTTAATATAAATGAATAATGAAGTACATAATAAGTAAAACTCAATGTAAGAGAACTATTTATTAGACCGTGAACATGTGTGAGTTTACACAACGTTAAAGTAATTTATTTCCTACGGTAATTATAAACTGTAGAAAACTGACTACAGCCTAAACAACAGATAAAAGTGTTTGTGGAATGTTATCACTGTTACTGTGACCCTAGTAATCGTCCTCCAACTTGAGCCACATTAAGAAAGTTTTGATTTATGATGTACTCGTTGAATATATGCGAAGTAACATCCACGACAAGAAGCCAATATTTCCAAAGTGTTAAGTGATTTTGTTATAAAATGTTAACTTGTAAATATATGTTGGTCTAGTAACATCTGTAATAGTACAATGAAATTGTCTTACAGATATGTAAAAAAAAAGGAACAAGTGATATCACTGTACAGTACTAACGTATGATGTGATAGCATAGGAGACCATTTGGTTTAATTTTGATTTTTTTATGTGATAGTGATACAGGTTCCGAATAAGAACTTTTTGACACTCAACTGTGTGGTGATAAGAAATTCTGTCTGTTCATACGAGTCTGTCTGTCTATAGTACCTACCTTTCTTTGTTACTATCTGTCAATCTCTCAGCTATTGAACACAAACAGAGAAACACACACTCACCCACAAACTGTGCGGGAGCTCGACGTTTTTATTTTTTCTCTCAAAGAACTTAATTATTCTACAGAGTACAAAGAAGCAGTCACGTACAATATTGTACCGTTGACAAAGGACACAAAGCAGTTGCAGAAAACAAAGAGTATTACTAATATTACTAAGATTACTAAGATTAAAATAGTACGTCATTAAAGAGTACAGTAGGTAATTTTTGCAATACTAATTTATTTGAGTCACCTGATTTTACAATCAAGGATTTATTGATAAGTAAGAAGTGTCTAGTTTAGTAAGAAAAAAGTTTGTAGCAATAAGATTACACGCTAATTTTTATTTTGAAATTTTCATTTTCGACATTTCTCTACCTAAATATTATATTATGAAATATGTGTCAAAATTAAACAAGAAATTAAATACCGGTATACAATATAAATGAATCCTCATTTATCCGTATTTTATGTATTTTTATTTATTAACCATAATTTCTCACTTTGCTTTATAACATTGTTCTTAACAGTTAAATTTGGCTATCTTGTTTTCTTTCTGCAATATTATAATTCTTTTATTTATAGTGTTATACTCCTAATATTTCTTAAATGGCCGCATCTCGGTCTTCTCTGTTAAATATCAACAATTTCGGTTTTTCCGCTTCCATTAGTTTTCTTACTCGTTATTTCTAATAAGTTTGCTTTTGTTAATTCCAGCTGATTAATTCGAAAATCGATTTCAATTGAAGTGGTTTTATCCACTTGTTGATTCTTCATTGTCCATACCTCTGCCTCGTGGACTGAGCTAAACCTCAGTGCAATTCCTTTTTTTTTATCTTTATTTTATGGCAACAATACAAATAGAATGTTACAACAACACAATAGAGCGATAAAACAAAACAGGGGCCATGCTGGGGTTTCCCTCACATAAGTAAGCAGAAGTAGGACCACTCACTAGAGCCTTTTTTCAATAATGTTCTATACTGGTTTTTCCATTTTTATTCTGGCACAGTTCTTTCTAGTTCCAAGTTTTTTGAGTTATGTTTATCTCTTTTGATTTGTTGATTTAAATTGTAAATCATGTTCACCATTTTCCCACATTACTCTTACCAAGTTTCCAAGTTACAATTATAACACCTACATTAAATGCATCGGTAACATGGAAACTCCTTTTAGTAGGCATTTCTTTTCCTTTCCTGTACTTTTTAAATTGAAGAGGTATCGCTGTTAGCCATAATTTGGATAAGTTAGAGGTTAATCAACCTTATATGTATCGTTGCAGTAATTTATTATAGGCAACGGTTCGTCCTTATGTAATTCTGTCCTGTACTTCTACAAGTTTTAATAGTTGTCTATTTTTTTTTAGATAAACTATTTACCAATGGTATAGTATGACACACATTCTGCAGTAATTCTGGATGTCACTTTATTCTCATGTCCTGTTTGATATGACCGACATATTGCTTGATTTTTCTCACAAACGTTTCACCAAACATGTTTTTTATCATGTATTTCCTGTCGTCCTGTCATAAAGTTGTGTGTAGTTATCGTGGTTATCATGTAATTTTTAGTTATTAGGCGTGCATCTAAATCAATCATAACGAGTAAAGTTTCCAAAAGTATTACCATTACAAAATTAACACATCAGCTACCTTTTTACTGTAAACATAGGTTTGTAGCTTTTGTTGTCACCGAGTGAGAACTACAGCGTTAGAAAATTGTTGCACTTTTATTCGTTCTACGCTGGCGTTAAATGCCACAGAACGCAAAAGGTAGATCCAGTAGGCTACACCTTTCAGTAAAACGTTAATAAACTTATTATACTAATTATTTAAAAAAATTGATTATGTTGTTGCACCGTCTTTAAAACAATCAATTCTTTCATGATTCAGAGGGAGTCGATGGGGAAAGCGCAGATGGGAATGAGAAATGTGCTGCTATAAATGTCATAACAAAAACGTGAGTTATCACAACAATTGTTCAGAATTTTTATACCTTACTTCTACAAATTTTGTAAACTTTCATAAACGTATTAGTCAACTGTTTGGAATGTTGGTAGTTTACTTGACACTAGATATGCGAGCGAGGAGTAAATCACAGTTTGTTAATTTTTTCATAATCAAGTTGTACTTACATTTTCACTTATTTTTTTTAATTTTTATATTTATTCCTTTTTAACATCTATTGTATTACTATTACAAAGATTATACGAGGGCTATTTGTTTTTCAACCTCCGATAGATCAACAAACAGATACATGAATGACATCAATAATTTCATTATACACAAAAGTTTTATATATATGTAAACTACTTTTCTACATAGTCACCACCATTGTTGAGGCACTCATCATAGCGAGGCACCAACTTTTCTATGCCGATGTTGTAGAATGTTCGTTCCTGAGTAGTCAGCCAATCTGCCACAGTGGACTTTTAACTCATCATTGGAGTCAAACTGCTGCCCACCTAACCAATTATTCAAGTCACTGAACAAATGGTAATCACTTGGTGCCAAGTCTGGGCTATTGGTGCTTGGTGCCTAATCTGCCCATTCTTCGAGTCTTTTGTTTGGGAAAAACTCACATGTGTGAGTTGTTTGGGAACCCACCGAGCACAGAGTTTCCTATACCCAAGGTTCTGAGTAAGAATATCATAAAGAGCAGACCTAGAAATTTCAGGAAAATCAGCAGAAAGTTCAGTAATTGTGAAACGACGGCGCTTTCGAACCATCCTGTGTACCCTTTCAACAACATCATCAGTAGCCGCGGACTTTCTTCCTTGCCCTCCTTCATCATGAACATCAATTCGCCCTTCTTTATATTTTCGACACCATTCCCGAACTGAACCATCACTCATCACATTTTTTCCATACACATTACACAACTTTCGATGAATTTCTGCAGCACTATGACCTTCAGATTGAAGAAATCTAATAAAAGACCGAATCTCACACTTGGAGGCAATTTCAATTGTAGTTGCCATTGTCGTCACCACAGTAATAGACAAAATAACATAAAACCAGTGGTTACAGGTTAGAACAAGCCTCAAAAACATTAATCAACAATCAGATTGTTGCTATGATAACAGAACCAGGTTTGCCAACTCACCGGAGGTAAAAAAAAAATTATCCCTCGTATATCTTGTTGTTAGCATTTTTTCTTTTTTTTGGCTGGACACGGAAAGTTCTTCAGACTTTTATTGTAAACTAAGTGGCGAGATGAAGTTCGGATAAAGTTCACAGTGAAGCTTGTGAGAAAAGTGTAGCGCATAAGTGAAATTATCTCGGAGGAGTTCGCGTAATGCTAGTAATGCACCTACAAAAACGTTTACTAAGTCTATAGTGTATTATATTATATTTTAGTTTCTCTAAGATAACTGAATTAATTGCCTTTAATTAATATTATATAGATCAACGTGATTACGTACGAAATAACATGCAGTACTGAGCCGCTCATCACCAAAGACATCACAACACAATTTTCAACTTTCCGAATTTAACACATTTTTCAAGTTTGACATCCTAAAAAAAAATATAAAAAATCTACAACTTACCTGGATGACCGGCTCACTTGTTCACTTTAACCAGGAGAGGCCTCCTAGTGGAAGAATGGCCACATGCTGGGAAACCATTAGGTAACTGGACCAATGAGGTGACCTCAATTTTAAAATTCCGCAAATAACAAATTTATTGTTTCTATAAAATTTGTTTTTCTTACAATGAGAGATTTCATAGTAGCCAGACTGTGAAAGTATTCTATTAGAAATATATAAAATATGTAAAATATTTAAAATATATTACATGGTATTCAAAATAACCATGACATGCAACAAGCCTCGACAGTACATTTTTAACCTTCACCAAATAGAATTTCCCTATTTGGAAATAATTATATTAACATTAATAAATAGAAAGAGTAAATCCAGAGGTTTTCGAAATATAATACATTTAATAACAACAAGTCTTTTTTTTTCTTTTCAGTCCCCCTCTGGTTGTACTATAAACACTTTTAATAATATGAACAATTTTATATTCCATTTAACGAACAATTTTATCCTACAACAATTATTACAGCCACAACAATTTAAACAATTATATTACACAACAACATGCGCCCTCTGAAATCTCAATCAAGCTAGGAAGGAGAATCATATAATTAGTAAAGTATAATGTAAACATAAGGTAGGTAATTATATACCTTGTGTGGAATTCACAAGTGTGTGTGTGCTTAATTTTCCTTAAACTTGTATAAACTTGTGTAGCACAATGGCTTGCCGATTTCAGAGTGCACACCATTACAAAAAAATTCAAATAATCAGGTATATATCTCCCAAAAATGTAACAATGTTTTGTGCATACACCACGTGTATACGGAGAACTAGATGCATAACGCTATTTATACATACTCATCACTCAACGATTAAATATAGTCATACAACATGTTTGAAACCGAACCAACGTTATTAAGTTCTATTAGAATTATGAGTATATCCATATACAAAAGAATTTTAACAGTGACTGTACATTGATAGAGAATTAAAATAAATTTTAACAAAAGAATTTTAACAGTGACTGTACATTGATAGAGAATTAAAATAATTACTAAATCCCAAAGTGGAAATTTCATCTTGTACAAAAGTTCAGTCATTTCTATTAACATGATGAATACTTCTGAATTACCGTTCTAGTACATATTATGGCAATTGTATGTGACCTGCAGGTCTTTTCATAAACAAATTTATACGTTCTAATAAAAGGCAGACACAATATAAGTTCAACACAGATTATAGACAAAATGTATACTGGACATTACATGCTTTTCACAATTCAAACACAAGACATTTATATGAACAACACTGAATAATACTGAGAGAGATTAAGGAACTCGGCTAGATTTCGCTTCACTAGGCACATGGGCACACGGCCAAATCCTAACACATTTTCTTAAGTTTTTTTTGTGTGTGTAAAAAAAAGGTTTTGCACATAAGGTATTATTGTCACTACTAGCAGCATGAGAAGCTGAGCTCACCATTTGAAAGAAATATCAAAAGCCAGTCAAGTTCAACAGACCTTTTCTATTAAAAAAAAACTTGCGTTCAGGAAAGAATTTGCAATGACTACGGTAACCTGAGTATTCAAGTTATTCAGTGAAGTAAAAACACATCCAGAATTAAAGCAACTGTTTTCTTTTTTTTTTTGTTAAGAACTAGCCAGGCCCACACTTGACCCGAAACACAAGTAGTGCAAAAGCACCTCCTAGGAAAAATTTAATAATTTTCATTTTTGCATACCTGTCCGAATTTGCAATAGCACATGCTAAGGCCGAATTCCTCAATCTACTTACGCATTACATCTTGGTCTCACCACACGGTCACAGTCGCCAGGCCCGAGACCCCTTTGGCACACTTTTTACTTAGCCTTCCATAATCAATTTACAAAAAAAACCCCGGCATTAAAAATGAAACAAAAACTTTTCCAAACGCTGACCTGGACAAAACAGCTGGCTGCATGCACACAGCTGACCACCCTTCTCCCGTCAACAACAAGCCTCTCGTCTACTCAACGACAACACCGCGCCACGCCGCGGGACAGAAAAGTCAAGTTGTCCAAAGTCTCACATAGATAGCGTGAGCGTCCACGATAGCGTGAACAACAAACAAATTCCTATGTTGCCGTAACGCCTGTCCTAGTTACGGCACAGTACGTCTTAAAAGGTCTGTATCGCAAGGACGCCTTATCGTATTAACATAATTGTAAAACCAAAATAGAGTTCGGATAATTTTTTCCATTTGAATCGTTGAAGTAATAATTTGCGTTTTTTTATAGACCACAAATCGTCGGACGAATGAAAAATTAATGTTATGGAAATGCATTATTCAACTTTTTAATACGATTCAGGAAATTAGACGTAGTTGATACAAAACAATTAATTGCTCGTTAAGCAAACAAAATGAAGTTTAATACAAAAATTAGATTTAATATTACTTGATATCTTTGTAAATGGCGGAGTAATTGATAGTTAAATTAAATTTTTCCGGTAGGCGGATACATAGGCTACATGGGTTGCATAACGTATTTTTGTGTTTTCAGAATTAATGATAAAGTGACTACTCTCCATCGTTAAATTATCTACAACATACGTTCTAAGTCTTGCTGTTACGATTAATACACTGATACTATAAGCAATTGAGTGTTTATTAAACTTATAATAAATATTTTAAATAAAGTATTATAAACCAGCCCAATAGCACAAATTATATTAACGATATTTGCAGTAATAAGTAAACTTACTTGAAACTATTATACACAATTACATAAAAGTGTTTACATTTTTCCGACATTTATTGAAATGGTTACTGATTTACGTATGACCACATTTTATTTTCTGTCGCGCGCTAAATGATTAATTTGAAAATTGGTAATTACTAATGGTAGTCTAAGGTAGTATAATTATAATGATATGTGTGTTAAAGAATACGCTAATGTGTGGCATACGAATATTTGTTACAAACTGTCATATATTAAAAAACATTGTTATGTCCAGAGTATATCTTACATGTCTATAATTTTCTCCCCGCAGTAGGTATACTTGATCGATACACGTTACTGAAATTGATCAGATTAGTAAATCGTATTTAAATAGTTTATCCCAAGGAACAAGATTGTATAGATAAGTATTAATAAAAACTTGGATAATTGCAGCCAAAACCGAATATATATATATATTGCATAACATTTGTAAGGAAAGGTGTAACCTTGTTCAATTTTACGTAACAATAAGCGTTTAAACACGGCCATTACAACCCAAAATATGCAACTTGATTAAACTTAATGAACCCATTACTAACTTAAGTAAAATAGCTTTAGCGACTCTCTATAAAAAATAAAACATGAAGTATTAAAGCTGGTATTTATGTGTGTGTGCGTGCTCGCGCGTGCGGTTCTTATATACTTCTTTATGTAAAAAAGACACCGCTGCTTAAATGTGTAATTCTGTCTGAAGCTTTTTCAGTCTGAAATGACATATTGTTAGCAATTCGTTTTTGGCGTTGGTGTAGGGAATGGTAGACATTCAAAGCTCTGCTAAGAACTGAAATATTTCTTGTCGTGTTTCACACAGTAAAAACTTTGTTTCAGTCAGCCAGGGAAACGTATCTAAATAAATAATAGATACAAAATTTTCTTTGTTGCTCTTAAGTTATATTTATTTCTTTTCAGGTTGGGGGCTTTTCGTTTGAACAAATTCATGTCAAGGACAAGCAAATATTATTTTGCATCTTGCCTTATTATAAAGTAAAAAATGTTAGAACCTGAAATAGACTTAAGGCCGTAGTGTGATATAATATGTTTTCTTTTTGTCTGTTTAAATAATATAAACAGTGAAATACTAATGTTATATGAACTGCTTAAAGTTACATATTCATTTCTGCATGTAGCGTTATTAGGTTTTACTATATAAGATTAAAGGGGTAATAAATTAATTTTAAATTACATTTGCGGTAGGAGTACTAGAATATTGAGGTTTACATATTGCGTTCCCACAATCGTTGAATGAAATATTAAATGGAGGTATGGCAATAATCACAATTTTATTAATAAGCTTGTAAGGCTAACCGGCAGAATTTCTTGTATTTTTTTTATTTTTTAAACCATAATAAATTGCCTATGTTGGCAATGGTGTCAATGAACACTTAATACAACTTATAGAATTAGTAACAACAATCGACAAATTAAAACATTACAAACTATAAAAAATATATAGCACACTCTTAAGAAATTTGGCAAATACCTTATTCTAATTGTGCTTAAATAATTCGCAAGAGTTAGTGAGGGATTTATTTATAACGACGGATTACAATCATTATGTATTTATAAATACTGCAGGATAAATAATGGTATTATTTTATAGATAATATTTGATTTGATTACATAATTTTTTTCTAAATTTGATATGGGATCGAAATGCTCTTCCTCATGCATGGTTTTGTTATAAAAATCATGATGCTAGGCGTGAGGCTTTTTTTGTGCACCTCACCATAGCAAAATGATATATAATTGATATGTAAAATACTTATCAATAAAATATTTGTTTCTTTAAAAATTATATACAATAAATTAAGTGCGTGATACAAGTAATGCCGAGCTCGGTTCTTCAAGGAAGGCGTCAGATTTTCAGATATTCAAATACTGTACTTGGTATCCTCCCTGGAATTTTCATTGGAATATTTTATTTATCTGATCCAATTGTATTGTATCCATGCTTATCTCTAGTGACATGATAGGAAAAAATTTATGAATTAAACGAAAAAATGCAAAGTAATTCAATTTTGTAGAGACAAAAGTGTATTTTTGAATGCTAAAAGAGAACAAACACGTGTTCTAGTTTTAGTACGAGATGATTGGTCAGACAATCACACGTTCACGTCAGTAGCTTCCATTAACAAGCTTTTGTTTTTTGGACTACGCATAAGTTATATGAACTCATGTAGTAATATGGATATGGTCAAGTTTAAAGGGATAACTTTAAACTGATGGTAATAATTCATTTACACTAGCTAGTGAAATATCTACTTTCAGAAAATGATTTTACTGCCTTCATCGTATTATCAGATAAATGAGAAAAGTCTAATATTTTTATTCGTAGTAGGCCTGACTGACTGAGAAATCTCGAATGTTCTTTCAGTTATGACTAGTATGTCTATAAAGGATGACTTCAAGATTTAAGAAAGTTTACAGATTCTTAGAATGTGCGCTCGTCCCCGCTCGTGTGTTTAGTGGTGTTGGCTTTCCAAGGAGTGTGCCCGATGAAGGCAATCTGAGGAAAAAGGAACACTCCTAAGATAAAAATCAGAGGCCAGTCGAAATACAGGAAACGAAATTCAAATAAAAACACAGACACATTCGGAAAGAAAGAAAAGCTATATATTGCGGTGTTATACATAGGCCTAAATTAATATTGCCGAAATGAGTATAGGGTCTATTAAAAGATAATTAATTAACAATGGTTAAATATTAAAGGTTTTTACTTTTTATTTAATTTACATAATAGTCTGTTGACAAAACATAATACTAAAAATTATATAAGAAATTATGAAAGTATAAAATAAAATATTCTCAGGTGTTATTAAAAATTGTCAGCAATTACATAAAACAGTATTTTTACGAACGCCTAACCATTATTATTGTGATCTGCTTTACAATACACTCGACTGAAAATAAAATGCGTCTCCTTTATAATTAAAAAAAAAACTACACAAAAAGTAGATAAAAAAATATTGTTTTATGTTTATTTATATGTTAAATAAATGTTATAAAAAATATTAATATCCACGATAATCATTACTGGGTAGAAAAAACGCCATCACATAAGTGTTTTTAAATTTGTTAGAAGTTATTAATTCTAATTTCGCTAAAAACCAAGCCCTTACTTTGTTATAAACTACTACTAGTGAGGCAGTTTTAAAAAGTAGTAATAACTTTAAATAAATTTTTCTTATACTGAAGGAACCGTAGTCCTAATTATGAAATTAGGAATGGCGTATATGCGCGCGCGCGCACGTGTGTGTAATCCTATAGTATATAGTATAAATTTTATATTACTGTACTTTTAACATCACGTATTTCTTTAAGAGTACAATATTTTGCACGTTTACAATTCACAATAATTATTTTAGATATTTGCTTTTCCTGTAATACAAATGTTTCGTCCTTGCTTAGTTACATTATATTTTATATTGATTGTCTACACCACTTTTTCATTAAATAATATAAACACACTTCCAATTATAGGTAAAGTAAAGTTTTTTTTGGTAATTAACGTCATGTTATTTTCATACATAGAACTGAGTGATACTGATCACGTAACTGTTAACACGTAAGTACGTAAGTAAGTAAAACACTAATAAAACTGTACAATAATGTGTAGTCTTTCAGTGATTAACTCACTCCATGTAGCAGTAAATCGACGTCGCTGTTCGGGAGAAATACATTTCGAACGCCTTCAATGCGCTGAATAGGCATTTCCACACAAGAAACCCGGCAACAGTGTAGCTCATATAACCAATTCTGTAAATTAAATGTGGGACGGCCATTAGATATAAAACTGTTATATATAAAATCATTTTCGTCTATAGACAACAAACTTGTTTTGTATACAACTGTCCTTAAACCCATGTGGAGTCAGCACATAGTTTTCCATGCTCCATACGTTCGTGAAGTCATTCATGAAGGTACCACTAGACAGTAGACACTTTACGACAATCATAACCCGCTGACCAAGCTACTTTTACAGCCTCCAATCGACACAAGATTAAGGAGGCTGGCCATGCGGCCTTTAAGAACCACGAGGTGACATCGCTGGATGGAACACCTCTTTACGCCATCTACTTGTACATTTCTTATGTCTGTACACTAGTCAGCAGATTAGCTTAAGAATGTATTTCCTTATTACTAATAAATAAATAAATAATAATATTATGTAGACAGAATCATGCAGTCTCTATTTAGTCTTGTAATACTGTTATTATAATGCTCACTGTAACTGCATTTCCAGTGCCGTTTTCATATTCAAAATGACATGTCACTTAGTAAACCACTGCAAGATAGGTATCAGATATTTTGAATTTGAATGTTATTACATTAATGTCATTAAATGTTTATGAATATTATATTAATATTTATATTATTAAAATCTTATTAAAGCAATATCAACTTAATATTCTTAAAGTAATAATATCACTTTACTATTTTATTGTTACTTTACTTTTATTTCTTACATTAGTGATTGATTTTCTTAAACGTCCAGGTATTGAATGACCTACGTGATGAAACAGACCGTGTGTGTATAAGAAGAAAAAAGAACAATACAGGTCTCCAGTAGTTCATCTTTATTTATTTATAGCTTTGACTTCATCGTGGTAATATTAAGATTTGTCTCTGAGAAAACAAGTCAAGAGGTTCGTCGCTGAACACGTCGCTAATAATATTTTTACTTTTATCATTAATTCTGGTATTTCATAAGTTTGTATGACATTACAATGCCAGTAGTCAACATCAAAAAGCATTGTGTGTTTCTAACAGAAATGTTTTCAAACAAAAGTCCTTTCTATACAAAGGTAAACATAGTTTGGCAGAACGAAATAAACAGCCTTTCCACCATTTGTTTGCTGACATGCGTTTTGCCGACTGACTTGAAATTAGATTTTCCAGATTTCGTTTGTGCAGAAAAACATGATAAACAACATTTGAGTCTTTAGTAGAGCTTCGAGTGCCTACTGTTCCCTGCATCAGCATCAAATCGGAAAGTCTGGAAAAAAAAAATTAAGATTCAAATGTAACATTTGAACGGTGCGTGTACCTTGTTACAGGAAAGATGCGTATTTAAACAAGGTTACTATTATTGTTTTTGTTATAATAGTAACTATTACAATAATATTTAAAGAGACTAACATATTGTAAATCAATGACTCAAAAGCAATTAAGCAATTACATGTGTGTTGTGTGTGTGTGTGTGTGTGTGTTTTTTTGTTTATGTATGTAATTTAGCCTGTACGTATTATGATAAAGTGTTAATAATTAGGATTACAGCTTGTGGTTTATATATTGCACTTTTTAGCTGTATACCAAATAAAAATTGCAAAATAGATAATAAATGAGAATTATGTGTTAGCCGATAACCTTGCTGCAATTGAAGGTATTAAAAATAGTGCGATGCTTAAAAATCTGAATAACGTTTATGAGGTGTTTCTACAATAGTCGAGGACTTGTGTCGTAGGTATTCTAACTCAGCAAATGTGATAAAACTGACGCCCTTTTCAATGGCGACTTTGAGATGATACTTAAACTTGAATTAGCGCAACTCATTACAAACAATATCCCGTCATTAATTGTAATATTGATAAGATAATTTACTAATTCAAATACGTAATTTTTCGAAGGAAATCATAAATATGGGTATGGAGAACCATACATGACTTCCATGCCCTAAAATATATATTTAAAATCATTTAAATATTAATTAAATAAGTGGATGCTTGAGTTCTGATAAAATTACGTATCAGCTAAAATGGTATTTTTATAGTATTATGTATTAAATAATTAAATATTATTACAATTAAAGCAATTAATACAATTATTATTTAATAATTTATAGAAAAGTAGCAAATGTGTAGTCAACAGATGTCTAGACACCTGAACGACGTTTAAGATATTACATGTCAAGGATCAGCAGAGCTAGTAATTTTTGTGTTGGAAAGAGCCTTAAAAACTACCAAAAACTATCGTGACGGGAGGTTTAATTACCTTATTACATAAAAATTCTAAACGTTATACTTACATACATACATATTATCTGGTATGGTTACTTACATATTTATCTTATATTAATAGATTTGTTTTAAAGTAAAATTCTTTTGCCTCTCATCCTACACTACACAATCGTGATGAAAAAGTTTTAGACGTTTTGGACTGCTAAGAATTTCTGCTCAGTTTAGCGCATACTAAAAACACCTATTCTCTGTACCTTCAAACTTTAAATATTTATACCTTTTAAAATTGAAGAGCAAAGTTTATTTTAGAAATATTTGTTAGAGTTATAAGTACATTCGAGGAAACCTGCCGTTACCTTAATAAGCCCTAAATTAAAAAAGGCCGCATTAATGTTTTCTCCAATTTTCTCCATTAGGTCTACGTGACCTAACACGCGTATTTGTCTATTTTTACCCGAGTTTATGATATTCACGCATCTTTTTACGTATCGCACTAAAACTTTCCATGTGCGAATCCTTACTTAGAAGTCTAATGTACAAATTTCCTTACAAATTAAATACTGAGTCCTTCGTGCAACTCTGCTATTTCATAAATTATTTTATTATCATCATAACGCTTATTATAAGCATATATACATTTTCCTAAATCATACGGAGGATGTTTTGATGATGATGTACAATTACACACGCTTATAAACTACAGAATTAATAGTCACTATAATTAGATTACCTAACTAAAAATTGGTATGGAGAACTATACATGACTTCCATGTTCTAAGATTTATATTTAGAATTATTTAAATAAAAATTAAAAAATTTAACAAGTTTGACAATTTGAAATGATTACTTTTATTAGCTTTGGTTAAAGTGAAATTATTTTTATTTTTATTATGTTGATTTTGGTTATTATATTTTTTGATAAATTTTATTATTTCCATTGAGGCTTCTGTTCTTATTTTATCTTGTTTAGCCACACATTGTGTAAACAATAACCACCAATTTCCAAACAATTAAAATATAAAATTAATTAAAAACATACAAAAAGGTCAAATTAACTGGTGATAATTATTTAAACAAAAGTTCCTATTACGGAATGGTCACCAGTGCACCCGTGTGCACTGGGCTTGTGGGATTCTCGCCCACTAAAACCCCTCTTCTTCGCCACACATGAGCCGTAAAACAATTTGAACTCCCATTTCCATGAGAATACTGTCTGCTTTATCGATACCAGTTGCCTAGCAACAAAAAAATTTTATTTTTAACAATATTATTGTTTAAAAATTTAATAAATGCATTTTCATTTAATTTCGTCAAACTAATTAAATCTATACCAAACGTAAATAAACTACCTCTCCCCCTTAATAGATCTTCACTAAAATCAAAAGTCCTTGAGTCCTCTACAACGCAGGCACATATGCAAAAAAGTATTTGATTCTGTTTGAATTTGCGACAGTTATTGTTCGCCGTAGAAAACAAGACATGACAGGTGCAGACTTTTACGTTTGTGTTTATAATATATATATTTTACAGGTAACAGGGGTAGATATTGTGACAAAACATCAAATAAGTGGATGCTTGAGTTTCCCCATGAATCAGGTGGGTTAAAACTATCATCAACCTTTGTGAGGAAGGACTGTACTTTAGGATAAAATGTTTGTTGGTCGAACGAAGAGAGCTGTCATCTGATTCCTGTAATGAAATTGGACTCTCGCTGCGAGTTATAGGCCGAGGATGAATGATGTCTATAGTGTTATCAAAGTCTTTCCTGTCAATACTACACTAGTCATTTTTCTTTTTTAAAATCGAGTTTTGATTTCTTTCTTTCCATTTGTCTTCTGATTTCCTGAACGACTATTCTGTTCACCCGTATAATTATAAATTTCTCAGCAAAACATTTCTTCCTTAATACGTTTGTGTCTCCTGTTTACCCACCATTCTGTTCCATGTCATAACGCTATATTCCACACAGGCTAGTAAATAACTAGCCATCAGGGAGGTCAAAATATTTTCAAGGAGGGGCAAACAATTTTCCAAAGGAGAAAAATTTTTATATATTTTTCATACATACACACACGCACATATTAGTTTATAATTCTCATATCATAATAGAAATAATACACAGATTGTATTGATTGCTTTAATACAACAACACTACCCAGCGATCCACAGGAAGCATATCGATGTCCACCTTTTCGGCTTGCACGCGTTATGTTGGTGTTGGTTTCGGCACTTTCCATTTAAAAAAACGTGCAAACATAATAAAATAAACAAAATATTTCTGAGGCCAAAAATAACGCGAATTTTGTATGTGTGTGTGTGCTGCCGGCCTTTTTATTGCGGTAATCACAATAATAAAACTTTGGAAAAGTAAACATTACATAATTGAGATATGCTTGCCTGCCAGGAAAGATATATTTTCACACTCATACGTGATTTAAATTAAAATGAAAAATATAGAATTTTGTTAAAGTGAAATGAAATGTTTCCATAGAAACATTCACTCATATAAAACTTATAAAATGTACTTCCTCCATCATCAACTACCATTTTAATTTATTTAAAAAATTACCCTCCCCCTTCAACTACCCTTTTCGTTTATAGATATTTCATCTACCTTTCTACAGTGGATTATTATGACCTTCTTTTCAGGATACATTATTTATCAATGTTAATTTATTAATATATAATATGTTCAAAAACACATTAATTCTATACCACGAATCGAGTCTCATTACCTGCACAAACAAACAAGTAGAGATATGTTATGGGTGGAAAACATTAGAAGATCTACACAGAAATTATGTAAAGGAGTGCCAGGAACAAACAAATAAGATATGAAAATTACTTAGCCTGCAGCAACATTTTCTTGACGGAATTTAACATTAGCTTTTTGTCACTAGAAAATAACAGTGTTTATTCTGTGATAAATATATGTAAAAGAATTTCTACAATTTGAGTATAAAAATCATCATGAGGAAGTTAAATTATGTAGAGGAGAAAAGGCCAAACATGCAGCGCTTGCAAAGGAAAAGAAGTGTATCACAGCATTTTATGATTTACAGGCAGTCCTCCCAAATCCTTGTGATAACGTTTTTGTTGTATATTATAAATGGGGGCTGTCAGTTCTGAATTTTACAGTTTACGGTACTGGGGGAAGTACAGGACATTGCTATGTTCGATATGAGGGTGCTGACAAAAGATTTCAAATGAAATCGGTTCATATGTTTTTCAGTTTTTACAAAATGAATGCGAAGAAGAGATGCTTGCCTTTAACTCCGACAACTGTAGAGGACAACAAAGAATAAACACATTGTTGCTTTCTACATGTATCCAGTTTTTGCTTGTAATATTTCAAGCATTACATATAGATTTTTAGTAACTGGTCCAACCAGAATGAAAGAGACTGTTTACATTAATTAAACAAAGAAAGCTAGTCCTAAAAAGTGGACCTAATTATGTACCTGGACAGTGGACAACCGTAACCCAAAAGGCTGAAAAGGAAGGCAGTCCTTTTGAAGTGACAGAAATGGATACACCTGACTTCATGGATTTCAAAAATTTTCTAAATTTTTTTGGAAAACCTTTACAGTAAACAAAAATAATAAGAAAGTTTCTTGGCTTGACATAAGATAAATCAGAGCACAGAAAGAAGAGCTACTTCGATTTTTCTACAAAACACGCTATGGCGAAGAGTATAAGAAAATATACACTCGAAAAAATACAAGAAACAAGCCTACATTACCAAAATTGAATTGTGCAGTTACCTATCCAACAGAAATAATTGATGACAAGAAATGAAATTTAATACCTCTCTGGCAAAGTGGAATTATAAAGAGCAATTTATAACTCATTGAATGAAAATATAACCCCCATGCCATCAAATGAAAAAAAAGATGTAGATTCAGATGATTGTGACCTGTAAGTTTATTCGACATTTTGTAAGGATTGAAATCATTTTCATATTCAAAATAGATGTTTTGTGTATTGTTAACCTTATTATCGTTATTAAAAAAATATAGACTTATTAGTAATAAAATTAACATTTTTGATTATGTTTATTATATTTTGTTCATTACTTTCGGTAGTTACTTAATTATGCCTCTTGTAATAAATTATGTTTACTATTCTTGGATTTCGTTGTCCCATGACGTGTCCGTTACTTAACCAAATATAATTATTTCACTACCGACTCCAAACACAAAGTATTTTATGGGTAAAAACGTAAAAGGTTTACTACATAACCTGAACCGGGAACCGGTTTTCACTTTCAAAAAGCTTCTTCAGAGGCTGCCGCTGGGAGCACTCTCCCAGCCCCTTTTGTGTGTACGTGTAGAATGTATATTTTATTGTCGATGTTACATGGACATTCTACACGTACACACAAAAGGCCGAAAACTAGACACAATTGGAAATATAAAAACACACGAAAACAAATAAAAACGACATCCTAAACGAACAGACACAATTCAAATTACACGTATTATTCCAACATATCACAGCCCACACACACAACATCGATCTTTCGAAAGTCGATACCGTCGCAACAACAATACGGACAATTCTCCCAGCGGCAGCCTTTGAAGAAGCTTTTAAAAGCGAAAACCGGTTCCCGGTTCAGGTTATAAGGTAAAACTTTTACGTTTTTACCTATAAAAACTTTGTGTTCCGAGTCGGTAGTGAAATAATTATATTTATGTTTACTATGTTTCAGTTGTTAAAACATGTTTAAAAATAACAATAAAAATAAATTTTAACTACTATAGTTTAAAAAATTATGAAGGAAACAGATAATGTGTACTATTTTAATAGCACTTATGGCGGCTGTTTTAAAAAGAAACAGAATTCAGTTCTTGAATACATTTTTCGTTGTACACGGCCATAAGTGTAAAAAAACAATTATATATCATTGAAAACAGGAAATTTGTATAACAGCATTTAGAGAATTAAATTCTATTAAAAAAAATGAAAAAATGTTTTATGAATATGCGTTTATCAGTTTTTAACAAGCATTTGAAACTTAAAACTCGATTTCCCCCAAACGTGTCTTTCAGCACTTGTGGCCCTCTACGTTTCAAGGTGCGAATATGAATTACATTTAGATGCAGAAACAACTCTAATTCTTCTTTGTGTTTGGGAAGACACAGTGCCATTCCATTGTGCAATCCTTAGAACTTGACCATCTTCAGTTGAGTTTATTAACATTGTAAGTTTGTTAAGTACTGTTAATGCTATTTTGCTATAATAATTGATTAAAACAGGTTTATGAATTCATCTAAAAATGCCATTAATGTTGTGGCTGTGTCAATGACCTGTAATGTGTTTTCCCTCGTTGCATCGGCGTAGCTTTTGGTTTGAGGAAAAGCATTGGGTTGTATGTTGTGTGTGTATGTAGTTGTGGTTATTGGTGGTATGGTTGAACGTTATTGGTTGTAGTTATTTTTGTTCGTTCCTAGGTTTCTGTAATGCTCGCAGCCTTTATAACTGGCAGGATGATTGCCTTTACAAAACACGCATTTGGCGGGAGTTTCTATAAGTTTTTTGCAGTCTACTGAGTTGTGCGATCCTCCGCATTTGACACAAATGAACGGTTCAGTACAATAGGATTTGGATTGGTCGTATTGTTGCCTTTGTGTGCACTGAATTATATTGGTTGTAACTGAGCGCAGGGGTTTTATTTTTATAACTTTGATTTGAAACCTGTTATTTTATATACCTCTCTGTGATTGTTTGCTGGCTTACGGTTTACAAAGAACATGTTTAATAGTTCCTTAGTGACTCTATGGCGTACGTTAATTATATTTTTTACTTTGTGTTCGAGGTTGAATAAGCCCTGTTTAATGTCTGCTACATCTTTTGAGCGATATAATTATTTAATAACTATTCTGAATGCTCGTTTTTATTTTGATTGTTATGTCTGGAGGAGTATAGGATTTTTTTTAGTTCACCGACTAGTTTACGGCAGAAATCGGGCGAATGGCAGTTGACAACATTAATAGCTTAAGATTTCATATGGTATTGTTCATCTTGTAGCATGTTCCTAATTTGTTACACCATGGGGCTATAATTTGTAACGCCAAGTATACAAACCGTAGGGGGCTTTGATGCTTGTGTCATTGCCAGTGGAGATTTCTCAGACGAAACTACTTCAGTTATGTTGGTTAACGGAGGGAACCGATTGTTTATTTGTGTTTTATACTCATGGGTCGTTTGTTTCATATGTCGGAATTACTAACTTTTGCACTGGCCAGTCATTATTTCAATTTGGGAAAGTTACATCGTCCCGTCGCTGATGGATGACATTTATCAACATTGAAATCGGTGGAATAATTCGTGGAATGGTTGATATTCGATGGTTGATTTTGTTGGGACATTGGTTTCAAAAATGTTTTGTGGGAGCCTGTTGAGCCTTAGTCCTAGTCGCCTTAGTCGCGTCTTCTTCTACCCTGGGGTGTCGAGGAGTTGCAAAGAGATCTCCATTGTTGCCTCTGGAGAGCAAACGTCCTTGCACGATTCCAAGCGATACCCCTGAGGGAGCCTGCTGAATTGGCGTATATAGATGAGATGAATGCGGCAATGATTGGTTGTATTTTATTGATAGAAGCTGAATATCGGGTAGTCGAATCTGCTGCTCGTTTAATTGTTGAGTATACATTGCATTATTTTGTCCCGGGAATGTTCCGAACGGAAACATTATTTTTTTAATGAGCTGTTGTGTATGCAGTACATGCACAGACACACTTCTTCACACCTACGAGCTCACATAGAGGCAAAGGGACAAGATATATTTGATATCACATTACGTAATGGCACAATGGCTGATGCCATATTTCCACATTTATACCATTGCCAAAATTATATAGCCATGTGACAGCAACTCGTACATTTTGTTTGCAGGGTGAAAAGGTCAGTACGACACAACAACTCATCTTCGATTCTAGACATTACGGATAATTTTAATGACATAAACTTCAGCCTAAAAATATCGTTAGATTGTTAGTAATAAGGGAAACTAATTTTGACTGGCAGAAAAGAAGCAAGATTTTGTATCAGACAAAATTCTTTTTCATAGGTTACAAATTTTAACTTCTGAGATAATGTTCATTGAAAGCTGAAATCAAAATATCAGTACATTATTATCAGGCGTAGTTTTTCTTAATATACTGGTTTCATAAAGCTTACACATGATAGTCTGCTGTTGTCGGAGAGATAGTTAATCTTTATTGTGTTGTTCTTTAGTGTAGGCCTACAAACAGAAACAAATTGTATCCTTCAAAATTTTCGGGAAACGTATTGGCATGATTTAGAAGTACAATTAGGTTATTGCATATAGTTGTGACATCAAAAATGTATTACAAAACTTTCTCTCGAAATATAAAGTAACGGGTTATTAAAAGGTTAGCTACTGCTGGCCACAAACTGTTAAAATCTGAAATTATAACAATGATTAACAGATTTTATTTTACATTTAGTCACAGCCTCTTTTCCAATAATCTCATAGAATATGTGGGTTTCAAAACAGTAATTATATATTTATATACACAATAGTTGTAAATGTTAAGTATAACATTAATACACAGTGAGTTTTCTTAAACCAAAAAACATTACACTTGTGACATCCTTTACTTACGTAGATTTTTGTTAATACATATGTTATTAAATAACATACTCCTATGTTAGTAAACTAAATTTTTTAATATATGAAAAATGTGTAGAGGAACTCGGTAAGAGTAATTCAAGGCAATAAAATTAACAATATCTTTGATATAACGTAAATGTACATTAAAGTTTTTCGTACATTCGTTATACTGTATCTGTCTTTCACATGTTTCGGAAGAATCGCAAACTTAGGAGACTGGCTGCGCTAATTACTTTTCTTGTGGTAGTAGATACCACGTAATCTTGAAGCAAGGGGTTTCTGTTAAATAGAAACAGTTACGCTCTAAAGTGCTTCACCTATTCTTGAGTGAGCAAAGTTCTCAAAGTTTGTAGCGCACAAAACATATTTTAAAAAGTAACTATATGTTCATAAGAACTATAGCATTATCAAAGCAGTTTACTTCAAACTATAATTTTTGTGTTGAAATTTAGAATCTTCACTTGACACGGCTTGCTTTGAGTTGGTTGGTTGATATTTACCCGCTATGTAGGACCCAGTGTTTATAGAAGATTTAAGTAGGACTAAAGACGTTCAGCGAACACTTAGAAATCGCACCAATACGTGCCGCATCGGCAGCAAAATTTACGAAAGTCGTATTCTCCGTTTGAGGCATGTCGGATGCAAAGACTATGTATAAGAAAGTAGCAAGAATGCTAGCTTGCTGTACTCCTGAATAGATGTATTTGTAGCAAAAGAGGCCAAAGTTAAATTAAACTTGGAAGAAGAGGTCGTTACGGTAAATATTTAATAAGAAGGTAATAAGGGGTGGGAAGATAATGCTCGGATGTATCCAGGAGTTTTTTACGCCACACACTTTTAAATGCCTGTTCAGTACCAAAGGAGGTATCTGTGAAGAGTGCATTCATTGAAATGTTAAATGTTTCGAAAGGTAGCCGAACCGGTGAGATGTGATGAGTTCATTAATAGTAGCATGCATTTGAAATCTCTTGTGTAAGAGGTTTTCAAAGAGTTTGGACATGATGGATAACAGGCTTGTTGGCCAATATAATTTGACCAGATTAAGTGGTTTGCCTGGTCTGGGGATCATAAAAATCTGTGCGATCTTCCATGAGAAGAGAAACTACGTTGAACATATCATTCTGTTGTAATAAGAGCTATTGCCTTTTTCGGATATTTTTTACAAAGTTGTTTTTAAACAAACGGGAGACCTCATGATACTTGCAGCCAGTAATTTCTTTTTTGTTTTGTGGTGGTAAAAACTCCCTGTTTGGTAGAGTCATTGGAAAAAGAGCATTCAAAAATGATTAAATTTTAGTGTCGTTGTTAGAGATGGACATTCTTCTGTTGAATATTTGATACACATGATTAAGGAGAAGTGTAGCTTTCTCGAGATAAACGTATTTAATAATCCACTCACCTAATGGTTTAAACAAAGCTAAGATAACCACAAAGAACACAGCTTACAAATTTTCTTCCTGACTGGCATGAAACTACAAACAGAATAAAAAACGTGAATTTGAATCATAGTAACGTATACAGATGATAAAATAGTCACCCCAAAAGTAATAGAATGGTTACTTCGGGAGAGTACCAATATTTCCTGTTCACGCATAAACTAGTGAGTTCGTAGACACAAAATCGCTTATGTAACAAAATTTGTAAGTTTAATTTGGCAGTATGGTTGTAACAAAACTTCTATATTACATGACACATACTTCAAGTACGATCTGTTACAAGAGGAACTATAAATGTTACCAGAGAGGGGTCCAGTACGTTTGTTAATATCTAAATATAATACAAGTTACTCATAGATAAAATAGATTTTGTGAGTCACAACTTAAGAAGATTGTACACATTGTAAATTCTGTGTTTCGTCTCTTCATTAATTTGTGATTAGGCTATAGTCTATGCATAAAATTAATTACATAATTTCTCTAATATGATAATATTTAAAGTAAGAATATTATTAATATGAGCGTTACGATTAGAACAAAATTGTATTGTTGCAAGCAAGCATAGTTTCGTTTATGCGCGACGTCTGAGCTTGAATACGCAAGACATACTTACGGACTCTAGCATGCAAACATTTACCGGTTGCACTGCCCGTATGACAAGTTTTAATGGTGACTGTACTACAAGTACTTCGTTAAGTAGAAATTAGGAATATAAAGATATTAGTTACCTATCTCAACACAGAGGATACAGAGGACATCCGTCCTCTTAGTCTACTATTTAAAGTTACTAATAGCAGTTTACAATAAAAATTTACTAATGGTAATTATTCATAGATAATATTTCTAATAACTTTTATTAATTAAAAAAAATCTTTTTTACCTCGTATAAATTTTTCTTTTATTTTGTTGTCCCTGACATGTCCGAGTATCACTACTGGTTTGTACCTGTGTGTTTTCTGTTTTTTTTCCGGTTCTATATGTCTTGTTGTAAGTTGTTTTTTTTTTTGTGGGAAGTGTTTTCAGTGTGGTTATAAATCTACATGTGTTATGCATTTTTTGTTGCCAGTGTCTTTTTATATTGGTTTTTTGGGGCATTTTGAATAGGAGTCTTTAGTTAGTGTTGAGTCGTATCCGCTGATTTTGGCTAAATATTTAATTCATCCTGATAGTCTTTCTGTACTAACGGAATACCGATTAATCTGTGTATCAAGGATCTGAAAGCTAATAGTTTGTGTTGTCTGGGGTGATAATAGGAGCTGTGTGATTAGAGGAATCAGTGAGTCAGTTGTAGTGGGTTTTCTTTACATACTGAATGTGTTTCTGTGATCCAGATTTGCAGTAATAATAAGATATAATAAATTTATACTATTGTCACTTTCATACCTAGTAGTGAAGGTGATGTTTTTGTGAATCTTATTGATTTGTGTGGGCTCACATGGTACTTGTTCACATGGCTTCATGTTTCCACTGTATAGTAGTATGATTTCATCAACATAACTGTTCCAATATATAATTTTCTGCAAGTGTCTGTCAATGTTTGTAATGTTTTTTAGTTTTTAAATACCGTAGAAAGATTTCGTCTAATATGCTGAATAGGCCGAACCGTCATTCTGTATATCAGGTTTTTGTCATAAATGAAGTATCTCTGTTTTTTAATTATGTTGAGACTCTCAATTATTTCTGTGAGTAAATTGTATGTGGTAAATTTTTGTACTGTGTTGATTTGTTTGAGCAAACGTGATTTTCATGTCGAAGGAATCAAGTGTGGCATTGTCGGGGATATTTTTATTTTCATTGATTTGTTTCTAAGTTTTACAAAAAGACGTATTGTGATAGAAATCTATGTACTCTAACATTGCTGTTGAGCTAAAACAACTAACACTGCGATACTAGGCAAACATTGTTCCTTTTTCAAAGATTCCTATATCTACACAAATAGAAGCTCCAGTTTACTTGCATTTTCCTTAGAGGATGACTACTGTCGCCAATTACTAAATTACGACAGTAAACAAAAGTTATTGTTGTCCTAAACAAACACGGTTTTGAAAGATCCAGCTCTTGTAAAGAGTGTTTTTGTACCATAAATGTTTTACCATGTTTTTTTCATTGTTTCCCAAACCAAATATAAAATTATGATGCAAAACTATATGTTTTAACTCCAAATTCAAAATTGTTACAGATACAAAAACTTGAAAAATTATTAAAGAATTCTTTAAGCCTTAGACTATTTTTTGTAACTTGATGGGAGGAAATGAATCAAAAACCATTTTGTAAATGTGGGTTTAGTATGTGAATATCATACCAATTTTGAGAAAAGTCGTCCATAGAACTGTTGTGTTGTTCTTTCTGAAAGTCACTCTTCAGTGAAACTAATTTAGGTGTACACTGGAATAAATTTAACATTGAAAGTTTATTACGCTTTCCTGCTATGGTAAAGAATAATTCTGGACCTTAATTTTTTTTGTAAATGCACAACATTTTTTAAACGTTTTGCTTATTTTCTTCCAAACAAGAGTACAGAAGACATGTTAAAGAACATTGTTTTATGCTTGGATTTTTGTAATATCCATGCATTTGATTATCAAGTGGGTTAAAGTAGAATAATTTGATACCAACCATCGTTGAGGGAAGGTACAGGTTGCACAATGATACTAACAGTATACAGTACTCGTGAACTTGCTTATACAGTTCGTGAATCCGGGTCAGTGAATTGCTTCTTTTCACCCGTGTATGAAATACTACTTACGAATGTTACATGCTACATACACATATGTTTGGGGTGAGTAAGGTGTATTTTCAAAACGATTAAATTGGATATTATTCTAGCATGCTTTTAAGAAATAAATATAAGAAAATATATTCATGTAACTTAATATATAACAATCGTATTCCACTTTAAAGCTTCAGTTACAAAGCGTGAAAAGTACTTACTGTTAGAGTGTGTGAGCGGATTTATTTGAGTATCAAATTGTTATTATCATCTACAGGTTAAGAGTAAGGTACAAACATTGTTTCAAAGTAGCCTAAGAAGAACAAGATCCATTCACTTGTATGGGAGTCTGCGGGAGGGATAGCGCATGAGCACGTCGCTTCTCGTTGTCGCCTTCGCCCGTCAGTTTCGCGTTTCTGCCCTTACTGATAACACGTGCGCTTCCTAACAGCACCAGGTATGATTTACGTTAATATTTGACAAAATAATGACGGAAGTATACTACAAATTTTAGACAAACTCTAAACAAATATACCTTTGATTTAATCCGTATTCAGTTAATTTAACAAATTGTAGTTATCCGTATTTGTAACAAGTTCCCTGTTGAATAAGTATTACGTAAATCACGTTTACCAAGAGTTAAAATGAAAATAGTTTTATCATTTGAATAAATTTAATTTTCAGAATGTGGGTTCACGTACCTTAAAACATTATATGCGTAGTGACTCTGGCACAATTATAATATTATATTCCATTAGTTGTGCTAATATATTTATAAACGATTTACAGTATTTAACAAGATTACTAAAACAATTTGAAATTATCTTTGAAAATTTAAAAATGTAGGAACATGCCTTTCAGGAATATTAAGTTGATCACTACAAAAACTCGGGACCGTAAAAAAGACAAAACCCACACCTTTTACATTAATCCACGTCTCTGTAGACTTATGTTCCTTAAAGGAAAGTTAGAAAAATTAATTTAATACAAGCCTACTTCAAATATCGAATATTCTTAATGTTTTGCCGTAACCAAAAGGAAGTTTATTCAAAAATTGCATGTTAGTTGCCTTTCTGTATTGAGAGTTCTCATTTAAAACATTTTAATTACGCAGAGGCGGAGACAGGGAGACAAACAACCAAATACATACGTATGTGAATAAATAAAGTGGTAAACCACTTTGTTTTGTGATAGCTAAAAAGTAATCAATGCATTATTTACAGTGGTACACTGCGTTATTTTTTAAATAGTTTTTAAGTCTACCGTGTTAATGTTTCCATTACATTTTTAATAAATTGCAAGTGTAATAGCATGCACTTCTTTTAAATCACAATTTATAAAATATTAATTAGTATTATATTAACATAGAAAATACCTCGTTCTTTTGGACAAATGGAAGTCCAAATGTTTATTTTTAAAATACGTGCCATTGATAAATACACTCGGCAATTGTAATCTTATATTTGTGTAGAATAGATTGTTTTGCGTTTTTGTTTAAAATAATGTGTTTTAAGACTTAACCAAAAGGTCAATATAATTTTGTATTACAAATTATAAAACAAAAGTTCGATTCATTTTTCGTAACTTGAAAACCGCAAGAAGTTGACAGGAAATTGTACTGCAGACGAAATATTTGTTGAGTTCATATTTCTGAGTTTCAGTTTTCATTCATAGATAGCGGAGCATACACATATTAATCAGTGAAATTATCATATGAACAGACGTATTATTATAGCATGGAGAACTAAAGAGAAAACATTAATACTAACCGACCCTGTGTTTAAAAAATTGCTTTGAGCGAAACAGCAAAGATATAAGTTAATTACATAAAATTAATTAAATACGTGTGCACAAAATTTAATTTATTACGAGAAAGAGTCGTAATCTGTAAATTAAAGGTAATCGTATTCATTTCCGAAGGTAATAGTACTGATACATAAATGTTGTTAGATGATTACTGAAAATCGTTAAGAGTAGGCCTATTTAGGACTAATTAAAATACTATCACATGATTACTATAAAACATCATGAAATATCCCTATATTCCAGTATTTAAAAAAACATTGATAGTTTTACAATACGAGTGTATTCGTAGTTAAAAACTAAATTCACACACTCAAAATTCTAGTTCATTATGTTACATTTTAAAGAACTACACAACATCAACACTACAGATTAATAATCAATAGTATTTACATAGAGGTCAGCTGGAACCCCAACGTGATGAATTCTAAAGCGTGATAGATATGGTAGATTGGAATACATATGAAGGTGAATCGCTTTATCTGTAGGCTACCTGTTGGTTGTCCCAGACCTAATGGGTACCCAGTCTCATCAGTTAGAAAAGATAAAGGTTTGAAGACATTCTACTGGTAATGTTTGCTACATTGCATTATTTCTTCCTGCACGACTTAAAATAAAACACTCACCCTCCAATATTGTCAAGGGTATAAAAGGAATATCTTTAACTTACATAACTAAACTTTAATATTTTAACTAAAAACGTACACATAAAGTTAATAATATCGAATGTGAATTTACTCACAACAACGGAGGTACATTATATATAATAAATATTGAATACTTAAGTGACCGTGAGCGATAAAACAAGAATGCAACAATAAATAAACACAGTAGTACTATGTGGAGTTAATCGTTGCAAATAAATTAATTTTTGCAACCTGCATAGCGGAAATAGATCTTATTACTCACATTTTTAAGCTTATCTTTAAAACTAGCACAATTTCAAGGCGTTACTTTACCGGTAAAATAATAACAAATTAACATATTAATTTGTATGCATATCTACGCGCAATACAAACCTACTTTTCAATGTACATTTTAAATTTAACGTCATCAACTCATGGTATAAAATAATACTTATCTTTAAAATAATTTTATATAATATTGAAACTTTCTCTTGTAAACACTTACTTGTCTTTTTCGTCGAACGCGTTTCGGCGTCGTATTCGCCTTCGCCTTAGCTGTTTCTAAGCTGACGAAGGCGAATACGACGCCGAAACGCGTTCGACGAAAAGACAAGTAAGTTTTCACAAGAGAAAGTTTTAATATTATATAAAGTGTAGTGCTGTGAAAGAAGATGATGAACAAACAAGACAACTATTAAAATAATTATATAATTAAAAATTATTTAGTTTCATTTTAAGGTGTTGTATTTCACAGGTCGCTTATTAGGCTACATAAGGAACTATACTATACTTTATTGTTTGCAATTCGGCTGAATACTTCTTCCACTGCTTTTCATACTTTAAGCGCTTTTGTAACAGATCTAAAGGGAATATAAATGCTTCCATATATATCGTAATAATAATTGTGTAATTACATACTTTTAATAATTATTAAGTAATTTCTATTATTTTTGATACATCGTTCATCGTAAAATTTTTTAAATTATTAGCTGTCTACAATTTTGTCCCCGAAACTTTTGTAAATTTAGTTAGACCTGTATGATTGGCACAGACGTTATTATGCTACAAAAACTGTTATTATTCTCATGAAATAAACACGGATAAGCGCGGGCGCGCACGTGTGTAATTAGTGTACAAAGAGGGGCATTAATGCTTTCGGTTAAACCATGAATTTTCCTAGTTATAAAATTATATTTTTACAAAAACAATATGTTATAAATACGAGTATTTTGGTCTCAGAGATTTTGGCAGCACATTGTAATTTAGAATTTTTTTAATGAAGTAAGGGTATAGTAAAATAAATTCAATATTGGTTTTAAAATGTTACTTATTAAACACTTTTTAATTAATTTGATGTTATTACTTTGCACTATAAATTATATTTTACTAAGCGAATTGGAACTAAAACTTAAAATACCTTGTATACAGACATAACGAAAAAGAAACCAATTTTATATATGTATAGTGTTTGGTTTTTGACAGTTTAATTAACTTATGCTTCTTGCCTTTTTGTATGTTGATTTCATGATGCCGATTTATGTGCATCTGTTAAAACAGACGTAGGCTACATAAGCAAAAAGATATACCCAAACACTGATAAATAGGATGTGTTTTGAAACCTGATATCATGTAATGACTGTCATCCCCACAGTTCCTAATCCATAACAGTTTTATGATATATTTAATAGACGGGCGGATACTGATATGGATACTTTTTTCTGCTCCTCCCTTTTTAATTTTACCTTATCTCTAACTTGTCCTGATTTTTGTTCATGAATAAGAGGGATAAATTCTTTTTATTAACAGATGACTTCAAAACTGTAAACTAGATAAATTTGTAAAAATGTGGCTAATTCTTTGATACTTTAGAGTTCAGTTCAGCTTTGTTGAACTGTTTGTGAACCTAAATTTTACAAGTAGTATGTAAGTCATGTAGTTGCAAAACCCGCTATGTTTCCTCAGATGCAAATCTGGTTAGTGGTACTAACTTGAGTACTCAGATAGCTGCATATATTTTATAATAAATAATTTGGAAAACACTTGGAACTTGTAGATCTCGTAGATTAGTGATTCTTTGTGAAAAAGTGCTCAAAAAGATGAATTACTAAAATAAAATTATAAAATAATTTTATAATTATAAAATAATTATAAATAAATTTATTTTATTATAAAATAATAAAATAATTGTCTAAAATAAAATTACCGACTTACCGTCTTATGATTTTAAATTTCTGCGCATTGTTTTGTACGTTTTGAGTCACATATTTCATGTTTGTTATTTTATTACATGAAACATTATTACCAACATAAAGTAATATTATTTACCAACAACTTGTATTACCAATATTACATTATTACCTCATATATTACCAAAACATTTTAAATTACGGTATACAAACATAAAGTATTACGTTTTGTCCAATATTACATCGTACACTTAAAATAACGTATTTGTATGCTATGTTTGTTAGACTGCAGCTTTAAAGGAATCGAGATAAAGAGCTCTAAAAACGCAAAGAGTAAACCGAAAAAATTAAGAAGATGGATAATTTGGTAATTGAATTTTATTCATATAGGAGAAAAGCATACTGACCAACAAAACTTCCCAAAAGTAATCATCTGATGAACGTAAACATTGTTTATTAGAAATTTATAACTAATTTACTTAACACTAAATTACATGAAAGTAAATCATCTCTTTTTATTATAGCCATTTAAATTATTTTCTAGACGATATGTTATATTACTTAGTATGCATAAACTTTAAAAACCAGTATTTGAAACTATTTAAACGTGATTGAAACATCTGACAGGAAAAACATTCTATTGAATTCTTTCGTCGTTGATGAAATTAGTTGCTAAACCACAGACTACATTGCGCTGAACGAGGAGTTTCACTGACTTTAAAATCGTGTCTGCTAACAACAAAGTGGTTCGAAAGTGGTTCGAAAGTACTTATTGGTACAGTCAATATTTTAAGAATCAATGTTGGAATAATAAAGACTCTTAATAAAGACTTGACTGATAACAAATTTATTTTCTATTTGTATTCTGGCTGCTTACAAAATAGACTGGTACTTCCCAAAACAAACTTTTTTGTAACAAATGATTACATACAACTAGTGATGTTAAAATTTGTCCTACGTAAAAGAAACAGGATTTTATTTTTCAGGGATACAAAAAAATATTTTCTGGCTTGATTCTGCCTCTATTACGTAGGTATACGACGATTAAACTTAAACACACATAAGTTACATACATACTCAGCACAAAATCACGCGCGCGTGTGTGTGTATGCTCATTCGTACGTGTTGTGTGTCAGTGTGTTAAAATATTGGTCAAGCCCACATAACTGTTGAGTGGTCTAGGTGTAGGACAATTGTTCTAGATTTAAATGTAAAATGGTCTAGGTGTAGACAATTGTTCTAGGTTTAAATGTAACTTTAATTTCACAGAAATTCCACTTTGTTCTTTTCATCGCTTTATATATTGTTTTTACCTACTTTTCTAGCAATATTAGAATTACATTACCCCAGTCTTGTTTACTATACCTAGTTTTTACAGTTCTACGTTTACGTGTAGCTTCTTGTAATTTGCAACCACAACATCCTATTTTTTGCGGCTGTTTCTGCTGTTATACCGTTGCTTATGATGTAGCTGACGCGGTTGATTGGTGTACTCAAAATACTGCTTTTCAATTAATTGGATACTTCATGTACTGACTTTCACTATTTTGAGATTCAATACAACAACGATTAACCAACACATGATTACTTGTTGATTTGAGTTAACTGCCTATGAGACTTGTAATTAGCTACTACAGAGAATATCGTACGCAACATTTAATAAAATGTGAGAGTACAGTATTTGTACAATATAACATAAGTTATATTGTCTGCCACGTATAACGTAATTTGTAATTTACCTGTTAAAACAATATTATTATTAATGATTTAAAACGTCAGATGCACATGTAAAACATAGACACTACTGTACCCTTTAAATAGAATCGTATAAACGTAATTCCTCATTTAGATTATGTGTGAATGTGCAAATATTACTACTATAAAAATGTCAATAGTAATTTATAGTCAATGTTAATAGTAATTTATAGTCAATGTTAATAGTAATTTATATAAATTAATAGACATTTCAGTTTATTTATAAATTGTTGTCTCACTAAACAATTTTAAGTCAATGAATATATATAATAAAATACAGATATTGATGTATTACTTAGCTGCTGACTGCACAAGATTGATGTAGCTTGAAAAGTAGTTCTTAGAAGTAGCTTCAATAAAACGTGATAGAATGCGCTTGCAAGTGCTTCCAGGAAGTTAGCTCCCCCAGCTGAAAATAGAACACTACCGATGAATATAATTCTTAGTATCTAAAGAAAGTGTCAACAAAGTATGACACACAGGACATTCTGCCTATTTTCTTTGGTTAATTCTCTCGTTTTTTTCTTTGTCGCCCGAAACACAAACCCTTGTTAGCGTCCTTGGAAAGTGATCTAAACCCAGGTCGTGAGTGAATTCTACCTACACACGTGTCTTGTTGGTACTATTTGTGAAAAGAAATTCAGAAAATTTGATACTTTTTCCGGATTTGGTAGACAGTGTTATTAAATAGCCTGTTGACAGGAAGAGTAATTATTTCCTTGTCGTTGTCTTAGGTGTTTATTTTATTCTCTCTTCTGGAAGCATACCAGGAACCTCTACGTTAATTGCAACGTCCATTTCTCTGCCCAGCCTCTAATTTGTCCATTGGATATTTGTCAAAACATTTTCTAATAATTTACATTTTCAAACTTTCTTACTTTTTTATTAGCATACTACTATTATCATATTACATGGCCCATACTCTTTTAAAAGTACTCTACCCTTCTGAAAACGCATTTTAGGTATACTATATATCTCTTCCTCTTTTTTGTATACTGTATAAATCTTCCTATAATATCTTCTAACGCATTTATGGATGTAATATATGCAGTAGCAAAATATGCTTACAAAATTATTATATTCTCTGTTGTTTGCTATTTACAATCTGATACTCTTTAACTTATTTTATATTTTTCTGAATACATCTTCACATTCCATGTACGGTTATACACCTTTTGTTGCATCTCTGCCAACTTCCACACCAAATGTTTAACGCTTATTATATCCTGATAAACGGTACTGCACATTTTGAAATTTAATAGGGTTCCAAAATTTTGTTTTCATTATTTAAAGCATGCATAAAATCTTTGTAATAATGTTCGTAGTGTTTATTATGTTGATAGTATTTAGGGTATTCTGAAATGTTGCACAGGGGGGATAAACTAAATTCTCTAGTGGAGAAAAATATGGTGTATTAAACCCAGGTGCAGAAACGTTTCTTACATAGATATGCAAAATAAAATGGTAATTACTTAAACTTTTTAAATAAAATTGTATTACAACAACGTTTCTTAAGTAATTTTATACGTCATGAAAAAATGTTTTAAACAATATTTAAATCGGATATATAAAATAGTAATGTGTTTTTGATAGATCAATAATAGAATATTTGTAAACATCAAATAAAATTTTTAATAATTATAATAATAATTTTTAGTAATAAGTATTTTTGCGTTGAAAAAATATAAAATGTCATGTAGTAGAACTAAGCACTTTGAATTTATTGCCGTACTATACAATACTTGAGAGACTGTTTAGTAATTCATAATTGTATAAAGATAGGTAACAAACAAAGTTTTACAGATAGGCCTATAATTTTATTGTTAATTAGTAATTACCTATTATTGCTTCATAAACAAGTGACAACTTTTACTTTACAGCGGGAAAAGAAAGAAAGTGTTGCTGAAAATATATAAGATGAGGCATATTTGGGTTAAGATGGTTGTTAAAATTGTTATGTATAACAACCACAGTTAGCAATTATGTTTAAAAGGGCAATTTCGGTTTTACCGAAATGAAAGGAAAACAAGTGTTTGACAAGTAATATGAACAAAGTTAAATATTTGTACAAGGAACGAAGCAAAACATGTTGGGACAAATGAAATGGTAAGACAAACACATCCACAAACAGGAATGTATACCAGCTCAAATCTTTCCGATCCAGAAATCACAGGCGGAAGCACGTTAGCTGGAAGTGCGCTAACATACTGTCAATGTAAACACTCTGCCTTCGAAATCAATATTGTTGTTGACTGCGTCTTGACAATAATATTTAATACCGAGTAAAACCAATTGATTTATGGACGCTGCCATAATTAATGTTAGGAGGATAAAACGTGTATCCAAATTTGTTGGACACTAAATTATTACGTAGAAGGGGATGAATGTCGTGCTGTAATTTATGTAACACTCAGAAAATTAAAACAGTTACGATTAATTAATAAATCTTGTTGTTTGAAATTTAGCTATGGTTTTAGTTTCAAAATGGAATTTCAGTTTAGTCGTTATGGTTACAATCAGTACAGTAGTTTTACAATTAATCAAGTATGACACAATGTTTAAAAATATAAAATAGAAATTAAAAATATTACATTAAAATGTATGTGTCCATATCGTAATCAACGTGCGTCGTCTAATCTGTAATTGCATGCTACACGATATGGGAGGAACTTAGTTGTTGTAACCTTTCAGAGCAATGCAGTCAATATTATTATTCGTAGGGGTACTTCCTTTTCTTCAATCCTCGCATCGACTTGATTTTTATTTTCTTTTACTTTGTAATGTTAGTAATATTTTTGCAACATATTAGGTAATATTCTACATATTTCTACTCGTAGCTACATGTAGGCTTACTACATACACACATAAGACATATACACAACATTTTGACAACTTCAGCTTACAAACGAAAGGGTGTTTCTTTTTGTTTCAATGTAAACAGATTTGTTTTCAGCTAATAGTATATTAGTAATGAAATAATATTTCTAGCCATTCTTTGTATTATTGTAAACACTATCTATGACAGATAATAGGTTTACAAAGAGATGTTTTTGTTTATGTCCTTGTACATGCTTTATGTAAAAATAAAACAAGGCTCACTGTTTAGAATTAGTAACACGCTTGCTTCAAACTATCTTATCCTGTACAAAGTAGTTCCCGTAGAAAGCTGCATACTTAGGAAGATTTTGATGCAGTTGATTTAAACATTACTGAAAGTTTTAAATTGATAATGTTCTTAATTGTAGAGTTTCAATATTTTGGTTGTTTTCCACAGTTTGACATCGGTGGTCCTGCATTGACTTTGGAAACTGGAGCAATCGTAGATTGAGGTTTATTGTGACGAAACTCTTAAGTGACAACAGTCATGATGATTTAAATTTATTTCATAACTAAATTTGACAAACTCTCTCACTTTTGACAAATTTCTAACATTACGCTTTTGTGTTTTGCCGCCCAAAACATGGTTCGTTCTACTCGGTTTCATCTCATCAAAATATACTTTGTGTGTGCCACCTATAAACCTGAGCCCATGAAATTTTTACTTGTTAAAAGTTGTTGTTTCATTATGTTGACTTTTAAGAGAAAAAAAAGTTTAAGCACAAAACTGATCAATGTTAGTGCGCTTTATTTTTATATTGTAAGACAAAGTACAGTTATAAAATTCAACATTTTCATAAAAATAGCAATTAGGTATTGCATTCTTGGGCTCACAGTTTTTCTTCAGAGGAAAATGTTTCTTATTATTTATTACTTTCTTCTTACTTTTTATTACAATAATATTAAATACAACTGTTACATACTCTTTTCATTTTGAACGAGCAAAGCCAGTTCTTCAATTGACTTTTGTCTGTCTGTCTGTCTGTGTGTCGACCTGTCTGTTTGGCTATTTGAGGTATGTTTCACAATAACGGTCAAATGCATCAACCGATGTTCTTAAACCTGATGTGAGTGTCCATACTATTACCGTAAAGAAACCCACTGTTTTGAAATTAATCCCCTCCAAAACTACTGGGTAAAAAGCAGGAGTGTGAAGCGGTCGAAATGTGAAACATTTTCCAAAGCCCATGAGCGTTTACAAATTAATAGGATTTTCAAGACAAACTGTATATAATGTTGATTTTTGAAATTTTAAAACTTTAGACAACAGAGCCTAAGAAGTGGGTGAAACTTTTGATAAAATTGCTAGAATTCATGTTTGGTATTGAATTAAAGATAATTTAACTAACATGTGAATATAGAGTCAACTTTTAGAACTGATCATATTTTGGAACCCAGGTTTAAATAGAGATCAAAGTTTGTAATAAAATTTGTGAAAATTTAGCAGGGTTATTAAAACGAATTGTAACCCAAATCCGATTGTTTCAAATTTTTAGTATTTACTGCATGACTATGTCCTCTAAAATTGTTAAGTTACTAAAGAAGCAATCGAGTTAGTAATCTAGATGTTATTAACTTTCAGCATAATTGACAAACTATCTAGTACTTGATTTTATGTAATAATCACTGTACTTTCTTCAAAGTAGTGAGCAAAACCTGCAGCTCAGGGAGCGTAATAGTATATATGGGAACATAAATACATAATTTTAAAAACACATAATTTGAAGGAGTATGATTAAAAACAAAAACGCATTGAGGTTTATAAAATAATTTAAAAATTCTATTTTTGCTGAAGATACGTTCATTCTTTCACTTAGATGAATTGTTTTCAATTCACAAAACCTTTTGTGCTGTTGGAGGTGTGGTAACTATTTATTCGTTTATAGAGTTACAACATACTATTATAGGCTTTATTAATCCATATACAGTACAGTTTGCGTTAAATATGGTTCACTAAATATGAGGCATACAGTTGTTAATCACAGTAGTTGTTCACTGTGTCAAGCACATCCACCACTACTGGTACACAAATAGTAGTAAAACGTCTGTAATAACTTATTTTTTAAAATAAAATTGTAAAGAAACCAGTTTAGGTAAAAACTGTTTGGTGCCAAGAATGACACAAAATATTTTATTTATTCTGATATTATTACCTCATCAGATTTAAGGTAAAAAACACTTACCACTGAAATCTAATGAACGTTTGTTATCCGTATGCTCTAGGGTTCCCATCGAGTGGTTTATAGTGGTTGATTATTTAATAAAATTTGACACGATTACCAACGTTAGGTCGAAAATCGAAACTCAAACTACTCAAGTTTATATGTTAATTTACATGTTGTACTAGAAAACAGAGACGTGTTGTTAGTATTCTGTAAAATGACTTGGAAATGTAGGCATTAGTGTCAAATGCGGTAGTCTGATTTTCGTTTTTTATTCCTAGAACGTGTACATAAGAGTAAATGTGTAATTAAAATTAGATTAATTCTTCAAAATTGCAGAAATGTCTTGTTTAGTTCTAGTTAACATTACCGAATGTGAATTGAATTTAAACAAATAGTAAATTTGTCTAAATATTTGTGTATATTAAATTCACACATTTGAAAGAATTCATGGAAACACACATTAAATTCAACTTAACCATTCATGGAAAAGATAAAATCGATGAAGGATTCAGTGTTGCTACTGACAATTAAAATATCTTGATTGTAAAATTGTATCCGTTCTAGCCTACATATGCTGGTGAGTAAAAATACTATTTTAGTGGAAATATTTTTAAAATATCTAGAAAAAATGTTAGGTAGGAAAAAGACATTTATGAATCAAAATAAACTGACGTATGTTAAGGCTATATATCGAATGACATCTTTCAGAAAGCTAATTGCTAATTTTGGAGGATTGAGTTTACAAACGTCAACTTCTAATGGCAGTAACGCACTCCATCATGCTCTTTGCAGATGAGATGTAGGCGGACGTACCGTACTCAGACTACGGCAATGTATACTACATATTCATAGTGTGAAAATGCCTGCTGTTATCTCACTGCGTCTAAGGCTGCTGTTCACGTGATAGCAGCATTATTCCAATTGATTTAGGAAGAAGTAGGATTGGAAGAAAATTGCAAAGAGAAGCTATGCAGTGATACTTTTGGAAGAAAGTTTAACAACTTAATGTAAAGGTAGATGGACTGCCCAGGCTGATTAAAAGTCTGGTTGGTTGGTATACAGCAGGTCACCGACATAGATTGGAGAGACAGATCATTGGATGGTTGGAGAGGCAGATTTTTATCTAACGCATTTCCTTAAAGGCCATGGACTGTTTTGGTCCTATCTTGGAAAATGCCGTACCCCCAGATGCTTATACTGTGATGGAAGTGGTTATTCTTTGCTTGTGATAAGTGGACGAAAAGAAGAATACATACTGATTGGTAAGATATGGTAAACAACCTAAGACAATATCATTGACACAATTTTACGTAAAAAGGCTTATTAGGCATACATGATAGTATATGTGATGAAAATCCTTCAACGAAGGAAGAGTGATGAAGATGTGAAAGGACAAATTCCTCGTAAACAATATACTCCATAGAGAATATTGAACACTGATTGGTATTAAAGAAAGAAGAAACACCACAAATAAGAAAGCCTACAACACGCAAGCCATCACCGCTAAATGTTGTGAAAACTAAGTTCACTGATGAATTTATACTTTTGTGGTTTCTCTGGTTCGCTACTGTAATTAAGCCCACATAACCTTAAAGCGGAAAACCTTAAGGTACCAGTTTCCTGCGGCAGGAGCTCTTCCTGAAGCTCGGAACGCAGTACATGAGCGGGCGACGGGCATGCCCTTCGCCTCGCACAGCCACTGACCCTCTTTAAGGTACCAGTTTAGAAACTTTCCACACCACTCTGAAAACCACTACTACTACTACTTCCGCTACTGGTAATAATCATAATAATCATTATTATCATTATATTCATCTTAAAATTATCAATGAAAATTAGTAACAATATCAATAAAAATAATATTAATAATAATAACAACAACAACATCAACATTTATAATAAACTTATTTACTACAGGTTTATGTACAAATTTATGTACGAGACGAGTATTCACTAGTCTGTCAGTCGCTAGACCACATATTTTATATTTGCGTTCTCTTATTATATAACGTTACACCCATGTTGCAGTTTTTATATTTAATATTTTCTGACGGTTTCTAAAATATATTGGAATGTTCTTAACATTTGGAGTGCTGGAACATTATTATCAATTGTCTTTACAGTGGTTCATTAGGCAAATTATTGTTTTGTTCTTCCGTACGAATTGTACGTACGAACGTGTACAAAATGTAACCAATACTCCTCTAAAACTTACGTATTAAAAATAAGAAATGCGTATGAATGTAATATATATGGTTTAAAATGTGTACAGTAAGAAGAGAATAATTAGAAGAGAACACTCTTTAACACAGAATTCGTTGCGTCACTTTTCCTTATAATTTTATAAATATAGTAAAGGTAGTTATTATGACTACTGAGTTTAGTACAAGATATTTTGTTTTAGTAGAACTTTCTATTCTTGTAACTTTGGATTACTATATTTAACAAAATCGTAGTTTGCAACAAAACAATAAATAATGTTCCAGATTTATATATCAACGTTATTCAGATATTAAAACATTTGTTAAACACATGTATTAAAATATTGCTTTTTTATTTTTTATGTGAAGCACATAATAGCGTCCTTCAGTCTGAAACTAGTATACTCCAAAGTACTATGTACAATCTTTGTAGTACTGGAGGGTTTTTTACAGCTTACCGCTACTAGAATAATTGGTATACACTTCATATTGTTAATTTTGTACATGCTGGAGCCTTCCGCATCATCATCCATTGAGCCACACATACACAACATCCAACCATCCACACACACACACACACACGCACGCGCGCGCACGCGATAACTCCGTTACGGTAACAAAAACGTTGAAAGCAGGTAAGAAACAAACGTATGATATTTTTTAGACATATGATATAAATAACACAATAAATACATAGTTGTTTATACTGTAAATAAAATATTTACATAATTATTCTGTCGATACCACCGTATGAAGAGGAGAAAAAATTTGAATCCAAAAAATTGCGTATATAGTGTTAAATTTGCTTTGCAAGTTTTAACAAATTACTGCTGTCTCCTATTTTTTTCTTATCATAGCTCTGGCAATCAAGGAACATACAACACTTATTGAATCATTTAATCATTTGTTAAAACAGTTGAGTGACTCGTAAATAAAACGCAAAACAGATACACTTTATACTAAAGTACATTAACAGTTTTTTAGTAAATATACGGATTCATAAAATAAGTCGACATGGAAGTGAAAAATATGAAATATTAGTATAATAGTATTATTACGTAACACAAATAACTCTTGTTTTGTTTAATTGTAAGTTCTTTATAAAAAACTAATAGGCCTATTCAATGTTGCCTCAAACAACACTTGGAATAGGTTTTTTGGCCAGAGACGTAATAGCATATTATGAGGCTGACATATCATTTATTAATGTGAACATAACGTTTTCAACACAATAACAAGACAAATTGTTCGCTGAGGGTCGTCACTTGTGTAACTTATGTGTAAGACTTGTAACTTATTGTAGGAGTTTTATGTGTTTGATACTTTTTGTTGTGTGTAATATCTCTTTATTTCTTTATTTACCATTCCAATAAAGTATACAATCTGGAACAGAAATATAAAAGAAGACGGTATTCAAAACTCTCGTTTATATTAATAATAAGGGACGAAGATAAAACTTTAAGATAGTACGAGATGAGCACGTTTAAAACAAACATACGACGTTTCTGAAAGCCTAAATCCAAGCAGGTAAAGGCTGAAACTTCGTTGCATGACAGATAAAAAATGTGTCAAAGGTAAAAGTTTAATGGGTATGAAAGGGTGAGGTAATTCTTTTCCTGATAATAGGTTGTAATTCTTATAAGTCAGGAAGACGTCCATTGACTTTTACGGTTGAAAGCTGCGCTGCTTAAAGGTTTTGAATAGTGAGGGAGCGTATGGAGCTAAAAAGTAGATTTGTTTGTTAATAGATATTTACGATTCAAGTGGGATAACAGCATTATTAATATATGCGTGTGAAAGTGTGTCTAATCACACAAATATTAATAATGCGTTATCACTCGTGGGTCGTAGAATATTTTATCTACACCCGCTAAAAAATAAAAAATGTGAGAACAGAAAATTTAAGCTATCTATGTAGCAGTTGAAATAATGTATTGTGACGTATACGTTCCCATAGCAACCACGTTGTTATGATTAAAAATAGTTTGTTTTTGCTGCAAATTAGTAATTTGTAAGTTGTTTTAAAATGAGTGAACACATTTTAGGCATTGCTGATATCAACAATAAGGGCAAGGAGCTTGCAACTACTTCTGACGATCAAACATTTAACTTGGTGACGAAAACGTTCCAATCTTCTTCTACAGCAGTAATTTACTTAAACAACTCTAAAGACTGTGTTATTAATATCTACAATAAGTAGGTAACACGATTCGATTGTAATATTATGTTGTCTTTTGTGTTATGTTTCAATACATTTTAAAATATAAAGGAGTGGGATAACAATACCAGTGCGATAATGAACTTCTTATCCCACTCAAAATGAGTGGGATAACACGCTGTTACGTTACGGGTGTAGATAAAATCATTTTATTAAACGGCGGATTTTTATTTAAAAAAAACGGATTTTCTTACAAAAAGAGAAAATTTGGTATTTTTGTTTAGTATTAATATCTATGCTGGTCGTTACCAGAACGGATGACTGCCGCATCCCCAAGCAACTATGGAACTTTAAGCCAAAGGGACGAAGAGGTGTGGGGCGACCGAGGAAGCGCTGGAGTGACCAGCTCTACACTTTCCCTGTTTGAGAGCGGAACAAAAAATGTTTGGATTAATCCTTCTAGATACTGATGATGATAACGGTGATCATCATCATCATCATCATTATTTTGACTAACTTATTATTCTAACTATTACTATCTATCAAAGTATTATTTAAAATAGAAAATTACACCGCAAATAGTTACTTGTGCAGAAAACTTGCCTGCAATTCAGGCAAAAAAAATTTATGAAAATATGTTCTGGATACTTTTAAATTGTCGTAAATATCTTAAAGCCGCATAATGCCTGAAGGAGTTAAAAATTGTTTTATCAATAGTAGATTCTTTTCTCTTGCTAGCTGAGAAATTGAATAAGTAGTAGGTAAAAGAATTGATTCTGCTCTTGAAGATGGAGAGAAGATTGTAATCTTCATTCCCAAATCCCTAACGAATATTTCCAAGTTATTGCAAGTAGCGATGTCCTAGGTTTTTGAATCATTTTTGTTTATAGTTTGATGATGAATCGGAAGCTTAAATGACGACAACATTTGCAAAATTGTGTACAACGGTAATAATAAATCTATTTAAAAAACAAGATAACGTTAAACTTTTCAAAAAAATCTTATCTATTGTACAAGTAAACATAAAAACTAACATGGATCTAAAATAAAAACTAAATTAAGCTAAACTGCAAGACTTGTATATGATATATATTGTAACATAACAAGATGACACCTCAGAATAAAGACAAGTTAATCATCAAAATTCATTGTGAATTATGCTTAAACGGAAGCTTATTAGAAATAAAATACGAAGAAGTATAAAATAAACTTAGCAAATAAAGAAATGGAAACAAAATATACTATCTAAAAGTAAATAATAATGTCAAGGAGTAAAAAGTAATAAAAAAAAAAGGGAAATGTTATAATAAGTAAATACTAGGGAAATAGGGAATGAAAATTTAGGAATTAAATAATTTAATTACAATGACAAGACAATAACTGACTATGACCATTATACCCATAAGAGAAGATCAAAGAATAATAAAAAATGTAAATAGTTATTAGTAAACAGAAGTATAGTGTATTATAGAAGTAAAGAGACATTGGTTATAGCATTAGACTATTAAACTAGAGGGAGGTCTGCGAACCTCAAGCAGTTATTTTGTGTCAAAACTACAAAATGTAAGTGACATCAAAATTACTAATAGAATAGTATTAAGCTATAATTATAAAAGTGAAGTGGTTTAATAATGTAAGATAGTGAAAAAAACAGTGATAAACGTTATAAAACGGTGTAGAATGAAAGTGAATAGGAAATTGACCTAATTATAATATACACTGTGAATAAAACATATAAGTTACATAAACCAACTATAGTTACTATAAAAAGGTGTATAATGATTAATAATAGTAAATACCATGTTACAAACTAATAATATACATTAGTGACGAAGAAAAATTAAGATTCAACTGAATCATGTTAATTATAAAATATGAAACCGAACCTGTGACCCACAAAAATAATTTATCCAAGAGCTGTGCTGAATGAATCGGTATTTTTTAAAAAGAAATTGGATTGTTGAAAAATATTCTGAAAGAAGCCAGAACACATTAATGATTGATGATATAAAAAGCCAAATAATTGATGATATAAAAGGAATTAATGAAGAAAAACTGTAGAAATTACGAGAAGACTAATGTTTTAATGGAATATACTGAAAACCTGAAGGCCACAAGATAAATATCAAGCAATAATTCGTAAACGAAACTACTACTTTGGTGAGATTGTTCCATCTTGTTAAGACAAAAACTTGAACAAACATTACTCCATTTAAAGAGCAAGAAGAGTGAAACACTATAACAAAAACAATATAAACATTATAATTATGAATTTTATTTGTTCACTATAATTATTATTAGCAATGATCCAATTAGTTATGATCCAAAGGACCCATGAATCAACATACATACAAAACACCAAATTACTGAACCTTATTTATAAGTATTATGTTTTATTTTATTAGTATAACTTGGACGGTACATAGACTTTAATTTTTATATTAACCCTGCGAAAAAGAGTTTTCATGTTATCAAACCTAAGAGAGCTACATCTGAAGAAAGGGACATTGAATGTTAATACAATTAAATATATGTCAAAGAGAAAGTATTAATAAATTTTATGGAATTTGAGACAAGAGAGAATAAGAGTTTCATTCTTTATTTTAATATAGCATTACATTGAAGAAGGGTAAGATGAGGATTTAAGATTCACGTTAGATAAAATTATATTACAAAATTGACATCCAACAACGTGAGGAGTAGGTATTAGTCATTAGTCACATACATTAGTTATATATATTTTGTATTACACTATTTATTGTAACACTACGTTTGTTTATAGACGTTTCAGTGTTAATAATGAGCGGATCTGTGGTATATTAATTACCGGTAGTACGTTTATTGTGTGCCTTACGTTTCATATTAACTGTTGCGTAAGAAACTTATTATTAGTTGATAAGTTTAGTCAGATTTTTGTACTATTTCCAGTTAATCAGAATTTTTCATAATCCGGACTGGTTTTGCTCCCATCACGACTGGGAAATAAGAATTATACTGTAGTAGTATAGAATACTATACTATTTAACTTTTAGTTTTAAACTACTTAGTGTCTTTAACTAATCTAAGCTAAAGAGGCATTTCAATTAAAAAATTCTATTTTATCTCTGTTGTTATACCTTCAGATTACAGAGAGGAAGACAGAGGAGGGAGAGAGAGAGAGAGAGAGAGAGAGATTTATAATAATATACTTACATTATATTATATCCTGCTATTGAGCACTTTGCCCAGTAACACTACATATTGGTTGTCTGGGTTTATGGTTGCAGTCATGTCGATTGCTGCACTTAGACGAGGAACTGCTGCATGGCTTCGACATTCTGTGCTCGCCAAGCCTTTACTAAATGTCTGTCTTATATATTAGGGTATGGAGAATCAGATTTTCCTCTTTTCTAATCAGACTATGTTATTTCCTTTTGTCTAAGTACATGCTCTGTTATGAAATATTTATATCAAAACCGAAACTAATTAGAAGCTTTTTTCTTAGTTCGTAGTGTTGGTTTAAATTTCTAAAGGGTAATTTGTATATAGGCCTAGTGTTGACAGTAACTGTAGTTATCAGCAACCTTGACGTTGACATAATATTCTATCATCAAAGGCTTCAATCAGTTGTCATACTCAATAATGTGTTTTATACATGCTCATCTTCTTGTACAATCATATCACATGTCACCCGTAGTTGTGGGACGTAATATCTGTTTAAAAACATGCTTCGCTACACTGCCAAAGAAAGAAAAGTCGATCTACATAATTTCAGAAATTCGTTCTCACCTATTGCGTTGTAGTTATTTATTTAGTCTTCTGCGTTGCTTTAGAAATACAGATAGAATTCGCAAACAAACCAAACAGACATGGCTCAGGACAGCAAAGAAACGTGAGAATTTTGTTGCCTGACACAAAGTGGGACGGTAGAATCATGCAATATAATACAAGGCGACAAAATAAATTCATACTAAGCAAGATGTCACACCTCTTGCATCGCGTGAACCAAACAAACGTCTCTGTATAGTTGAAATATGGCCGGCCCCTTATGACACCGACACAAAGAAAGTACAAGAGGAAATCTCAGTTGTATTAATTAATTATTAATCTATACGAGGCATACTTAGGCCTACGGTAAACAGAAAGTACAAATACCAAGGCTGTGTTGTAATAGAATTTGTACTGGAATTCTAAATTAGAGCATGCTTTTAAAACTAAAAAAATTTAATGAGTGACACTAAAGTTGTGAAAAAAGTTAGTAAATTAAATAAAAGTAATTTATTTTCCACATAAAACAGATAGCGGATAGAGTTCTTTAATTAAACTTGTTCTAAGTGTAGCTTGTGGCTCTTAATTTATACGATAGGAGGGAAAGTTTTGAAAAATAAAAGACGCGAACTTACGATCTCATACTGTGTTTATCTAATGTGATATCCATTATAAAAGTAATTTTATTCAGACTGAGTTTGTAGATAAATCAAACTTATTTTCCATGCACGGTGATCCATCAAATCAAGACAATGTCTCTGTCGGTATCTGCATTCCCAGGTGTACAGCTGAGATGTCTTCAAGAAAGTTTTGTTTTAGTTACATATGCACGGATACTAACATCCACTATTTTGAATTGAGTACCGTATCTAAATGTCTCTTAGTACTAAACATATCAAGCAAGAACGTTTCCTAAATATAAAAACAAATAATTTTATATTTGGCTAGAAAAATAATATGACATGGTTATGTATGTAACAAGTTAACGTATTTCGAGTAGTTGATGGATACTCCACTACGCTCCTGGAGTAGGATAGATCTTCTTCGGGAACGTGACTTGCCCATTCGCGCTTTAATTTCCTCCCAACTCCATTTTCTACATAAGACTCGTATCGCAGAAACTTTTAGACCAAAAACTAATTTCATTCCGTCCAATACTGCCTCTACTCACCGAACCACCTTGTCAGCATAGTGTTCTGTGTCTCACAATCCATTCGCGAACGAGGCTTAGGTAGGCTTAAGAAGACTTAAAAAATAGAAGAAGTAAGATATGTTCATATTATTTATACATTACTTAATTTCCAGTTCTTATGTTCAACAGTCTTAACTAATATCAGGCAAACCAGTTAAAATCAAAGAAACATTAAGTATACGTAAGGAAACAAAAAATTCTATGTATTTTGTGTCTTAGCTTTTCAAAATACGACTTAGGAAATCTATTTTGGAGATACGTATAATCACTTTTATTCCTATTTGTAGGTATAAGAGAATCACTGCTACAAATGAATACAATAAATATTTATTGGAATATATCTGAAAGAGTTTCACCGTTATGTACAAGGTGACCAAGTTGAACAACCCGCAATAACAACAGAACAGCCTCCTACCAACAACTGGAGGCTCCAGCTGGAACAACTCAATCTTTACCCACGGCTGTGATAGCAGTCACGTCCTGTTGTGGTGGAATGCCAGCAGATGACAGCTTCCCGTCACTCCTCCCTCCCAATACAGGACGGAGGACTTTCTGAAGAAGAGATCGAAAAACGAGAAATCGGCTGATGCTCCTGAGACGAGCTCAGGATCATAGCTCGGCTCTCTGTCTAGCGCCAGTGACGTCACTAATCTTCCAAACCTGGAAATTCGCAAAAAACTGGATTGTCGAAGGGTAAGACTAGAAAGTAGACTAAGTAACAGCAATACGTGCTTTCTACGCAACGTGGAAAATATTCTTCGGTGGGATATAAACGGATATGTTTCACATCACAGTGAATTTATGAGGCTCCAGATCAGATACCCATCCATCTGTGCGTGTGTGTTCCCAGAAGGAACACTTGAAATCAGCAGTCCAGCATTTCAGCAACCGAGGGCTTGAGGGCTTCCGCTATGATGTTGAACCTAATATGACACCGATAAGGGGTGTACTATTTTTTTACCAATAACATGATAGGGAGGTGCTCCTCGTTACACCTCTGCAAGCAGCAACCATTGAACCGCTGAAGATGACAATCTGCTGCGTATATCTACCCAACACCCGATGGTAGTTAACAGTGCTGCAATACCTCAGTGACCATACTCCTGCACTGCCGCCTACCCCATACTCTTATTGGGGAATTTTAATGCTTACAGTCCCAGTTGGGTCTGTGCCACTGCGGAGAGGGTCGTCTCTAGATTGGAAGAATTTCAAATCCACAGGTCGTTTGAATATAGCACATACTTCAGCAGTCGCATTCTCGGCCATTAACCTATCTCTATGCAGACCGCCTCTTGCTCCGAGCCTCTCGTGGAGAGTTCTTCCTAATCTGCATGGAGCGAAAACATTCCTTTGTTCATCATGACTATGGGCTTGAAGAGGGAGGTGCAGCGCGTGCCAAGGAGGTGATAAACGTATCGTGCTAACTCGACTTGCTTTGTCGAAGATTTAAGACATGTCGACGTTAGTGGCGACATGGAGCAGACATCTGCCGTTTCATGACGGTCATAATGGTAGGGCCTCATAGTCACATCCCGCGGCCTGGAAGCTCTCTACGAAAGACATTAGTGTTGTGGAGAAAACGGAAGTCAAGCAAGCGATTACAGAGAAGCTTGGGGTGTTCGAAAGATTATAGGAATGTTGCTCTAGACAAGACGATCGCTTGCTTACAAGCCGAGCTACAGACAGGCGAAAGCGCCTCACAGCAACTAGAAATTTATAGACCAACAGGGAGATATTTTTGGTATAACCCCGTCGATCCTAGCGGCGGTCGTTTGAAGGAGGATGCTGTAAATCAGTGGTTCATCGGTGCATTTAAATAGGTATACAGGAGACTTTTTCAGTCGAAAATATGAAGCATAACAAGACAATCTGTACTTCGGAAACGGTTAAAAAAAGGTCGTAGAACTGCCTGTTTTCAATAAAGTAGTTTTTCTCCATTATAAACGCTGCTAACAACACCGAAGCTGAAACAGTTAACATTTATTAAAAGATCTGTCGGAGACAACAAAATCGACCTTATTAAAGATGTATAAAAACGTATGGACTCTAAGGGCTTATTCACGAACGTGAAAAGAAGCAATTCTTATCTCCTTTCACAAATCCGGTAAAGATCCAGTGAAACAGGAAAACTATCGTCCAATGTCTTTAGGATGCTGTTTAGGATATTTATTAGACAAAATGGTCAAAAATTAGCTCATCTGGGGTCTGGAGCGTCACAACATACTCTCCGTTTACCAGTGTAGACACAGAAAACATCAGTCAAATGTCAAATATGTATCAGTCATATATCAGTCAAATATACTAACTGGTATATTTGGAAGACACAGTCTACGCTTCCTTCAGAGAAAGAAAAAACTTGCTTGACATCTTTTTTGACCGAGAGAAAGCCTTTATGGAAGACAACATGGAGGCATAATATATATTGCAATGGCTTTACAGTTGCAATTTTAGGAGAACTTTTTGAAATTTATAGCAAGCTTTCTCTCGCAACGTTCCTTCGTGTCCGGGTCGGAGATACCATCTCAACCCGGTGTCGGTTGGAAAACGCCTTTCCGCACGAGCGGTACACTGGTTATTATCGCTATCAATAACATTTTTAAAGGAATTAAAGCATGCATAGGAAAATACCTATAAGTTGATGACTTTCCTGTGTTTCACTCTGGACCATCAAAAGTAAAAAACCGTAAATAAGAACAGAGAATGCCGAAAATGTGTTTATTTGTTTCTTGGTAGTAAAGACAAACTGCTTTCATTTCTGTCGCAATCGAGTAAGATGCTCGAATTCGACTTTAAAGATAAACGGAGTCGGGAATCAATATAAAAGGAAAGTTTGCTTTCTGAGCCTACTCTATGACAGACAGTTAACGTGGAAAAGGTACATCGAAATCTGGCTCCTAGATGTAAATCAGCCTGAATGCAAATAGATTAGTCTCCCATATCACCTAGGGAGCAGGCAGATAATTGCTACTGCACTTGTACAGAGCCCTGATACTTTAGAAAGTGGATTGTAAGTGCGCAGCGTACCCTTCGGATAGAAGGTTTAATCTAAAACTGTTAGACATAGTGTACAAGCCAATCCAGAGATCCGTTATGTCACTGGAGCTTTCTACACTAGCCGGAAAGTAAGATGTGCTTTAAAGATCATCTAAATCACATTGTGTTTACTGAGAACAAACTGGCACACGTGTACATCCGGTGTTGCACATTCACTCGATCAGTTGGTGTTCACGCGTTGGAACTGGTTTTCATTAAGTACAACGTTCCAACAGTGCATGTATATCCGACTGTGCTATCACTCCGGCTGCTTAGGATACCGGATTGTCGTTTAGATTGATCCGTTGAAGAGAAGTTAGCAGCTCAAGCAGTACGCAGCTTTGTGTGGGAGATTCGATTCCGTTCAAAGATTGTCCACTAGAAAGATCGCGTCGTGCCTTGTACTGACGGACGAAAGACAGCAAACAGAATGAATGTTCAGGACATCTTTTACTTATCGATAATCCCGAAGACCGAGAGTGTGTACACCGCTGAGTTTAGCAGATTCTTTGATACTGTGTACTCAAATCAAGACGCTGACTCTGCCCCAAAGTCGCTGCAGTAAGTCCTAAAGTAGACGTCACATACAAAACCTGCCAATTTGAACACCTGGGCTGTTAACACGTAAGAAGCACTTATCTCGTAACATCAAAACATGTCAATCCTTACGCACAAAACCGCGAATATAAAGAGAATGTCGGCAGATTGCAACACGCAGGAGAACGCAGTCGACGTAAACGGGTTTGACTTACAGTCTTACGTACAGAACATCGTTGTGTCTGCTACAACCTGAGCAACAACTCCCGTCTACATGTGGCAGAATATTCATAGTAAAACTCCTTATAGACGAATGATCTGTTCTCCGAAAATTAAGACAGAGATGCAAGGTCAGACGTGATAGAAAGACAGACCTTGATGATGAGACGACAGTGACTGGGAAAATTATGTCGATCTTGAAGGCAGCTGACATGAAGGTTACAAGACGATTATTCTAGGTACTAAACAATATACACAGCACATAAAATCCATTCCTTCTCTTTACGTAGTGTTTACACGATGAAAAACCAAGTGCTTAAGACCCTGGTTTTTGAGATCAACACTTCCAAACAACAAACATTAAAATATATATCTATTTTCTATAAAATGTTTGTAATCAATTGTAATCAATAAACTATAACTTATTTTACGTTTTTACATAAATAGTTTGTTACTTGTATTGTAGAAGCACTTTTCTTTCAACTTATTTGTGTTTTCAAATAAACAAATTATTAATAAAGAACTATTCTTCGTATTATTATTATGGTTATTATTATTTTTAATTATTAGTTACTATAAATTATTAATGAATATTTATTTTTTGATTGAACACATATATGTTTGTACACAACGAAAGGTATTATTAGCTCTGACAATACTACTGGCAATGCATTACTGTATATATCACAGATTGACAAAAAGTAAATTAAGATATGAACTAAGATGTTTCGGAATGTTTTATATGTTTAGCAACCTTAACAAATTGTTTTTAATTTACTATATTATTGTAATTTCACGCATTCTTAGACTCTGAGTAATAAACATAGTAACCACTGTCTATCTTTATTTTAGCTTACGCAAATATTGTTTCGAATAATAATCAAATTTGCGTCTAACCATACTTGTCAACTTTTCTTATGCATTAGTATTTTCTTCTTACTAAAATTATTCATCATAAGTTGGTAAATCAAAATTCTTGTAAAACAGTTCTGAGTTGCACGAAGCCATATTTCAATCAGAATGATCACTGTTGCACACAACTATATAAAAATTATCCCGATTAGCGCTTTCAAGCTTCACAGCCCATCGTCAGATCGGAACAGACAGGAAATATGTGAAAACAAACCCTTCACCCCTCTCCCCACCCTGCTCACACACAACAAGCTATAATATAAATGACCCTTCCCCACCACCTAAACCCTGTCCCACCATTTGTACAGTTACATATTTTTCTAGCAAATTCCTTGTGTTTCAGTGTTGTGTGTGTGTGTGTGTGTGTGCATCCTTTTAAACTTACCCTCTTCCTCTCCACACACGTGGGTCAGTCACACACCCTTATTTTAAAACATCCAATTAGTACTATGCAATATAATTCTTAATCTTATCTATCTGTCCTCTATCATTTACTTCCTAATCATGTTAAAAAATATTTCTTCATTCTCAAATTTAATTTTAATATTAATTAAATTGTCTAACCCTTTTTCTCTTTCTTTCAATATTTCTAACTCCTCTCTAAGCTTCCTTTCAACTGTGTTATTTACTACTTTTACAATTTCGTATTCTTCCAAAGGATTAACAAACTTATGGTTGTCTTCTATGAAATGTCTTGCATATAACGAATTGGTTGTTCTATTACCTTCTCCACGTTTGTGGTCAGACAACCTGCATACGAATTTTCGTCCTGTCTCACCTAGGTACACTTTGTTGCAGTCTTTACATTTTAATTTATAAATTCCGCTTTTCTGTAATACTGGAAATTTTTCTTTATTCTTATTCCTTATCTTATCAAATACCGTTTCACATTTTTTAATAGCTATATCTACTCAATATTTATTAAAACATTTTATAATTTTTCTAGTATGTGAACCTATGTATGTAAATGACCCTGCATAATTCTTTTGTTCTGGTTCTATTTTAGCTTTTTGTATGTTAACCCTTGTCATAACTTTATCCACTATGTTGGTGTTATAATTATTATTCCTTACAATTCCCTTTATCGTTTTTAACTCCCTATTTTTGATTCGGTCTCTTTTAAACACTTCTGAGCTCTGTAACAAAATGAATTGATTGCCGCCATTTTATATCTATATGGGTGGTAAGACTCTCTTGGTATAATTATATCAGAATATGACTCTTTCCTAAATATCCCAAACTGTAGTTTCTCATTATCTTTAATTTCTATGTTTAAATCTAAGTAATTTATTTTCTTACCTCCTATCTCTTCTTTAAATTGTAAGTTTTTATCCTTATTATTTACCTCATTTATAAACTCATGCACTTCTTCTATGCTTCCTTCCCAAATTACTAATACATCATCAACGTATCTAGACCATAATTTTATATTGTCTGTATACTTAGTGGAAGTTATTAATTGCTTTTCAAAATCATTCATGTATATTTCAGCAAGAATAGGGTATAATGAAGACACCATAGGTAAACCTTTTTTCTGTATATAAAACTTGTTATTAAACCTAAAATAGTTCTGCTTTACACATTCTTTAATTACTTTCATCAACTGCTTTTTATACCTGTATTCTCCCATATTATTATCGTTTACTAACTTAATAACTTTATTTACTGTGATATTGGTAAACATGTCCTTAACATCCAGTGATATCAATTTTGTATTTACATTAATCCTAATATTTTCTAATTTTTCTATCAATTTTACATTATTCTCTGTGTTGTATTTTGTCCCAAATTCATATTTCTCTTTCAGTACTCTGCTAACTTCCTTTGATAATTTATACATAGGTGCATTAATAAAAGAAACATTCGGTCTAATTGGTTTTCCTTCTTTATGTATCTTAACCTGACTTTTAAAAGTTGGTGCTGTAGGATTACTTTCCAATAAATACTTTTTCTTATTTTCTTCTATAAATGTTATCTGTTTCATCATTTGTTTTATCCTTGACTGGTGCTTACTTGTATAATCATACTTTATTTCCTCGTATGGTCGTTCCCTTCTAAATTCTTCCGTTTTCCTTATGTATTCGTCCTTTCTCAGTAGTACCATTGTATTTCCTTTGTCCGCCTTCGTAACTATAATATCATTCTTCTTTATTTTATTCTTTAGTTTAGTTACAGTTGATTTGATTTTTCGTTCATTTTTTGAATTACACAAACTTTTCTTAATTATTTTATCTACTACATTCCCTACTTCCCACCTTATTCTTTTTTTATCATTTCATTTCCTAGTTTTTGTATTATGCTTTCGCATTCAATAATCGTTTTTTCTTGATTTCATTCTGGTGGCGGTGCGTATTTTAAGCCTTTTGATAACATTTCTTTTTCTTCTGTAATCAAATTTACCTCTGTAAGGTTTATTACTCTTTTTTCATAGTTATTCTTAGAGAGGTGTTCCTTTTTTACTTCGTTCTTTCTTATTAATTTATTTAATTTATCTACCATTTTTTTATTTTTATTTTCCAATTTCTTTTCTACGTACCCCAAACCAAAATTATATAATATTTCTTCTAACTCTACATACGAGTATATTCTTAACAATTCTATGTGTCTGTCATATAATTCCCTATTATAATTATTGATTAAGCTGTAGAGTGACCTTATTTCCAGTTTTATCCACAACTTCTCGCTTTGTTCTTTTACTTTTTTGGCTACACTGTTCTTATTTTTAATTTTAACTTGAGCGTAATTTGGGATGACATTATTATTCAGACATTGTTTATTAAACCATATTTTACTTAAAACCCTCTTCAATTTAACATTTAACTTAAGATATTTAAAAACTTTACTTACCTTATTGTTGTCGTTTATTACCTCATTGTTGTTGTCCATTACCTGTAGTCGATTGCACATCTTAACAGACGTTTAATGAAGAAACTTGTGTTAGTGGTTAAAATCACAATCAGAATGGTCACTGTTGCACACCACTATATAAAAATTATCCCGATTAGCGCTTTCAAGCTTCACAGCTCATCGTCAGATCGGAACAGACAGGAAATATGTGAAAACAAACCCTTCACCCCTCTACCCCACCCTGCTAACACACAACAAGCTATAATATAAATGACACTTCCCCACCCCCTAAACCCTGTCCAACCATCTGTAAAGTTACATATTTTTCTAGCAAATTCCTTGTGTTTCAGTGTTGTGTGTGTGTGTGTGTGTGTGTGTGTGTGTGTGTGTGTGTGTGTGTGTGTGTGTGTGTGTGTGTGTGTGTGTGTGAATTATATGACAGACACATAGAATTGTTAAGAATATACTTGTATGTAGAGTTAGAAGAAATATTATATAATTTTGGTTTGGGGTACGTAGAAAAGTAATTGGAAAATAAAAATAAATAATGGTAGATAAGTTAAATAAATTAATAAGAAAGAACGAAGTAAAAAAGGAACACCTCTCTAAGAATAACTATGAAAAAAGAGTAATAAACCTTACAGAGGTAAATTTAAATACAGAAGAAAAAGAAATGTTAGCAAAAGGCTTAAAATACGAACCGCCACCAGAATGAAATCAAGAAAAACCGATTATTGAATGCGAAAGCATAATACAAAAACTAGGAAATGAAATGATTAAAAAAAATAAGGTGGGAAGTAGGGAATGTAGTAGATAAAATACTTAAGAAAAGTTTGTGTAATTCAAAAAATGAACGAAAAATCAAATCAACTGTAACTAAACTAAAGAATAAAATAAAGAAGAATGATATTATAGTTACGAAGGCGGACAAAGGAAATACAATGGTACTACTGAGAAAGGACGAATACATAAAGAAAACGGAAGAATTTAGAAGGGAACGACCATACGAGGAAATAAAGTATGATTATACAAGTAAGCACCAGTCAAGGATAAAACAAATGATGAAACAGATAACATTTATAGAAGAAAATAAGAAAAAGTATTTATTGGAAAGTAATCCTACAGCACCAACTTTTAAAAGTCAGGTTAAGATACATAAAGAAGGAAAACCAATTAGACCGATTGTTTCTTTTATTAATGCACCTATGTATAAATTATCAAAGGAAGTTAGCAGAGTACTGAAAGAGAAATATGAATTTGGGACAAAATACAACATAGAGAATAATGTAAAATTGATAGAAAAATTAGAAAATATTACGATTAATGTAAATACAAAATTGATATCACTGGATGTTAAGGACATGTTTACCAATATCACAGTAAATAAAGTTATTAAGTTAGTAAACGATAATAATATGGGAGAATACAGGTATAAAAAGCAGTTGATGAAAGTAATTAAAGAATGTGTAAATCAGAACTATTTTACGTTTAATAACAAGTTTTATATACAGAAAAAAGGTTTACCTATGGGGTCTTCATTATCCCCTATTCTTGCTGAAATATACATGAATGATTTTGAAAAGCAATTAATAACTTCCACTAAGTATACAGACAATATAAAATTATGGTCTAGATACGTTGATGATGTATTAGTAATTTGGGAAGGAAGCATAGAAGAAGTGCATAAGTTTATAAATGAGGTAAATAGTAAGGATAAAATCTTACAATTTAAAGAAGAGATAGGAGGTAAGAAAATAAATTACTTAGATTTAAACATAGAAATTAAAGATAATGAGAAACTACAGTTTGGGATATTTAGGAAAGAGTCGTATCTGATATAATTATACCAAGAGAGTCTTACCACCCATATAGATATAAAATGGCGGCAATCAATTCATTTTGTTACAGAGCTCAGAAGTGTTTAAAAGAGACCGAATCAAAAGATAGGAAGTTAAAAACGATAAAGGGAATTGTAAGGAATAATAATTATAACACCGACATAGTGGATAAACTTATGAAAAGGGTTAACATACAAAAAGCTAAAATAGAACCAGAACAAAAGAATTATGCAGGGTCATTGACATACATAGGTTCACATACTAGAAAAATTATAAAATGTTTTAATAAATATTGAGTAGATATAGCTATTAAAAAATGTGAAACGGTATTTGATAAGATAAGGAATAAGAATATAGAAAAATTTCCAGTATTACAGGAAAGCGGAATTTATAAATTAAAATGTAAAGACTGTAACAAAGTGTACCTAGGTGAGACAGGACGAAAATTCGTATGCAGGTTGTCTGACCACAAACGTGGAGAAGGTAATAGAACAACCAATTCGTTATATGCAAGACATTTCATAGAAGACAACCATAAGTTTGTTAATCCTTTGGAAGAATACGAAATTGTAAAAGGAGTAAATAACACAGTCGAAAGGAAGCTTAGAGAGGAGTTAGAAATATTGAAAGAAAGAGAAAAAGATTTAGACAATTTAATTAATATTAAAATTGAATTTGATAATGAAGAAATATTTTATAACATGATTAGGAAGTAAATGATAGAGGACAGATAGATAAGATTAAGAATTATATTGCATAGTAGTAATTGGATGTTTTAAAATAAGGGTGTGTGACTGACCCACGTGTGTGGAGAGGAAGAGGGTAAGATTAAAAGGATGCACACACACACACACACACACACACACACACACACACACACACACACACCACAATGAAACACAAGGAATTTGCTAGAAAAATATGTAACTTTACAGATGGTGGGACAGGGTTTAGGGGGTGGGGAAGGGTCATTTATATTATAGCTTGTTGTGTGTGAGCAGGGAGGTGGAGAGGGATGAAGGGTTTGTTTTCACATATTTCCTGTCTGTTCCGATCTGACGATGGGCTGTGAAGCTTGGAAGCGCTAATCGGGATAATTTTTATATAGTGGTGTGCAACAGTGATCATTCTGATTGTGATTTTAATCACTAACACAAATTTCTTAATTAGAAGCCATATTTGTTTTCTTTCAGGTGCACACGTGCTTAAAGTTAAATGTTATCTTTTGAAGATTCTAAAAAGTGTGTTAGCAAAATAATTAATTTCTGTTTATAAGTCCAGTTATAAACGTTATTAATAAAGAAACTATTTTAGTAGAAAATTAGTTCTTTAGTATTTAGGTGACTACTTTAAAGTAATACTAATAACACTGATGTTCAAAATATTAAAACTTTTCCACCTACGCATTAACTCATTATAGTAATATATAACAAGTATTTGGAGTAATACACCTTGGCGTATAAAATAGTAGACGCCTCTTTTATAGCTACACCAATAGTAGCTATAAAAGAGGCGTCTTAATTAAGTGAGTCAGCCAGATGACGATTCGGTTTATGGAATATGTCAGTAGTCAATTTGTAATCTAATATATACCCAAAAGTCTCTTACGCAGATGTGACGTAAATTACTTTAGTATCTTAAGCAGATGGGAAAAATAGATAACACAAAAAAATATTTAAAAACTGAAACGTTATAATCACAAACTAAATGCATTTATTGTCAATATCTCGTGTAAAAATGTTAAACAAATATTTGATGCTGTATGAAAAAAAAAACACGTGGAGAAAGCTGTTTGGTCACAGCTGTGATGACATCTTAGTGGAGCTGACGTGTCATTTATAAAGGTGAACGTCACATTGTAACACAATAACAAGACAAATCGCTCTCCCCGGACTGACAGTAATTGTAACTGCCACGTGAAAACGGATGTCCTTAAACCCTTTCTGCATCACTCCTTTTCCGGGTGGAAACTATAATTGCCCCGTAAAGTCTGGTTCAAAGATTTTAACATACGTATTATTGGAGTCTCCGTGAATGATTTATTATATTCTTTGACATTGATCACTCGTCTAGATGATAGTTTATATATTCTTTTTGTATATGGCAACCAATTTTTGCCACTAACAATGTGTTTGCGCAGTAAATTTTTGTAAAATATTTGCTTGACTCAGGTTCCATGAATGAGTGAGTATTAACAATAATACGTTTTACACATCTGCTAAGGAAAATTTTGTTTAGGTAAGTTTTGGGTATTAATTAAACGCTCTTAAATGTTAGGTGTTTAATTGTACTCATCTTGCGTATGGATTGGTTCCTGTCGTTGAATAATTCTTTATTTTAAGTTATAAATTTTTTCGGGGATTTCATAGTTGTATGACAAATTTGTTGACTAATACCTGATTTTCCTAAGTTTTCAATTTACAGTAATTTAAGTCTGATGAACAAAATTGGATTTCATTTATAAGGTACTCGTTCCCTTGTAATATAAATCATTAGCAGTTCTGTATCTTCAATATTCTCTGTAGTCAACACTCCCTAACTAAAAGCCGTTTGTAGAATCCAATGTGACTCTATAGCAACTGAAGTGAACGAAACGCGCCGTTAAATCGTAAATAATTTAAATACTTATAATGTGTGTGTGAGCGGGCGCGCGTGTGTGATTTTTTTAATTTTCATATTTTCTTCATCTGGCGTATACACAAATTATTATCTTTTAAAGCTTCTATGAAGACGTATATTTGACACACAAATTTCGAGTATTCCGGAATTTCTAGAATCCATTTCTTTGGGAGAATTTGTGTCCACTGAACTGAACTGCTGGAGAGACTGTCTACTGCGGTGTGATGACATTTACAGGGGGTCTAAGCCGTATCCCAAATCCTTTCTAGCGTGTTAGGCGGTCAAGGTTTCCTTGAGGAAGAATGTATTTGTGGAGAAACTCGTTTTCCTTTTGAACAGAGCTCAATGGTTTTGAGGATCTCACTAGTGATGTACTTACAAAGACCGGTTTTGTCCTCTTTATTAAGCAGCTATGATAGGGGCTGACGTAGCCTCTGTTCAAAATAATAAACGTTAGTTCTTGAAAATGGAAATTAGTATGTTTTCACTGAATTAGTATCAAATAGGAAAACATAAAATAAAATTGTTTGTGGAACCCTACCTCTTACCCTCTCGTCCCCTCTCTCACACTCTCGCACACGCACACGTACACGCGCGCACACACACACACACACAGTATTTATATATTACGGTGTATTATTATATAATTTTTTTCCTCTTAGTAACTATTCATATATTGTAGTTTTTGCATGAATAAAGTTTTGTATTGCACATTCAGAAAAATCTCAGAACTCTTTTGTAATGTGTAGTAGTAGTATGGAGTAACACAACAATGGTTTAAAGATAAAATGTTAAAAAGAAATTGTTTTACATTTCTAAAGCATGGGAGGTAATTGAGATAGTGATCATCTAAACATTTATGATATCTAAATGTTATTATCGTGTAAATAACTCGTGCATCACAAAACATTTTCGTTTGACGGACGGTTACAGCAAATAATAAATGCACAGTAAAATATACATATGAAGGTTACAGTGAGAAATAGACAAAAATGTAATTAGTAGGAAGGAGAGGTAAAGAAAATATACCAATATACCGTAAATTACAAATAATGTATACGTTTTTGGGAACGGGTGTAGACTGTGCGGTTGCAAGAGGAAGAGGGTTAGGGTAAATTTTACCTAAGTTACAGAGAAATTAATTTTGTATGAGGTTGTTCCCATGGAAGTGGCTGGATGTATTAAAGACATCTTGATGTACTTACCTTAACTCTAAAAAGCTGAATATTTCCTCATTTACTTACAAATTCTATTTACAACTTCTTACATAGGATTAAATACAAAGGTGACGTCATGATTGCATTAACATTTATATTACAGCTACCAAAAATTACAACCGTTTTATATGACGGCCTTCATTCCTCCTTAAAGTATTGATGCCAAAAATATCGCCATAAAAACTGTCGCCAACCCAGTATTTTTTGTTGAACTGATCCAGTTAAAAATCTTACACGTCTTCATTTTACTAACAAGATACCAAACAAATGTTTTGGAAAGAAAGTACATGTTTTGTGTTCATGCTGAAACACTGTGTACAAATAGAACGTACTAGTTAGAAAAACAAATACAAAACAAAAAACAGTAGTATTTATTGTAGGAGAAAAATAATAATAAGTATATCACGAGTTTTCAAGAAATTTAAAACTATATAAATTTTTAAAAAGATTATGGTATTTTTTAACACCTTAAAAAGGATTTAACATGATATCACTTTTAGTTAGACAAAGTCAGGAATTATCCTAAAAAGTGTATACACAACCACATTATATAAAATACAAAAGTAAGTACATTTCAAAAGTAATATACTTAAACATGATCATATGTACGAAAATAAAGGAACAAATATAAAATAAATTATTTGGAAACTAAACATACACACAAAAATAAGGTAGGCCTACAGCAAACACACTGGTAACTGTCAGGCAAGTAAACAACAATGTATAGATTGGAAGCGACTGTTAGTGATAACAGTCAAGATTAAATCCTTGCTCCAAAATATCAGTTTGTGTTTGAGCAGTGACACGAATTAAACACCGAAATAAAGAAAATAAGTGCATTAAGCAATTATTTTTACAGATCATACTGCAAGTTAACAAAATAATATAAGCTGCAACCTTTGTATATTATGATCTGTTCTAACAGTTTATTACTACAGTATTACCTAAACAGTGTATTAACTCTAAGTGTTCTAACGGTGTATTATTACTTTTGTTTAAAACAGTGTGTTCATTACGGGTAAATTATTAGTTTACAAATTTTCTGATCAACAAAACAATATTTCTTAACAAAATCGTACAAAATTCTGTGACAAATTTTAACAACACAATTGGTATGACAGCTTTTAATCCTTATATGAATATCATTTCACTTCATTAGCTTAATTGACTGTTTCACTACATTTACTATATACAAATGTTTTGCCTAATAAACATATTTACAACCATTATTGCTCACAGTAATAAGTGTTTTTTACAACCTTTGTTTGAACTAACCTGTAAGACATATACCTGTTGCGTAACTAATTAAACAGACTTTAACAAATGTTATTATTTCGTACAAGTGACATTACTCCATGATAGATTTACATGAAGAAAACTCTCCACTACGCACTACATAAAAGGTATAACGTCACGACTTGAAATGAGGTTTAACATTTGTACGAATATTCGTTCAGGCTAAAAATTTTAGTAAATAAGTTGAAGTAGTCCGTCTTGTTTCTTGGCGAAATTATAAACCTACGAATAATACAAATTTTTATTATGTATTTTAAATTTATTTTTCTAAATATTATGCTTTCTTATTGTGTTCTGATATATTAAATTTACTTAAGCGTTATACTGATGTACCAACGTGAGTAATAGGTGATCTTATTTATGCAGTGATTATAATTAATAAAATATCCGTTGATTCAAATCTGTTGATTTTTCAATCATACCACTTACAGTCTGCTACAGATAGAACCAGTTTTGTATGTATGACGTACGCTAGAAGTAAATGTAATATTCAATGTATTACATTGTGCACAATGAATGTGGTGAAGCTTGCAAAGCGTCTCATGAACATAATAACACATTGCCGCTTTGAACGCTGTTGAGCCCGTAAAGGCTTGTGCAGGGTTTGCTAAATGGTTTCCTTAAATTACAGTGCATAAACTGATTCGTTTTAACATTGAAAATGTTTATAAGGACGTGTCGCACATTTGCGGACGATCGCTGGTGCGTGATCGAAAATGGGAACCGATGAGTTTCCATAGAAACTACTTCTTTGTTGTCAATATCGTTGTACACATATAAAACTTCGCTTATGAATGCGACTACATTTAACATATAATCTGTACATCGGTAAATGAAGAATGAATTCATTGATTGGTGAATGAACATAAATATATATATTTTTTAGATTTATTGAAGCATTTTCAATGCCCTTCTCTGTGCATTGCATTTGTGCAATGCCTGTAAATTTTTTCTCTGTTTCCTCTACACACTTGGAAATTCTTAGTTCTTGAAGTTGTCTTATTTTATTGATCTGTAGGTTTAGCTTAAACATGTGAGTTCCCTTCCTGGATAAATAAGTTATTTTCTGCATTATAGTTACGTACTGTAAATATTGTGTATGTAAGTATTATGAGTCTAGTAAAAGCTTTCTTAATATCATTTTGACCCTTGTAATTCAATTAAATTGCAGTAGAAGAATATTTAAATCAGATGACTACGTTCTTCTATAATGAGGTCAGTCAAACAATGCATTTCACTATATGAAAGTACCGGAGGTTTGATATGAGGTTCAACTATTTGTATATTTTCTCCTTTATACGCTTATACTTTACACAATAATCATCAATAAAGTTTGTTATCATTATGTCGATTTTAATTCATATGATACAAACAATACGGTACTCAAAGTTTCAAGAAACTGACATTTTAATTTCTTCGTTTATCACTTTAAGGATGCCGAAGAAATTTTAAGTTGTCTAGTCGTACAGTTAATTTTTTGTTTACTTTACGTCCTAAACGTGGTGTTTTGTGTTTACATTAGGGGACATTGCTTTATATATCAAGTCAACTTTCTCCCTCTAGAACACTAAGTTGACAATAAAATTTGACAATAATAGCAATTCTAAATGCTCTTAATTGATTTTCTCAATGGTGGCTCCCACAATTGTGTAAGTTTGGTGAGACTGTCAACAGACGAGCAAATTTACATGTAAATCTACACCTTTCATTAAGAAGGTATGAACGTTTTTTATCATTCTGTAATTCTACTTCAAGTTTTTAAAACACTATAATTCTGCCTACGTTGTACGTTGTAGATTTAACATAACTCTTAAGTAAAACGCAAATGTACCTAGAATGAGACAATGTTCCAAAATGCAGAAGCTGTAACAATTCCCTTAGTGACTCAATGAAACGAATATAAATTGCAGGAGAAAGTAAATTGCAACAGACATTTGCATATTCAAATGTCTTATTTTATACTGTAACTAGAATTTACTGTTTGTTTAAAACATTATTTGCATGTAAAATCCTTCTCGATTATACAACTGTGTGTTCGAGTTCTTACTATAACTTTAAGAAAATCTGATAAAAATATTTTTAAAACTAAGAAATGATACATTGTTACTGTAAATGTTGCCTTGAACGTTTCTTACATTCGTACTCTGTTCAATGAAAGGAGATTCTTAAAGTTACAACTTTTAAATTTTCATTAGATCTAAGACTAAAATTGTATACTAATCTGCTAATCCTTGAAACTCTGGCTTATATCTGTATTTTTTCGTAAGTTTCTAATTTTCGTATTTTTAATTCATTTACATTTGAGCGTGATGTGTCAGATGGACTTGTTTAATTCATTTACATTTGAGCGTGATGTGTCAGATGGACTTGTTTAAATCATTTACATTTGAGCGTGACGTGTCAGATGGACTTGTTTAATTCATTTATATTTGAGGGTGATGATGTGTCAGATGGACTTGTTTTTTACTCTTTACACGCTACCATCAGCTTTGTCTAAGTTTTGAAAAAAAAGTCAACGACAAAAACGTTTACCTTTCAGGAAGTCGTTTTTAGTTGTGTTCTGTGCACCATGTCTGTGTACCATTGTTCTTCTAGATTTAAATAATCAGAAATCGTTATTAATCATTTTTGTAAACTTTTGCTAATTCCGTAACGGCTGCATTTTAAGAAGTTCGTTTGGCATTATAATTCACACAAAATTGTATATTGTATTTACTAATATTGTAATATTCTGTCTGTAGTGTAGTCGGTACGGTTTATCAGTCGCACTTTGGATACGTCGTTTTGTAATTAAACCGTATTCCGTTCAAGTATTATTTTAATTAATTTTATTTATGTATGTTTAAAGTCATTTAAGTTATATGGGTTCGGTTTTACTTATTATGAACTCGTTGGTTTAAAGTGTTCAAGATTAGTGGTAATTGTTTAAACTGTTCGTCGTTCATCGGATGTTGCGTATTGGACGGAGGTTCTTCTTCACTAGTAGATATAATTCGGTTGCATTGGTTCTTACTCGAATCAAAGTTATTTTAGTATAACAGTACTTACTTTGATTGACGTCCTGGTTATCAGGTAGAGTGTATCAGCTCATCTAAAAACAAAATTAATTAAAAAAAAAAAAACCATTCTTTGGCGCCGTCGTGTTGCCAACCGTTGCATCTCACCAACCGAGCCTGCAAATGCCTATCTACGTGAAATAATTGGGCCAACTCTAATCATTTAGTTTAAACATAATTTATTTCTCGTTAAAGCCTGTTTATTAATTTCCTTGAACAACTAAAATAAGAACGTCAGACTTCACAATTACTTTTTCATTTGTATAAAACTTTTCTTAAAATCTCAGGGTGGTTAAGCTGCATACGTGGATAAAACACTCCACGATGTTTTTGTTTACAATAATTTTAATAAACATGGGTTCTTTTAGTCTGCAAGATACTAAACGTTCACACAGCACAACAATGATAATTATTTAATAGGAGAGTGGTCACCTCGGATAAATAAAATCTCAATTCATTAATAAACTTCAACAGACGGCTTGCGTCAACTACTAGGTTAGACCTGGTGTGTCTTGTATAATGCCAGTTAAGACAACTAAAATTCTAAATGATCAGCAACAAAGAAAATTCAATTTTTTCTAAAGTGA